>JAGPOW010003316.1:186549339-186594868 GCA_030014935.1 Caiman crocodilus
ATGAGACTTGAGAATTTTCTCAAAGATCTTTCCTGGAACTGAGGTGAGACTGACAGGCCTGTAGTTCTCCAGGTCCTCTTTCCTCCCCTTCTTAAAGATAGGGACCACATTGGCCACCTTCCAGTCCTCTGGTACTTGTCCAGAGCTCCAAGAATGCTCGTATAACCGAGCCAAGTGGCTTTTTAATAATCCCAAGTGTATATTAGTCAGTGCCCCACTGGAGAATGCAGCTGTATCTGGACTGATTCCTCAGTCCCATTTATTCTCACTCCCTTTTACACTTCTTGTTGATCCACAGAATCCAAATCTCACAGCACTGCCCATGACAGCCCTCCAAAGACCCTGGCTTCCAGCCTCTGTCCATTATATACTATTTCTGCTGTTCTTCATAATTTACATTGGAGGGTAATGCCAGACCCTGATTGTTTGTAAAAGGCAACTATCAGCTTTGGAGAATTAAGTTTATCCATATGTTAGGTAGAAAAAGAGAAGACAGCAATCATGTTGTTCTTGGTATCTGCCTGGCTAGGAAGGAAGTTTTCCAGGGGATTAGGTAGGTATATGGATGTATACATTTAGCTTTACCAGCCAGACGAGCTCCCCCTCTCCCTGCTGGTGCAGCCCAGCCCAGCTCAAATTCTGCAAATTCCTCTTTGCTATGGAGATGGCTGGTACCATGAACTAGACACTACGTGAGGCTATACTAGTTGATCTGTGTAAAAGGCATTATAACCTTTTTTAATTATTTACCAATTCATTCCCTATATAGCTTTTTTTTCCTTTTTATCTTCATGCTGCAGCCGCTCACAGCCTGCCTGGGGCTGCTTGTGCCTGCTCCAGACAATCTCACAGGCTGCAAGTCTGGCCACGGTGCAGGGAAGGGGCTGCTTTTCTCTGCACAGGGAAGGAGCCCGTGGAAAAGCTGAGTGTGGGGGGGAAAAACGACCCCTTCCCCGCCCCATGGCCAGCACTCCCTGCTGTAGCTGCTTGTAGCCCATGGGGTTGTCCCGAGCAGGCACAGGCAGCCTCACACAGGCTGTGAGCAGCTGCAATGTGGGGCACCGGCCACAGGGCGGGGAAGGGACTGCTTCCCCCAACCCCATTCTCCTTCCCTGCCTGGGGTGTCCCCCGCCCTGCTCTCCCTCCACTTACCTGCGGTTCTGGCATGAGGCAGCCAGTGCTCCCAGGCCAGAAGCCCTGGGCTGGGGCTTCTGGCTGGGGGGTGGGCCAGGCGGGCCCCACTGTTGTTGGAGCCTGCTGGGCTTCCCCTGGGTCCTACTGCCCTTGGTTCCTGTCATTTTTAACAGGAACTGAGGGCAGAGAAATATTAATTTTCTACATTTTTAGGGGCCCTGTCAGCCAGATATTCGGCCCATAAGGCCATTCTTCGGCCCATGGGCCATATTTTGCTGACCCCTGGTCCACACAGTCTCTGACATGGGGCTATTTGTCTGAATTAAAAAAATAGATCCCACACGGTATGGTTTTCCCTCCCCCAAACCACCAGGCATCATCCTGCTATGTCTGGTAACAGGGCTCAGCACAGTGCTGCCTGGGGCTGTGCCTGGCAGGTCGCTCGGTGCTCAGTCTTCCTGGCCTGGCCCATGTTCTGACTAGATGAATTCTCAGATTCATGGACTCCAGGAGTGAGGGGCTGGGAGCCTGGAAGATTCACTGCTGGGAAGCTAAAATATCTACTTGTACATCTTTTCACAGCATCTGATCATCTGATGAAGCTAGATCTAGCCCATGGAAGTTTGTGCTATATATATACTACCTAAAGTAGATGCATGTGTAAATATATGTATCTTCTTTAGCAGTGTGTGTGTATCTGTATGAATGTGTATCTACTTTAGTCTATAAGGTGCAAGTCTACCCTGTCTGATTCAAGCTAAAATATTACAGTTTAGTTCTCCTGGAATTTTTCGGAAAATCTCTGCATATGAAAACTTTTGTGTTTTTAACTGTTCACTTCAACTCATGATGGGAAAACACCGTTTGAAATCATGCAATTATTCACAGGAAGGGATTTTCAATTTCTAGCCATCTCTAGTCTGTAGCCAATTTTCTGTGGTTATAGTACTGATCTGTGGACCACAATTCAGGAAACAGCTGTAAAAAACATTTTGAAGTCTGTCTTATTCAGCTAATCATTAATGATGAGTGCACTTTGCAACCCAAACAAAAAGCATCATTTTCTAGCAGGCACATATATGATTGCAACAGGTGCATAGTAATTTGTTTTCAATATGTAGAGTGTAGTTTGTTAACTACATGTTCGCACAAATGATGGTTGTCTTTTAATTAAAAAAAAAAAAAAAAGCATCCATGTCAGGATGAGCCACTTAGCCTAGTATTTTCAATATATGATTGACTGTTGTTTGGGTTAGTGACAGGACATTTGGAGAAAGCTGCTAAAATTGCTTGCTCCTAAGCAAGCATTGACTGTATTGTTTAGGTCAAAGGTGCTAATGAATGCACATTACACGTGAAGGATCAGGGGCTGTTAATAATATATTATGTATCAGTATTGTGATGGTTTTCCTGACCAGATTTGAGATGCTGCCAGTGTATATATTTACCAAAGGTTTTTGACAGACTGTAGCTTGGATTGCATTATTTTGCAAGAAGCTAATTTATAATGAATGTGCATTGAAATATTAAAGGCAGTTTGAACACCAAGAGTTAAGAAGGTCTTGAATCAAGTCTTAAATAATGAGTGAAAAGGGAAACACAGCACAGTTTCCAGTTTTGATCAGTACTTTTTCCAAGCTCAGATAATTCACCCAGGGCCAAATTCTGCAGCTGTTTTATGCAGAGACCAGGCACATCCTAGCTGTAAGTAGATTGATAGCTTTCATCGCAATATAAATAGCTAGGTTGGTAGACAGTCCTGGTCAGCTAGTCATTTGATTCTACATGGCTAGTCTTCCTTTACTTATTTTCAATAAATGCTACTTCATTTATTTTTTGTTTTAAGCTGTGCTTTGAAAGCTGCTAGTATGTTATGTGGCTGGTGCTATAAACACTAAACTTTTAGCCTTTGTTTCAATTTGGTGAACTCCTAGCAGATCCCCGTATCAGTGAAACACTACAGATTCTCATTGGTTTTTGAAATCTCTTCATATGCCAGATGGTTAAGAACATAAGAAGTGCTATTATGCTAGGTGAGACCAATGGTTCATCTAGCCCAGTATCCTGTCTCTGACAGTGGCAGAAGTGGATGCTGTGCAGGGAGAGCATTGAACTGGGTATATATAGAGTAATGCCTTACTCAATACTCACTGTCTATGGATAGAGACTGGGTTAGAGGTGCTAGAGGAAACATCCCCAACCATTCTGTTCGGTAGTCATTAATAGATCTATCATCCATGAATGTATCCACTCCCTTTTTTGAACCTGGTTATGCTATCTACCTCTACCACCTCCTTGGCAATAAATGTAAGGAATGACTAAATAATCCCAGAGTTCCAGAACTCAGTCTCAAACCTCTGCCCCCGAACTTAGCCCTCCATCAGCCCATGTAATAGGTTGGACTCGATCATTCTTTGGGTATATTGCACCTAGTTAACGATTCACACTAGCTCCATACAGATTACAACTTCTACATCAACCATGTATAACAAAAAAGACCATCTACTTATATTTCAGCTGAGAAAAATAGTTTCCACACCCCTTTCACTAGCTAAAATTGAACTGCAATACTTCTTTATACATGTGCAGTTCAGTGGATGGTAACTTAAGGGCTTAATATACGGTTGGATGCAGCTGGGTGCAGTTGTACCTCCTCCTCACCCCTCCTTGGATTTCTGCTCCACCCAAAGTTTAAAACCAACGGGCAGCAGCAGAAGCAGCATTTCTATTCAGGCAGCAGTGAGAGTCAATTGACTTCATGGCTCATTATAATCTACCTGATTCTTTCTAACCATTTAATTCCACAGATGTTAAGGACCTTCTCTCCTTCTTAATAGTCCTGATGTTTCACTGATCAAGCTAGCTTTTCTTCATCAGTTCTTCTGTCTGTTAAAGTTGCTTCTGATAATGTAGCTCCTATTTCACAGTCCTATAGACTGCTTTTAATTCTACTTCTGTGCACTAACAGTGTAAGATGTTGATAAATATGACTTATGTGGAAAGGCTGAAAGAGCTCCGGTTATTTAGTCAGGAGAAGAGAAGACCGAGGGGGGATTTGATAACAGTCTTCAAATACCTGCAGAACAATTATAGAGAGGATGGAGATAGCCTTTTCTCTGTGGGTATAGGAGACAGGATTAGGAGCAATGGCCTCAAGCTGCAGCAGAGGAAACAGGGTGGCGATCGGGAGGAACTCTCTGACAATGAATGTAGTCAAACACTGGAACAGGCTGCCTAGAGACATTTTGGAATCTCCATTCCAAAATGGAAATTTTCAAGAGCAGGTTGGGCAGACGTTTGGCTGGGATGGGTTAGCCAGGGATAGTCCTGTCCTGAGCAGGGGTCAGGACGAGATGGCCTCCTGAGATCCTTTCCAGTCCTATTTTCCTATGATCCTATGTAAGCACTCTTTCCACGTTACTGAAGTCTTTCCAAAAGGGTTTTTTTGTTAAAGTGCAAGCTGGAATGTAACTGAGGGTGAGGGTGGGAGTGAACGAGGGCAGCAGCCTTGGGTACTACCTTTTGGGTGTAAAGGGCACAAAAACTGCTGCTGCTGTATCTGGCTGCACTGTCACTGCTGGTAGTACAGCAGCCAATGCTGCTCCATGCACTGCCACTGCCCTATTTCATCTCTGGTTGCAAATATGGAGTTTTCCCCTTGCACCAAGAAACTGTCATTTGCTGTCACTCATGGCCATGAGTCTTAGAAACTTGTTTTTTTCTTATCAATCAAGCTTTCTTACCTTTCACTCAATTTTTCTACTTATCAGTCCAGCTTCCAAGGCTTTGTTTTGCTGCACTCAGTCGTCTGCTTTTGGCAACTAATTACTATTTGTTTATATGACCTGGTGGCTGTAATTCTTGTGGGGTAGCTGCATACACTGGTGCTCGTAGATGCTTTTATGTAATCTCAGTCAGCCGTGGAGTTCTTTGCATGTGCTCATTGAATGAAGTCCCAGATTTCCATATTGAGCACAACGTTGCAGCACTCATGCTTTGTGTATGAGAAATTCTCATTACACAGAAGAATATGCAGGCTTACAGCACTATATGTCACTTACTACACTTACTGCACCTGAACTCTAATTAACATTACATTCACAACTAGCTAAAATATACAGAACAGTGACTCTTAGCTTATAACCACCTGGCATGCTCTTTTTCCAGCACTGTGTAACCACTTTGCTTATAATGCAGAGCAGTAAGAAAAAGTATAGGTGAATTAAATATACAGGCATAATGCCATCTTTCAGGCTGGTTTTTCGCAGCCAAACTCTCTGCTGGATCCTTGTTAAAGTGCAACATTTTCACCAGTCAGCTGGGTAGCTCTGTCCTCATTAAGATTATAAAATCTTTTTGGATTACTTGCTGCCTGGCTCATTATCTTGCTATTTGACGTCTTGAGTTGGGGAAAGAATACAGAAAAAGGTTATTATAGAGACCTCTTTTCCATAACTTGGTGGTCATTTTGCATTTCTCACTGTAATGTAAGACTTTCTGGTGGATGCTGGGTCCTGGCAGTGCCCCAGTAATGAATTCCTCTCCTTTTCCACTGGGGATGGGAGCAGAAGTAATGCACTTAAATTTCAGCAAGAGATTTAGTATAGGTGTTAGGGGGAAAAAGCTAACTTTAAGAATGGTTAAGGAGTGAAAGATTACAAGGGAGACTGTGACATCTCCCTTCCTGGGGGTTTTTAAGAATGGGTTATACAGACATTGGGTATGAATAATTTCAGTCCAGTTGACCTTCACATAGGGGAAGGAACTACATGACATCTTAAGGTCCCTTCCTGTCCTAATTTCATTTTATTAATTATAACAAATACAAAACAATAGTACCTCACTTCTCATGATTAACAGGCAAATGGATTCAAATATAAATAATTATTTACCCCTGTACTAGACCACGAGTGTTTTCCTTACAAGTTGTGGTGGACTTACCTGCTCAAGAATTCTTCATTCTGATTGGTAGAGCCTGTCTACCCGTCGGGGAGTGTGCGGAGGAGCCAACGCCACCCCTTTCCTGAAGGGAGGGCGCGAGGAGCTGGGTTTGGGTGCTGCAGGTCTGCTGGACTGCAGGGGTGGAGCCCCCTGAGGGTATGAAAGGCGCTGTATCGACACAGTTTGAGCCTGTATCCCCAGAAGGGACTGGACAGAGCGGCGTGCAGACGGGCACATGGAGAGCCAGCCCTGGGAGCAGCTTGAGGCTGCTCAGGTTAGCCCCGGTGTAGGCCAGATAGCCAGAGCCCTGCAGCGTGGCCTGGCCAAGAACCAGAAGAGCCGTGGAGCCTAGAGCAGGGCTCGGGAAAGGGAAGGCCTGGGCACAAGGCTGAGTAAACCCAGCCAGGTGCCGCTCGATTCCCCCCGGGCCCGGGAAGAACCCTCGGTGCCCAAAGCAGGGCACAAGGCCGGGAGGGGAGGTCTCGGCATGAGGCAGACAGCACGGGGGGCCTCTGACTGAGCGAGTACCCTGAGGCCCGGGTCGATGGCTCCTCGGAGAGGACTGCGAATCGCTGGCAGAATCGGGTCCCGCCGGGGAGGCATTCCTGAAATAAGGCTGTGCTTTTACATGATATAAGGAGGTGGTTCCTGGCTTACCTTATTGTAAATATTTCTCTGTATATCCTTAGTGCTGTTGAATGACATAACTGGAAATACTTACTGGAAGTTTTCCTTTACTTTCTGTAGATACTTACCTGTATATATTGGATAAGGATAATGTGTATGTTGTAATTTAATAAACTATAAATAGTTAAGAGCATTGGCACGGAGCTGACTCTATAGAGGAAAGAGGGCCCAGAGCCCAAATCACAGGTGCCCCTCTCACAGCACTGTCACCTGCTTCGTCTATCTCTTCCAGCTGAGGGTGGGCACACCCTGGGGCTTGCACAGTTCTGTGCCTTGGGCTTTGCAAACTACTTCTTTACTGGCTTCATCTTCTGTTCTTTCTACAGCAAAGGACATCCACATGTTTCTTCATGGCTTTGAGGTGCCGTTTGCTTTTCTTCCCCCCTCCGCTAAAAACTTATTTCAAAACTGTTCTGCACGTTTGGCCCTGTACATGTAACACATCTGCCTCTGTGGCTGTCAGGAGAGGAAAACAAACGCTTCTTTGTTTTTAAAATATTGTAACTGACGTGTAATAAATTTTCAAGATGCCATTTGGAGACCCAGAAGTGCTTCTTATGTTTATCTACCTTCAGAGTACTTTTCAGTCATTTATTTGAGATGATTAATGATTCAAGGTTGTTAATTCTCTTCTTGTATCCAACATGGCATTTTAAATCTTTCCTTTTAATTTTAAAGAATGAAATGAGTTTCACTTCCTGACATGATTTATCGCTGCCAGAACTGATGGAATATTGTCCTCGTATCAAAATCATGCCTGCTTTTTATTGCAGCATTCAAAACACTGTATAAATATTAACAGATTTGGCCTCACAACCCTGCCGTGCACTAGGTAAGTATTTATAATGCTGTTATATGTATTGCCCAAAGCTATATGAGTGGCAGTATCACAGTCAACACTGTGGCATCTCTACAGTGCTTAAACTGAGAGACTGCTGTTCTTTTCAGCACTAGACATGGTTATAGATTAAATATGGCACCAGACACTTTGCTTTTCAGATCCCCATCTTACCAGGCTAGTGTAATGGTGTAACTGTAAGTTATTTAGAAATCATTCTTGGAACTAGAAATCATAGGTAGTTACCTACCAGCTCTTGAAGGGGTTCTCCTGATTGTAATCCATACCTTTGGGGCATTTGTAACAACGAAAAGGAGTGGTTCTACGTTCTTTGTGTGGTAACAGTTTATGAAACTTCCTATTTCTTGATCTCAGATCAATCTTTCAGAATAGATTATTGAACAGTTACAACAACTGAAGATTGAGAAGATCTATAACACAGATACCTCCTTTTGCTCCCAATGTCATTATTGGCAGTCCTTTGACATAAAGCCGACAGTCTTACAGTAAATAGGGAAGCCATCAGCAGGGATCCTGTTTTTCTCTGATTTAAAAAAATCCCCAATTTTTATATTAAAAAAATGTAACTCAAAATCCACATTTTTCCATGATCAAAATGAAACGCCACTATGCATAGATATCTGTATATCTATATATTAGTGGAATTTCATTTTGATCATGGAAAAATGTGGATTTTGGGTTACTTTATTCATCTGAAAATTGGGGATTTTCTTTTTTATCAGAGAAAACCAGGATCCCTGTTTATTAGTGAGGTATAGATGACTGGGGAGGCTGATTTGAGATCCACATATTTGCCTGCAAATGTGGCAAATAGTTCTGGGAGGAAGGAGTTGATCCTGGTGATGTCGGGTCACAACTCCTTCTCTTTGTCTCTCATCTGTCTGCCTCAATAGTGAGGTAAGTTTGCTTGAATGCTCCATGCCTTGTACATCAGAGTGGCTTTGGCGATGATTCAGTGCTTGAGTTTCCTGGGTGTTGATGTTAATATTGCATTTGAAGGCATATTAGCCTTCAAGATATCCTTGAATCTCTTCTTTTGCCCACTTCCAGAGTGGTGACCACTGGCGAGGTGGAGGAAAAAAGGGGAAAATAATAGTATCTCTAAAGAAATTAAAACTTACCAAGCAACCTATGAAAAAAACTCTATACCGGAGATAGACCGCAAAGTGGAAAACAGGACCAGAGAGTCCTGGAAGTCTAGGAGGATTTCCCTAATGCAATTTTATGTGGAAGGCTATTGAACAATATGGTAAAGCGTGGCAGTACAAAAGCCTAGGATGGAGTATGAGATCCAGTCCCTATCTCTTCCAGGTTAGGGTTGCTCTCTGGGTGAGTCAGTGAAAAGAGCTAATTACTAGAGATCTAAATTCTGAACTAAAATCTAAAATATTTTAAGGTATTTATTAAAAAAACTAATTTAAATGTAAATAATTTACAGGGGTTCCCAGGTACATGAAACTGAAAATTATGTGATCAGTAAGAGATTAAGAGCCTGCTAGCACATAGGAAATGTATGCCAGAACTGCTTCACCAGAGGGAGACCAGCAAAAGTTAATGCATTTATAAAAAGTCTCTTAGCTGTTCCTAAGCCCATGAGAATATGAAGTGAAACAAATTCAAGCATGAGCAATGAAGTCTTTTGATGCACGTGAAAACCTACAATGAATGCATGGTTCGACCAATTAGTGCGATGACTGTAAATGTTAAGTATAGATAACTGAAGTCATGGAATAAAGCAACTCTAATGCAGTGGTTCATTTAAAATATCATTTATAACTTCAATGCTGTGTACTAAGGACTAGGGTAGAAATTGTGGCAAATGAGTTCCAGAGTGGGTCAGAAGCCAGAGTTGATAAAAATACAATCCGTGATAATTTAAACTTGTGTGGCATCATTCATTCAAAGTGCTTTACAAACATTAATTAATTAAGCCTTGCAACACCCTGCTGTGAGCCTCCAGGTAAGTCAAAGCGTTCTTATCACACTTTCACAGAAGTTAAATAAACCAAAGTACAGAAAGATGGTTTTGCCTGGGGTAGCACAGCAAGTCCGGGGAAAAACTGCAAATAGAATCTGTAGTCCTGACTCCCCACTTCCCCTGTACCAACTGCTGAGCCATGCTCTCTTTAAAGCCAAAAAAGGGAAGAAAAGAGAAACCCTTGGTGGGATGAGACTTTGAATAGTCAACCCAGTTTTATACTGGTGTTCTTTCTTTTGGAGCATTTAAGGCAGGGGTGGGCAGGGGCGGGCATTTATTTGGGCTGGAGGACCACTTAGGGGGTTTTGGTAAGTTGTCACAGGCCAGGTCAGCAGGCATCCCACCCCTCCCACTGCAACAGCTCACCAAAACTCCCTAAGTGACTCTGTCCCAGGGCACAGCGTGGTGTGGTGCGGCCCAGCCAAGTGCTGTCAACACCCGGGGATCCTGGGGTCTACATGGAAACTGGCTTAGGACCCAGCTAAGGTAAAAGTATTGCTTTGATGAAACACTGTGTTAAAGAATGAAATGGTGCTCCAGAAGAAACAGGTTTGGCAGCAGGTCCTCCTTGGGCTGGGAAAACAGGCTGTGCCAGCAAACAGCTGGTTCGGGGTGAGGGGGGTGCATTTCTGCATTGGGTCTGTGCTGCTAGATTCAGCTTCAGGATTGGGATTATACGATTTGCTCCTTGATTTGGAAACAGTAGAGAAATTTAAACATTTAGGAGCAATAATCACTGAGGACAATCAAGTAACTGAAGAAATCAAGGCAAAAATTGACCGGGCTAATCTATGCCTGTTGAGCCTGGATAAAATACTGGCATCAAGAAAAAGCTCAAGAAATCTTACAATCCAGCTGTATACTGCCGTTGTTCAATATGTCCTTTTTAATGGATGTGAATCCTGGATACTAGCTAAGGCAAATGGAAGAAAAAGGCTGAAAGTGCCTGAAAACAAAACGCTAAGAAAAGGGACAGGCACAGTGAATGAGGAGCAGGTAAGAGAAGAGATGGAAGCTATAAGTGATATTTGGTAGGTCTGCGAGCTGTCATGAGCCCATCTGCAGGTTTACGTGCCTAGACTGCTCCAGAGGACCCAGCGGGGAGCAGTGCCAGCCTGGTAGGGGTGTGGGCTGCTCAGTCCAGTTGAGGACATGCGCTTTGGTATGTGGGAATGAGAAAAGGTGAGAGGTTGGGAGGGAAGCTGGATGAAAGAATCTAGGCTGAAAAGATTCAATGTACAATTTTGTGTCAGCTGTTTGCAGGCATCTGCTTTGGTAAAGGACATTTTGTTTTGGGGCATGGTTTCAAACTCCCTTGAGAATAGACCTGATAGCCTTGGTGTAATCCGTGGCAAATGAGAATGAAGGGAATTCACAGGGAAGAAGGAGACTTACGGAGAAGTCCCTACACTGAATTCTCTACTAGCCTGTGAATAACAAGGCTGTAGGTTTCCACATGCCTGCTAGTTCTCCGAAGGCGAGAGACACAAGTGCTCTATGAAAGGTAAAAGTCTTTAAATGCTACAAACTTTTAGCATTCAAAGAGGTAAACTTCTACCCCCTCCCCACCACTCCTTGAAGGAGCTGTGTCCGTCAAGCATAAGCGCGGCATGGAGAGCTGGCTGTACGACGTGCACACATCTGGCAGTGGGCAGCGTTCTGCTCAGCAAGGCTTTAAATTATTTGATGTTCATAGCTCAGGGTCCCCAGGAGAATCCCAAGAGCCCGTCAAGCTGCAAGTTGCCTTGTGGGTTCGGGTCATGGTGGCTGTAGTTTATGACCTTGAGATGATATCTGCAACATCGTCTGAGTTTTCTACGTGCTCCCTTTGCGCAGAGATTGGGAACCCTTCTGTGGTCTGAGAGTGCCTACCTGAGGTTAAGGATGATAAACACATGCTCTGCACTTTCCCTCTGCCACGAGAACTTCTACTTTTGTTCTTTTGTGGTGTTACCTCTAGCGAAAATAAGTGGTTTACCTACAGAAAGCAGACGACGGACAAATGGACAACTTAATGTGCATCAGGCTGAATCGGCTTGCAGGTAAGACAAGCAAAGCCACTGTAGATGCAGTCTGAAGGCAGCAGTAAAATAACTTTACCATGCTTTCCTGGTGCTGCAGTATTTCTGTGATATTCTTGACGGATGACTCGTATCCCCTCGGAGATATTTCTGGCATAGATGATGTGTGCCTGAAGCTCTTCCTTATGGCCGCTAGCTGGTGCTGTTAGCCTGATTTGAGAGCTCTAGACTGCAGTTTTAGTCGGACACCATCAGGAGCCACTGCTCGCAAGCATCTTGATGCCTGCAGCATCTCAGTTCCTTGTCTTGCTGTACGCAGGGAAGCAAAACGATTGGCAGGAGGTGCAGCAGGGAGACAGCCCAAGGGCAAACAGGTAAGAGCAGTGTCTCCAGCCCCTCCAGTTTCTCAGTGCTGCACTGAAGAGGTGTGCAACAAGAGGAGAACCTCTCACATGGCCCCACTCCATTGTCTAGAAACCAGGCTCCGGAACCAGTGGGTGGCCATGACCCAGAGAGATCCCTGGGAATGGTACTAGGTAGTTCATACAGGGTAAAAAGTGATGCTCAGTAAAGGCAAGGCCTTGACTCTTGGGGAAGGGAGGTGTCTAAGAGGGAAGAGCCTGGAGAGTGGTTGAGATCAGGGTTGTGCGAGGAGCAATGGAGTCGGGGAGAGTTCCTGAAGCCATAGAGGATTTGAGTGTCACTCCCATCAGCAGGACAGCCGGAGATACCTCCACTTCTTTTATGAATGTGTTTTTTCCAGGTTAAATTTGTTCCCATTTATAACTCACCATTGACAGTGGGAGGGGGCAGAGTGTTTACCTTACCAGTTAAAATACCACCAGAATACCAGCACTTTTTTAAAGATGAAAAATACTGTTATAAGCATGACAAAGAGACACTATGCTGTGAGAAACTTCCCTTGTTCTTTTATTTTTATTCACTTCTGTAAAAGGGAGTAGGCTGGGTGCTATAGGGAAGGAACACATTGTAGATGCCCTAGGACAGAGATGGAATAGATAGCACCCGGGAGGAGTTGTTTTTGCATTCCCACACATTTCCATAGCCTGAGATGCTCCAAGGATGCATTTATTTTTAAATACTACATTTCCTCTTAGCGAACCCTTCCCCAACCCACTGGTGCACAGCTACAATAGCAAAACGCATAACAGGGACTTGATTCTGTTTATAAAGCATTTAGCAATGATGCACCTTCAATTTTTTGGTTCAGTGTGCAGCACTATTCCTCCTGATATGTCGTGGGAAATTGAGTTTACAGCTGGTTACCTTCTGGAATAAAAAAGTAAATAACACTACCTCAAATTTCATTCAAGGAAAGTTTTGCTATGACCGCTGTCTCACCTATGAAAAATGCTTTTGATTTCTGGACTCTTGTCTGAGTAGTGCAATGCAGCGTTACCAGCTCCATGAATCCATTAGAGCTATTTAAGGAAAATATATTTGTTGCATTATGAGCAGCCAGAATTGCACAAGAAAGCAATAATGTAACTGGGGAGTATAAAGACATCTAACTTCAGTTCTTTTGTTTGAATCACTTCAGAATCAGTCAGAGGAAAATGCTGTTCCTAGCTTCTGTAATCCACAGCGGGGGCTCTGCATGAGACACTTCAGGAGAAAAGAAACATGCAAAGACAACTAGACTGCTGCATGAAAAAGTAGAACCATCAAGCTACACTGAAGTCGCGGGAAATTCAGTTCACATCAGTGGCACTCCATTAAGTTTTCTAACCTATACAGTGAATAAGACAATCTTGCAGTCGGACCTTATTTGTTTGTCACAAATAACGTTTTTCTCTATCTAACACACAGATCAATGCACAGTATTGGAAAAAGCTGTTTATATATCTCTAAGTTGATAAAGAAAAATTACCACATCTTAGTATTCTCTCTCAAGGAATATTTATCATCCTATGAAAGGTGTATCCTAATGCACATATACTTAGGAAGATTCAAGGTTTTTTTGTGAGTACTGACCAGTATAAGCTTCACTTTCTGTTTACATATCTTTTCTAATGGATAAACAGCATGGCTTATTTAGTGGTATGCTGTGGCTGTTTAACGCTGCTTCAGCAATGCAGAAGAGCTGTACCATTTACATTCAGGTTACAGCTAACACTGGCTTTGTACAAAGCAGCTGAAGTGTGTGGATGAACCGGGTCCAATAATGTGTGTGCCAAATGAGTGTGTGTGTGGACTTACTTTGTATTGGTAAAATTTCACATCTGCGTAATTCCGAGTGGGTAGCAAATACAAGTATTCATTACTTTGCTTTCCAGCAATTTAAAGGTTCTGTCAAGATTTTATATTCAGAAACAAAATGAGCAGAATTGCCTGCATGTTCAGTTCCATAGAAAATTGTCACCATAAGAGTACTATACATTATACATGTACACACAAACTAATGTGTCGTAATAATAAAAGATCAGGATCTGTAGGTCAAGCTTGGGTAGTCCATTTAGTATTGTGACTAGATATGCATAGAAGATGGCTTTGTTTTTCTGAGGTATGGCTTCTAGACTATTATTTTTAGCATAGGTTTCATTACTGTGGAAGAGGAGTTGCAACTGTAGTTTTTGTTCTTTTTCTTCTTCTTTGCTTGTGATTTTTGTTTGGCTCTGCTCATCAGTCCTTGAGTTACTAAGCCTTTATTAGGGGCTTTGGCCTTCTTGACTTTGGCTGGGCCTCTCTTTTGCCTAGGCCCACTGTGCTGGACTTGGGCTCTCGGGTGCCAGTCCTGTCTCTCGCCCTGGCCCATCTCTCACCCTGGGCCCCGGTCATAAACCTTACAGCCTTAGGCTGTCTCTACTGGCCTTCCTATTTCAGGCTTCTGACCCTCTTGGTTTCTGCCTGTGGCCTCCTCTTCTCCTCTTTCAGCCACAGCTGGTGAAAGCCAAGCTATTACTTTAACAAAAACCTCCCCTACTCTGGGTTAACAAACACTGGAACAACCTTCATCTCCTGGGGGTCTCACCTCTCTGCCTTCGGAGCGCTCCCTCGCCTGCAAGAGGCTTTGTGTGCAGCCGGTCTGTCCGAAGAGCTCGGCTCCCTGCACATCCCCAGTTCTCCTCCTTTTCCTGCTAGGTGTTCAGTTCATATTCCCCTGAATGGTGCCCTATCAGGGTCAAATGACTCTTTCTCCCCCACTGCACTTTAGGTCTGCTGCATGATTCCCTTGCATCAGCTGTTTGTGTGTCTACACGTCAGGCTAGCCTGCTGTGTCCCCCCCCCCACACTTTAGTAACAGGAGCCATTGGCTCCCTGTTACAGGAGGTCATCTAGTCCAACCCCCTGCTCAAAGCAGGACCTTCCCCAACTCCATCATCCCAGCCAAGGCTCTGTCTAGCTGGGTCTTAAAAACCTCCAAGGATGGAGACCCCCACATCTCTCTGGGAAGTCTGCTCCAGCGCTTAACCACCCTGCTTGTGAGAGACTGTCTTAATATCTAACCTAAACTTCCCTTGCTGCAACTTGAGACCATGGCTCCTTGTTCTCACAGTTTGTCCAACAATGGAAAGAAGTTTCATATAGCAAAATAACAGGAAGCGTTTTTAGTCCTTACAAGGGCATCTACATGAGATGCTACAGTAGCTGAAAAATACAGTGCAGTATTGCATCACTGCATGGCCAGTGCTAATATGCCACTGCACGGTATTATTAGGCTACTGTGCAGTAGCATCACCTGAAAGACGTTCGCCAGTGCCACTGTTCAGTAACTCTGGTTCTCGCGCATTTATTTAGTACTTACTAATACAAGCACTAAACAAATGTGCAGTAATCACTGTGCCGTAGCTTCTTGTGTACCCAGCATATGGTAAATGCTTTGAAGCATTCTGGAAATATTGTCATGGTGATAGGTTATGCTATTTAATCCATGTGGTAGTGGCTAGAGTCCCAGCTGATATAAGGGTTCAATGGTTTTGGGCCCTTGGCCTGAACCATTCATGCCCCAAACATTTAAAGCTTCTAAATAGATGAGACAAAGGGTGTGAAGAAGGAACAGGGAAGTGAAGTGACTTGTCCAAGCAGAGGCAAGATTGGCCCATACCCTGAGATTGGACACCGCCAGCTTCTGCAGGTGGGCAGTTGCTGTCCCCCACTTATTGCTGACCCAGCATCTGACGGCTGCGGGTGGTTCCCACTCACCACTCACCTGTCACTGCCGCTGACAGTCCCTGCTTGCCACTCACCACCACTGACGCTGCCAGCAGCGGCTGTGGGTGGTTTCCACTCGCCATTCGCCACCAAGGTGCCCCCACCATTAGGGGGAGGCACTAGTCATTCATGCACCCAAAGTCACAAAGCCAGAAGTGAAGCCCATGCCTCCCTACCCTAATACACTTTGCACTGAACCATGCTGCAGTGCCTCTACCTGAATGAGTAACACTTACCAACTGGGGGTGTTTAATGAAAGAACGCAGTACTGATTCACTTTCTCCATTCAATGTAGTTGCATGCCTCAGGGAGCTATCATCCTTTTACCCTAACCTGTGTGAAATCCTTCTGGAAAGCACCCAAACCTGCTTCTGACTTGACATTTTGGTGTTGGAAAAGCTGAGTGTTCTGTTTCTCCTTTGCTGTCAGACTTGGTCCTGGGCGTTGTAGTGAAGACTGAAGGTGAATAATGTGTGGTCTTTCAATGAAGGTAGAAGAGGTATTTCTGGCTACTGTAGCACTGGGGGTGCTGATGAGTAATGTTGAGACCATTAAGATCCTGAGGCTGTGCACCACCTTGATGTTTGGAGGTCAGTCATCCTTATTAGAGAGCTAACAGCAACACCACACCTTCTGTTTATTCCAGAATTCCAGGGCTTTTTAAAAATTCAAGCCAAAAATATCTTTTTTCCCTTTTTTTTGCATCATAATTTCTTTCCCCTTCTGCTACTGCAGAATGCTGTAGCTATTGCTTAACTCATCTGAGATTAATTGTGCCCAAAAAAGCACGAGTTAGGTTGCGTAGAGTGTGTTCTCTAATCTCCTTTTGGAACGTTTCCATTCATAGGATCTTAACGGCCTCCCTTGGCAGGCTGATCCAATCCCCGACACTTCCATGCTACTTCTGCACCACAATCTAGTTTGGGGGTTTTTTTTGCTTCTTAATGACATCTGATGCTGTCCTTTTTTTTGTTCCAACCTAATAACTCAGACCAGATGGCTGAAGTTGACCTAGCATAATCTGGTTCCCAGGATATAAATGATGGAATTTAGACATACTATAGTATTCCCTTAGTTTAATAAAAAAACCCCAAGTACTTATAGCAAGAGGACCTGACTATTGATTTTTTTTTTTTGTTTAAATTAATGCAGTCTTTCTAATTGGTGTGCATCCTGTGCCCTAGGCCCAAAAGCTTAAAATATGCTACATTACTCATAATCCCTAGCATTGGGATTTAACACTGGGGTCGGGCTACCTAGAGAGATTGTGGAATCTCCATCCTTGGAAGTTTCAAGACGTTGGACAGACACTTGGCTGGAGTGGTTTAGTCAGGGATGATCTTGCCCCTGAGCAGGGGGCCAGACTAGATGACCTTATGAGGTCCCTTTTAGCCCTACTTTCCTATGATCCTAGTTATAGTCAAATAGGCTGTCCAAAATTGCCTGGCTCGGCAACAATGGGTAAAATGTGGGTAAGCTAGAACAGTAGTAAGGTACGTATCCACAGGAAATGCTTTCATTTTGCTAGGCACAGATGGAAAAAAAAACACTTTAGGCCAGGGATTTTCAACCGGGGGAACCCCCCGCAACTTGTTGACTGGCTGTTGGGGACACTGCCCCCCTGCAACTTGTCTGGCCACTGAGGGATTCCAGCCTTTTTGCCCAGCTGCCGGGGGTACACTGACTCAAAAAGTTTGAAAAACCCTGCTTTAGGCTACGACTTCTGCCTGTGCATGTCTGCTTCCTTATGGGCCTGATCCAAAGCCTGTTGAAACTGGTGGGAATCTGTTTGACTTGAATGGAGTTTGGATAAGAGCTGATTAGTGTGAGTCTTTACATCACATGGTGACGTGTATAGCAAGTTAGAAGGAGAGAAGTGTTTGCTGAAACATCCACCATAAATTCAAACTCATCAATGTACAAGGTCAGCCTTTTAAACTTAGCTATTCTTGTTACATAAAATATAGCTAGCACTGGGAAGACTAGCATCGATTTGTTCGTTTTCCCAGTTCAATCTTCTCTTTTCCTCCCCCAGCTTTGCAAATGCAAGACAGCTATAACTGGAACTTTTCTCTCTACTCCATGCTCTTTTAGGCGTGCGATCCTGATTCTATTCCTGATTTACAGTTAAACTGGGATGAATTTAGCCGAAGTGGGGAGGCTTAAAAAGGAGTAAATATAGGGAAAATGGGACCCAAAAACATCTGTGTCTCATTTGGATAGTTTTAGTAGTAGTATTGTATTTTGGATGAAAAGGCTTGCTTAGCTGTGTAATAAACTGGAGAACGAATATATACAAGCATATGGATCATTGGGAGGCAGTACCGATGACTTGAATAAAAACTTGACACTTCTTCCACATATTAAAAAGAGTCAGGAAATCAGCTGGTATGGTGCAGGGTTCTGTATGATAGTAAAGAGGTATTAGGAGCAAATCTCAGCCCCTTCTCAATACTGGAATGATGCATGTTCCCACATTCCTTAAGGGGGATAAATGGTGGCAGATAGGATGTTTCCTTCCCAGTCCATAAAATACTAGTGAAGCCACTCCTACCTGCTTGTACAGTAGAGAGTTTCTGCAGTAGCCACAGTTCCTTTATCCTGCTTCTATGGGTGTATCCAGATAAGTGCATAAGTGCATTTCTCCAGGGAAAAATAGCAGCACATGCACGCTCTGGCTCTCGGAGAGTTGCCCCATGTTGGGTAAGGGGAGGCTGGGGCCAGCATTTGGGCTGGCCCTGGCAGCCTTACTTGTGCAGGTGTCCCAGGGCTCCAGCGGTAGCGATCCAGCAGCAGGGAGCCTGGCCAGAGGCTGAAGTATGGCTCCTACTGGCCAGGATCCAGTTTCAGGCAGCACATGCTGCTGCCACGTGTGCCACCCTTTTTTTTTTCTGCCACAGGTTTTTTTGACACCAGGGTCTCCTGGTGTCAGAAAAAAAACACTGCACTGCTAATTAGCAGTGTGGTGAACATGGGCATTTCCAGTGCATGTGGTTTGTGCTTTCAACGCACCACAAACCTCAAATGTGTGCTCATCTGGATGCACCCTATCAGTCATTCCTACCTACTAGATCTACATAGGCCTGAATGCACTGGCCATTCCTGAATCCATCCCAAATTCTTGGAGCCCAGTTGTTGCAGATGGATTTGAGACTCTCTTGCACGCTCATTTGCTATCCTCTGCCACTGATCTCTCTTGGCCTGGCAACTTCCGAGGTCTTGTGCACAAATTACTTAGATTCATTCTTAATATTTGTAACAAACTTTGAAAACCTTGTCTGCATAGAACCATAGAAGTGCATATAATTATTATTTTTCTGCTCCTCTGAAGTTGGTATTCTCCGACCTTTAATCATTTTCCCTTCAGTTTATTGCTCTTTCTGGGGCTGAGGCGACTGGAACTGAAAGCGACAGTCATTGTATTGAATCATCTTTTTTTCTCTCTCTCTCATTAGCATGTCAGTGAAGGCTCCTGTGGTCACAGAAGAATGTTTGAATGCAGATTAGTCAACTATAAATTTTGTCATTGGAATTTTCTTACCCTCATAATTCATTTAACCTTTCTGCTGGCAGAGCAGTCATATTTTCTTATAATGAATTAATATTGTGATTTTTATATAAATTACACACACCCAAGCTGTGTTAAAAGAACATCATTGTGGCTGGAAAGTCCAGCAGTCAAAGATTAAAAAGAGTTGTGACATAAAGAGGATTTGTTCATAGATTTCATATCTCATTTGCTGCAGAAGATGGAAAGTTTGCAATGAATCAGGCAGACGGATGCATGAAGGGAAAAAGGGAATCTCATGGATAAGACAGTTGAATATCACCACAAGGATGTAGCTTATGCCCTTGCTGCCATAGTATTTCTTTGTGATGCTGGCCAGTCCACTTAAAGCAGTTCTGTAAAGGTGACTACTACTGTGTCTCTTATTTTCTGAGAAAGTCCCCAACTAGAGAACTGGGATGTTGATTTGCAGCAGTGTTTAGAACTCAAAGCTACAAGGCAGGTCAAACAGAGCTGTACTTTGAACACACAACTTTAGCATGTTATATAGTACTGACGTACTCTTTATATAAAGCAAAGTTCTTGGGTAACTCAGTCAGGGTATAGACAGACATACATATGAACAGGGCCGGATTAACGCATAGGCAAACTACGCACATGCCTATGGCCTTAAGTGAAGAAGGGGCCCAGTTGTGCTTATTTTACCTATTATAATTATTGATTGAAAAAACGTAGGGGCCCATGAATTTGTTTGCTTAGGGCCCACTAAAGGGCTAATCTGGCCCTGCATATGAAGGACTTAAAGCTCTACTTTTTACTGAAATACTTCAGTAGTGTACAAATATACAACTGCCTCCCAGCTAAAGCATCACTCTGAAGCACTTCAAAGTTCTCTCTTTCATCCAGAGTCATTTCTGATATTGTTTGGGCTGATTTGTAGTGCTATAATGCTATTCATCATCTGTCCACTCAAATTTTTATAGTGTTTTAGAGTGTTGTAAATGTTACATCTATCCTTGCTGTCAAATTGGTACACAGAATTAGTAGCTACTTTTGATCTTCACTTCTCTGTTCCTCAGTTCTCAATATATAAAATGGGAAAAAAGCACCTCACAGGATCATTGCAAAGATGAATTTATGTTTGTGTAGCTCTCACATTCAATAGTGACTGCAACACAGAAGACATTGGTAATTCTGTCTTCATTGCAGAGCTTAACTAGCTCATAGACTAAGGCTAGGGACAGACATTCAAAAAGCTTGAGCCTGAGTTGATTTAATCTTTACAGGTTAGCCTAACCTGGCTAGGCTGAACCAATTTGTAACCGCACAGACAATACTTCTGGACTGAAAAAACGCAGGAACATGCCTGCAATGGCTCAGGCTAGAAGCCGGGGGAGGTGGGGGTACTAGAGTAGCCATCCCTTCCCTTCCATAGTGCTGAGCTGAGGGAGGCATGGCCAGGCCCTGGCATGACACTCTGATTAGGGAGGGGTTCCCTGTTGATAACAGAGCGTTTACTTACACAGCAGGGAATTATACAGAGACTTTTTAGCATTTATCAGCCCATCAAACAAAACAAAAGTCCCTCTCATTATTTCAAGTTCTTCTTAAACAATTATTTTCCAAGGAAGGAATGGAGGAACATTACCTGTTGATTAGCTTCAAAAAGTCCTAAGCCGACATTATCCTGTCTGCCTTTGTTCCGTCTCCCACAACACAGACACTAGCCAGCATGTAGTATGCTAGCTAGTAGCGTGTGTCTGTGTAAGGAGAGGGGAGGGGAGAATCCCTGCTTGAGCAGGGAGTGGGGGGTAGAGCAGGAGGAAGCCAGGAAGATGCTGCTGTATCTGCAGTCTCTGCTGGAGCTGCAGCCAGGGAGCAGAAGGGCGGGACCAGCCCTACTGGGCTGGAGCAGAGAGAAGAGCCCCGCCCAGAGTTGCAAAGCATCTGGGATGCTGGGAGACTCTGGTTTAACTTAAACCAGGAAGGGGCCTGGGACAGAAATTGCATAAATCAGTTTGATCTAAATCAGGTAAGTCTGATACTACATTCAATCAGATTTATCTCAAACCAGTTTCAGCCATTTTCAAACTGGTTTATGTGCACTGAACATCTGTTCTGTTACAGGTTTAAACCAGTTTCTGAACACTTAAACGGGTTTATGTGTAATGTCTGTCCCTAGCCTAAGTGATGAGGAGAAAACAAAATATTGAAGAACTGCTCACTGGCACACTGGCAAGCTGCACTTTGAGCGAGGAAGGGATCCTACATAAATGAATAGCATATGATTTGATGCTGTAGCATATGTAGATACTACATACAGTTAGATACTGTATCATAATGAATATGCATAAGGGGCCATATAAAGAACTCCAAGTCTTTTTTTTGTTGTTGATCCCTTTAAAAAAAGGCAGCTTCTGCTCAATCTTACACTGATGTAAAACAGGGCGACTCCATGGACTTATACCAACACAACATGCTGTCACTCATCCCATTGCTCCAGCTGCAACCGCTACTGGGTTCTGTGCCCCCCTCCCCCTTTGGCTTTTGCTGACTGCCCCTGCCCCAGAGTGCATGGCAGTACAATATGGCCCAACCCAAGTAGCTGAGGGCAAGTCAGGGGCAGCATAGGTTTGCAGTGCAGTGGTGGGAATAGGTGTGGGCAGGCATGTGGTGCAGAGGTGTGGGTACACAAGCACACAGTGAAGTCAGGGGTGGAGCAGTTCTCATACAGCAAGTGGCCCAGAGGGCCCACGTCTCAACCTGGTGCAGCCCATGGGTGTGCTTTCCCCACTGGTGTAGCCCACAGGGTGTTCAGCTCTGAGCCACATAGACAGCCTTGACTAAGAGGCTAATTGGTCCCCCTATGTGTCTTCTTATAAGTCGTTAGGGTGAGAAGTAGTGAACCATGATAGATGGTCACTGAGAACAGAAGTTGCATGTTCTGACCAGATTAATGATAGCATCATTTAATAAAGGACTTGGTACCTTATACGTGTCTGTATATGTTTGTAAAATTATATTGATGCATTTTTCCAGCATTTAGGCCTGTCAGACAATATTAAGGAATTCATCTGACAGAGAAAGTTTGGCTTTCCACATCCTCAAGCAGGAAGTATCCCAAATAAAGTCCCCAATTTATCTCTTTATGATTACTTCATCTTAAAATGTAAGAGATTCCTTGTGGCAATGTATCTTGATCTGTTAAATTCAAGAGACAATTCAGGACAGCCTAATTGAGCAACAGGTAAAAATAAGATTATTAAGGATTGCAAATCACGCCTAAATTAACAACTAAATGAATGCATTCCACTGAACTTGGATAAATAAAACCTGTGACATCAAACACTTTTGAAAAATGCATGAAGATCAAAGATCTCTCCTGATGAAGTTTTGTAAGTGAGGGATTATGTAGAACAACTGCTCAGGTGCCAAAAGAAGAGAGTATTTTTGGTTCCTGTTTACCAACACCACCCACTGTAGAACAAGCATTGCCAAATGAAGACCACCCTGACCTCAGTCATTGAGCTCCAGTATACTGATGAGTCTGTAGTGTGTGCTTGCTTGGAAGCAGATCTTCAGGCAATTGGCAATGTCTTTACTGAGGCATACAAGAAAATGGGACTGAGTTTAATATTCAGAAGACTAAGGTGCTCCATCAACAAGCTCTTAATGAGCAGACTGAAGGCTGTGCTCTATGGCCAACTCAAAAACTGCCCATGATGCAGAGGAAGGCTAAAGATCTGATACGGCAGCAAGGTCTCAAGAAATTCAGCATTCCCACTGACAGCTGGGAGAGCCCTGCCTACCACCTCCTAGTCTGAAGAAGCCAGGTCAAGGCTGGTGCAGTCACTGTGGAGAGCCATTAGAGAGCCCGGGCTGAGACCCTCAGGTGAGCCAGGAAACAGTGTGTGCTTCAGTTTCCATCTAGTGAGTGGACTTGTAACCACAGGGGGAAGGTTTACCAGTCACGTATCGGGCTCTTCTCCCACATCAGTGCCAAACGCTACTGATTAACTTATTTTGTCATGTCTCCTTTCATCTGTCAACATGTTGGACAGCCTCCCTTTAATGAGCAGACCCTAGCTCTAGTAATTCAGATTCATGGTGAGACTCTGGGGACTGTTGAGTATTTCCTGCATCTCAGAAGCCATCTCTCTCAGAAGGCTGACAAGAAATCCAACATTGCCTCAAATGTGCAAGTGCAGCTTTCAGATGCTTGAGGAAATGGATATTCACAGATCGTAACATCAGATCCAATAACAAGCTTATGGTTTATGAAGCGGTTGTGATTCTCACCTTACTGCATGGAGCTGAGACACAGACAATGTATAGGAGTCACTTCAAGTCGCTGAAGGAGAACCATAAATATTAGCTGCAGAAGATGCTTTGAATTCAGTGGGAAGATAGATGCGCCAACATTAGCCTCCTCTTGCAAGCAAACACCAGAAGCATTGAGATGATGATCACCTGACATTAATTTCACCAGGCTGGCCACATTATCCGGGTGCCCAACTTCAGACTCCCGAAGCAAGTTTTATTCTCTCAGCTCAGTCAAGGGATATGCTCAAGAAGAGGGCAGAGAAAATGCTTCAAAGATGTCCTCAAGGCCAATTTGAAAAAAAATGCAAATCATTATCAACTCATGGGAGACCATTGCCCAGGACTGCCCCAAATGAAGGCAGTCTGCTGCAAGGATCCTAGGACTTTGAAACCTTACAACAACAACAACAGGAGATGGAAAAATGGGATGCAGAAACAGCGTCTTGCAGACTAAACCCAGAACTCAGAGCCATCCATCCCACATGGCAACATGTGTCCAAGCAATAGAGTCAGTTGATACTGGATAGGCCTTGTAAGACATATTCAGACCCACAGATAAGACAATCGTGGAAGGCAGTCATCCTAGACTGTGTGGGACTGCCTTCATCATGATGATGATAATGATCTCCTTGCTTTTTTGGGAATTGGACAACTTCCTCATACCGATTTCATTTGCATAAGATTCTAGTGCTTTGCTTGGTTTTCCTTCCTATACGTTGCATCCAAGAGAGAGGCTGGATTTTGATTACCATAAATGGCAATAGCAATGCTGTTGTGATGGTTTTAAATACGGCCTCCCCACTATCTCAACCCTCTTGCTATTCTATCTCATGTTTCTCTTCATCTAACCATTTCTGCTACAATATACTCATACCCTTACCACTCTCCACCCATTTTCTCATCCCCATTAGTTGGGTGATTGGGTATCACACCAAATTTCTTTTGCAAATTACAGCTCCTAATTTGTGCTCTCATTGACTGAGTGGGAAACTATTGTCTTTTTCTACAGAGAGAGTGATTTTTTGCTTATGGAAATACAAAGTGACATACTGTAGTATATTTGCTGCGTTCCAGAAACTTTTATAACTGCAAGTATGCTGCACTGCTCTTTTTACATACCAGATCCCAGAGAAGGAACCTGGAGTTTTCTTAGAGCAGAAAGGCTGTTAGAAGGTGTTTCTCTTTTTACGTTTGTAGATATGTATCTTTTTACACATGTGTACCCCATGAGTTGTGTAGGAGTTAGTTTTTGAGGGCACACATGAAGAAAACAACCTTTAATGTCCAATTGCAAGTACTGTACTTCTGCTTCTTGTCTGACTGACTCCTGTCAACCCAATAAATACTCTGACAGCTATAGCAGCAAATGCAACAGCCACAGGCCAAATACTAGCTGATTCCTGCAGGTCATTTACCTAGAATTTGTTACATATTAAGTTTTATGTGCCTTAGCTGGAGTTGCAATATAAATCAGTCTGGCAAAGAACCACATATACCATATATTTGTAATTTTGCTATACAAATTCTTGTGGTGGAATAACCCCCTCTCTCCCCGCATCCCTGATTCCCATTGTAGCTATTGCTCTATAATTGTTAAATTAAATGGTAAAAGTTCAAAATTCTTAGCATTGTATAATATGTAGATTCCTGTGAATCCCTCTGCTCAGGTCATTCAGTAAGTGTGTTTTATTAACATGGTAATATCCCTGCCAAACTAGTGCAGCCATCACACTTGATGGCTGTTTTATTATTTTGAAAGAACAATGTATGAGACTTTTTCTTCATCATCTTATGCTAGTGCTAAGATATTGCGTGATATGCTAGATGAAGGTTAGACTGACTTTCAGGTATCAGAAATAAGGAGTTGATCTGTTCTCATCTCCCTTTGGCTGGCCAATGAGAGGTAGAAACCTCTTGCCAGAGGACAGGGTTTCACTTATGTTCTGCAGCGGGTGCTTTCCCCTCTCTCTGGGCTGTTCCATCATTGAAAATCCAACCCAGTCTCCCATCTAAGATGGTTGGATGTCATGCCATAGGAGTAGGGAGATAAACTTTTTAATGGGTCAATTTAACTAACTAGAGGTAGTTTGTGACTGGCCCAGCCAGAGTGCCTTTGAGCTTTCTTAACAGATTTCCCATTCACTAGCAGCAAGGACTCAAGCAGGTGTTAGGGCTGAACATCTTTTGAAATGCCTAATATTTAGCTGTTTTCTAGTTTTCTTTCCAAGGTAATTTGAACTGTTCTTTTTCTTGTACAAGATCTTGCTCTATATAAATGCTTGGGATTTTGTATAATTTCATGCAAAGCATTCATTCAGTCTTTCCTTATAATTATTATTCATGTGTTTCCTTCAAACCGCCAACAAAATCTTTTAAAGCAGGAAATTTTCTCAGAAACCTACATGACATTTTGGAAAACTAGTTTACATATTCGTGCCTTCTGCTAGAAATAATAATATGTGCTTATCGTTATAATGTAGACTCCAAAGTGCATAAATATGTACTAGTTAGAGATAAATATCAGGGACTGCAAAATCCAGCATATCAAATGAAGTCTCTTACTTGTTTCTTTTTACTAACAGATATTCAAGAGTTTTATGAAGTGACTTTGCTAAACTCCCAGAAAAGCTACGAGCAAAAAATAGAAGAAGCAAACCAAGTAGCAGATAAATGGGAGAAGACAAAATCTTCTACTACGTGTCATGAAAGTCTGCAGAGAAACCATGAGGTACTATGCTAGAAAAATAGTTCAGTGTTATCTCACAAATAATAGATAAATAGTTGGAAGTAATTGTAATGAATCATAATGAATAGATACCTCAGGAGGTGAAAGTAATGTTTTACAGTAGGCAGGATGACCTTTTGGTTAGGTAATGTACTGGATCTTAGAGCGGGTTTTGACTCCGTCCTATACATCTGCTGTCACTTTGGTTATACTCCTTAATTTCTCTATGCTTCAGGTCCGCACCTATAAAATGGGAAATACAGCACTATTACTCCTCCTCTTCAGTTTATCTTTCCTAATGAAACTTTAAGTTCACACTTTATTAGGGTGTGGACAGAAGTAACAACTGAACTGTTTTGAATGGTCTACAACAGTGGTCTCCAATCTTTTTATGGTGAAGATCACTTTTTGGCACCCCAGGATCTACCACGCCCCCCACACCTGCCTAGCCCCAGTCCCACCCTGCCACCCCCCATCCCCCTTATCTCCTGGACAAGCTGCCTGGGCTCTGACTCCACACACTTAGCTCAACTTGGGCGGCAGGGGCATGGCTCATCCCAGCCACGTGTGTCCTGCCACTCCTGATTGTGGAGCCTCTGACAGTCTGAGATCGGCTGTCAGAGGCTCCATGATTGACCAGTCAATCGAGACCGACTGGTTGGTAACCACTAGTCTACAAACATACATGCTCGCTGAAGTTTTTCAAAAGCTGCCAAAGTGCTCTAAAATGCTAACTCTTTAAATGAGGTGTTACTTGGGAGTGTTTCACTTTTTGTTCCTTCTGCACAGCCGCAGCGGGGCTCTAAGGGGGAGAGGAGAGATCTGAGGGATTTGGGACTGTGACTGGAGAATTGGGATCATGGCAGCAAGGATCCTCTGCTTCCTCCCTGTTTATCTCCCCTCCCTGCTGGGGGAGTGGGGAATGGATCTGCAGATTGCTGTAGCATCCTTGAACGCCTCCTGGCTGGTGCTAGAGAAGGGTACACTGTTTTGAAATGTTCCAGCCAGGAATGCTCCAGAGCCTGTATGTCTACCCCCTGCTTGAAAATAATAGTTTTTGAAATGTTTCCAAGTGTGTTTCACTTGGAAACATTTTAGAGGTTACTTTTGGGCACGGATAGACGTTAGGGCCCTGTGGCACATTACATAAAGTGCCATGATTCATAGCTTCATAGATGTTTGGGTTGAAAGGGATCTCAGCAGATCATTGAGTCTGACCCCCGGCTCCGGGGAGGAAAGAGTGCTGGGGTTAGATGACCCCAACCAGGTGCATGTCTAGCCTCCTCTTAAGGACCCCTGGGGTAGAGGAGAGAACCACCTCCTTTGGAAACCCATTCCAGATTCTAGCAACCCTCAGCATAAAGAAGTTCTTCCTGATGTCTAACCTAAATCTGCTTTCCATCAGTTTGTGGGCAATGTTCTTAGTTACTCCAAGGAGTGCCCTGGTAAACAGAGCATTTCCTATTCCTTGTTGCCCCCCACTCCCTAATGAATTTGTAGCCAGCCACAAGATCACCTCTCAGCCTTCTCTTGCAGAAGCTGAAGAGATCCAGGGCCCTCAACCTCTCCTCATAGGGCTTTGCCTGCAGGCCCCTAACCATACGAACCCTGAACCCTATCAGGTTGTCCAGATCCCTCTTGAAGTATGGCGCCCAAAACTGGACACAGTATTCCAACTGCGGTCTGACCAACATCGCATAGAGGGGAAGTATTGCCTCCCTGGACTTGTTTGTCATGCACCTGCTAATATATGATAAAGTGCGGTTAGCTTTACTGATCGCTTTGTCACATTGATGAGTCATGTTCATTTTCGTGTCAACGATGATTGATTCTGAGATCCTTTTCCACGGCTGTGCTGCTGAGAAGGTCCCCCCAGCAGCTTGTAATTGTGCTGGTGATTGCTTCTCCCTAGGTGCAGTACCTTGCACTTGTGCTTGTTGAACTGCATCCTATTCTGTTCTGCCCACATGTCCAACCTGTCCAAATCTGCCTGGATTCTCTATCCTCTGGTGTGTTAATTGGTATCGTCAGCAAATTTGGAGTGCTTTCCACACCCTCATCCAAGTCACTGGTGAAGACATTGAACAGCACAGATCCAAGGACTGACCCATGGGCGCCTGGTGCCTCTTGAGTCAGGGAGTGTGGGAGAGGAGTGGGTCCCCTAGCAGTCGATCACGTTGACTGGGGGGGAAGGGAGAGGGGAGTGTCTCCTGGTGGCCAATTGCACTGACTGTGACTGATCTCATTGACCAAAAAGAGCAGCCGCGCTGCTTTCGGCAGCCCCGCAACCATTTCTGGTGCTCCTGCCTGCCCACCTGCCCATCGCCTAAACAGGGAGCGTGGCCTGACACGGGGTGCATCAGTGTTCTCAGGAGGTGCAAGTGCACCCCTGTGTACCCCCTAAGCATCGCCACTGGATCAAGCCCTGGGGGACTCCACTGCCTACATCTTTCCAGGTCAATACAAACCCATCCTCCACTACTCTCTGGGTTTGACCCCTAAGCCAATTTGCCACCCACCTTACTGTGTAATCATCTACGTCACAGTCTCGACCTGGTCATAAAAAGAAACAAGCATTGTTTTTTTCTGCTGAACTCCCACAAATGTGATCCTTAATAATTCTTTCAAAGGTTTTCCCAGGGATACAGGTGAGACTAACTGGTCTATAGTTACCTGGATCCTCCTTTCTCCCCTTCTTGAAAATAGGAACCACGCTGGCTCTTTTCCAGTCCTCTGGGACATGACCTGAGCACCAAGAGTGCTCAAACAGCCATGCCACTGGATCTGCTATGACACTGGCCACTTCCTTCAGCACCCTTGGATGAAGATCATCCGGGCCTGCTGACATAAACACATCCAGCCCTTCCATGTGTCCCTTCACTAAGTCAGTGCTAACAGTTGGTGGGCTGGTTTCCCTTTTGTGCCTGCCCATGATCCAACTGGGAGATCTGTCCTGATCCATATTCAGGAATACAGAAGCAAAAAAGCTCATTGAAGAGCTCGGCCTTGTCCACCCATTTGCCACTAATTACCCTAGCTTATCCTGTAGGAGTCCTATGCTACCCTGTGCCGCCTTTTTACTCCCTATATCTGAATGACTTTTTGTTGTCTTTAATTTTTGTTGCTAGAATAAGTTACATTTGTGCTTTGGTCTTTCTGACTGCTACCCTGCAAGTGTGGGCCAAGTAGGTGTGCTCTGCCTTGGTAGCTACCCCCTGCTTCCACAGCCTACGTGCCTCTGTTTTGCCCCTAGGCTGGATTTCCATTTTCAGCCAGAGGGTTTCTTGGCCCCTTTTCCCCCTTTCCTGCACAATGGGATTGTCTCCATCTGCACCTATAAGATTGTTTCCTTTAGGAATGACCACCCTTCCTGGACTCCCATTTCACCAATGCTCCTGTTCTTCAGTGCCTCACTAACTAATAGGGATGTGAGAAATTTCAGCAGCTATTTTGTTTCAGAGGTATTTTGGGCTGCTTCTGCACCAGAAACAACAAATCCAAAACAAAATGGAAGGCTCAGAAACATCTTCAAAATGAAATGAGGCATCTGAAATGTTTTGGAAATGTTTCAGAAAAATTTGGAGTTTAGGAGCTAGTCTTGCAGGGAAACGGCTGTACTCTGCTGCCCTGCCATATGACTCGGCTTTGCAGGGAGCAGAGATCTGTGCCAGAGGGTCTCCTTGCCGCTGCTGCCCATCCTTCACTGCTCCAGTGACACGGGGCTGCATGAGGTGGGCAGTGGCAGTGAGGAGACCCCTGACAGATCTCTGCTCCCTGCAGAACCAAGTCACGCAGCAGGGCCCAGCAGGCTTGCTTGCCACTCTGCGCTGCTTCCCTGCCCCATGACCCAGTGTAATAGGAATCAGAGAGCTGCGTGGGGTCTCCTCACCTGCACAGGGGGCAGCAGCCCTCCCCCTCCCCTGGATGAGCCACCCACAGTCCCATCCTGCTACCTGCTGGGGCCCCAAGCCCCTGGCCCCGAGGCCCGCCTGGCTGCGTAGGGCTGTGCGAAGCTTGCAGCCTGTTCAAAACAGATTCAGAGGAGATTTTGCTGAAACAAAACAAGACACAAGAAGTCTATGGGCCAACGAGAGGTAAAGCTCTGCTTGACCTGGTACTGGCAACCAGGGACAACCTAATCAGCAATCTAACGATTGATGGAAAGCTGGGTGACATTGACCATGACCTGATCACCTTCATCATCTGCCATAAAGCTGGCAAGTCAGTCAGTAATACAGAAATCCTCCACTTCAGGAAAGCTGACTTTGACAAGCTCAGGAAGCTTGTTGGTAAGACCCTAAGGGACCATGACCTCAAAGGGAGAGGAGTTCAGGAAGAGTGGTTGCTCCTCAAGGGAGCAATCCTCAATGCACAAGCTAAGGCTATTCCATCTCAGAGGAAAGGCAGCAAAAGGGCAGAGCATCCCCCTTGGCTCTCCAGGGATCTAGCTGACCTCCTGCATCTGAAAAAAAAAAGGCCTACAAAGGATGGAGGATGGGATCCACCTCCGAGGAGGAATATTCCACACTGGTTCAGTCCCGCAGGGAGTGAACCAGGAAAGCCAAGGCTGCGATGGAACTCCAACTAGCTACAAGTATCAAGGACAGTAAACAAGTTCTATTTTAGATATGTGAGGAGCCGGAGGAAAAGCAAGGGCAACTTTGGACCCCTGCTAAACCAGATGGAACAACTGACAATCAACGCCCAGGAAAAAGCCAACCTGTTAAATGGGTACTTTGCGATGGTCTTTCATCAGTCCCACAGGACACCCCTGCCCATTACAGGGCAGGGAGGCCCGGGTGAGGGAGATTACTTGCCCTCCATCAATGCTGACCTTGTGAAGGAATGCCTTGAGAGGCTGGACACCTTCAAGTCAGACCTCCCTGACAATCTACACCCCAGGGTGCTCAAGGAGCTGGCTAGCATCATAGCCCAGCCCCTGGCATGGATATTCAAGAACTTCTGGTGCTCTGGTGAAGTGTCCGAAGACTGGAAGAAGGCCAATGTGGTGCCTATCTTTAAGAAGGGGAGGAAAGTGGATCCAGCAAACTACAGGCCCATCAGCCTAACTGTTATCCTGGGAAAGGTCTTAGAAAAGATTATCGAAGAGGCCATCCTTAATGGACTGGCCTATGGCAACATCCTGAGAGATAGCCAGCATGAGTTTGTTGCAGATAGGTCTTGCTTGACCAATCTTATTTCCTTTTATGGCCGGGTGACCTATCACCTGGACGAGGGAGAAGAGATTGATGTCGTATATCTTGACTTTAAAAAAGCCTTTGATCTGGTATCCTATGATCACCTTTTGGCAAAACTGGCCAACTGTGGCCTCAGCCTCACCACAATCCACTGGCTGGGGAATTGGCTCCATGGTCAGATCCACAGGGTGGTGGTTGATGAAAATCAATTGTAGTGCTGTGCTGTGACCAGTGGAGTCCCTCAAGGCTCTGTCCTTGGTCCTGTATTGTTCAACATCTTCATTAATCACGTAAACATTGGTGTCAGAAGTGGACTAGCCAAGTTTGCCGATGACACCAATCTCTGGGGTAAAGTGTCCATGCCTGAGGACAGTTGAGTGATCCAGGCTGACCTTGACAGGCTCAGGAAATGGGCGGATGAGAACCTGATGGTGTTTAACACCGAAAAAGCAAGGTTCTCCACCTTAGGAGGAAAAACCTGCAGTATGCTTATAGGCTTGGCAGTGGTATGTTGGCTAGCACTGTGGATGAAAGGGACTTGGGGGTCATTGACCACAAGATGAACATGAGCCTTCAGTGTGATGCTGTGGCTAGTAAAGCAAGCAAAATGCTGGCTTGTATCCAGAGATACGTCTCAAGCAATCCCAGCACATCATTTTCTCCATTGTACATGGCCTTGGTGAGGCTGCAACTGGAGTACTGCGTCCAGTTTTGGGCCCCACAATTCAAAAAGGATGTGGAGAAGCTTGAGAGAATCCAGCGGAGAGCCACGCTCATGATTAGAGGTCAGGAAAATAGACCTTACGACGACAGGCTGAGAGCCATGGAACTCTTCAGTCTGGAAAAGCGCAGGCTCAGGGGTGATCTGATGGTCACCCATAAGTTTATCAGATGTGTTCACCAGGATCTGGGAGAATGATTGTTCACCAGAGTGCCCCAAGGGATGACAAAGTTGAACAGTTATAAACTCCTGCAAGACCGTTTCAGGCTGAACGTAAGGAGGAATTTCTTTACTGTCTGAGTCCCCAAGGTCTGGAATAGCCTGCTATCGGAAGTGGTTCAAGAACCTACCTTGAACGTTTTAAAGAGAAATTTGGATGCTTACCTTGCTGGGATCCTTTGACCCTAGGTGACTTCCTGCCCTGGGGCAGGGGGCCATACTCAAAGATCTTCCAAGGTCCCTTCCAGCCCTAATGTCTGTGAAATCTGTAAAAACAGGACAGTGATCCAAAACACTGAAACAAATCACTGTCCTCCAAAATGGCTTAATCTGAAACGGAATCAAAACACAGCCATTTCGCACAGCCCTACTAACTAATCTCCTGAGCACGCTGAGTTAAAGCCCCTTCTCCAATCTGACAGACATTCACCTGTTGGGTTGGAGGTAGGGTGGTGGGTATGGACCTAGCCCATACTGGCTCTGGCTAGCAGGTAGGGGTGCTCCAGCAGCCTCCAAGGAGGCTGTCAAACTTCCCCTCTCCCCCCTGCTCCTGTTAATGCATCTCAGCATGCTATTACCTGTGGCTTGTGATTTTTATCTTAGATCAGTGGTTTTCTTCTTAGCTCTGTCAAGCATGTGAGAGATTTGTCTAAACATCGTAACCAAAGTTTTAATACTTTCGTTCCTAAAAATAGCACCCCCAGGTGCTAGCCTGTCACATTTCCCCTTGAACATTATCTCAGCACTTGGGTTACTAAGATTTAAGCACCCTTATCTGTTATATGGAGCTGGTAGAAGGATTTGAATCCTTTCTCTACTGTGAGTGGTTCAAAAAGCTCTTTCTGGTTTATAATGACCAAAGACTGCCAGATGGCCTACATGAACTAAATTGGTCATTTAATTATCTTCCTGGGAATACATGTTGACATCTTCATAACTAATGAATTGTTGTGCTGTCTGTAGAGTGCATATAAATTGAAAGGACATGTTGTGAAAACTGTCCTCTCTCAGGTCAATGACAAAAACACAGCATCCTGTACAGAAGTTTGTACTGTCTAGTATGAATATATAGATACTTTTTAGCTTCCACAGGTCAATTCACCACTTCTTGTAAGCTCAAAATTTGCTTAGAAGAATGCATGTTGAAATAACACACACACTAACAATGCAGTCACATTTTCTACACAACTGGTCCAAAAGCAAAATGAGATCTACAGGCAGCTGGAAATGAAGCACTCTTAAGAAATGAAAATTTTATTGTAAAAATTAACTAGTAAAAAAAAATTCAGGATGAATGTATCATGCCGTGTTTGAATAGAATCACAGCAAATGAAACTAAACCTTACCTCAAGGTATTTTCTATGAATGATTTAACACTAGAGTCCCAGCTGAAGACGCAGCTAGCTAACCTTGCTACTCTGAAATGCTTCTGGAACAACACTGTCTGCTTGAAGAAGGTGAAAGTGAATTAACTTCCAGTATGCTCTCCCTTGAAGTACCTGAACGCTATTCTTTCATGTAGACCTTGTGAAAGCATTTGACTCTCAGCTCCATCTTAATCTTCTTCTCTGAGGCTGGCACAAGGGAATTCGCATTCATGTGAATGGAGATGGAGGGTATGGCTGCATCCAAGTACATCACGGTTGAACAATTTCTCCTAAAGATGCAACAAAACAATTGAAAAGATTACTGATGCAAAAAATCAAAATCCGGGTGCCTAGGTTGGGGTTTGTGGGTGGGCTACTTCTCAGAATTGCTTAGCTCCAAAAGATTTTATTGACTTAACGCAAGCCAGAGGTAGGTAGCACCTTTGGAAATCAAAGCTAAATATGTATTTACGCATCTAACTTTAGGTACCCATGGTAAAAAACGTAAGCCTTTTTTACTTTTAATAGCAATTACATTATTTAAAAATCAAACAATATTAGCACAGGCAGTTTCCCTATTATGGAATAAATTCACCCTAGGACACTGCTTTCTATTAACCTCTCCCACCCCCCACCGCCCACCTACACCCCTGCCTAAATCTCTCAAAAGGTAACTGTATAAACAAATGTCTCACACAAGTATTGAGTTATGATTTGTTTCTTACTGGACATGGTATTTGTCATACTGTAAATTTTTTCATCCTCAATATCCAGTCCCAAGTCTGGAAAGAAAATATCTTCCTTTTCTATATTGTGGCTGTGTACAGCATGGATCTGCAGTCTGCCCCTCAATTCAGAAGCTAGAGAGGATCATTTCTTTCCTTCCTTGGAAGCCTAGAGGCTGTTTTTTTAAGTAAATGGACTCTTTACTGTTATATTATAGCAGTGTTAGAATGATGTTGTAGCCGTGATGGTCCAGAAGAGGCAACAGAAGGTCTAATAAAAGAGACGATCATAATAATCCTTGTCTCTTGCATTTGTTATATTATATCCTGATCTCACTCGCCTCTAATCCACAAATCATGGAACTAACAAGATGTGTCCTTGACTTCATCTTTCATTGCTGCTGCTTTTGAATTGCTAGCTGCCTTCTTTCCTGTGCTTTTGTACTGGTTCATTTATACTCTCCTTGGGATAGAGGCGCTGGGAATTTAGTCACAGGCAGGATTTCACCCCAGCAGAGTTGATTTCTTCCTTTCCTCAGCCTTTTTATATCACAAAGGAGGCTGGACTCTTTTTACCATGGAGTGCCAGTATTTTGTTTTTCTTTTTTTTGTTCTGAGTCTTATGAATGCCCTCTGGAGGCAGGAGAGTCTAACTGAACTTGCTGTAAATCAGATTTGTGTTCATAGGAGGAAGCTGTGAGCCAGGCTACATGTTTTTTCAATTTACCTGCTGAACTGCAAAATTGATACAACGTTTGCTTTTTTGCTGAACTGAATTTAAACATTCTTGCTTTCTTTTGCCAAAACAGAAATGTATAAAAAACCTATACTTCTCGAGACATGAAACCTGGACTGGGGGACTTTCAGATTCTACTATCAGTATTATTCTGTAAAAAATTAGATATAAAGTGCATATCCACTGGCACAGGAATGGGATCCCGCGTTTCCCATCCCGCTGCGGGTGGCTGGGCTGCAGGGCATTCTGAGCTCTTGTCTCCTGCTGCAGATGTTCCACTTTGTATATAATATTTTAGTATTCATTTAAGCCAGAATGTGTGAATAAGTCCCTAGGATGATGATTCGAGGACTCTCTTGGGAGATGGAGAGATCTGGGATTGAGTTCCTGTGAATATTTAATTATTTACACATAAGGCAGAAGAGTCAACAGGCAAGTCTGAGAGCATCCCCACCCTAGACTTACCTGATAGCTTGCTGGTTCGGCCACTATCCTGGGAGGTGGAAGATGTGGGGTCAGATCTCTCGGGCAGATGAGGGAATTGAACTCGAGTCTCCCACACCTGGAGTATTGCTGTGTGAGTGTTGCTTAATAAAGGTCAGGGTAGGACGTTCCTACTCCTATCTTTTATGAGGCTTCCACTGACCATTTCTTTCCCTATTTTGGCACATTCACACTGAATTTGTGACAGTTTTGAAATAATGGATCCCCCTTTTTTGGCAGCCTTTCTAGTTGCCTAAACATTTCCCGAAGCCCTCCTTGTGAGTGGTGCTATTTGTCAGCTTCCACAGCATCTCCCAGTGTTTAAAGCAGAGCACTTTAAGAAATGAATGAAGGTCTCCCAGAGAATTGATTGGGATGCAAAGTAGCATCCTTGCTTGCAAGCACTTAAACATTTGCTTTACATAAGTATACAAATGAGCTTCTGACTTCTCTGCCCTTCCTCTTCTAAATCATTTTAAATGAGTCAATGACCTCCCCCCCTCCAAAAAAAAACAACCCCAAAACCACACAGTGGTGATTTGTGTTAAAATTGCCCACATAGCATAAATCTTTGGTTCTAATGAAACGTCCAGAGTCTGGGGGGAAACGCAGATTAGGTTGCCTAGGCTGTTCTCAAAGGAAATGTAGTTAAAGGAATGAAATATTTTAGCCTTTAAAACACTCATGTCTTGTAGCAGAGTTTTACTCCTAGGATAAAAGGTGTTATCATTTGGAAATTGGAGAGGAAGGATTACTTTTTGGTTAGAACACTAATCACAGACCTGGGAAGCAGTCAGCTTCCTGCTCCATCACAACCCCTGTCTGTAACCCGGGGCAGGTTGCTTAGAGCTAGGAAAGGGGACTTGAGCTCAGCGTTATTTTGGGTCACTTACCTGTGTGATGAAACCTACCCACCTGAGTTAGGTGACTACATACAGAGAGATGGGCACCTAAGAATGGGATCCATAAGCCCTTCAGAGCTTCCTAAGATAGTCTGTAGGAAATGTCAAGGCTTAAGGGTTGCCCCTGTCCAGGAGTTGGGAGCCTATTTGCAGAGCTGTCCCTAGGGGTATGCAGGGTCCAGGGTATATCGGCCCATGTGGGGCTGGGGGTTGGCGAGGGGCTGGAGCGCAGAGCAGGGTGCGGGGTGGCGAGCAGCAGGAGTGTTGGGGCGGGGAGGGGCAGGCAGCAGGAGTGCAGAGTCAGCAGTCCAGCAGTCCACTGCAGCCATGGCAGGGCCTGTAAGACAGTGTTCACTGGGCCTCCCAAAGTGCAGGGCCCGGGGTGGTCACCTTGATTCACACCCCCCCTTCCCGCCCCCTGGACAACCTGGCTCGGGGCACTCCACTTGATACCAGCTGCCAACTAAACATCAAGTCATTGATTACTACCATCTGAGCCCGATGCTCCAACCAGTTTTCTATCTACATCTCCTATTTTCTATCCAGCTGGTTTTCTTTCAGATGGATGTTTCCAGCTGATTAAAAAAAAAAGAATTGCTGTTTAACTAAGGCAATAATAATATTGCCTGGAGTTACAGGCTTGCATTCTGCTCTGCATCCTCATTAAAAGACACAAGCTCACCTTTTGTTTTAACCTCTGTTTTCATTAGCTTGGTCACTGCTGCTCCTTACTTACAGTCAGTAGTGTTTCAACCTTTATTCAGACTGAAAATTGAAGTGAAGAAAAGGAACTCACTGCTGTCAGTCTTGCATATGAGCCTGGTAGTTCAAGGCCTGATTGTCCCTGTATCGTATCATGAAACAATTATCAATACATAGGGTACGTGGAGCAGATTCTTCCAGCATGTTGAACTGGGATCACTTGCAGTGAGTGCAGAAAGCTGATCATTGTACAATGATGCTTGTGCAAAAATTTCTGTCCAGCTAAGTGAGGTAGTGACATTTGCTTGGTGGGGGGTCTCCAAAGATACTTGCTGTGAAATTTCACTTGGTTCCTGTTGTTCCAAGCACTTCTGATGCTTAAAGAACATTTCACAAAGGAGACCAATTAGAGTATGTAAAATGAATGCTCCTTTTCCCACTTGCTTCTGGAATGCCTACATCCTCGTACTCAGCTATTACACACATTGTAATTACTTCTTTTTCCTTAGCCTAAGTGCTTGCTTGTTAAAAGTTGCAGAAGTAAAACCCTTATTTAAAAATCTTCTGCCTTGAACAGATGACAAACCATTAATGTATTTCACATTAGTAGCTTGTTTCCAAAACTTAAAAGCCACATATCTATATGAAGATTTGGTCTTTTTTGCAACTGGGTACAATTTTATTTGTGTGTCTGAGTCTAGTTCCAAGCCCTAATTCTGGTTTAGTGATTACACTTACTCTGTAAGAGTTATTAGATAAGATCAACCATAATATTTCATTAAAGGGGTTCAAAACACAGTTTTCACTGTCTGCTCCTTACTAGTTTTATCTCATATGGCATGTATTTGTGTGATCAAACACAGCTTGAAACTGTGGGAAGATTTGTATCAGAGCCCATTTGCTTGTAATAGAATTTAAAACAAGTCCTCTATCAGGAAGTAAGGGGTTTTTTTTGTTTTAAATCTATACACTATTTGCTGCATCTTATAACTTTTTTCCCTACAATCTCAATCCTTTATGCACCCAGGAGTGTATGCCTTCCATCCTTTTTGTGTGGCAATCCTTACTCCTGTTTTTACAAGGTTATTTTTAATATATGTAAGCAGTAACATGCAGATGTGTTACTCAGAGAGATTATTTTATACGCTTGCATCTGTCTTATCAGATGGCTTGGCCAATGTTTAGAAATTGGTACCTGCAAATTTAATTATCTTATTAAATCCTAATTTGTACTTGGTTGGGGGCAACAATTTTATCCATACCATAGCAATGTCTCTCTCTTTTTTATAATTTGGTATTTGCCCTATAGCTTGTCAGCGACTTTGGTAGGTGCTAGAACTTTTGTTAAAATGTAATTTTTTAGAGCTGCTCTTAGTGTGTTTTAATATAATCAGATGAATCTTTTCAGTCTTGGACTGCAGAGCTATTCGTATGCAGTACAATGTCATCCCAAGGATTGGATTGCTGCAAAATACTGTGTGTTTGGCCTTCATAATTCCAATTTCCTAGGGAAGAAGGATAGTTTTAAGATGCTGGCATAATGATGAGAATGAGAAAACCTAGGTCTTATTTTCATCTTGGACAGGTATTATGCTTGTCCTTGGGTAAGTTACTTAAAGGATACATAATTCAGATCCCATTATCAACTTGTGCATGTTCAGAATTAGACACATGAATATGTACTGGCTCTGTGCATTTGTAGCCAGCTGTATGTGCATTTGAACAAATCTAAATAGTTGTGAGACTCTTTGGGCACATCTATACATGCATTTGGTCTGGCCTAAATTTACTTTGGTGTCAGATGCTCTGGCGTAAACCCTTTTGGCCAGGCATTTACACATGCAGGGATTAGGGAGCAGATTTCCTACTCTTTGCACCAAGTTCCCTGCAGCCCTGCAGTGGGCACCTGCTGCCACTGGTGGGAGCTCTAGGCTCTGGCTGCAGCTGCCAGCACCTGGCAGCCAGCTTTAAAAGCCAGTCCCACTCTCTGGCCAGCCACTTATATGCCCAGGAGCAGCATGCCTAGAGCAGAGGCAGCTCACGGCAGCTCTCTCTTTGCCCACCCTACCTCCCTGTGCTATGGCTGCTCTTGCCCCTTCTCCTAGCAGTGACAACCATTGCCCCAGGCTCCTGCTGGCTGCCATGCTGGCCCTGCTGACCTGCTGCACTGACTGCCACCTGGCCCATGGCTGTCCCACCCCATCCAGATCCCCAATGCCCAGTGACTGCCCGCCCACCCACTGTGTGCTGTCCCAGGGCCATGATGTAATTGTTGCTGGCAGGGGCACCGATGAAAGGCTTCTGGATATCGCTACTGGAGCCAGCATCAGTCTCATGGACCTCGAGGCCCACCACCTCTGTGCAGGTCATGCCAGCCAGGACCGTGGCTTCATGTCACTCAGCAGACCTGGGATGACTAGCAGTCATCTGGGACCTCCTTCAGCAGCTTCAGCCGTCCTGGAGCAGCAGCACACCAGCATACGCCTGGCCCTTCCTGAAGACATCTAGCTGGCCCTCGCCCTGCTGAAGTTGGCTATGCCCACTGACTGAAAGTATGTCTGACATTTGTTTGGCTTGGGCAAGGCTACCACCAGGGATGCCATTGCAGCCTGCATGCTGCATAACATCTGCTAGGTCCAGGGGGAGCTGTTTCATGAGGCCTGAGCAGAGAAGGCATGGGAGACGGAGGTGGCCTGGCAGTAGGAGTACCACCTGTGCTGGCAGCAACAGTGGTGGGACTCCCTTACCAAGGCACCAGGAGTGCCATGCACATCCCAGTTAGGGCCAGGGCACTGGGTGCAAGAGGCCACCTCCTTTAGCACTTGCCACTCTAGTCTGCCTGCAACACCATCCATGGACCCCCCCCCCACCTCCAGCACTATGCTCACTACAGACATGTATCAGAAGAACATGTCTTTATTTCCCTCACATCAAACAGATCCCCTTCTCCCTTCCCTCCCCAAGAAACAAAGCCTCTCAACCACCCACCCCACCCACAAACAATAAAACACCCTCTTCCCTGTACAAACTATCTCCAAAGTGCTTTCTGTGGTGTCCTGGGGTTGGGGGGCATGGGGTGGGGGCACCTAGGTGGCAGAGCCTAGGGACAGACCCCAGCATCCAAGTCTCTAGTCCTTCCCCATGGGTGCAGATGCCACAGTGAATGCTGTGGGTGGGGGGTGATGGTGGTGGGGGGTTCCCCTTCTGGCAGTCGGTGGCAGTGCTGGCTCTAGGACTGCGTGGAACCAGTGTGAGTAGCAGAGCTGGGCCCAGGTGAGGGGGCACCCAGTGCGGGGGCCAGGCTTAGGGCTGCTGGAGGCCGTGCAGGACCTCCTCCCAGGCCCAGGTGGGGGCCTGCTGCTAGATGGCAGGTGCAGCTAGGGTTGGGAACTGGGCAGTAGGTGGTATGAAGGTAACAGCCAGGGCCAGAATGGTGTCCTGCACCTGGCTCTCATCATCCAGGATGCCCTGTAACCTCTACCACAACCTGGAGGAAGCTACCTGTGGTTGTGCTACATGTCCCTGCCCCCTGCTGCTGAGGAGGACATTGTTGCCGGCATCTGTGTGTTCCTCGGTATGTGAGAGACCTGTGCCCACCTACCTGCAGGGGCACAGGCTGCTCAATAGAGTTCTGCACTGTCAGCCAGGTCCCTGTGTGCTGGGTGCGGGGAATCTGGGGCCAGGGGAGTGTGGGCAGACTGGGTGGGGAGTGGGGGCAGGGGTGAGGACAGGGGCAGGGGTGAGGACAGGGGCAGGGGTGAGGACAACCATTCTCCCCAGTGGAGGCCCAACCACATGGCCAGGCCTGGCATGGGTGGTGGCTTTGCTTGCACCTGGCTGGTGGTGTCGGCATGTGGCTCTGGGCAGTGTCCTCTGATGGCGGGACATAGTGTGTAGGCCCCCAGCTGGAGGGCTGTCCCGGGGAGGAGCTGGTGGTGCTGGTGGCCAGCAGTGTCATGGCCAGCTGCACTTTGTGGCCGGCCTTGGGACTGCAGAGCTGGCAAGGCAGGTGCTGGGCAGGGCTCTCCGAGCTGCTAGTGGAAACTGCAGCTGGGGAGCTCAGCAGGATGGGATGCTGGCCTGAGACCTGCCCCACTCAAACTGGTGCTGCACTTCTGCCTTGCCCCACAGCACCACGAGGTCACCAGTCTCCTTCTTGGTCCAGTTGGGGTCCTGGGTGGAGGGCATGGGCATGGGCACAGGCCTAGGCCAGGAGGACAAGGCCATGGTGGGTCCTGTGCCAGGTTTCTGGGTCTCCACATGGCTGTCCTGGTGCTGTCAGGCCTGAGCAGCAGCCTGCAATGCCCAGAACAGGGCCATGGCATGGGACTGGCAGCTGTGTGACAGCTGCTGCAGTATCTGCAGGCTCAGGGCAGGCTGCTGGGGATGTGCTGAAGGGAGGTGTTGCAAGGAAAATTAATTATTTGGTCATGTCTGGCAGGGGCTGCAAGCAGTAGGCTCTGGGGGCTGACAGGCCTGGCCAGAGGCGGCAGCAACCTGCAGTCCTGGGGCTGGCCTGAGACTGGCCCTCCAGTGGCTAGGCAGACCCAGAAGCAAATTTGCTCCCAGGTCGCATGTACATGTGTATTATTGCGCATTAACTAATCCCACTTAGATTTTCTACTTCCATTTGCCAGGTAGCAAATTTAAGCAGGATTAAGGGGTTTTTAACTGTGCAGTAAACTATGCTAATGCATAGTAACGTGTCTTATGTAGATGTGCCCTGTTTTAAGTATTTTGGTGACTCACTGAATTTGATTTTTCTTACCTCAGTGAAACTGCATTTATTTCAACAGAGTTATTCCAGTTTTACATGGGTTACCACAGAACAGAATTGGGACCTATGGATTAAAGAAACAGTAGCAGATTGGTGATGACAAAACAATCACATCTCCAAAATATATTTACTGTTTCTATCTATCTATCTATCTATCTATCTATCTATCTATCTATCTATCTATCTATCTATCTTATTACATCTGTATTGGTTTGTGAGCAGGCCAGAACAGCTGCATGGGACCAGAAACAATCATTTTCCCCAATGAAAAATGTGTTTGCCTATTAACAACAGGAATACAGAATTAGCCATGCTTTTAATTAAGCAATGGGTCTCCTTTGTGACAAGCCATGTGGTCAGACTATCAAATAATTTCCACTTCAGAGGCATTAGATTACATCAAGGTAAAAAATAATCAGGTGATCAAATCATCAGTAGTAATGGAGATACCACTGTTAAAACATAATTTTAAAAGGATCTGGTAGAAAAATAATCATATACTTAAAACTATGTGAATATCCCAGCAGCATTTTAACATAAATTAGTGATAGCTGCAAAATATGTGTGACTTATTCAATACATCTACCAGGTTCTAGCAGTTGATATTTAAACCGCTTGCAGACGCAAATACTCTTTTTTGGGAGAAAAAAAATACTTGTGTGGTCTATAAAAGTGTAAAAGTTCTGTAAAAATCAATATTCACGGTTGGATCTGGTCTTGTTAAGGTCTTACTCTAAAGATATTTCAGAGCAATTTTTCTCACTTACAAATTTATCAATTTTGATCATTTACCAATCTCAGCAGCTAGGCAAGAGAATTCACTGCCCTCCATATTCAAGGGACACAGGTCTCCACAGAGAAGCTTGAAGAGCCTTTTAAATATAGCCACAGTCTACCACTGCTTCCTTATTAAGATACTTCCTAAGAAGTATTCCTAAAGTTCCCCAAAATAAAATGTCTCCCCACGACTTCTGAAAAAAATCATTATAGGAGTAATCCCTCAGAAAGGTGCATCAACAGCTGTTCAACATGAGAAGCATTAGAAACAGAAATCCTTCCTCCTGGTTTTGTTTTTTCAAATTAAAGTAACTCTGTGAAGAATTTAACAAATAGTAGCCTTAATCCCAAAGGTAGCAATGAGAAAAATGAGGGATCTGAAAACCTGGAAATCTCATTTCTTTGTCAACATTTTGCATTTGCTATATAGTTACAAATAATACCCAATGTCACTAGAATAAGACATTGGCATTTTTCAGTTTGTGCACCCTGTGTGCAAAAACTGATAGCTTTTTTTTTTACTGTGCTTCACTATTGTCCTTTATAGACAGTTATGGTAAAATTCATCCTTATCCTGGCCCTGTACACTTGGCCTCGCTAGTTCTCATGTAAGGAATAAGTGAGATGTGAGTGGTATACCTTGAATCAGCCAAATCTGAATCCAAATCAGATTTGTGCTTTGTGCTTTGTGCAAATCAGATTTGTGCTTTGTGCAAATCAGATTTGTGCTTTGCACAGGCCTACCCCAAACCATTTTTGATGCACTCTGCTGGATTCTCTCCAATTTGTTCGTGCCTTTTCTGCAGTGGGGGGGCCCTAAACTGGATACAGTACTCCAGATGTAGTTTCACCAGTGCCAAATAGAGGGGACTAATCACTTCCCTGGATTTGCTGGCACACTCCTACTAATGCAGCCCAGTAGGCCATTAGCCTTATTTGTAACACGGGCACACTGTTGACTCATATTCAGCTTATTGTCCATTGTAACCCCCCGGTCCTTTTTTGCAGAGCTGCTGCCCAGCCAGTCAGTCCCCAGCCTGTACTAGTACATGGGATTGTTCTGTCCTTAGCGTTGGGCTTTGTACTTGTCATTTTTGAACCTCATGAGCAGACCTCATCCCTAGGAGTATGCAGGGCCTGGGGCACAGGGGGGTGAGAGGGGTGGTGAGCAGCCAGAGCTGGTGGAGCGGAGGAGGTGGCAAGTGGCTGGAGCTGGCGGAGTGAGGGTGGTAAGTGGCTGGAGCTGGCAGCACGCAGCAGCAACAGCACACGGTGGCGGCACTGGCACAGCCAGTGGTGCTCGGCAGCGGCAGTGCATGGCAGCTGTGGCGGGGCCTGTATGGGACTGTCTGTGGGGCCTGGGGTAGTCACCCTGATCCCCCCCCAGGATGGCCCCACTCATGAGATTTATTTTTGTCGAATCCTTCAGTTTGTCAAGGTCTCACTGAATCCTAGCCCTCTTCTCCACTGGGTCTACTACTTCCCCCAGCTTGGTGTCATCTGCAAACTTGCTGAGGGTGCACTCTGTGCCATCTTCCAGACTACCAATGAAGATATTGAAGACATTGCTGAAAAACACCACTATTCATGTCATAGGAGATCCCCTCACGCAGAAATCCCTTCTAATGAGAGGAGTCAGAATTGTTAGCTGCACAAAACTGTAAAAAACTGGTATGTGCTGTGTTTTAATGCCACATCCATGATCCAGCCTTGATTGGGTGTAAAGAATTGTTGGTTGTGAGTAAGAGTGCCATATGCCAGAATGAAGATGAACTTCTTGCCATCATTCCTGTCCTGGCAGGTGTGTATTAGAGGCCTTGTCGTTGCAGGCGGCTACACATAGGGTCATTCCATGATCCAGCCATTTTTATAGTAACAGCTTCATGATATCAATCAGAACCTGTATCTGTGCCTAGATTTTTCTATATCATCACACTCCTTTGTGCCTTTGGCCAGGCTCCTACTAATATGTGCAGTGATCATCAAACTCTAGTTTGTTAAGCCATTGCCCACATCCTTCTTTGCTTTAACCTTCAGTCCCTAAGGCTCCAAGGCACCTTAACCCCAGAATCTCTTTTCCTGGCTATGTTTCTCATGGGAACATTGCTGCCATTCAGCCTTGCCTGGCCTTTCTTCAATGAAAGCCTTGATCAAGCAGTACATCTTTTCTATCAGTTACTCCCCACCCCCCAGCCCAGCCTTTTACAAGGTTTCAGATTAACATTTCAGAACAACTAGTAGCATGGCTGAAAGATAAGAGCTGATGCATGGAGTTGCTAGGAATGGAGCATTACCTTGTGGGAGACTTGGCCAGCGCCAGCACCAGCAAGGCCACAGAGTCATTGCACGATTCTACCCATAACACCAAACAGAGCCTCTGGTCTTGATGGTGTGGACAAGAGTAGGAATGATGAAATAGGTGATGAGATGTTTTATCCTACTGGACTCAAACATGGCTCTTCCATGACTCCATGCACCAAGAGGGACAGTCATACAGAGACCACCAACACAGGAATATTGGTAAGATGAAGTGCAATGAGCCACAGATTGCTAGTGTGAGAGAAAAGATGAAC
>JAGPOW010003316.1:186614612-186632616 GCA_030014935.1 Caiman crocodilus
TGCCCAGGGAACATCTCTGCAAGTGGGAAACCCTGGCTTTCTTCTTAGAGATACATCCTGGAGATTCTCCCAGACATGTCTTTGGAAATGGGGAAAAAGTTGCCTGTTGTGCCGCAGGATTAGGTCCCTGCCTGTGGCAGGACAATGGGATGGGTGATGTGTGCTTTACTCAATGAAGTTGGTCAGCTGTGGTGGGACACATGCTGCAACAGCTGCTCTGCTTTATTCTGCCTGTTTATACCTTTTGAGTATCAGTTGATCAAGCTAAGACCTTGGCTGTATCAGTGTCTGAATGTTTCCTGTTTATTTGTATATGGTTTATTACCTATGGTGGAGGTTTCCCTGATGTTGATTTTATTTATTTGTACTGCAGTAACACATAGCTTAGGCAATGCTGTATTAGGCGCTAGAAAAATGCAGAGTAAGGTTACTGCTACACATTACCCTTAGACTCTACTAAGTGCTGTGGAGTGTTAAGTGGTGCTGGTGTTAGGACATGCTTTGTGCAGTCCCACCTTAAGGTTTAGTGACAACTTTGACCTGCACAACTGCGACTTGCCATGAGAGACCTGATGAACAGGGCTTTGAGTAGGAGCCCTCCCCCTCCTGGTTATTCACAGGAGTGGAAGGGGAGCCATTATCAGTGAATGCAATCCCAGAGCCTAGCCTAGCATCCAAAGGCATCCCCAAGCCGTAAGACACCCCAGGACCCAGAGTCTCCCCCAATCCGTATGGCACTCCTTTATCCCCAGGCATAAAAAGGCAGTACCAGCCTCCATCTCTTCCATTCCAGGGTCAGTGAGACCTACCAGCTGGGTTTTCAATATCTTTTGGATTAATGAACGTGTTGTTGGAGCTTCTCCCATCTTTTGCATTGCTCTGGGTTTGAATTGCTGGGTTCAGGTCAGGGTCATAGTCTGGCTGGAGAGCAAGTTCACAGAACAGACACCCTCCTGCTCCTGTGTGGCAGCGGGTGGCTCCTGGAAGACTAATTCATCACCACTGCTGTTCCCTTTATAATTGGTTTTGCACATACTGGACACGCAAACATGGCAATGAGCAATGGCATGATCCTTTAAGAGGATCTGGGACAGTTCTTTGTGGTAGGGGATGATGGTCCTTGCTGTACCCAAGACCTTGTTGGCCTTATGTTCCGTGAATTCACGGACTTAATTTTGGTCCAGATCTACAGCTGGTGTTGATGGTGTCCCAAAGTCACTGTCCGTGCTACAATCAATTAATAGATTGCCTGAGTCTCCCTGTTGCACTTCATGCCTTTTTCAGTGGGGGCAATGGTCCTCTCCTCACCCCAGATTGTGATGAGGTCCAGCACTTGACTGTGCTGGACCTCATTTGATGCCCACCTGATGGAGTCCAGGGAGATCATCCTTTGGCTTATTCTCTGTCCCTGGTTGACTCCAGTGGATGAAGATAGATAGGTAATAGCTGTCTGCTTACACTGATGACTGCTTACACAGTGTCTCACCCGCTGAGGGAGAGAGGGGAAGTTGGCTTGGTGCCATTACCCTCTGGGCAATAGAGTTCAGAGGGTGGAAAGTTTTATCTAGGTGAGGGGTGAGGATGGTGGATCCTGGGCTGCGAGAGACTGAAAATTGGTCATTTAGGTGCCTATACACATGCTGAAGTGGGAGCCACTCTAATTAAAACACTGCAGCTTCCCCTGTATTCAGTGTCCTGCATTTCAAAATGGCCATGGGGTGCTTTAACTAAAGCCCATTTGACAAGCTTTAGTTAAAGCACACCCACAGCCATTTTGAAACATGGGATGCTGAATACGTGAGATGCTGCAGCATGCTGGAGTGCTCTAATGAGAGCGCTTCTTGAGCCTGCTCCAGTGCACTCTAATTGGAACGCATGCAAGCAGATGTATGCACGCCCCTTATGTCCACGGGGCAGTGGTACATTACTGAGTAACACTGCTCAAAGATAAACCTGGGCCAAAGTGGTATGCCTTTAAGATGGTTAGAGGTTGCTTAGCACTAGTTTTTGGGCTTTACAGTGTGGACGCTCTGGGCATTTTTACACATGCAATCTCTGCAGCACTGGGAGCTTTAAAAAGTGCCTGGCACTGCAGTGCTTCCAGTTGTATAAGTGGCAAAATGCATGCCAGTGCAGACAAAATGGTGGTGGCATGTTTTTGAATAAAAACACATCGAGGGTGGTTTAGTTCAAAAGCGTACCCACCGCTGCCGTTTTCTACACATTGATGCACATGTCACCGCTTATCCAAGTGCATGTGGTGCAGTGCAGTTCACTGCGCTCGCATTCAAAGCAGACCTGATTAATTGAGTCAGTTCTGAAGCGGTGGATCTCTGGTGCATCGTGGGACAGGAAAGTATGTGTCTAAATGCCTTCCTGTGTTCAAAGTCCTAATGCAGCCTAAGGGTAACATGTAACAACACCCTTAAATGCCTTCAAGAGCTTACAAGGGAAAAAGGCAAGAAGGATTGGAGAAAGGAAATATTTGTCACATTGTAGATTGGAAATTGAAGCAGAAGGAGATCAGCTGACTTTTCAGTTTAGATGAGGCATGTGTGATCTTTGGCAAAACAGTTTGAATTTTCAAGTGCTAGCTCTCATGCTTTAACCAACAGTTGTGAGCAGGACTGGTGACATTAAACAAGGCAAGTCTTGTTTGGAAGTGTTTTTAATTTTTAATGATCAAGCTGAAGCATGTGCCTGATTCAAAGAGGTTTTGGGTCTGCTGCGGCTGCCTCCTAGAGACCTCATTTTCACTGTCAGTGGCAAGCAGGGTGATGGTGATGTTCAGACACCAGACAAGCGACACCTGTTTCATATTGGATTACTTTTATATTGAATAAGCTAAATAATGAAGAAAGGGAGTCTCTTTCTCTTTTCCAAGAATCAATTCCTGTTCTGAAAACCTTAGAGTAGCATAAAACCTAGTAGCAACCATATGACATTAGGGATAGAAGTAGGGTGTACAAAACTCAGGCCTCTTGCAGGCTACCAAGCACTAATTACATAGGAATGATGCTTAAGCCGTGGCAGGTAGGTTTCAGAGCAGTGACCTTTTTGTGAAAACTTCTGCAGCTCACTAGCAATGCCCTGACATATTTGTAAGTGCTCTGAGATTGAAGCTTGCTTTCTGGAAAAAGAAGCTTATTAAATCAAGTTCTGACCTTTCTAGAGCTTAAACCAAAATCTCTAACAAATTCTCCCCAAATCTCTGTCACACCCCCTTCTTAAAGGGACAGCTCCAAAAAACTAAAACGCACCAGTAAAATATTTAACTCAACATTCCAACTTGCTTCTAAATTCAGTAATTTGCTTTTAAATTAATCCCAAACTTTTGCCTGTGTTGCACTAGTTTGGATGCCTATAGCCATATTTTCTTCCCTCTATGTGTTCAGGAGTAAACACATAGTTTATGTTTAAGGAGCTCTCACATCTGCTGTTTTCTGTTTCGGCCACAGAACTAATGGAGGTGGAAGAGTATGGTGTTACCGTTTAGATGACCTACCTAGAGAGGACAAGTACCACAAACCACACATTGACATGCACAATTCAAAGATTTATTTGCCTGTTGTGGATATGGGGACTCTGTTTCTGGGTCTGGGACCAAGTTGTAATGTACTGGTTAGACAGAGTAGGAACAGGTAGCAACAGTCCTGTGTGGGTCATCTGTGACCCTAGCTGCTCTTGAAGTAAAGCATATGTACCTTTGCCTAATGAACCAAATCTCTTAAAGTGGAAGCAAGAACAGAAGTATAAACCATTATTTATGGTCTAGCCAGTAGAGAGCCATTGTGTTTTTGCAACAGCTTACAAAAGCACCAGATTTGGCATCTTCCTTTTATGAGTAGGCCAGTGGATGAAACTTGGCTCTGCCATATTTGAGACCAAGATAGAAATGTTACAACTACTGATGCTAAGAGTTTTTACTGGTTTCAGCTGGGGTGGATCCAGGGGGAGCGCAGTGGTGCAACTGCAGCCTTCCCACGCCCCTTTAATTCCTGGCAGCGGTGGTGGTGGCAGCAACAGCAACAGCATTTCTATTCAAGCAACACTGAGAGAGTCAACTCCACTTCATGGCTCATTATAATCTATCTGATTCTTTCTAAAAATCTTCAGTCCACAGGTGTTAATGACCAACTCTCCTTTTTAATGGTCTTGATGTTTTGCTAATCAAGCTAGCTTTTCTTCGGCAATTCTGCTGTTTTTAGTTGCTCGTGGTTATGTAGCTCCTATTTAAGAGCCCTGCAGACTGTTTTTAACTGTATTTTAAAACATTAACTCAGGTGAACATTAACTCAAATGTAGAAATAACTTTCAATGAAGCATTGGATGGATGTGAAAAAGTTCAAGGAGGCTAGACTTTGTTTTATGAATCTGAAAAAGAGATGTGCATTTAATTCTAATGACTACAGTACTAATGAAACAGCATCTTTGGATTATTTAGCCTAGTTTTTTTTAAAGACATAATAGCAAATTAAAGCACATTCCAAGCAAGTTATATTTGTTTTTGCTTCAATTTTAAAGGGAGTAATATAGTTCTATGCCCCTAGCATATTAGGGAAGCATCTCATGTCTTCTTAACTGGAGAAAATGTGTTGTGTTATGGGATGATGCACCACACAATCTGCACTCCTATTTTCAAAAACCTAGATCTACCCATGCATTTCAGCAAGGATGGAGTTTTATTTCTGGTTCCTAGTTCTACTCTGGTATGCAGCGAATGACCTTGTGCAAACTTTGCGTTATCTGTGAAGTGACTGAATGATAGTTACTTCCACACATTTCAGAATGAGATCTTTGCTTATAATGACTGTGAAGGCTACAGAAATAACAGAATTGGTCCATGAAAGAGCTGAGGGGAGAGCTGTGGTGTTCGGGCTTGTCATGTTCCTCCTTTCTTATATGCCGCTGTGAGAATGCCCTTGAACCTCCAGCCAATTCTGCTTTGCCCACATTGCATAGATAGTAGGGTTTTTCTCCCCATCATAAGGTTGCTTTCAATGGAAGGCAAAATTGGATTACTCATAAATCTGTCTGATTTGGCATTGCAGTTTAGACAGAGGTGGGGAAAAACAGCAGGATTTTTGATGGATGGGACATTACATGGAAGGTATTCTTACCACTTCTCGTTTGTGGAGAAGAGATGAACCCAAATAATTTCTGACTTGCAGCTTGTGTCATTTCCGTATAACACATCACACCAATTCTAGTAGAGTTGGCTGCAGCCCTATACACAGGTGTGATTTGCGGTTTGCTGTATCAGTATCCTACTGTGGGGGCACGTCTATATGAGACGCTTAATTTGCAGTAGCCTGATAACTCTGCGCAGTACTGTGCCGGGCAAAAACCGTGTTAATACACTACTGTACAGTAGTATTAGGCTACTGAGCAGTAAGCATCACTAAAACACTGTGCGTCAGTGCTACTGGGCAGGAATGGTAGTTACTGTGCATACTGTACTCCGTTAAGCAGTGCTAAACTAAATGCACAGTAACTACTGTGCACTAATGAACATGTCAGTGTGCCTTGTGTGTCTCAACTCCCCTTGACCTGCTTCCCTACCCTTGTACGGCTGCTAAATTAATTAATTTACATGAATAAACTGTGAAATGGGTTATTTCAGCATATGCTGGCATATCTTTCACTTCCCCCGTAGCATCCTAAATATTTTAATAACTTATAAAATGCTGATTTTTAAAACTGCTAATTAAATAAAAGTCAATATCTCCCAGCACTATGTATTCCTAGGAGCCTTTGATTACCAGGATGATTGATTTTTTGACAGACTCCTGTTTCTACCAGGACATACCAAAGAAAATTTCTGATATATTTCCGTTCTGTAATCCTGTCACCCCTGCCCTGAAGATGATCATAAGAGGAAAACAGGCATTTACCTAAAAGCCTGTATGGGGGAAGATGAATTCTGTCCTTTCCAATTTAGGGTTACATTATGCCATAGGAAGAATGATCTGTCCCAGAGGAGCTCAGATCAGAGAGGGAAAGCACAGACTGCATCCACCTTTCAGCCTGTTCATCCTAGTGCACCATTGCTGTGGAGGTAAAGCTATAAACTTGCCTCCTTTAGGTGTGGAGTATACCCGTCCCTGCATCTTGTAGGTGAGGCATGCTTCAGACTCCACAATACAGGAGTTATGACCTGTGAGGCACACAGGGGGTGGGACAAGAGGGATCTTTGGTGGAAGAATCACTGTAATGGCCTATCATCAAGGCTCGAACCCAGGATCTTTAACTGAACTTTAACACTTGAAGAATAATTTAATTAGCTGACAGCAAGAATTGGCTTCAGATGAGGCTCTTATGTGTGATCTACAACCCTTCAGGCACAATCTAGCCTTTACGGATTTCTCCATTGACCGAATCCTGACTGACCAATATGTACAAGGTATGCCAAAAAACTTATCAGAAAGAGGAAGCTAAAGGTCAAAGAGTGGCTCCTGCTCCCATTTTTGACTTGAGCTGCTCTTTTGTACTTTTAGAAGGCCACTCTATTGGCTGTCTGCTTCAGGTGATGCACTAGATGCTTTGGCTCATACTGTTGTCCACAAATAGGACAGCTGTGAATCTTTTATGTGTATATTATTCCTGCCAACAGATGGCATGATCTATCATAGAGATAAAGAACAAAGTGGGTGAATTTGTGTGATCTTGTATTGCTTGGCATCCTTTGAGGAAACTAAGTGGTTAGTACTGTGGATAACCTCATATTGCCATGTTATCCATAAAACCAACTTTTCTTCAATTCCAGAGCCATCTATCTGAGAATTGGCCTGCAATTAGGGAGTTCACTTCCTTCAGGAAGCAGAGTTGCTTTGGGGCAGATCATATTCTGCAATAACCTATGGGACTGGACACTCTTTTTGGTTCATTGTGGCACATGACAATATAGCATCACTTGGAAGACGTCTAGCAGGTGACAGGTCTTCCATAATTCATTACTGTGTGCTTAAGGGTGCAGTAAACACCTGGAAAAAAACACCAATGGTTGCCTTGTTGATAGACAGTTGTGACAACTGTGAATGTTTTAGTGAGGTCCAGGGAAAAAAGTGCCATAATACAGAAGGGCTGCATGTAGACATTGTTAAAATTAGACTACATTATCAAGTAGCTAATATGATTAGTATTTTATTAATAAAACTTTTATGTATAATGCTATAAATCTGCACAATGAGAGACAGTGCCCTGAAGAGATTAGTCTAAATAGTCTGTGCTTAATTATAATCTAAATAGATTAGGGTTAATTAGACCAAAGATAATCTTCCAATTTTATGAGTTGTAATTCTCGTGGTTACTTTATCATGTAAGCAGTTACCATGTAGCTGAGCTGCTTTTGCAACATTTGCTCAATGTCTTTTCCCCAGTCTCCTCTCCTCTTTTTGCTGAACGAAGAGAAATAAAATAGATAAAATAGTTCATGAACAACCGTCTTTAGGTTGAGAGAAATAATACAAAGTTCAGTGTCTTGGGGACATGTTATGATGCAGACTTTAAGGCGAGAAAGTTATTTCCCAAACCAGCTACAAATAGAGGAGCGAGAGGAGTGATCACGAGCGGTCTTGTGCATATTAACTCTAATTGAACCGTCTCACTGTAGACTGCACAGGTTGTACCACACACCTGTGTAACTGGTAGCCTGGACATCAGGCTTCAGGGAGGGTGAGCTGTTGCTGAGTGGTGCGTTTGTGAGAGCTGCCAGCTGGCAACTCGTGGACATAACTGGGTCCTCTGAGAGGTCAGGTAGCATAGGCTTCAGGATAGCCTGCCAAGGCAGAGGGCTAGATTTTCCTGTTAGACTGCTATAAATCAGGACAATAAAAGAATCAGGCCCCAAATAGGCTACTTTTTATAATCCATTTTATAACACACTGTAAAGCGCCCCCCCCCTTTTTTTTTGCCTATTGCCTTTTCTTTGCAAGGTCCAGCTTAGTCTTGTTTCAAAACAAACAGTTAAATACCTATTGTGTGTGAGATGGATTGCTGATGTTGCTTTATACAGCTTTAAGAGCCGTATATTGTTTTGCTAATGCATATTGAACCTTAATCCAGTGATACAGAGAGATGTTACAGATTTATTATTATTACTGTTTGTCTTGAGCTGTTTGTATCCTCTTAATGTCCTTGTTCTCTCTCTCACAATTAATCTCTGACCCATTTCCCTAAGGGAAACAATTGAAAAATTGCATACCTCTGTATGACATTGTTCTATATTATTGCATAATAGTGGAGTTGGTTAGTGATGAGAAATATGTAGAAAAACCATATAAAATGTAAAACAAAAGGAGGCTTTTCCATATAGGATTTTGCTGTTGTGCTCATTGAATAAATGATACTGTATTCTGGTTGTCTAAGAAGAGTTGATGGGTGGGTCACACCGAGGACTTGCAGATGCCGAGCCTTACTTAGGATCAGGCAAAGCTATTTTGATGAGCGGAACAAACCATTATTATATTGATTCATATAGTTTATAACAGTTTCTGTAAAAAAAAAATCACAGAAGATTTTAGTGCTAAACAGGTTATACCCCATTGACTGCTAAAGTAGAATTACAGTGTATGTGCAAGCTCCTTAAATCCTTTTAAAAATTACTTTCCTCCTCTAAAAGAACAGAAATGTGATTTAAGGAACTGATGGTACTTGTGGGTGTTATGAAATAAGAGCTAATGGCCAGAACCCTCGGACTTTAGACACCTCGGTTCAGTTCTGGATTCTTCCAATGCCTTCCTGTGCATCTCTGGTGGCCAGCACTTGTAGGGAAATGATCAGGAAAGCCAATGTGGTGACTGAGTTTAGGTTAGCCATGGGACTCAAGGACAATAAGAAGTTCTTCTTTAGGTACATAGGCAGTAGAAGGAAAACAAATGGAAGTGTGGGACCCTGCTTCATACCTCAGGACAGCTGGTAACAGACTCAGGAAAAAACTGAACTCCTGAATGCTCACTTTGCTTCAGTATTTCATCGGACCACAGTCAAAGTCAAGCAAGATAAGGCTCACTTGGGACATACCGGGACTGACAGCCTCCCCACTGTGGATGTTGAGCAGGTGCAATACTAACTAGAAAAGCTAGACATTTATAAGTCAGCAGGACCGGATGGACTGCATCCGAGAGTGCCGAAGGAGCTGGCTGAGGTCATCGCAAATCCCCTAGCAAAGCTCTTTCAGAAATCGTGGCACACAGAGGAGATCCCTGAGGACTGGAAGAGGGCCAATGCCCATATTCAAGAAGGGGAAGAGGGAGGACCCAGGCAACGATAGGCCAGTCCGCCTAACCTCCATCCCAGGGAAAATCCTGGAAAAGCTCATTAAAGAATCTATGTGCGATGTAGATTCTGAATGACAGCCAGCATGGCTTTGTCTCAGGTAGGTCTTGTTTTACCAATCTCATCTCCTTCTATGACCAGGTCTCTCACCCCCTGGAATTGAGAGACAAGGTAGATGTTATATACCTACACTTCCAAAAGGCTTTTGATCTAGTCCTCCATGATATCCTGGAAGATTGAAAACTGGAAGATTGTGGACTCAGCTGCTCAACAGTTCAGTGGGTGGGAAACTGGCTACAGTGTAGGACCCAGACAGTTCTCATGAATGGATCTGTGTCGTCCTGGTGTGAAGTGGCCAGTGATGTCCCTCGGGGGTCTGTGCTTGGACCGGTGATTTTCAACATCTTTATCAGTGATTTGGATGGGGGAGTGAAAAGCTTGCTGGCCAAGTTTGCAGGTGACACCAAGTTATGGGGCAGTGTGGTCACGCCAGAAGATAGGTTGCAGATACAAGCGGATCCGAACAGACTCAAGAGCGGGGCAGACCAGAACCGGATGAAGTTTAACACTTCCAAGTGTAAGATGCTCCATCTGGGGGCAAACAACCCTCAACATGCCTATAAGCTCAGTGTTGACAGCCTGACTTGCACCATGGCTGAAAAGGACCTCGGGGTAATGACTGACCATCACATGAACATGAGCTGTCAGCGCGATGCAGTAGCCAGCAGAGCAAACAACATGCTGGCATGCATCAACTGATGCATCTCGTGTAAAACTAAGGAAGTGATGCTCCTGCTGGACTCAGCACTGGTGAGACCACTGTTGGAGTACTGCATCCAGTTCTGGGTGCTGCACTTCAATAAGGATGTGGAAAAACTTGAGAGGGTCCAGAAAAGAGCCACCCGTATAATGAGGGACTTGCAGGGCAAGCCATATGAGGAAAGACTGAGGGACCTGGACCTCGTTAGCCTAAAGAAGAGAAAGTTGAGAGGGGATTTAATAGTGGCTTACGGCTATATCAGTGGAGTGCACCAAGAGCTCAGTGAACAGCTATTCACTAGGGCAACCCTGGGGAAGACCAGGACCAATGGATACAAACTCCTAGAAAGCTGCTTCAGGCTTAATACCAGGAAAAACTCCTTCACAGTCAGGATGTCCAGACTGTGGAATAAACTCCCTCCAGAGGTGTATCCTGGAGGCTTTTAAGAGGAGACTGGACAGTCACCTCGCTGGGGTCTCTTGACCCCAGTTGTCTTCCTTTCTAGAGCGAGGGGGCTGGATCTGATGATCTGTGAGGTCCCTTCCAGCCCCTAACAATCTATGAATCTGTGAATCTTTGGGCAAACAGTTTTGCCCCTCAGGGCCTGCCTAATGTGTAGGCTGGAATTGCAGTGCATAATACTGACTGGTCTGGACATGCTGCAGCATCAGATGTGACTGTAAGCATGTTTTAAGTGTTGAATGTGTTACTAGTTCCATTAATCCCAGTGCAGGGGAGCACATGTCTAATTTGTTTGCTGGCTGGGAGCCAGAGTGCTCCGCACATCACTGGACTAACCCCTAAATAAACAGGCTAGCGTCAGGCAATGAAATATTTGCACATGTGGATCTGATTTGGGCTATTTCGTTGGCACTAGCCCATTGTTTTCTAAATGGTGCTGGCAGGACTTGGCCTATTTAAAATGCTGACAATCGCTTGCTTGTTGTGTTAGAATGGACTGCTCCTACTGAATGGTCTAATCATGATGATTTCGCATCGCTCATGCTTTCTAGGATGCTCAGTGCCAGGAGAGACAGAGCACAGTACACTGTTGGAATCCATGCTGCTTTCCTATTTATGTGCCCCGAGCTTTTTCATGGGGAGATACCTACAAAACTATTTGCTGGAATCATGTTTCATTCAAACTTAAGTCTTTTGCTGGTTGCTGCATGGAGCTAGGAGAGGATTTCACTCCTTCCCCTTCCCTTCCCACTCCTTCCCCGCTCGGGATTTTGACTAGGGTGTGCCAGTGCTCCTGCTGGGACTTAGAGCCAGAGGCTCCTGGTAGAGGGTCTTGCCCCTCTGTTCAGGGGCAGACCACTTGCCGTATTTGAGGAGGAATTTTACCCCAGGATCAGATCTGTATGGATTGTTTGGGGAGGGGCTGCCTTTCTCTGTAGTGGGGGTGTGACCCTCTACCAGTCCTTTACTTGGGGTGTCTTGAGTGCATATTAACAAGCTTTCACAGAACCAGTTGACTGCTGTGGTCCCCCTGCTTTACTTGTGGTGGGTTAGGGTGTTATGTCTTGTGTTGTGCCAGGGTTGACTGCAGTTGTACTAAGAAGTTAGAATATGGATTTGTATAGGATGGTTTGGACAGAGATGTTCCTGTCACAGGCAGGGTTTGGACTAGAAGACCTGTTTAAGTCCCTTCCAACCCTACTTCTTTACGATTTTCTAATTTTTGGAGAACAGGATTATGAACTAAAATCACTTACATGAATTATAATCATGAACTAAAATCTTATGAAGCAGTGATTCTTAATCAGGGTGACCTGGGGTGCTGTGAGATCCTTTTAAGGATGATGCAGGGTGTAGCTTGGTAGATGTACAAACAACTGCCTGTGAATCACAAGATAAACCCAAAGATTTCAAATAGGAATCCATAGTGTCAAATGCATGTTAGCCTGTTTTGGTCTTTCTGAGTTCTTTGCAACAGATATTTGCTCAATTATTTTTCCATAGTCAAAAACCGGGTGAAAGTTAAGACCTGGCATTATAGAAAGACTGAGAACCATCTCATAAAAACAAAATGCTAGTGCTGTAGAAGAATACCTCTCTCATGTCCATGTTTAATCTATAAATAAATAGATGCAAGTAAAAAGGCTTGCCTGATTTATAAATTAGCCAGGAAAATGGAACCATTAACCTTTTCCTATGGACCAGGCACTGAAGATGACATTTTGAAAGATTTTGGTTTTTTTTATTATGCTTTTAGTCAGTGTTGTAAAAAAAAACCCAAACAGTGCATAAAACAAAGAAAAGAAGAAAACTACCCTTCAGTATGTAATTAAATGAATGTGCAAGTGTAATTGCTGCCTTGCAAATTAAAATTGAGAGAGTTTTAGATGCTTTACGGTTTGTGCACCTGTTGCAGTTGCTGTAGATGAAGGACCTAATGGAATCAATGGGTGTCTATACACATGCACGGGAGTGGGGGGCATTTCAATTACAGCAGTTCTCTGACAGCCGCTCCAATTAAAATGCTGCAGCGTCACTTGTATTCAACACAAGATGCTGAATACACATGACGCTCCAGCGCCCTGGAGCATTCTAATAGGAGCACTCCAGCAGGCTCAATTAATCAAGTCTGCTCCAATGTGTTCTACTTAGAACACAGCAGAGCATGTGTATAGGCACCCATTGGGACTCTGGACAGTGATTTCAGTGAGATCAGTTTGACTACCCATTGTTATGGCCTGATCCTGTGAGCTCTGACCACTCCTAACTCCTTTTGTAGTCAAAGAAAGTTGAGAACACTTAGTGTCCAAGACACCATAAATTCAGTAAACCTGAGTGGAAGATGCTATAGAATTACTTCTGAATATTGCAGATGGCAAGATAACCTGGAGAGAGATGCATGGGGGTCAGATTATTGTAGCTGGGATTTGAATGTGGGTTTGAATTAAGATTATACTCCTGCATGTACAGACGTATGCTTGCAATAAGGAAAAATAGTGATATAACATGAGGATCTGCTTTTTTCTCTTTAGTCTGCAGCTTCCAGTGGATCAAATGGTTCTGTATTATGTGACGAACACAATAAGGAGAACCAGTCTTTTGAAAATCATTCTGCCAACATGAAGACAAAGGTAAGAATTGTGGTTATTTTTCTAGGTGGTGAAATACTTTGCTGATGTTCTTATGCATTTTCTCTGACATTTTGTTAGAGATGAAGTGTGCGGAATAGACTGAGTTTTAGGTTCTTGTAGTCATTCCTTGTTGTTTACTGACAGGATGTAAGTTGGGAAGGTTTAAATCAGATTTATAACAATTTATTGTTATACATCACCAGTCCTGTGCTATTCCACGCCAGGGTTTTGGTCTGTTCAACATACAGAAATGCTATTAATGTTAGTAAAAGTAGTTAAAGTCTTGTAATGTTTAGGCCGACCTGGAAGTAACTTTGTTTTTAAAGATCTTACATGTTATTCATTTTTGCAGGTTACACCTTTTTATTTAGTTAGATTTATTTTAAGATATCAATTTCACAGTGGAAATTGTAGTCTGGTTTCCTGGTAGCTTGGTAAAAAAATGATAAGGAAGACTATGAGCGTTTCAGCAGATGTAATGATTTTTGTATTAACAAACTAATGACAGTTATAGTATTTTAAGTGAATATTGAATAGTAAATGAAGTAATATGACTGCCAAGGTATCTATGTAGGAGTGGTTTGTTATAGTTGTTTGTAATGGTTGTACAATTGCAGCGATGGAGTCAAATGCTGTGAGTGTGTCTATTTTAACATCTACAGTATTTTCATATGTTCACAACTTGGCTGTAGCAATTCTCTCTGGGCTTAAATATTACCCTGCAGAGTTTCAGTCCTGAAATCATTATTTTTTTTTCCCCAAATAAAAGCAAATGATTTGGGGTTTTCTTTCATGTCAGCAAATTGAAAAGAAAATAGAAGTTAACTGGATTGGCATGTTTATTTGATGTCTTATGGACCTCAAAGAAGCTTTTGTTTTTTAACACTGACAAGTAGTAGGTTATTACCTCTTGTCTTAGACCTTCTGTGTATAAATTTCTGAATTGGATTTATCATTCATTAATGCCTTAAAATCTCTAGCAGTAATGATCCAGGATATTTTTCTGAATTTTTCTCTTCCTGACTACACTCTGAAGTACCACATAGCCTTTATCATAGTCCTCTAGAGCCACTTCAGTGTGCAAGTACAACTTGATGCAAGTAGGAATAACAGAAATGGGTTCTCTGGTCAACACTTGCTGATTAACAGTTGACTATGATTGACTGAAATTAAGGGGAGAATCGGCCACTGAGCAACATGCAAGTCCAGGGTCTCAGTATTTTATAGCCTGAGTACAAGTTGAATTAATCAGGTGTCCTAATCTTCAAAGGTATTTAGTATTTGACGTAACATGTTAATCACAGGTGGGCTTACAGGTGCTCAGCCCCTGACCTGACCTCCCCTTCCTCCCCAACTTAAGCAATATCATGTTGGTTGGTGTGGGCAAGAGGTATGTAAGTGATATGCTTGATACCAAGAGGGAAAGTGGTCTCAAATGCATGAAAGGTGCCATTTCATGGTTATTGATTTGAAAGCACAGTGCCCCTTATTCTAGCGCTCTGTCTACAATCTGCAAATCATTTCCAGGATCAATGCTGAACTGAAGAGAGCTGCCTCGTTCACCATTCTTTTTAAAGCCACGAGCATTCTGGCTTTCTTTACTCCAGGGAGAAGCCATAGATCCAATTGGTGGAAATAGAAATGATGTTAGCTATTGTCACTCAGATGTGAAGTCCCAAGTACACTGAGTGTGCCAGGATAGAGCTCCAGAAGCCAGGATAACGTTGCCAAACACCGAGAAATTCATTCTTGCATCTTTGAATTCCCAAAATTGTGGAATTTTTCCACTGTAGCAAAAATTTGTTTGGATTTTCTGGTATTTGCTGGATTATCATTTTATATGAAAGAGGCATTTTTTCTAATTTATTTTCAAAGGACTGTGCTTGAGTGTCAATAGTATGCTACCATGATAGTGGTTCATTGTTATCGGGGCCAGCTACATATTGAAATGCGTACACAGTGGTTTTTCAAGTGCTGACAACTGATTGGATGGTAGTTTCACTCCCTCAGTCTTGTGGCTGGGAATTACAATGAACTCTTGATAGCGCTGTGTCAAGCCTGAGAGTTGAGAGCTACATTACCATCAAGTACCATGTGCTTTTATTTTTGGGTCCCACCCACTTAACCTAGTCTTGCATATTTAATTGATGCACTTCTGTTTTATTCTGAATAAGAGACTGTGGGCGTTGAGATAAAATACTTATGTCACAGTATGCAAAATAATAGTTATGTACAACATTACTCAAGAGTTGTGAATTACAAGGGCATGGTATTCTTCTAAGGGTTTGCTTGAATGAGCATGCTAGTTGCAGGAACATGGTGATGGACAAGTGCTGTCCATATCCTGTGCTCTGAGCCCAGCAGCTAGGAATGTGCTCTCCCAGTCCACCCAAAAGACAATGGAAAGGAGCTGGAGTCATGTCTTAACCTCTGCTGATATGGTGGATATACCAGCCCAGCACCAATTCCTTTGCAGGCCTGCTTTACCATCTACCAATGAACTGTGTGGCAATGAGGCCCAGCTGGGCTTGGCTGTATGGTGTAGAACAACAGTAATGTATTTTAGTCTCTTTGAATGTAGGTTAGCAATGAGAGACAAGGGAAGGGATCTAGTACCAGGTGATTAACTAATATAATGTAACTAATTAATATAGAAATTTCAATACCACCAGAAGATATATACAGGCCATCATTTAAGTTACACCAAATTATAATTCACTTGGCACTTGCAAGGGAGTATATCTATTTATGTATTCTGAAAATATGATGCTAACAGTTTTGGATAGACAGTTGCCAAAATTTCCAAATGTCAGTGCTGTTAGAACTGGTGGAGATGGACTGATGTCACACAACACAAAAGACTAAGATCAATTGGTCAAAAGCAGATGGATTTTTCAAAATGAGTGCGTGAAATGCGACTCTATGGTAAGTGCTGGATTCTCAGAACTGCACATCATGTAGTAGTTTTACTTCCTTCTTTTATTTCAGTCTGGGTATGAACAGATGAACAATGAGCAGGGTTATTTAACATGGTTCAACTGAATCTGTTTAGCTTGTTTGCTCCTGTCATGTGACAAATGGAAATTTAACTGGGGCAGCTTATTGTAGAATGAAACAGGATTAAGTTATCACAGCTCAGCATCAGTTACTGCAGGGTAGGAGTAAACAAATGAACCTGTTGCAATGGATCAGTTGATGTACACTTGTGAGCAGTAAACCTTGGCCTCATCCCAAATTAATATAACTGTTCATCCAGGTGCACAGTCAGAATTAACCATTTAAAATCAATTTCACTTTTGTCTGTAGTCAGTTCCACTTCCATTCTTTGTTCTGTCTTAGTTCACACCTTATGAGGAAAGACTAGGGGATCTGGGACTGTTCAGCCTGAGGAAGAGAAGACTGGGGGAGGACTTGGTGGCCATCTATAAGTATGTAAGGAATGAATATCGGGAGCTGGGAGAAAAACTGTTCACTAGGGTGCCCTGGGGTAGGACAAGGAGCTATGGCCATAAACTATTAGAGGATGGTTTCAGGGTAGATGTAAAGAAGAACTTCATTACAGTAAGAGTGACCAGAGTCTGTAATAGACTTCCCAGGGAGGTGGTACAGTCCCCAGCCTTGGAAGTTTTCGAGAGGAGCCTGGACAGACAACTTGCTAGGATCATTTGATCTCATCAGTATTCCTACCCAGAGCAGGGGGGTTGGACTCAAGGTCCCTTCCAGCCCTTAATTTCTATGATTCTGTGATTCTGCAGACTTTTTCCAAAACTCCCAAGAAATGTTTAAACAAAAGTTTTCATGGAAAAACAAAAATGTCCTAGAAACTGTCCTATTGGTTTAATAGTGTTGCCAGTTCTGGACATTTTCAAAGGGCCTAGGCCAAGCAGCAGATCTGTGGCTAAGCAGAAGGCCCCAAAGCCTGTTTCTGAATGACTGTAGTGTGAACCTTTGCAGATGTGACAACTAACCTGGTCAGCAAAGTAAAGGTAGTCATCAAACACAATTAAACAAAGGACAAGGCCTGAAAGGAGCTAATGGAGGACCATACATTAAATAATCTTATCTTAAAATATTAGTAGTAGTGATTGATATAACTAAATGTATAAAATGTTATTTTGCTATAGTAGGTATATTTTTGTTACTTTGCTTAGATAGTTTGTAAAAACAAAAACAGGTTTGTCAGACAAGACCCATAAACTAAGGTAAGAAGAAACAGGCCATTGCTGAATAATATTTCACAATGGGAAAGAAAGCAGCTAAGAAACCCACTCTCTTTCTTTCCCAAGGATATGAATCCTAACACATTGACACCTTCCAAGTCCACAAGAGATCTAGTTCAGTCCAGTTTCAGAAGTTTCATTAAAACAAAGACATGTCAATAAAACCAATCAGAGAACATTTATTAGAATATTAAAACCAGCCATCTATAAATATTGGGCATAGGCTGGAGGGAAATTTGGAAAACCTGGTGACTTCAAGAGGATGGCCAATATGTATGCCACCTCCTCCCACCTCTCAAGTTGTCCCAGCCTGTATAGGTGAGAATCTATGTTGTGCTGTCACAGGTAGCCAGATAGACTTTTGGGTACATTTTTGTTTTAATGTTTTAAAGTACAAGCAAGTAAAAGGTTGGTCTGTAGACCTGTTTCTACCTCTCTTATCAGTAGCTTACTCACAAGGAAATGACCTGCCTAGGAAATGACCTGCTTGGTGGCACAGAAGCGGAAGGGGATCTTGGAGTCCTAGTGGATTCCAAGATGAACATGAGTCATCAGTATGACGAAGCCGTCAGAAAAGCCAATGGCACTTTATCGTGCATCAGCAGATGCATGACGAACAGAACCAAGGAGGTGATACTTCCCCTCTATCGGGCGCT
>JAGPOW010003316.1:186632716-186659995 GCA_030014935.1 Caiman crocodilus
CCGTCAGAAAAGCCAATGGCACTTTATCGTGCATCAGCAGATGCATGACGAACAGAACCAAGGAGGTGATACTTCCCCTCTATCGGGCGCTGGTCAGACTGCAGTTGGAGTACTGCGTGCAATTTTGGGTGCCGCACTTCAAGAGCAATGTGGATAACCTGGAGAGGGTCCAGAGAAGGGCCACTCTTATGGTTAAGGACTTGCAGGCCAAGCCCTATGAGGAGAGACTAGGGCACCTGGATGTCTTCAGCCTCTGCAAGAGAAGGTTGAGAGGTGACCTTGTGGCTGCCTATAAGTGCATCTTGGGGGCACAGAAGAGAATTGGTGAGGCTTTATTTACCAAGGCGTCCCCGGGGGTTAGAAGAAATAATGGCCACAAGCTAGCAGAGAGCAGATTTAGACTGGACATTAGGAAGAACTTCTTCACAGTTAGGGTGGCCAAGGTCTGAAATGGACTCCCAAGGGAGGTGGTGCTCTCCCCTACCCTGGGGGTCTTCAAAAGGAGGTTAAGATAAGTATCTAGCTGGGGTCATCTGAACCCAGCACTCTTTCCTGCCTATGCAGGGGGTCGGATTCGATGATCTATTGAGGTCCCTTCCGACCCTAACATCTATGGCTCTATGAATAAGGTTACCTGTAATCTGGGTAACAGAGTTCCAAGCCAGGCTTTGGCTCCAGATCTGATTCTCCGAAAAATGAACTTGAGTTATACTGAAAGGATCTGAACACAGTACAGTCATGGATGTTGAAGCTAGAAAGTCCCATTAGATCAGTTTGAGCTCCTTCTTGCATGATGTACGTCATAAAATTTCAGGTACTTTCCTCTGATACCCTTCATGGGTATTCATTTTTTTAATGGACACCTCATAAATGTTTGCTTAAATGAGAAATTAAAGGCACCAGTTACCAAGTTCAGTAGTTCTCAGACAGGGGACTGCAGATCACATAGTCATAGATTTCAAAGATTGGAAAGGACCTTGGAAGTCATCGGGTCCAGCCCCCCAATTTTGGCAGGAAGACAACTGGGGTCAAGTGACCCCAGCAAGGTGACTGTCCAGTCTTCTCTTGAAGCAAACTTAAAATCACTGTGTGTCAAGGACTACCTCAGGCTGCTAAATATGTAAAGGATTCACCTGTAGTACCTGCATTGGCTGGGAATTGAACCCAGATCTGCTGCATGGCAAGTGGGAATGCTACCATTGAACCACCAATGCTATCAGGGGGCTACAGACCTGCTTCTGTTTCCATGGTGAAATATCTGTCAGTCTTAGTTAAGCAAGGTTTCCTGATAGTTGTACACCAGTCTTGGACTGAGTTTTGAGTCCCCAGAGGATATTTTTGGCTAATTACATCAACCACAACAACTGAATTCATCCCTTTTCATCCCAGGTGACTGCTTCAAAGCTTTATTTTTGACAGGTGTTTCTCTATGTTATAATTCAGGCATGATCATATTTACAGATGGCATGACAATGGAAGGAGGGAAGAACATAGAGCAGAACCTTTTTGGGAAATGAGCACAGTGATGCTGTTGGCCACAAGAGGAGAACTGGTCTTAATACATATGGAAACTGTTTGCCCAGGAAGAAATAAACAGCAAATGTGTACATCTGGGACAAAACAAAGCAGCTGAAACAAAGCAGCACATTAAAGCATGTTGACTTTCATCTTTTCTCTTTAATATTGCTCTCCGATAGTACTTTTATGTCTCATGTAACTAAGCAATATACTGCCAGTGTGCCATTTTAGAGCAAGAACTGAAGGGTTGACTTGAAGATATAAAGTGATCTACAACATGATTTAAAAAAGAAAGAACTACTGGGCTAGTCAACTTTATTCTGAGGGCAGTATTGGCTTAGTCTCGTGAGCTGGTACATGTAAATCTGGTATCTTTTATTAGACCAACTCAAATAGTCTAATAAAAGGTATCAAATTTAGTCAGATATCAAGTCTAATAAAAGATATCAGATTTACCCAAAGAACCTTGTCTATGTCCTTAGACCAATACAGCTACAACCTGTATCCCTGTACATGTAATGCGCTATGACCATGTGCATTTACATACACCGCAGTTAAGTGGCACTTCTATGCTTAAAATTGATGGCTTCCTTCACTTTAAACCAATGGAGAATGCTCTGAGTAAACAGCAGGTTGTTATACATCCTGAGTCCAGAAGTGTGGTCACACATAAAGCCTTAGTATTTTACAAGCAAACCATGCAATTTTGAATACTCACAGGTGCTAATTTTACACATGGAAATTATGATGGTTTATGTGCAGGATTTGAACCAGCAAAGTGCAATGCAAGAAAAAAATATCTGTGGACGCACTCTCACGGTTCAGGATGAGAAACTTTCCACAGGAATAACTCCACTCACATAATTAGCGTACTGGTATTCCATGTTTCTGCTTCCCATGTGCTCTGCAAATAGGATCATACATTCAGTGGTATTACTCCTGGGAGTAGAGTTATTCACAAGTATTAGTGATTTCAAACCAGCCCCACAAGAGACTGCTTTGGAAATGTATCCTTGCATGCCAATTTTTGGATTGAATCTTTAAAGCCAAGTCTGTAAGTCATCTGTAATATATATTTAATGGATGTAGTTTGCACACTTTATTAGAGTGAATTCAATGGGTGGAGGAAAACAAAGGAAATCAATTGAGGATGCTTGAAGCGTGAGTGTAAAATCCCTCCCAGTTCTAGAGTGGAATGGATTTCCATTTAATCTGCCATGTCTAGAATACAAAACACAGTTTTGGTTAGACCGTTGTAAGGAGTCAATTGGCTCTCCAGTGGAACAGGAGCTAGGGGGTACTAGAAAAGTATAGTGATGTATTTATTTTTTCTGTCATGTATTAAAACTGCCTGTTGGCTAGTGGAATAAACTACAGTGTAGAGTAAATATACAGGTGCCAATATGTTAAATTGGGGCTGGGGTGGTGTGGGCACTAAGGCACACAGTTGACAGCCCAGAGGCGCAAGTTTAAGGCCACAGCAGACATGGTCATGGCACAGCCCTATCAGATTCCAACGAATCTGTGAATTCTGCTAAACACCTTGTCACAAGGAAATGAAAAGGGAAGGAAAGTGTATTACGTTAAAAAAAATAATCAAACTTGCTATAAAAGCAGCACCATTGTTCAGAAGAAGTTAGCATTTGAAAGTCATAAATGCTTTACTAAGCGTCTCTTGAAGATTTTATACCCTCTAAGTTTTAAATAGTTTAAGGAGGGCTGGTTACTCTCTAACCACCTATCCGATTCGCTGTGGATTTTGTAATGTTGGTAGCAGTGACCTCATTTTGGCAAAATTATGGTGTGTCATTTACTGAGTCTCTTGCCTCTCTAGTAATCATGAGAATGTTACAGTTATAACCTGAGTAATTTATGGAAGGGAGATGACTCTTAAATGTCCCTTTATTTTCTTGGGAAGGTTTCTTTTATTGAAAACATACTTAAACTCTTAGTGAGAATGAGAGATCCTCAGCAAAGCACCCAGGGGGAATTGTGCTGTCCGGTATGCTGAAAAGGTGAATTGTAATGTATGGGTGTCTAGACGTTTCCTCTTGTTGCTGTCAACAGTCCAGTTGGCTGTATTTTTTTTTTCCCAGTGAATAGGAGCATTGATTTTCCTCTCTCTTTGGCCAGAGCTTTCATTTTACATATCTTTCCCCTTCTCTGTGTCTCTGTTTCTTTTTCCCTCCCTCTCTTCTTTCTGTCTCTCCCTCTCTCTCTAAGAGAGGGAAGACTTTAAGAGCTGACAGAGAGCTTTCTACTCACCATGATTCATGTCAGACACCTCAAAGGCAAGCTCTGCACCAGCATCACTGCAAGAAAGGTAGGGCTCTGGGGCTAAGCAAACTTTCTCTGAGAGATTGTGGAACTGTTAGCAAAGCAAACAGTACATGAAATGAGTTGATTAAGTCTGCAAAGCTGTCAAGGATGCAGGGAAAGTTTGAGAAAGAACTGAAGGAGCTTTTAAACTCCCTCCTCTGGGTGTGTTCCTTTAATTCAAACTTTGAGGATTTTCCCTTAACTTTAAAAAACCCAAAGGGAATCTCTCGGTAGTGTTACATAACATATCCTGTATTTTTGTGTGCCGTTTAGCTAGCAGTGTTGATGCTCCATAGAAATACGGACTGATAGGTTTTTTCCTAACTGAAACAGGTTTTGTTTTACCTTCTGCAAGTTTTTTACAGCCTGCTGTTATTTGCATTCACTTCCTGAATCAGAACCTGCCCTAGTAATTTCAAGTGATTGTAGATGTGACGCATGAGCTAGCATGTGCACCTTAGTGGTTCAGTCATGCACTCCAAGTAATATGCGATTGTACAAATCATGTTCTTAATAAAAACCTTTACAACCAAAAGCAGTTGTTTTGTCAGAAAAGTGACGGCGCTTCGATAGATGGGCCCCGTGGTTGTGCATGTTGCGCTTACTCAGTTTGTAGAAGGGGAGAGAGAGAGAGAGAGAGGGAGAAAGGGAGGGAGGGAGAGAGAGAGAGAGAGAGAGAGAGAGAGAGACTTGGCAAAGGAAATCTTATGGGTATACTGAAACAGCCGATCAGAATTGTGAAACCAGAGCCAGAGCTGAAATGTGATGCTTTTGCTCTTTTGTGCTTGTTGTGATTCTCATCTTCCCCGTTAGACCGCTGCATACTATTCAACAGCACATTTTGATCACAGATTGAACAATGCAGCAATCAAGCCTGATAAACCACCTGGAAGTTTTGCTTGAGATGATTTCTAGTAGGTTTTCAGATTCCTGTGAGAATCATGACTGCCTTTAGCATTGTGGAGGAGGACTCGAGTTTCTTATGAGGGCCCCACTTGGAAAGCAGGCTGTGCAGATTCAAGCCTCCGGTTCTGTTCATGCTATTTCCAAAGCCTTTCCTCACCCTTGCTGTTTTGTTTTTATGATTTACATATACTCCTGTGGAGATTTACAGAATGGATTGTCTGTGCATTGTCACGACCAAGGTAGGACTGGAAACATTACTGCTGTGTGTACATATCTTTCTGCTATTATTCTGTTCCTGTAATTAAAATAGATTGGGTAGGTACTGTGTCAGGTTGCAAGATAAAGTGATAACTGTGCTTTGCTTTAATGGGCATTTTGTTCTTGTTATCTGAGGCTCATGCTATTTGTTTCTATACTACTTCCCAAATGATATGTAATTTTAAAAAAATGATTTGCTATTTTACCTTAGATGTTGCTTGTGTCTATTAATATTTTGGATACTAGAGCATTTTCAGAATACATGCCACAATGCACATATTGTCTTAGCATATCATATCAGTTTATTCTTTACCCTAAAGAATAAAAACATATAAAAAAAGATGCGTCTTAACATTTTAAAGAAGCCAATCAGATATAGTTTAAATAGCCATGACATTTCTGATTGGAGGGTTGCAAGTTTTCTGTAGCTTATTGTGGCTTGCTTGGGGAAACATACCTTTAATTTTATATCTCTAGGCCTTAAAAATTTAAATGCCTGGGTCCAAATTCTGCTCTGTTACACTGGTGTCGTATCCAACCTTTGTACTTGGGAAGTGCAGCCTCTACACAATTCCCTCTCCCTTGCCACTTCAAACACACGTTGAAACAACAGCTTACGTGCTCTAATCATGTTGGTGTGTACCTGGCTAGCCCGACTTGACAACTTGAACACAGCATTGAGCAAAAAGGACTCTGGTCACTTATATAACTTCTGGCATTTTGCTGCAGAAGTGGATACTGGATGCTTGTAATGTGGTGCGAGAATGGGTGTCATTATGTTGTCTGAGAGAGTTGTTCAGATCAGTTGGAGATCTAGGTCTTACTAGGTCCTAATCAGTGGGTTTTGGATGAACTCCATCTTACGGAGGGCTTTACAAAGTGTCTTCATATGTAAGGTGATTAGAACACCTTTGAGTTTGTGTAATTAAAATCTCTTTGTAATAAGGTAGCCTCTATGGGCCTACAGTCATTGACAGGGATCTCGTTGTGGCCCTGCTACAAATGGAGAAGAAAGCCCTTACCCCGTGGAGCTTACAATCTAGGTATAAATCAAGAGGCAGCAGCTATCTGATAGTCTGTAGAAGAACAACAATTCGCTGATTACTATTACCTTGGTAAAATAGGCAAGTGCAGAGAAAGAAAGACAAAGTGACTTGGCTTAGGCCATAGAAGGGGCCCGTCTCAGAGCCAGGGTTGGAAAGCAGGAGTCCTTTTCCTTCAGTCCTGCTCAAGGTCCTCAAAACCATGATGGGTCTCTGCTCCCCTTTGTGGCCAGGCTCATAGCAGCTATTCAGCTGATAAGACTGCTCAAATACATGTAGCAGATGAGAAGATGCGGGCACCACCTTTTATGTCTGCAGCTGTCGATAGGTTACTTTGTCCCATACAGTCATGAAATAGAGATCCATTAATGTCATAGAACTCAAAGGCCAGCACTGAGGCAGTGATAGCACGGCGCTGTTGAATAATACCAGTGTCCTTACATAATTTTTCAATACCAGCCTTCCAGATGACATTTTTAAGGCTGTCCTTGCATGGAAAATAATAAGAAAGGTAAGGAAAGTCTCAGGTTTCCCTTGACACCTCTGTTTCCAAAATGATGGTGGGCATCTACAAGCTTCTCAGGTCTTTATGACTGACAGTGACTTCTGCATAACTTCACTGCATAACTTCTGTGGAATTAGACTTGCTTTATGCTGGTGTATCTGAGAGCAGAATTCACCCCACATCTGTCTGTGTCCTTATCTTTCTGGCTCTCTTAAGTACAACAAGCTGTTATTATTTTACAAAGTGATGCTGGACATGTTGATTGAAGAGTCCCTGCAGTCCATGGGGCCTGCTGAGCAGTTGCTTGCAGTTACAACCCTCTCACAGTGCCAGACATAAGCAAGTCTTCCTATTCCATGTGCCCATGATATTGTTTCTCCCATAGCATCTGCCACCCCAGTCTTCTGAGTTACTTGACTACTCAGGTCAGAAAGTCAAGCAGCGAGCAAGGGATGAAGCTAGGAAGTACACTGGTGAAGAAGCTGGATGGAGTTGAGAATATTGCATTGACTGCAGTCAAATGTGCATGTCTGTATCTTTTAAAATGTTGCATTAACATATTAGAGTGGGTAGCGAGTAACTGATGCAGAAATGCAAAGCTTCCAAGTATTTTAATATTGCAGCAACTTGGAAATACATATTTCATAGTTGTTCTCCTTGTGTTGTTTCCCTCCACCCATACCGTATTTAAATAGCCCTGCCAGTGATTTTATGCTTTATTGGCTCATCATCTGGTATCACTCCATCAGTGTTTATTTGGAGTCACTCCATTGACTTCAAAAAAGTCCATGGCTTTCTTGGAGTTTTTACTGAATTTTTTGTTTGGTTTTTTTTTCTCCAGTCTATATAAAAGACAGAATTATGCTCAATGCATTTGTTAAAAAAATTACTTGCATACATAGCAAGTTTACAGAATTTGTATTTACACCATCATGGTTACTCTTGACCTCATATCAGGCAATTGCATATATTTAGATATCATTTACCTGATTTGTGCATAAAAATATTGTGGCAACATTTGGCAATGTGCACCTGGGTGTCGAGAGATAGCATAAACTTGGGTTTTATTCCTTTTATATTGTAAGCAATACAAAGAGAACTTGAAGCCATTTACATTACAGACAGGGGAGACTATTAAAAAAACTTGACAATTTCAATACCTAGTGCTTATATTTATTATGTTATTTTTCGGTATTTCCAGTTTATAGAAGACTTTATAAGTATAGTGGTAAAGTCAAATACAGTGCTGCAGTAAATAGGCCTTTTCAAATAATGTCCAATGGACTTGAAAATCTGTTTTATAAGAACATAAGACGTGCCAGACCAACGGTTCAGCTAGCCCAGTATTTCGTCTGTGACAATGGCAGAAGTGGATGCTACAGAGGATATCACTTGTGATACCCCATTCCTGTTCAAGACCGGCAGGTCCTTCCTTAGGTAGGTCCCTATCTGTTGGTTTATAGATGCCACATCCTCAAATGTTCTATTCAATAGCCATTAATGAATAGATTTATCATCCATGAATTTATCCAGTTCCTCTTGAACTTGGCTATGTTGATGCTGTCCACCTCCACTACCTCCTGTGACAGTGAATTCTGCAAGTTAACTACATGTTCCCTTGAAAAGTACTTTCTCTTGTTAGATTTAAACCTGTCACCTACTCATTTCAGAGGGTTTCCCCTAGCTGGGGGACTTGGTGAATGATAGATCTCTGTTCACTTGGTCTACACCCTGCATAATTTTATAGACCTCTGTCATATTCCCCCTCCTCCCTCCCGCCCCCAGCATTTTCCTTTCCAAACTGGAGCATCCTAGCCTTTTTAGACTCTCCTGGGATGGCAACTGTATCAGGCCCCCTGATTATTTTGATTGCCCTTGTCCATACCTTTTCTAATTCTGTTACATCCTTTTTGAGATGTGGAGACCAAAACTTCACATAGTATTCAAGATGTGGGCACACCACAGATTTGTATAATGGCATTTGTATAATGGCATGATGACATTTAATTGGCTTTTTTGCTTGCCACTACATATTGAGCTGATATTTTTAGAGAGCTATCTACAATGACTCCAAGGTCTCTTTCCTGAGTAATAATGATTAGTTCAGAACCTGGCATCGTGTACATATAGTTGAGATTTATTTTTCCTCAGGTGCATTACCTTGCACTTGTCAACATTTGAAGTGCACCTGCCAATTAGTTTCAGTATGCTAATAGCAACAAGTGCATAGATTTGTTAAAACTTATTCTAAAATCTGATTTCTGTTTAAACATTTTTAAGCAAAATATAATTCTTGCAAACAAAATTCTTCTTAATTCTTGCATTTTTAAGCAAAATATAATTCTGTGTTTATTATATTAATTTCTTACAGAGTTGACTTTCCAGCTTTCATATTTCTGGTGTCTCCACAGCCTTCCTGAGCATAAGCCAAAGGCTGAATTAGTCCACGAGGGCATTTTAAATGGCCTTTGCATATATTGATCATTTTTAAAATTTACCTTCCTTTCTACTTATGCATTAGGAAAATATTGGCAAAATAAGAGCGCACTTTTTATGGAGCTGTGGTCCATTTTCCTAGGATTTCACATTGCCATTCCTCTAGGGAAGTGGTTTTTAAACTTTTTTCATTTGTGGACCCCTAAAAAATTTCAAATGGAGGTGCAAGACCCCATTGGAAAATTTGAATGGAGGTGCAGACCCCTTTGAATTGTAAGTAAGAGTATTCCAATACTTTTGATTGATCAGAATGATTTTTAGTGGACCCTTTCAACATAGTCTGTGGGCCCCCGGGGGAGGGGGGGTATGGACTACAGGTAGAAAACCACTGGCCTAGAGAGATGAATCCAGGTGTGGTGAGGTGGCGTGTGAAGTTGTACCCCGCTCTGATCCTTGGTTGATGCAATTTTTAAAACCAAGTGCTTGGAAGTGGCAGCAGCATATCTATTCAGGCAGCAGTGAGAGAGTCACTTGTAAGTGTTAGCTGCTCCTGGTAATGTAGCTCCTATTTCACAGCCCTGGAGACTTTTTAAAAATCTAGCTAAAAACATTAACTAAGGTGAACATAAACTCTGGTGTGGAAATAAGATTTGGTGAAGCAACAGATGCACTACCCAGAAGCTCAAGAAGACTTGATTTCTTTTATTAATCTGAAAAAGATACACATTTAATTCTAATGACAACAGGACTAAAGAAACAGCATATTTTGATTATTTTGCTTGCTTTGTTGTGTTTTTAATACATTATGTATTATGTACATGATAGCAAATTAATGCACAGTAATGAACATTCCAATTATAGTTGTTTTTGCTTCAATCTGAAACTGAATAACATAGTCCTGCCCTGCTAGAATATTAATAAAACTTCTAGTATCTTTTTAACCTATGGAAAAATATTATGCTGTCTGCAAATATGCACGCCACCTTCTGCACCCTGATTTTCAAAATCCTAGATTCGACCAGGGATTCATCACCCTGTATCCTCCACTGTTGGGTCTCTTCGGGTCCTTATTCAATTTTGGAGTAAAGCATTATTTAATGGCTATTAGTGATCTTTAGCCAGTGACAGCAGTGTGAAAATCATGGAACAGTCTGGCTGGAAGGGACCTCAGGAATCCATCTCGTCCAGCCTCCTGGGAAGTTGGAAGTATCTTTGGTGTTCCTACCTTTCACAGTTTTCTCACAGAGAGTGGTGCTTTTCTGTAAGTCCTAGGTCCTGCTGTCAGGAATTGGAAAAGACAGATTTTGTTAAAAATAAAGTCAGTTGCTAAGCCGTGGCAGTTGCAAAGAGAAGGTGTAAAAGCTAGATGCTCAAACCTTAAAGACAGCAAATTCATAGAATCCAAAATGTATCATTTAAAAAAAAAATGCCATGAGATTTTTTTTTTTGGGTGAGCCTGACTCAGGATTTTGGAATGCTTGGAACTGGTGATGCTGACTTCTAGTACTATCAACTCTCATGGCTTTTTTGAGTCTCATATTTTATGACGTGCTTGAAGATCTGGTAAAATAATGATATGAAAATTTCATTTTTTTATTTAAAAAAACAAGGTTAATTTCTAGCCCTTATGGTCCTGAAAAGAGCTTGAAAATATGAAGTATGTGCAACACCAGGGCTCATAAGCTAAAAGATGAAAAAAGAACCCCAATTTTATAAATGAGTCTTTAAAAAAAGTATTTATAGGAATCCGACTTATGATTTCGTTTTGGCAACATTAGCTTCCTTCTGTCTTTTCCCACCCATAAACAGGACAAGTTGCTGCTCTCAGATCAGGCCAGATTGTGAAATACAACATTTTATTGACTAAAAAAGTAGATTACTGGGTGAAAATGGTGCAAATGTGTTAATACTACTCCCTCGCAGAGGTCTTACTTTCAGGTTCTGTGAGAATGTTTGTGTTTTAATACCAGGCTATATAAAACATATGAGCTCACATTCTTGTAAACCAAATTTTTAACTCAAAGTAGTTCACCTGTTAGAGGCAGGTAAGATAAATAAGTAAAAGGCTTGTCTAACATCCTTCATGTTATGAGAAAAGAACAAAGGCTTGTTGGCCTATATGCAATGAGTGTATGAAGGTGTCAGTCCATATCCTCTAGAGCAGTGGCTCTCAACCTATTTTGCACCAGGACCTATCTGTAAACATCAATGGCCATTTTCAACCCAGTGCCCCTCACACCTGACCCACTGCCCCCAGGTCCCATCCCCACTGTGTGGAATAGGGAGTGGGTGTTTGGGGCAGGGTCGGGTGAGTTTGGGGCAAGAAGAGCCCCAAGCAGTTCCACATAGGCTCCAAAGGAATAGCCATGGTTTCCGACAATTTTTTCCTCTAAAGGAGAACCAATTTTTAAAGTTTGTTCATGACCCTTTCATATGTTTTTGTGATCTACTTTTGGGTCACGACCCACAGGTTGAGAAACACTGATCTAGTGAATAGGTTTCCACACCACATAGATTTCATAGACATTAGGGCTGGAAGGAACTTTGTGAGATTATCAGGTCCAGCCCCTTGCCTTAGGGGCAAGAGTCAGCTGGGGTCAGATGACCCCAGCAAGATAAGCACCCGTACGTTTCCTCTGCCACCCAAGTTGGTATCTGCCCGCCTGACAGACCATTGGTCAAAGAGGTAGCGGAGGTGGGCTGTGTGGAGAGTCTTGCGCTGCTCCATTCCCATTTGGTGAATTAACAAGACTTTCTCCAAGGCTCTCAGTCTAGTACTTTTTACAAGGACTTAATTCATTCAAGTACTTAAAGGGAAGAAGAAGGGAAGAGGGAGGGGGAAACAGTTTCTTTTACTGTTGCTAGGAAGTGAGGTCATGTGCTTATTTACTGAAATAATCAGTACCAACCATTATCACATTAAGTCCAGTCTGGCACTGTCTGAGTGGCCAGGTCGCCAGGAGCAAGTACAATTTATCTGTCTGTCTGTCTCATTTCCTCCTTCTGATCTGGCAGTATACTTATAGAAAGCACGATTAGTTATATACAGTAAAAGCTTTGTTATCCAACGTTAGTGGGGTAAGGTAGGGTGCTGGTTATCTAAAAATGCCAGTTATCTGAGAGTTATACCTATCAAGGAAGACAGGAGTGCAGTGTGGCCACCCCTGCCAGGGAGAGCCCAGCACCTTGGCCCCAGCCTGCAGTGGCAGCCCGCCCTGCTCCACGCAGATCCTGGGACGTGTGCAGTGGCGGGAGCCACCACCCCTGCCCCACCCCGCTGTGGCTGTGCATCAGAAATACTTGATGTGCATGCCGGATAGACTTGGCAAAGATTCTGGTTGCTACAGCACAGATGTGCATTGGGGGATATTGGACATTCCAGTTAATAGAGTATTTCAGTTAGTAAAATGCCAGGTAACACAGCTTTTACTCTATTTAGGGCAAAACTCTGCCATGTTCTTAGGCAGGTATACTGCAAAGCTCAGGAAGACCCAATACCCTGACACTGAATGACAAACTGCTGTGCTCTTGGGTGCCAGAGTGAGGTCTGGCTTACATGCTGGATGCTTTATAACGGCAAAGGGAAGTGACTAATCGTGTTGGAAGTCTGATTAGACCTTCTCCATCACCACACTTGTAGCATCACTTTACAAAAGGTATAGAAAGGGCAAATGCTGTTCCCTCTTGAAGCTATGTAAAGGAACCACTGCAAAGCAAAGCTACTTCATTGTGAAATCTTGTTGATATTGTGGAATACAGATATGTAGGGCCAGATTCTCTATTTCCCTATCATCTCACTAAGGCTTTTCTAGAAGTAAGGGGCAGCCACCAAAATTGGCAGGAGACAGGATTAAAAAAAACAAGAGAAAAGGCTTTTCTATGAAATGTATAGTTAACTTGTGGAAATCATGGCCACAGGAAGTGGTAGACAGAGAGAAGAGACAAGTTCCAAAAATGACTAGACAAATTCATGGATGGAGCTTCCACCACCTCTCTGGGTAACTTGTTCCAGTGCTTTACTACCCTTCTAGTGAGAAATCTTCCTAATATCTAACCTAATAGATAGTTTAGTTCTCTCCCTCTAAATCATCCACTGCTACCACTTTGAAAAAAAAATCTGGGCTGAATGGACCACTTGTCTTATTCTGTATGGCACTCCTTATGTTTCTTGGTGTAGGGCAGGGCTGTCTAATTGGCAGACCACAGGCTTCAGGCAGCCTGTGAGGCAGTGGCGATGTGTTGGGGGTGCACAGGGGTTAACATGCACCCCCAACAGGCCGTGCTCTCTACTTAAGTGATGGGGGGAGGGGGGACAGGAGGGAGCACCAGTGCCCCTGCTGCGAGCTCCGGCCAGGGAGTAGCAGTGCTGGATGAAGTGCCTTGGCCACTTCCAGGAGTGTTGCAGCTGCTTCCTGGTCAGCATAATTGGCTGCAGGGAGACTCCCCTCCCTGGTTGGTGAGATTGGCCATAGGGGTCCCTTCCCTCCCAGTCGCTGACTGGTTGCTGGGGGGGGCATGTGCCCCCCAACTAAGGTGGCACCAGTTGCCTATGCTGTAAGGGGTTAAGCCAGAGCCCCTGGACTCCTACGTAGTTGTTGCTCCCCCCCATTCCCCCCTTGCTGTAACAGCACCTGGAGCACCCAGTCTCCAGGCTTCTCTCTCCTCTGGCTTTTGCTGCCTGTCCACATCCCAAGGGGTGGGATTATGCAGTTTAGTGTGACCAGAGTAGCTGAGAGTGGCTCTGGGCCCAGGTGGAAAGGTGGTGCAGTGATGGCGGGGGCTGCCAGGGGCACAGTACAGCAGTACAGCAGTGCAGGGGGTATCCATGTGGTGCATGGCCTGGGAGGCCTGTGGATTGCCCTGGTGGGGCCAGTGTGCATGCAGCCCCTGCTAGTGCAGCCTGAAGGGTATTTTGCCCCCTGCCACTCAGAACTTGGACAGCCCTGGTGTAGGGGAAACTGAAAGTGGCAGAAAATCACCATAGGTGGCTCCCATTTTTAGCCCTCTGACTATAGGGGACCGTGAGGAGGTGCGGTTGCAGTACATGGTTCCCTGGTACTCCTTTGGCACTGGAATCACTCTTAGGGGACCATTCCATCAAGTCCAAGTTATGACAATGACTAAACTAGCTCCTGGCTGTTATCAGGGGAGTTAGAGCCTCTTCAGGTCCTGGAGCTGAGACTATGGCCTGTAAAATACAAGTCAGATCTTGCTTTCTGTGACAGGGGGCCGTCTTCAGCTGTGTTTTTTTTAAAATATGTTGGTATGTGTGCCCCCATCAAGTCTTGCTGGATTTTTCTTCTCTGGGGATCAGCTTCCCCTCCCTAACTCACTTTCCACGACTTGGTGTTACTTGGTTCTAAAGAAAACGGGGGGCTGACCCACAGGTTCCCTGACAGCCGCCAGGCTCACCACCCATACGATAATGAGGTGTTGCCTTAAGGGCAAAAATGCATGCTCCTGCCTCTCCCTGATGAGCCCCGTGCCACGCAGATGCTTTTATTAATTTCTCTTTATGTTAGGGTCTCAGCTGCTGTGGGCTTACCTTCTCTTTCTCTAGCTAGGCCTGTCAGTCAAAACCCACTAACTGGGGCTTGATTCTGAGGCTCTAGCTCTCTAACTCACTCAGGCTCAAGGGCCTTCGTTCCATGCTCTCCATGGCACCAGGCCTACCAGCCTTTCTATCCTGTGCGCCCCCCTGGTGCCAGACTGCTGGGGCCTCAGCCCCTTTTGGCTTTGCCCCTCCTTCTGTAATTAGGGCCTTTTGCCTAAGTCCACCCGCTAGGACCTGGCTTCACGGCTCCTACCTCCCCTGCGGTGCAGCAGGGCTTCTGGAGCCCTCTGTCACAGCGCCCCCTTGGTGCTAACGAGGCCTCCTCCACCCCTACAGCCTCAGCCACAAACCATTGGCCCTTATTAACATCAAACATGAACCATAGGTTCCTATGGCCATATAATGAAAATAATAATAAAGAAATAAGAGAGGCAAAGTGCCCGCTTACGTTATGTGATCATGCTTCTGTCTCTCAGCACGGCGTATTCTTCCTAAGAGGCTGCTGCAGCTGCACCGTCGTCATCGGGAGTCCCCCTCTCTGCTGCCTCTCTGGCCTTCTCCACTTGCAGTTTCTATGGTTCTGGCCTTCCCCTTCCTGTCACCTGACCAGCTGGCAGGGCTCGATCCTTAACACCTACCGGACCGGCCGGCCACGCCCAGAAGGTTCTGGATTTAAAGGGATTGCCCTGTTTCTTGGTAACAGGGCTAGGGTTCCCTGTTACGCTTCCCTTCATTGAAAGATGAGTAACCTCACGTTTACGTCCATGTAACTGAGACCACACAGTGGCCTGGTACCCACACAAACCAAATAAACTGATCCTGCAGTTACTCGCACATGGCAAGTTATTCCTCCTCGAAGTCCTGCAGAAGAGAAGGGTCCCAATATTTCTCATACTTAGTGTAAATCTGGAGTAAAACTAATGGGAGCTAAGAGAATGAAGTGCCCACGAGTAACTTCAGAATTAAGTGCAAAAATAAATGAAAGACAAGCAAATTAATATGAGAGTGCTTAATGTATGCACATTAATTCGCATGAATGCGCCTGTGTTAGACCGAAGTCAGTAGAGCCATGTTGACTACATGAGGTGGGGATCTAGCATATTTTTATGTATTAATAATGGATTAAGCAGCCCAGGGTTTAGCAAGGTATAGAGCAAACAGCAGGCACACGGTTTGCCTATGTGTGAAGAGAAATGTCACTCATGTTAACTACATCTTTCTGACATTCACTATATTTCCTTCACAGGACTTCAGGTGAACATTTTGGGGGGTTATAGTTTTCATATGCTTTGAATCTCTGGTTCAAAGTGAAACACCCAGAGTTGCCAAATTTCACCACTTTGCTTTGAAACAAAGAATTCCCAATATTTGCACTGTTTTGCTTAAATCCAGAGATTGGTCTGTTCGGGATAGTCATGCTGAATTCTTTTTGCGAAAAGTTCATATTTTTTAAAGAATTAAATGTAGATAACATTAAATTCTTCTAGAGATGTGACAATGTTCTGATGAGCATTTCAAACTGTGGTGGTTTCCTGTCAGACTTTATAAGTTGAATAGTGCTGAATCTATGCAATTTACATTAATTTTTAAAACTCTAATCTGAAGTGGTACTTGAGGACAGCTTTGAGTACTGTTGGTTGACTGCTGGCTATGCAGTGCAGTTTTAGAGAAAGAGGAAAACCCTTTTCATTGATTACCATTTATCTTAGCAAGAATCAGACAGATGGGGTGCGTAATTGAGTAGTTATTTCAAATCTTTATTTACCAACGTTAAGCTTAGGAAGAATTGTAACTATTGTTAGTCATTAGCTTTTGGATTCCAAGTGTTATGAATGTAAACTGATGAAGCATGTGTTGTCTTTTCTAGAAAAAAAATCATCATTTTTATGGAACCTCAAGAAAATTACACAGAGCAAACCAATGTGCATTGCATATGAAATTTCTGGTAATTATATCTTGTCAAAAGCTCAACTTTTTTTCTCCTTTATACTTTAGAAATATGGTAATTGTCCCTTTTTCCCTTGTAGTTAATTATAAATTTCAGGAAGAATTAAGTCCGTTTAAATCTCCTTTTTTTCTTGGTCTCTATGGTAGCAGCAAGAATAGAAGGGAATTACTTTGATCTCTGTTTCTGAGTGGCATTTTGTTTCTTCCAAGCATTGACCTTGTTTAGTGCAACTGAAATTTTCAATAGATTTCATTAGCTTATAATATGCTGATCTTGAGGAGATGTCTTTATGAGCCTGTTTTAACTAAGAAAGAAAAAAGCAATTTGTTTTCTAAATCTATGAACAGCTGCATAAACCAGTGAAGAAAATGTTCAATTAACTGCTCAGGAGCATACAGTTAGAGCGTAATACTGCACAGCACTGGAGAATTGCACATTACAAATATAAGCATGAAGTAGAAAGAGATGAGCAGGACAGAAAACACAGTGGAGCCTGCTCCTGCATTAATGAGAGCGCTGCTTTGTGGCTGCTAATTTATAGAGGCATAGTAGGTGTCCACTGGCCAATGATCTTTGGAGTATATGTGGGCACAGGTGTTATGATCATTGCTTTTTACAGTGAGCAATGTTGCATTCTGCTGTGGATTTCAAGCATCTAGGACTGATTAAGTGGTTCATCCTGAAAAGCCCTGAAGGCATGTGTTGGTGGCCACTGGAGGCGTGGAGAAAAGGGTTGTTTGCCTGTAACACATGCTTAACCATCAGCTTGAAATTCATTTTGTTTTAATCTTGTTTGCTACCAGCAATTTTGCTTCTCCCTCTTTTTTTAGCTGGTACAAGGCCTATTTACAAGTGAATAACTCTGGTATGGAGTAATATGCAGTCATAACTCCCCAGATCCATGATCCTTTGTTTCATTAGTAGACTACAGTTGAGCTCTCCTTTTTCTGCACCGAGAATGTTTCATGCAGCCAAGAGAAGTTCTAGATGGGTGGAACTGGGTATCAGGGATAAGTACAGACAGTGAAAAAGCTTGAGGCTGAATTGATTCAGTCTTTGCAGGTTAGTCTAAGCTGCAAAGATTGAGCCAATAAGCAAATGAACAGACATTCACTTTTGATTCAGGAAATGCAGCCACATGCCTGCAGTGGCTCAAGCCAGGTGCCAGGGGGTGCTACAGCACAGCTGGTACATAGCCAGTACATATGTACTGATGCATATGTACTAGTACATAGCCAGTATGAGCTGTGCATTCGCTTCCTCTTCCTGCTGCCCCTGAAGTCTTTAGGATCTGCAGTCCAGACGCACAACAACAGAACTCTGCAGGGTAGCTTCTCACTTCCTCTTCCTGCTTCCAGGTGCCTCGGGATACAATCACAGCAACCCCCTGCTTAAACAGGACCATCCTTCCAGATCCTAGTCTCTCTCTTCTCCCCCTTCTTTCACTACTGTTAAGAAGCTTTGAGACTCTTTATCTCTTTTCAGAATCATAGATCCACCCATGGAGACCAGTCTTCAGCAGCATCAAGCCTTTTAATGAAGCTGGAAAGGGAGAGTGAGTCTACTAAAGATTAGATTCTGCCTCTGCTCTATGTGACCATACTTCCACAAAAATCTTTCCCCCCCTTTATTATGCCTTCCCAAAAACAAGGTGAATGTATTAGTTGGAGGCATGCACTATGCAAAAAAAAAAGAGGTAATATTCATATACTGCTCCCCAAGAGAATGCATAGGCTGTTACCATCAGTTCACAAATGAGGGACAACTTTGTGATTCATAACAAGTACTGACACCACTGCCAACTAGCTGTTCATTACATAGATGAGAAGTTTGCTAAAGCTAAACCTGAAGGACACGTAAGTCATGTATGTAGGCTTTCAAGAGTTGCTTGTTCCTTTACTTGATGCTCTGCCTCTATAAGTGATCATAGCATTCTGCAGTTCAGGGTTCCTCTTGGATATCTCACTGATGCAGGCCTCAGAAATAGCCACACTTTTGGTGCTTGGAAGCTGCTGTAGTTGATCATGATCTGGTCTTGATCATACATACTTTTCATATTTCCTGACCAGGTTATTACAGGGCAGTTTACCTGGGTTTGAAGGTGTCAGACATGAAAACATGACAACTGGGGTAGAAAGCAAAGTGAAAGCAGTCTGTGCTGCACCAGCTCTTTATCCAATGTTAAGTCTATTAGGTGATCTCATTTCATATTTTTAAGGCTTTGACTCAGTCTATACTACGCGGCTACACTGGATAGAAAGTGTGATCTGAAATCCCTAGCATGTATAGATATGCCATGCAAAGCCCCTGGTGCTGATATTGCTATGGAGAAGCTCTGCCAACATAGCAAGCTACAGTTCTGTAATGTGGACAAGTCTTCTGACTGGATGGGGCTGAATTAACCTGAAGGATACCATATTTCCTAGGACAATAACTAGTCCAAACAATTTTGTCCATCAGAAGCAATGGAGCTTCTCCAGGGTGAAGCTTCTTTGCATGTTAAATAGGACTGCCCTGGAGGCTGGTGCAAGCCTGGGGAATTTTCCAGTTGCCATTTGCCATTTTCCTGTTTGAATGGAACGGGAAAAACTTGCCATTTTCCCATTCAAATGGAGAACTCGTGTGTTTGAACTTGCTTTCCCACACACAGGACTGACTACACTGCATATTATTTGCAACTACATTTATTAATAAATAGTGATGAAAACAAAACAACACGTTGCTTCCTTCTCTCATGAGCAGTGAGTATGGGGAGAGAATTCAACAGGATGGGTTTCACTACTGTTTTCATTTGTAGTTCTGACAGCTGTTCTGATTCCTTAGTTGACCTCATACTGCACTCCTTATGTTGGTAGAAAACTCCCACTGACTTCAATAGTAGCATTGGTGATAGTGGTCAGATATAGAAAATATTCCTATAATTAATATGGCAGAAAAAACCCCATTTTTCTACGTTTACAGATGCAACACAGCTTCTGAGACATTATCTTTTAGGCTGAAACTTTCTTTAGTTGTTCTCTGACCACAGTTGTGGTGAGTTTGTTTGCTTGTTTTTTTATGTTTTGTATCTTTTTAAAATTATAAATATCTACTGCAATGGCTGATAGTGAAAGCAGATTTGTAATTAAACTCCATACAAGTGCTTCCAGTAGACTAAAGTGAGAAAGAAAATACTTCTACCACTGTAAAATGTTATGATTTCTTTACTTTTTTTAGACCAAGGTAGAGGGAAACTTAAATGCGGCCTAGCTGTCATTCTCAGAGATCCTGAAAAGAAGTTCACCTGAATGAACCCATTGGTTCATGTGGAGACCTATGGCAAAGAAACACCACCAAGTATTTCCTGTTGCAAGATCAGTTGGAAATAGAGGATTTGATTTCCAAAGATGTGATCAGAAATTTGCATCTTAAGAATGTTGTTGTTTCTCCTGCTTTTATTCCTGTATGGTAAAAGAAAAAGAAAAATTGGACAAGAACTGATACAGGTGGTTCATCAGAATGTATTTATGGTTTTATTGCTTATATTAGCATATATAGGCTAAGTACAGACAGTCAAAAAAGCCTAAGGCAGAATCAATTCAATCTTTCCAGGTTTCTCTAAACTGCACAAACTGGACCAAAAATGAACTGACTTGATGTTCTCTTTTCTGTCGGGAAAGGCAACCAGATTCCTGCACTGGCCCAGGCTAGAAGGCACGGGGAGCTAGAGCATGCCTCCCAGGCTGCTAGCCCTCTCTGAGTCCAGCCAAGTGAGGCCCATCCCTGATTGGCTGCCTATCACATGCCCCCAATCCCCTGCTGCCCCCCTGCAGGGAAAGGGCAGGAGCCTCCCATCCAGGTGCCAGCCACTGCAGCCAGGTGTCTGCTTGGTCTGTCCTGTGACGGGAGCAGAGGGGGATTTCCCTCCACCCCTTCCCTTTGCATGGTCAGGCCATGGCTCAGCCTCGTCCTCACAGGTGGGAGAGCGGAGCAGTTATCTGCACCGGTGTCAGCCCTGTCAGTCAGTTGTCTGCCCATGCCTCAGTGGGTTTTCCCCACCCTGGGTCAGGATCGCCTGAGCCCTAATCTGCTCCACTGTGCAGGGAAGGTGGTTGGGGAATCCCTCTCTGCTCCCATAGCAGGGCAGGCTAGAGCTTGGGGGACCCTGGGTTAGGGCTCGGGGCCTCTGTTCCCTTGCCTTCCACTGCCCCGCAGGGCTGACAGGTATAGGTAGGATGCAGGCTGGGGAGCAGAGGCTTTGCTGCCTCAGCTCTATGACAGACTAAGGGCAGGGCCAACTAGGCGCTGGACAGGAGCAGCAGAGTGAGCCATCTTCGAGCAGGCTGCCCTGTGAGAGGGGTTAGCAGGGGGCTTCATAGCTTCCTGGGTTGCTGGGGGACGTGCAGCTTCTGGGACAGAAGTTCAATAGACCATCTAACCTAAAGTGATTCGATCTGATACTACATCTGTCGAGATCTATCTTAAACTGGGTTTAGCCATTTTGAAACTGGTCTATATGCACTGAACTTCTGTTCTGTGATAAGTTTAGACCAGTTTCCAATCACTCATACTGGTTTATGCATAATTTCTGTCCCTAGCCATAATCTCCTGGCACAATCACACTTCTCTTAGGGGATCAAAACACATCTACAGAACACTATCACTTTAAAACCACAGTCTTTTTTCCAATATCTTCTAAGCAACCTCCTGACCCCGAGCTGATCATTTTTACCATCCATCGCAAAGCTGGCAAGTCAGTCAGCAATGCAGAAGTCCTCAACTTTAGGAAAGCTGACTTTGATAAGCTCAGGAGGCTTGTTGTCAAGGCCTTAAGGGGCCATGACTCAACAGGGAGGGGAGTCCAAGAGGAGTGGTTGCTCCTTAGAGGAGTGATCCTGAAAGCACAAGGGATGTTCATCCCATTTCAGAGAAAAGGTAGCAAAAGGGCACAACAACCCCCTTGGCTCAGCAGGAAACTTGTGGACCTCCTACACCTAAAAGGAGCAGCTTATAAAGGATCAAAGACAGGAATCGCCACAAAGGAGGGGTATTCTGCACTGAACTGTACCTGTAGGGAGTGAAGCAGGAAAGCCAAGGTTGCAACCAAACTCCAACTGGCTACACGTATGAAGGACAATAAAAAGTCCTTTTTCAGATTTGTTGGGGAATTGGAAGAAAAGCAAGCATAACATTGGACCCCTGCTAAACCAAATGGGACAACTGATAACTGGCACCCAGGAAAAAGCCAACCTGCTTAATGGTTATTTCGCATCTGTTTTCCATCAGTCCAAAGGGACCGTCCTGCTTATCATGATGCGGGATGGCCAAGGTGAGGGTGAATTTATAACCAGCATTGTTGTAGACCTTGCAAAGGAATATCTTGAGAAGCTGGACACCTTCAAGTCAGCTGCTCCTGACAGATTGCACCATAGAGTACTTAAGGAGCTGGCAGGTGACATAGCGCAGCCACTGGCAAAGATATTAAAAAACTTGCGGTGCTCAGGTGAAGTACCTGGAGATTGGAAGAAGGCTAATGTGGTGCCCATCTTTAAGAAAGGGAGGAAAGTAGATCTGGGGAACTACAGCCCCATCAGCTTGATATTGATCCCTGGAAAGATTCTGGAAAAAAATCATCAAAGAAGCCATTCTTGACAAGCTGGCTGATGGCAACATCCTGAGGGACAGCAAGTATGGGTTTGGGGCAGGTAGTTCTTGCCTGATGAATCTCATTTCCTTCTATGACCAGGTGACATGTCATCTGAACAAGGGAGAAGAGATTGATGTCATATATCTGAACTTTAAAAAAGCCTTCAATCTGTTGTCCCATGACCTCATAGAAAAATTGGCCAACTGTGGCCTCAGCTACATCACAGTCTGGGGAATTGGCTCTGAGGCTGGACCCAGGGAGTGGTAGTTGACAGAAGTGAATCATCACTGTGCTCTGTGACCAGTGGCGTCCTGCAAGGCTCTGTCCTTGGACCTGTTGTCTTTAATGTCTTTATTAACAATGTGGACGTGGTTGTTGGAAGTGGACTGGCCAAGTTCGCCAATGACACTAAACTTTGGGGTAGAGCATCCACACCTGACGATAGGCCGGTGATTCAGGCTGGCCTGGGTAGGCTTAGAAAGTGGGCAGATATAAACCTGATAACATTCAATACCGACAAATGCAAGGTGCTCCACCTTGGGGCGGGTGGGGGGCAGGGAGGGGGAATCCGCAGCACGCCTGTAGGCTCAACAGTGCTCCGCTCACTAGCACCACAGCCGAACCAAAAAAGACTTGAGGGTCCTGATTGACCACAAGATGAACATGACCCACCAATGTGATGTCACAGCTGGTAAAATGAACAAAACTCTGGCTTGCATGCATAGATGCTTCTCAAGCAAATCTCAGGATGTCAGTCTCCCACGGTATGTGGCCTTGGTGAGGCCGCAGCTGGAGAACTGCATCCAGTTCTGGGCTCCACAATGCAAGAAGGATGTGGAGAAGCTTGAGAAAGCCCAGAGGAGAGCCGCACGCACGATGAATGGGGGCAAAAAAATAGGCCTTATGAAGACAGCTGAAAGTCATGGGACTCTTCAGCCTGGAAAAGTGCAGGCTCAAGGGTGACCTGGTAGCAGCCTATAAGTACATCGGGGTGTGCATCAGGATCTGGGTGAACACTTGTTCATCAGAGTGCCCCATGGGATGGCAAGGACCAACAGCTATGTACTCCTGCAAAACCATTTTAGGCTAGACACAAGGAAAAACTTTACTGTCCAAGCCCCCAAGGCCTGGAATAGACTCCCTCTAGAGGTGGTGCAAGCACCTACTCTGGACTCTTTTAAGAAATGTTTGGATGTTTAGCTTGCTGGATCCTTTGACCCTAGCTGACTTTCTGCCCCGGGGCAGGGGGCTGAGCTCGATGATCCGAGGTCCCTTCCAGGCCTAATGTCTATGAAATCTATGAAAATCTGTTCAAAACTTTTGTTCAATGGTACAAAGTCTCTTGTTGGACAGCTGTGCCCTTGAAACATGTTTCTTAGACATGTATATATGAAAAGTATAGAACCTAGTACTCCTCAGTTTTATGTTTTGGGGAATACAGATCTGAAAGTTAGACTTCTATGCTTTTATGGTAAAGTATTTATTACTGTGACACTTTTAAAACTGTTTCACTCTGAGAAGGTAAAGAAGAGTACAGTTCATAATATAGCATAATTAATGTGCTGCCATCAGGCTCAGAGCTGAAAATGGTATGAAGTCTAAATCATTTACTGCCCACAGAGATTGTGCTGCTTTGTTCTCAGTAGGAAAAAATCTGTTGTAGTTGCCTGCAAAATACCTGGTTCAAACTGTAAATAAAAAGAGACTTAATCCTCCGTTGAATCCACATCTGTACATTTCATGAGCACGTGTAAATACAAGTGCCCTCCAATTTAAACAGATAAATAATAGTTTGATTCTTACATGAAAATGTAATGCATTGAGGTGGCAGAAACCAAAATTGTTTTGAACTTTTCTTCAGGGATTCTGACCCAAGCTGCTATACAATTAGTTGTAATTGGCTCATCAGGATGCAGGTCCTTAGGTAAAATATAACTGAATTGCCAGAAACATAAGGGAGTAATTACAGGGTTTCTGCCTAAAGGGCTGCTAATAGTGCTTTGCAGGTGGGACTTCAGAGTTTAACTCCTTGTTCTTTTGATCCAGAAATCTGGGAACTGCAGGAGTGACAGAATATGGGATGCATTATTTTGTTCCCCTATTTTGGCCCACTGACCAATCTGGGTAGAAAGAAGTGCTCCTTGCTCAACCCTGTAACAAGTCCTGACAGAGCTGGAATAGATACACTTCTGGGAACTATGGATTGGGGGTGTTTCAGGCTGGAGCTATTACTGGTGGAAGGAGTACATGGGGAAAAATGCAGCCTATCATGAAAAAGGGAGTTAAAAGCCAAATCCTACTTACTGCCTAAGGATCCATCCTTATTCTCTGAAAGATTTTGTTTCTGGGGAAATCCAGATGGCAGTTATCTGGGGTTCAGAGTGGGTGAGGCTTGCATCCACCCACATAATTGAGAACTACGCTACAAAATTAATGGGTAAATGCCTTCTTAATATCGGGACCCAGGTATCTATTTTCCCACGTGACACTGGAAAAAGGACTCTCTGAGGTGCGACACGGACTAACAAATGCCAGGAAATGCATACGAGAGAGATGTTCTGTTTTGTGTCCTTTGTGCCTAAGAGTCACAGCACACGTTGTATTGTGTATAATGCTGTTTTTACTTGTTTGCAGCAGAGCCATGGCAGATGCCCATCCCACAAATGCTCGGTCGAAGCACCTGCCTGGATGCCCATTCAACACACTGCCGTAAGTCTGAGACTTTTGATACAAAGATTTGAGAGAATGAAGGATAAGTGTCTGTGCTTGGAACAGCCCCAGTGGGGTAAAGCTGAATGTCTGTGAATATTAGAAAGCACAGGGAAAAAGGTGATATGGCCAGGATGTATTTTTGTGCAAGACATTGGTGTGGAAGAGATTCCTTTATCACTCTTTGAGTGTGCTGAGTCTGCAAAATGTTGATTTTTTTTTTTTATTTCATATGAACATATTTTCATATGGGGATAGGAAGGAAACTGAAATAGCTTTTGCCAATATTCTGTCAGTGATATTTGGGCTCAGGCTTATTGGTGCCTTAGCTGTTCTGTCTATGGGATCCTGCTGGCTTTGCTGATGGGCATTGTGCTGACTGCTTGGCCATTAGCCTCACTCATGGAGAATTAATTTGCAATTCTCCTTTTGGTCTGCCAAAAACTGATAAGGGTTAAGCCATCATACCTTCTCCAAATGCAATGCTTGTATTGAGAAGGGGAAAAGCATTTATTTTTTTTTATTTAACTGCTGGCCTCTATTCCCTCTCAGGGGGCAAGGAATCTCCTATTGCTGGCAATATTGAAGGCCCCTTCACCATAGCATCTCTTTACCTCAGTTGTCTGAGGGAAGGAAGTGCCATACCAGTTGCAGCCAACCTTTTTGAGAAGCATGCCACAAATGAAACCCCACGCCCTCCCTGTGTGCTACTCTGATCCCTTTCCCTGGCCTGATTTGCAGCTCTGCTTTCTGCTCCCTACCCTAGATGCTTCTGTGCTGCCTGTCACCTCCCCAATCTGTCATGTGTCACACACACAAAGAGGCTGCCCATATCACTTGCTATACTGTGTATGCTGTGTACAGCATATATTTGCTATACTATACATCAAACCACCCCTGTGCTATACTACCTATTTTTGGATGGGGAATAGAGATGTTCAGGACATCCATGACAGATCTTGGGCTTCAACCTGCACACGTTCTAGCTGAGTGCTCCAACCATGGAGAATCCTGCTTTTCTCATGATCATAGAAATGTATAGAAGTAGGGCTGGAAGGGGCTTCCATAGGTCATCCAGTCTAACACCATGCCTGAGGCAAGATCATCCCTGTCCAGCCATCCTTCACTGTCTAACTTCTTAGCAAAACTACACAGTCAACCCTGCTACAAAACCCAAGACATAACACCCTACCTTGCCACAGGTAAAGCAGGCGGATCACCGTGATCAATGTCCTGCTGCTGCAAAGATCATAGGCACTGACTTTTGCTGGTGGGTGCTTGCAGATGTCAAAAACAAAACGAACAGCATTTTACTTTAAACTCGTTGTGTCCCTGTACTGAGCCCTGCACCTGCCCAGAAGAGGCTGCATGTTGCTTCAGCCCAGCTCTGCAACATCTGTAGAGATTGGGCACTTTAACGGGCCTTTTTGGTGCTCTTATCTAATAGCTAATTCAATCAACTTTAGCTAAAAGCCCAATCTTTACAGACACTGCCAAGCTGTGTTGAAGTAACAAGCTGCTTCCTCCGGTAAAGCACACTTTTTAAAAATTCTGCAAGCAGGAAACGGCTGTGGCTCATGGGTGCTGAGCACCTGCTAATTTTTTTGGTGGGTGCTTGAGCACCGGGGCACCCATGGGCTCAGTGCTTCTGGCAAAGGTTGTTAATATACACCCGAGAAATCCCAGAAAGGGGGCCATGCTTCTGCTATAGAGGAAGGCAGAAAACCCCCCAGTCCATGCCAGTCTAACCATGGGGTACAATTTCTTTCTGATTCCAAATACGGTGGTTGGTCTGACCCTGAACATAAGGGGCAAGACCCTTTAACCAGGAACCTCCTAGTTTAAGTCCCAGCAGGAGCAGTGACACACCCTGGCCAAAATCCACAGCTTGAATGCAGTCATCCCCTTAAAAAAAAAAACCCAAAACCTGATAAATGGGTAGAGGGTGGGGTGGAGGTACAAAATTCCCTCCTGGCCCCGTGCAACAACCAGCAGAAGCCGGAAGCATGGGAAGTTGCCATGATGTGCCTACCTTTCTGTCATTGATAGTCATGCTACACAGTTCTTTGTGTTCCAGGCAACTTCCTTATCCCCCCGGTAGTGAGTGAAATGAGGTTGGCCAGGGTCAGATATAAAGCCAGACCAACCCATCCCTTCACAGACACGTGTGGGATGAAAACAGTGATTTGCCTACTCCTTCCCTTGTGTACTTGTGGTACGGAATGAGAGAAGACAGGCAGAAGTCCAGATATCATATTAGTCCCAATTTACATTTGAAGCAGTGGAGTGAGCAGTTTAAGATAGTCCACAATGCATGTAATTTCAGATTGAATCACTTTAGATTAGACTGGTCTATTGAACTTCTTCCCCAGATCCTCTCCAGACACAAGTCCTTGCAGGTCCCCTGGCACCCCAGGAAGCTTTGAGGCCTCCCTGGACCCTGCTGGAACATGACTC
>JAGPOW010003316.1:186660095-186680323 GCA_030014935.1 Caiman crocodilus
ACTCCGCTGCTCCAGCCTGAATTGGGACTAATATCATGTATATATAGGATCCAAATTTAGATTTGGAATTTGGATTACTGGGGCTAAACTATTTGGGGAGAATATGTGTGTGTGTGTGTGTGTGTGAGATACATACATACATATATATATATATATACCTGTCCCCTACATATTTTAGCCCCATTAATTTTGAGCTACTTCATGGATTAATAAACAGGAAACCATTAGGCCCAGGGTAGGTAGAATCGTCTGAGACAGTAGATGCTGGATGACATTTCTCATGCTAGGCTTGTTGGACCATTTCTCCATATGCCAGTGGAGTTGAAAACAATGGGAGTTGCTTATATTTGGCAGGGGAAGAATAGGTCCATAGCAGTACTAAAGAAGATATATTCTTCAGAAGCCCACATCCGTCTCTGTCTTGCCTAAATATTGCCGACAGAACAAAATTGTCAGTTGTTGGAGAGCGCAGGAGTTGTGGTTGCCTTCAACAGGGTGGTGCCAATTTATATCTGTTGGAGGTTGCCCTAGGTTAAATTGTGGTTTTCTGAGGCACTGGAGCCTAACTGGATGGTGAATGAGCCAATCAAATTGGCACCCATATGGAAGAGGTCCAACTGGACAGCTTAAATTTAATTTATTACTGCTCTCTCTATCTCTAATATTGCTAAAAAAAATGCTCATCCTATGCCTGTGGCTGCCCGTAAGACATTAAAATAAGTCATACTGCATTTGATCCTGTGTTATAATCAGAAAGATTGTTCCCCAAGGAAGCCTTCAGTGGAGCTCTGCTGATTTACACCAGTTAGAATCTGGCTTCTTGCCTCATCCATACAGCCCTAAGTTATTCACTTGACATCCTCCTCCAACACATCCGCAACAGATCTGAGAAATGGATTGGCTTTGCCTGAAAGGCCGATGCATCAGAGCTCTGGCAGACCAAGGGGAGAAGAATATTTTAGAGCAAAGCCATCTTCATGGAGAAGCTGGACTGATAGCTCCTTCTCACTGAGACAGCTCCAGCTGAAGCACCAGGCCTGTGGCAGCATGGCAAAGTAAACTATGAGCATTTGGTATCAAAATGATCTAGTTGTGCTTGTTGTTTTCCACTGATGGCGGTGATTGACTCTTTGGCTTGCTGTTTCCTTAAGTAGGAGTATTTTTATTACCATCTGGTTATTTGTTTGGATATCTGCCTCTTGGTCCATCATAATATAAAGCTGCTTTTTATTTCCACCCTTCCCCCCATTATTTTCTCCTTCCTTATTGTCAGACCAGAAGTATATGTGTATGTGTGTGTGTGTGTGTGGGGGGGGGGGGGTTGTGGACGTGAATACACGTGCGTAAAATTTCTGTGGAGCTGCCAATTTGCAGATAGCACATTCTTGCTTGTTGGCAGGTATAACTGAAGGGCTGGTTTCACTGTGTTCATTTTAACTAATTGCACTCTAAGCTCTCAGTGGCATGGAGAGAGGGGAAACTACCATTAAAATATAGTTTAATGGTCAAAATTTTATTGGCATTTTTTGATGGAGAGTCTAATACATGCTCCTTAAAATAATTACCAAATTATATGCTTTTCTATGATATGCTTTGAGTTCCTTGTATTCTTTATGCTAGCTATAAAGGTTTGTACTTTAGCACACAATGAAAGTAGCTGAGTACTTAAACAAAGGTTTTATATAGTAAACGCAGTGTACTTTATACTTGCATTTTTGTCCATTTGTTCTCTCTTTAGCCTATCAGATCTGTCTTCTTTTCTAAGGCTGTTTAAGTGTCATATAATCTTATGGGGAATCAAAAGTAAATAATGCCTCAATAAAATGAAATCACAAGAAATCAGACTTTTATGCTGTTTGTTGTCAAGCTTTTTTGTCACCAGGTTTGAAAGGTGCTCTTAGCCACATTGTCTGTAATACCGTGTTTTTGAAACTTCTTCATTTAGATAGAAAGCAGTTCAGTAAAATGAATGCAAAAGTGCTAGTGATTCAAAAGAGTGTTTTGTATTAACTCCTATGGAGACTTGGGAGTGATGGATCAGAAAAGGAATATTACTGCTGTTAATTGTGACATTAGGTAAAGTGATTCCACAAGTAAATCCTGCTGGACTATGTCCCAGCTGACAGCATGGTAGGGAAGGAGGAAAAATAATGAAGGAATAGAGGAGTGGACATAGAAAGGATGCTCTCCTGTCCTTTTTACTAGCTACATTACTCACAGTGGTATTTATTTCTGGCCTGTCTCTTTTTTTATTTTTCTCCCAGCAGTTTTTATAAAAAGCATCAGGTCCTCCTGTGGGAACTCCTTCGCCATGTATTCCACCATTCAGGAGGTCTGCCAGCCTGCTGTTATATAACAGTTTGTCTCCTTTATGGCACCTTTTTGACTCTGCTGATCATTCTTGCAGTTCACACTCTTTATTCTGTTTGGCAGCTCGCCATCTGCAGAAAAATGCACAACTGAACGCTGGTTTTCCATGACTCCACAATGTCCTTAATTACCCTGGTTTTAAAGCTGTGGATCCTAATGAAAGGAACTAGCTAAGGGTGGCTTTGTCTGCATTTCCTTTTTTAGTTATTTCTACCTGAGGGTTTGTAATATTTAAATGCTACAAATAACATGTTAGGCAAAGAGCTCATTGGAGAGGACAAAAGCTAACCTGAGTGTCACTGGGTTTGTTGGGGTTTCTGTGCAAGAATGCTAACTTACTATGGGTATCACATGCGTTTGGGTGCCCTCATTTTTCCCTTCTGCAGTCTCATAGAGCTCTTTGGCCTTCCCTGCTGTTTGTGAAATGCCTTCCCTATGGTTCTTCTGCCCTTAAGAAACAGCAGGTAGAGGATATAAGGCAATAAAACTGGTCTGTGTCTTTGCATAAGACCTATGCCATGAGACCCTACTTGGAAAGGAGTCAATCTCCATCACAAAGGAGGGGCAAAGCAAGTGGATGGTCAGTGGTTCTGAGAGCACGGAAATTTATCTGATTTCTATGTGATTCATGTATAAGAGGTGAAGCAGCCACAAACAATATTATTGCCTGTGGGCTGTAATAGCGCTCAGACCTGCATATAGCGGCTAAACCCCTTTTGAATTTTGTGGGAATGTAAATGTTCAAGAACCAGGCCCTGGCCTCTTGGTTTCTCTACATCTGTAACACAAGCATAATAGTGTTTCATTTACTTGCATAGAGCATTTCAGGAGCTCTAGAAGTATGTGTTGGTAAAGACAAATATTTCTGGCTGACAGCTAATCAAGATGCTGGCGCTGCATGGCATCAGTCTGAAAGGAGCTCATGCTATCAGCACCTCATTTCAAGTGTTTGTATTTCGTGAAAAATATTTTCTTGATAGCATATTGTATGGTGGAGCCAAGCAGTTTGAACCTACTGAAACATGCACGTTCTGTTTTGTTTTAGAGCTGCAATCATTTCAGGAATCAATCCCCCTCTCTTTAAACACAGAATAAATATATAGCTCTGTTTGGTTAGTACCTGACTTCTCTCTTGGGGTTTCTTGCTTTGCTTTATAGGTACGTCCCGTTTTCTCCTGTGCAGACATATGCTATAAAATAAATAGCTCTGCACACCAGAAAGTACCTTCTGCAGGGGTATGTGCACTCATGCTTGCACACTCGATTCTCCTCTCTCTTTCTCTCAGCTGAAAGCCTTTTTCTATTTTAAAACCCTATTGGTTGAAAAGTTTCATAGACAATCTGGGTGTTGAGGAATGTTCTTAGTGGCTCATATGTGGTCCAAAACATGAATCCTTTAAAGTAATACTCTCTTGTATCTTTCACCTCTAGGAATTGGTAATGGTAATTTCTAAATATGAAACTGGAACTGTGTTTTTAAAGGCTGTTCTAGTTTACTGTAATTTATTTTTTGCTGTCTCACTTTATTTCTGCAGCTCTTTGTGCTTTCCAAGTCTTCTTCAAAACTTAACGTGGCTATTTCTTTAGCTTTTAAAAGAAGTCTATTTTTGCTTTGCATTGCTGTGAGTTAATGCTGCCAACTGTCACCTGCTATGCTGCTCTTGAAATGGCCCGTTAGAGAGAGAATTTACATTTTCCTGTCCCTGAAATAAACTCCATTGGTGGTTTCTTCTTGTTTTTACCTTTTTACAAGTCAGAAACATGATGCCTTCTCCCAGCTGCTGACTCCAAGTTTAGGCTTGGTGAAGAGTTTTAAAACATCTCTCTCATATTCTGACCCGCAAATTCAGTGGGGACGTTTCAACTGAAGTCATGTTGTGAAGATGCTTGTGTCAGATTAGCAGCAGGTCACAGCACTCCCAGCAGGGCAATAAATGCTTCCTGCCTGGATTGTTGAAGCAGAAATTAACAGTAGTAAATGTTAACAGAGTGGATTGGATCAGCAACAAATAGGAGAAAAACGTGGATGAAAAATCCAATGACTCGGTTTTCATCGGCATCATAAGAGAAGGAAGACAGCAGGATTTCAGATCTTGCTCAGGGCAAGTGGACCATCATTATATGAAATATGCGCATTTAATTTAAGACATGTTTAAGGGTCTGATCCTTCTCCCATTATTGTTGATTTGACTGCCGTGGAATCAAGGATGAGGCCCTAGAATTAACAAAGATGGTTCAGAAACCATTAAGCAGGGGGCACAATTCAATTTATAATTAGTAAGTTACATACTAAACTATCCAAAAGCAGCATTTGCTGATTGGTTTGCTTGGTTATTTGACATCATAATGTTTCCAGGAAGTATTTCACATGAATCATTTAAACGGAATTTGTTCATTAAACACACATTACTTATGGGGAATTTATTGTCTTTATAGCTATGTTTACTTTATTGAAGGCATCAGATGGTTAATACTGCAGTGCTGGTCATATCACTGTCAGCGCTTTCATTAAAATGATTATTTATGACTTGGCTATAGAATTTGCTCTGGGACGAAACTTGAGGTTTGTATCCGAGAGCAATTTTTAAAGCATAAGCTTTTCAGAAAAAAAAATATTATGACTATTTAAGATTGTTATGGCTACTAAAGATTTGCAGGATAGTAAAATGCATGAAATAGAAGCTAGTATTCTCCCAGTTTGTTGCATGTTTAACAACTGCAATTAGCTTCCATCCAATACTGTGCACTTTCTTACAGTAATTAAAAAAACAATCACACCAGAATTCAAACTGCATTATGGTAGTCATTTATTATTCTGGATAAAAACGTTGCTGAAGTGAAGTACGTATATGTCAAAGTACTTGATCAGTATTAAGTCACTCAGCAGCCCTCTGGATTAGGTGAGTATTATTACTGGCTTGTGGAATGATATAAGATGTTGCCCCCGGAGAAGGGGACCAGTAGTTGTGATACTAACCTGAAATTTGGGTGGTCCAAGTTAAATCTCCCTCTCCAACAAAGACTTTCTTTTGTGTTTTTGGGCCAGTTATTTAGTGAAGACACACTTCTGAGCACCTAAAATGGAATGTAGGCAGAATTTATAACTCAAAGGGTGCGTCTACACATGTATTAATGTGCTTTCGTTACTACTTATTAAATTTAGTACCTCTAATGTGAGGTATTAAAAATGTGCATTAGGTTGCCCTAATGCGCAGCAAAAGCACACATTTTTTTAGTGATGCTTAGTGCATAGTAGCTTAATTTTACTGTGCAGGAATGTAATAACATGGTTTTTGATGTGCCGCGCTAATGCACAGTAAAATAGGCTACTACTCATTAAAGCACACATGTAGACAGACCCAAAGTGATCAAAAAAAGCTCAGTGGAAGAGGGTTTAAGCTTTCATATAGTCTTTGCAGAGTGGATGGTTTAGTAAATAACTGAGAGGCTAAAGGCTCCCTTTTGAACATATCTGCAACCTCATTGATGCTTCTATGGTGGTCTCTCCTATTGGGAAATACAGGAAGATACAAGCAATGGAGCTATCATCTGAAAATCAGGCCAAGCCAGAAGTCAAGTAACAAATCATCCTTTAGATAATTCCTAAATTTGACAGGAATTATATAGATTTATTTAGGAAGGAATTACATAACCTCTACTCATTAAATCCAAGGAGAGACTAAGGAACAGACACATAAGCCTAAAAATCTCTTTTAATCTGTTATGGGATTAATTTCTATGTACGCTGAAATGACAGAGCAGGAGCTGGCCAGAGCTGCAGTCTGTATCTAGTCTTGGATTTCAAACTTAATCTTATTTTTTAACTAGTAGGAAACTGATAAGAAAATAAAATCCTTCTGAAAATAACAGATCTTGGCATGTATTTTTTATCAGCTCTCTACTGTGGTACATTTATTGTTATCAGTTATATGCTTATCAGTTTTCCACTATCAGATATAAGTGTTATCTTCTTGAATATAAGCTGAAAGGGCACACATTTTTCTTTCGATGTGAACATGCCATGGTGCTTTTTGAGATTCCTAAGGGCTGATGATTTGAAGGGTATTCAGTGAATGGGTACAGTTTTTTTTCTTCCCCTTGAAAATTGAAACAAAAGTTATGATCAACTTCTTGGAGCATTATTTTGATAGAAATTTAGGATCTGTTGCAATTAAAATATCTTCTCCACTCTTTATGTGTTGGTTTATTACTCTTGAATCTTACAATCACAGAGCCAGACACACTGCAAGGTGCTGAGTACAACTTGAAAGGTTTCTTGCTGCCTTCATTTTCCATAGAAAGTTATAAAATATTACTGTTTTATGAGCCTCTGTTCTGCTGCCCAGCCTAATCCAGAACAAACTCCCCTTCTTGATCACCTGTAAATCTAACTGAAATGACAAGCTCATCACATATATACTCATCACATCCAAGAATCAGGCCTGGTGTTGAAATTGCAGGAGCTGAATATGATAAAGGACTAATTATGCTTGGTTGGGCTGTAAAACGTATCAAAGTGGCTAGCACTGTCAGAGACGTGAGCGTACCAATGGCCTTTTCTTTGCTGAATGGAATTGCCATCTCCATGCATTCAGTTGTATCTTACTTGCTTTACTGACTTAAAAAACTTGAGTGTACTTTTTTTGGTGTTGATTTGTTTAGTTTTAATATGCGTGCAGAACCAAGACAGCTATAGGAGAGAGTGAATTGGTCTTTGACCTGGCTTACACCATTAGCAGCTAAAGCTTTATCTCTGTCACAGCCACTAATAAATTGGCAGCCACTTTTGTTTGCTTGGGCATTATGGGATGACTAATTTTTGGAAGAAATATGCACATGTGGAATTAAAGTAAATACGGTGTTATGGGTCAAGGCTTAGTTTGATTTGAGGCAGCAGTGGACAGGGATTTGGGGAGCTCTGGGTTTTTATTCTTTCTTTCCCATTAGTATGCTGTGTGACCACAGGCAAGACACCGCAATTTTCTGTGCTTTATTTTTCCCATCTCTAGACTGGGGATAATAATACTACTGCCTTTCTGAAGTGCTCATGATCTGCTGCTGTAAAATGCTACAGAGTTCAAGCTGAGTTTTTCAGGATTAATAGGCTGATAACAAACAAACATTTTCAATTAACAAACTGAGGATCTGAAAGAGACGGTGAAAGTAGTGTTTCTGAGTTAAGTTACAGAGTACAATCAGGTTTACGTTAGATTTGGTTTAAGGGTCAGGGCAAGAGGCTGAGGAGTTCCTAGTTATTTGCGGTGGGATGTGGTTTTTGAATGTACGTTCAGCTCACCAAAACTGTGAAATAATCAAATACTTTACATAGTTTATATAAAAGCTTGCGTTTCTGGGAATAAGACTGCATCTGTTTTCAGGATGATTGAAGTAGCATTGCTATAAAAGTAGCATAGCTTTAAAGACCAACACCACTAATATTTGGTTTGCTGACATTTCCTTATCCACAAACAAGTCTTTGACATGTTTAGTTTTGTGCTCATTTCCTCTTTTGATTCCTTTACTTGTTGTTTTCTGTTTGTTCTCAGGCTGACTGAGAAAAAGATGCTCTTACTTTCTTAACAGGACCCCAAAGACCCCAAGTGGCATGATCCTTAAAAGGCCAGCTCATAATATCATTCCTTCTTTCAGCTGTCTGCCAGGTGGGCAGAGCTACCATGAAACACTTTTGCTGGTTGCCTGCTCAAGAGGTAGATATCTGAACAGTATTAGGGCACAACTCCACAACAGCTTTGAGGTGGCTAATGTGCAACTGAAGCAGAATTTAGATATCTAAGTACAAGAGAGTGATCCAGAGGGTTGCATAACTGCATCAGGTCTGTGTAGTCCCTGGTGCCTCCAAAGCACCTAAAGCTCTGATATTGCACTTCTATGGAGAAGTTACCAACTTGCCATAGCTGAGTCCTACCTCCTGCCTATGGTATCTCTGTGCCTCAGTTCCCAGAGAAGCTTGATGCAGTTGGATGTGTTCACAGCATACCTCGCAGAAACACAGCAGTTAGGGCCACTTTCATTCAAAACCACAGCCGGAAGACTAGAAGAGATACGAGGTGTGGGTCTGAAATCCTTTCAGGCTGAAAAGGGCTACACACCAGGTCTCTGGCTGCTAGGGTGAGTGCTCAAACCACTCAAATGCTGTACAACAAGAGACCATGACCAAGGGCAGATCCAGGGGTGGGGTGGGGAGTGCAGTGGTGGACTTGTACCCCCGCTTTGATTCCTGGTCCTGTTTAAAACCAGCTGCCTGCAAGTGGCAGCAGCACTTCACGATAGACAGTGCTCATGGAGTCAATTGATTTCATGACTCATTATAATCTGCCCGATCTCTTCTCAACTCTTCATTCCACAGCTATTAATGACCGTCTCTCCTTTTTCGTGGTCTTGCTGTTCCCGCAATCAGGCTATCCTTTGTACTGTCATTCTGCTGTCTCTTAGCTATTCCTGGAAATGAAGCTCCTATTCCACAGCTGTGCAGATTAGTTTTTAACTCATTTCAATGATGTTTTACTTGTTTTTCCTTCAATCTTAAAGGGAACAATACAGCTCCAGGTCCCCAGCATATTAGTAAAGCTAATAGTTTATTTTTACTCAGAGAAAAATATGCGGTTTTTATATGTGACGATTCATCTTACCATCTCCACTTCCCTTTAAAAAGTTCCAGATCTGCCCATGGATGTGACTGTCTCTTTTGGCAGTCCGTGGGAATTACTTTTGCACCTAAATGTGCTATGAATCGCAGTCTCAAAGGCACTTCACTCAGTGCTGCAAGTAGGGGCCTAAGTCTGAGAGAGGGGTGGTGGTCTTCAGATCCACCCCTGTTTTGGACATTTCCTGGGTGAGGTTTTCAGTGGTCTTAGTGTTCTGCCAGTTGGGAATTCTCTTCCTAGCTATCTAACTCCTAGGACAATGGATAGGGATCCATAAGGAAGTCCAGCTTTGTGAAGGCCAGACTGGGACCTCTAGCTTAAAAGTGCCAGTGCTCAGTGTCTTTTCATCGAAGTTCTTTGTGGATCTTGGCCAAAGTCCAGTCTCTAGTTCTGAAGTGCGGAAGAGCAGGGCCATAGACAAGGATATCCAATATGCCCTTACAAACAGCACAACTGGAAAGTCCCAGAAGTGATGAATTTATTTAAAACTGAGCCGAGGGAGATCCTGGAAATTAGTTTGCAAGCCTCACCTTAATTCCAATAAAAATGATTCAGAGTTTTAATTAAGGCTAGAATAGCATACTACTTTGCTAAGTATAACCTGCAAGCATCAAGTCAGCACAGTTTCTGTGCTGGAAAATTGTCTCACTAACCTGAAAAGGTTTCCTTAGAAAACATAATAAAATAGAAAATAAAGACAATCACCATAGACTTAATTCACTTGCTTTTATTCTAAGAACTGTTAATGGGTTTCCATTTGAGAAATGATTCATTTACAATACATGGAAGGAACAAACTTTTCTTAGAAGTGAAAACTGGGTAAGCAGCAAGAAACAACATTGTGATAGACCCCAGTCCTGCAAAGACTAAATGAACTGGAAAAGTGGGACCTTTGCCTAAATCTCAGCATCGGGTTCACTGTAAACAGCTGTTCCTCAGAGTAGAGTCATTGATGTATGCTAGGAAAGATTAGAGTGGGAGCAGCCAATTTTGGTTTTAGTGGGTCAGCAGTTTTGCAGCGTTAGGTTTTCAGGGCATGGCACGAGTGTTTCAAGTAGGGAGAGAAATTGTTCTTTACCACAAATGTCTGCAAAGTTCTGTGTCCAAGTACAGTCGAAACAAACTATAGGAGCTAGTTTCCTCGCTCGGAAACCCCAACTGGACTCTAGCAGTGAGCTTTGTGTGGAAGCAGTGGTGCCCTTTCACTTTTGTCTTTGGACTTTCTGCAACACAACCTGCAACCAGTAACCTAACCTTTGTGTTTTCACCCTGGGAAACCCATAAGCCCATGCAGCTTAACTTGGCCCTTTCTTGCAGCCTGTGCCTTATGAATTTAGGTCCCAGCTGGTTTAACTAAAAGTGGGGAGGTTGAGGTGCTGATTGTCTTTGGATCCAGCACTCTCCTGGAGACCCCCATAAATACCTTTGAGCACAAAACCATGTTTTTGATTTAAATGCTTGGTATTTCTTTTAATTTTGTGGTACACATTTTTTTGCTTAGAGCTATTTTTAACCTGTATTTAATTTTCTGGGGCACATTTTTTGACTAGAGCTGTTTTACCCTGTATTTAAGGCCTGGTTCTCCTATGTGCTCAGAGCTACAAATTGTGTTGACTTCAAGACACAGAGAACTGAAAGAAATTGAAATGGCAGGAAGGCACTCCAAGGTTCAGTATCAGTAGTGGCTATTTTATATGTTCATTTATGGCAGACAAGGACTTGCAAAACCTGGTTACTTTTACTGAGACTATGAAGTTGTTTTGCTTTGTAGAATCCATTAAAATGGTTAGAAACACTAGATGGATTTAAAAGTATTGGGGAACTAGGCAGTACGAAAGCAGCTGGGATTTAAGTGAGATAGATGGAAGGCAATACGCATTGGTGAAACTAGTCTAAATGTCTCATACGCGCTGATCAGCTCTTGACAGATTTGCCAGGAGAAAAGACTCAGGAGTCAGCATGGAAAACTGATAAGTTAGACTGCCGTTCCTAATAAAATGACTGAACAAATAGTATGAGAAGGAATCACTACGAGTCTAGAGGGTAATAGAACGATGAGTAATATGCAGTTTGCTTCTTTGTTTTTTTTAAAAGTCAGATGAGACAAGGTCGAGTGGTTTGATAGAATTGCTGAATTCATTGTTGATGAGGCAACAAATCTACAAATCACAGAAGTACCATGGAAGAGCTCTTCTAAATAGTTTGAGTTTGGGGCTATTTAGTATTTCAACAAAACACTGATTTTTATTTTTGCAAAATTCAATAACATTTCATAATAAGCCCATTTATTTTTCATTAAACAAATTTATTTATTTTTCTTTAACAAAATGTTTGCCTCCATATTCCTGAACAGGGACCGGGACATCTCCCCCACTAAAATTATGGATGGACCTAAGGGAGGCACCGCCATGCCTAGGGTCAGGGACGACCTAGTTAGGGAACTTTTGGAGGGACTGATGTGTTTATATCAGTAGGTCGAAATGCTCTTCACACGAGGGTGCTGAGACAATTGGCAGGGGTCATAGCAGGGCCCCTGGCAAGGCTCTATGAGTGCTCATGGGGCACTGGCCAGGTATCAGAGGATTGGAAAAGGCCTAATGTGGTCCCCATTTCCAAGAAGGGGAGAAAGGAGGACCCTGGCAATTATAGATCAGTCAGTCTTACCTCGGTCCTTGGGAAGACCTTTGAGAAAATTATCCAGGAGCACATTTGCAAGGGCCCAGGAGGGGAGGTAATGCTCAGGGGCAACCAACATGGGTTCACTGAGGGCAGGTCCTCCCTGACTAACCTGGTTGCTTTTTATGATCAGGTCACAAAGTCCCTGGAGGAGGGTGTCAGCTTCCTGGACATTAAGAAAGCCTTTGACATGGTTTGCTACCTCAGTCTCTTAAAAAAAACCTTGGTGACTGTGGCATTGATGCCTACACAGTCAGATGGGTGGCAAATTGGCTAGGTGGTCGCACCCAGAGAGTGGTGGTGGATGGGTCATTTTTGACCTGGAAGGATGTGGGCAGTGGAGTTCCCCAGGGCTCGGTCCTGGGGCCTGCACGGTTCAATATCTTTATCAGTGATCTGGATGTGGGTGTGGAAAGCACGCTGTCCAAATTCACTGATGACACCAAGTTGTGGGGTGGGTGGGCATGCTGGAAGGGAGGGACAGAATCCGGCTAGATCTAGACAAATTACAGAGGTGGGCAGATAAGAATAGGATAGAATTCAACACAGACAAGTGATGGGTACTGCATCGAGGGAGAAGGAACCAGAAACACACCTATAAGCTGGGGAACACCCTTCTCATCAACAGAATGGCAGAAAGGGATCTTGGAGTCATTGTTGACTCCAGGATGAACATGAGCCACCAGTGCAGGGAAGCAATCAGTAAGGGTAACAGGACCTTGTCATACATCTGCAGATGCATCACAAGCAGGTTCAGGGAGCTGATCCTTTCCCTCTGTGGCATTGGTCAGGCCACAGTTGGAATACTGTGCCCAGTTCTGGGTGCCACACTTCAAGAGGGATGTGGCTAGCACTGAGAGGGTCAAGAGAGCCACTTGCATGCTCAAGGGGCAGTGAGGCAGGCTCTATGAAGAGAGGCTCAAGGGCTTGAATCTATTCAGCCTCCACAAGAGAAGGCTGAGAGGGGATCTGGTTGCCATTTACAAACTCAACCAGGGGGAACCAGCAAGAATTGGGGGAGGCTCTGTTCCCCCGGGCACCACCCAGGGTTACTAGGAATAACAGCCACAAATTGTTAGAGAGGAGGTTCAGGCTGGACATCTGGAGACATTACTTTATAGTTAGGGTTACCAGACTCTGGCATGGGCTCCCAAGTGAGGTGGTACTTTCTATGCTACTATGATAAACACAATTTTAATGGTAACATCCTTAACTGGCCCTAAAGGGACTGTATCCAAACAAAGGAAAGTCTGGTTCAACATTAATAAGAGTATTCTTGGTGACTACGGAATAGTTTTCCCCCAAAAATTCAATTTCTTGGAATTCTTTATAACTAGACCAGACAAAATATGAGAAAAATGTAGAAAATCAACCTGTGCTGGTCTTGATTGGACTAGTGGCATAAGTTGTAGAGATTGGCAACCTACAACCCATGGGCTGGATACAATGGTGTCAGGGGCTTCTCATGCTGGGGTATCATACTATCATAGTGCTTAGGGTCAGAAGGGATCTAAACAGATCATCAGATCTGACCTCCTGCCTCAGGCAGGAATGGGTTCTGTGGTCATATCACCCCTGCCAAATATCTGTCCAGCCTCTTCTTGAAGACCCCCAAGGTAAGGGAGAGTACCACCTCATTTGGAAGCCCATTCCAGAGCCTGGTAGGCCTAATTGTAAAGTAATGTCTTCTGATGTCCAGCTCGAACCTTTTATCTAACAATTTGTGGCCATTATTCCTAGTATTATTCCCAGGTGGTGCCCAAGGAAACAGATCCTCCCCCAATTCCTGCTGGTCTCCCCTGTGGAGTTTGTAAACAGCCACCAGATCCCCTCTCAGCCTTCTCTTGTGGAGGCTGAATAGGTTCAGGCCCTTTAGGTCAGCTGCCCATTGACCACGTGAGTGGCCTTCCTCTGGACCCTCTCAATGCCACATCTCTCTTGAAGTGAGGTGCCCAGAGCTGGATGCAGTACTCCAACCGTGGCCTTACCAATGCTGCATAGAGGGGAAGGATCAGCTCCCTGGACCTGTTGTGATGCATCTGTAGATGCACAAGAATGTGTGGTTAGCCTTACTGATCGCTTCCTTTACATTGGCAGCTCATATTCATCCTGGAGCTGCCAATGGTAGCCACCATGGATAGGGAGAGAGTGGCATCAGATGCATTTCCTGTGCTGCGGCAGGGATAACTGGAGGAGCTGGGTCCTAACATCTGCCCATCTCTGACCTGAGCTGGGTTTTCATGGCTCTCAACCTAAAAAGGTTGCTGGTGACTCACCTAGTATGTCCTTCTTCAAATCCTGTTACTACTTAGGTATAGGTAGAAATTTTTTTAAAAGCCCCAAATAAACTCAAATGTCTTAGAATGGGGAATGAAAGCCTGGAAATTATATATATATATATATTTTTTTAAAGTCCAAAGATGCACTTCTCTGGAGTGCTACATTTCATTATGGTTGTAGCATCCAGGAAAGACAGAGTTGAAACTAAGAAGTTCCAGAAAAGGTATTGCAGTTAGATTGGTTAGGGTGACATAAAATGAGAAACTACAAACATTTAACTTATTTAGTCTAGAAAGCTAAAGGTTAATAGGGGATTTGATTGTACTATTCAGAAACATGAAGGACACAATGAAAACATACTATTAACCTACTGCCTAGTAAAAGGAGAAAAGGTCACTTGGTCAAATTAAAATACAAAAGGAAATAGGAAACACCCAACCTGAGGAATTAAATGCTGCAGAAGGTCAAAGACTATGGTGAGGTTTAATGGCCTCTGATGACCTTTGCAGTTATGCACACTGAGGACCAAATTCTGTCCTTTGCTTTGTGGGCCCTTTTGAAGCCAGTGGGAGCCAAGTACCTTTGAAACATACCTCATAAACAATGCTGGTTGCCTGTAGATCAGGGGGGTAGACACTTATTTCAGGTGGAGGGCTGCTTAACAAGTTTTGGCAAGCTATTGGGGGCTGCATAAGTAGCTCTGCCCCTTGACAGCCCCACCCCCTGATCTGCATGTTGTGACTGGAAGTCCTGCCCCCTAGCCCCTGACCTTTGGCACCAGAAGTCCCTCCCCTTGCTCCACCCCCACATTACTCCTTTTGGGAGGGGAGGGTTGCCATCTTAGAACCAGAAAAAACCATATCATACACTAGAGGTCAAACACCTACTATAATATTTTAATTTCATTACAAAAATAATTGTCATGACTTGTGATTATGTACTGTATATAGAAGGCATTGCATAATAACTAAACAATAAAGTGTCACTCTTTTATATTGTGTGGGTATGATGGGGTATGGCTGAGGTTTGTGTGTATGAGTATGGCGGGGTATGGGTGTATGTGGGGGATTGAGAGGGTGTGTCTGTGTAGGGGTAATAGGGTATGTTGGGGTGTATCTGGACGGTATGTCGGGGGGACTGTGGGGGGGCAGGGTGTGGGGGGTGTGAGGGAGGGTGGGGTGTGCAAGGACCCCCACACACTTCTGCAATGGTGTGCAGGCCCCATTGCCTGGCAGCAGCAGCAGCAGCATGCAGGGAGGTCAGGATGCTTGTGCCCAGTGCAGGCACCCAGTGGAGCATGGCTCCGGCCAGTGCTGCACGTAGGCAGCAGGAGGAGGGGCACAGCCTGCCTGCCTGGCTCTATTGCCAGGGCTCTGCGCCATGTGCGTGCAGCCCCAGCACTCACTGTGAGAAAAACTTCACACTGAAGCCTCCTGCCTTCCCCACCCCCTGCTGTGCAGGTCCCTGGACTCCTCCGGGAGTGGAGGGAGCCTCACCCCCTACTTTGCTGCAGAGTCTAGCATGGGGCTTTCCCACTCTGAGTGTGGAAGCTGCAGGTGCGTGGTGTGTGGTGCAGAGCTCTGGCAGTAGAGGCAGCTGGGCAGGCTGTGCTCCCCCTTCCCTACACCCCACTGGGTGCCTGCACTGGGAGTAGGTGCCCTAACCTCTTCATCTGCTGCCAGCAGTGGGGGCTGCACCCCATGGGGGGAGTCCCCACACCCTCTACTCTCATATCCATACCCTGCCCAGCTGAGCTCTGCTCTGCTGCTTTCCCCCCGGGCACAGGCTCCATGCTGCACTCCATGCTTCTGCCCAGCTGCAACTCCACCCTGCCCCACCAGCCCCATCGCTTCCCTACCTGATACCCTGAGCAAGCTGGACTTCCAGAAAGCCAAGCAGGTTTCCACTGGGTGTTGCAGCAGGAGCCCTGCCTTGGAGCTGCTGCTGGCTGGGCAGGGCCCTTCCATCCAGGAGGGTAGAGCAAGGGACAATAGGGTATGTTGTGGGGGGTGCACACATGGGCGCCTTACTCCCAGCTTCATGGGGTGAAAGGGCTGGGAGGCGTACTGTGGGCCAGATGAAAGTGCCTGGCAGGCCAAATCCAGCCTGCTGGCTGTATTTTGCCCAGCCCTGCTGTAGGTGCCAAGAAGAATCTTATCTCCCATATAAAGCATTGCACCAGGTGCTCAGCGTATGTTCTCTTTCCTCTCCCTCAAGTATAAGGTGTTGGCTACCGAGTACTAAGGTCTTGGAATCCTTACTCAGGCAGAAACAGCCACTGGTTTCAGCTTTCTGCATAGGCTGATTCTGAAGAGGTCCTGGCAGTCTGATCTTGTATGGTATGGACAATTTAGAGTTCAGAGGTGGGGAACAAAAATAGTTAAGGGCTTGGAAGACAAGCCATATGAGCAGAGGCTGAAAGAAATGGCATGTTCAGGTTACAGAAAAAGCAATTAACAGGGGATAGGATGTCAATCTTCAAACGTCTGAAGGGCTGCCTTAAGGAAGAGGGAGAACATTTTTTTTTCCACTGCAGCAGAAAGCAGGAGCTGTGTACATGGCTTGAAGTTGCAGAAAAGTAGGTTTTGATTGGATATTAGGAAAAAAACCTGCTTCACTGTTGGAATAGCAGGGCAGTGGAATAGACTGCCTAAGGAAGCTGTGGAATTTCCATCATGGGAGGTTTTCAAGAAGAGGTTGGATAAGCATTGGTCGGGGGTGATCTAGCAGTAACTATGCCGGGAGCACTCTGTAAAGAGCAACAGTGATAAGCCCCGGAGCCTTTCCATCCTCACCCAAGAATCGCTGGGAAATAACAAGAAGATCTCTGCAGCCCATAGTAGAGGGATATTAGATGGACTGTGCTCAGCAGAATGAAGCAGAGCTCCATAGGCAGCTTGGTTATGAAAGAAGATAAAAGGCTGGATCAAGTTTATGGAGGGGATACAGAAAGGGATTTCTGGTTCCCCAGTTAGGTGTCGCATGGAGTTGTAGATTGCAGAACATAATGGAGCGTGTTTGGTTTTCCCCATTCTTCTGGACTTTGGTGGTTGCCATGTGGGGCTAAGAAGGATTTTTTCCCTTCCTGTTGCTGCTGGTATCAGGGTATTTTCCCAGTTTCCTCCAAAGACTTTGGTATTGGCAGCAACCAAGGCTGGGGATTTTGACTTAGGTATGCCAGTGCTCATTGCTGGGACTCAGACCCAGAGGTTCCTAGTTAGACGGTTTTGCCCCTGTGCTCAGGGTCAGACCAATGTCCACACCTGGGGTCAGAAAGGAATTTTACCCCATGGTCACATAGTCAGAGACTGGTACAGAATTTGGGGGTGGTGGTGGGGAGTGGGCGGAGACAGTTGCCTTCCTCTATGGCCAGGGGGCACAGTCTTCTTCCTTGAACTGCTCAAGGATATTTCAACAACCCTTGTGACAGCTGCTGTACCCTTACTATGTTTCTAATAGGTTAGGGTGATCTTGGTGATTTGGGGTAATATGTCTTGTAGTCGTGCAACAGTCTTGATTGTGTAAGTTTTAAAAATAATTTAGATGACCAGTTGTATGGGATGATTTCCATAGAGATCATCCTGCCTTAAGCAGAGGGTTGGATTAGATGACCTCTGGAGGTCCTGTCCAACCCAAATTTTCAATGATTATGAATTTTGATAATCTGTCTGTCTAGGAAAACAAAATATTCACTTTTGTTCTCTTCTGGCTTCTTTTCTATTTGGGGCAATAGCTGCAACAAGGCTATTACAACTCTTCTCAGTGATTCCAGAACATAACTAGTTTTTATTGTGTCAATAAAACTCTCATGGCCTACAAGTACATTATTTTATTTCCATCATGTATCCATTCAGACTATTTTATTTATCAAGGCATGATCATTTTCTTGGTTATTTTGATTATCATATTAACGAAACTGTTAGAGATTCATTTTGAGTGTTGTATGTCATGCCATTATTACCACTAATAACGGAAATCATGTATCCTAGTGCGACAGAATCATTGCCCAGGTGCGGCCGTGACACTCCTAGTGACCACTCAACCCCTGTCCCCTCTCCAGCTCACCTTCCTTTTCTACCTTTCCTGCCGCACCTTGATCTTATTTGTAAGACAGTGCCCCCAGGTCCCCAGAGTCAGCCCAGTTTAGTTCCCTTGCCCCTGGACACTTTGCTATAGCCCTAGTAGTGTCTCAGGTCACTAGTTGCCTTATGGGCTATTTGTAGCCTCCTTCTGCCCCTATAACAACACGCATGCCTTGAATTATCACTTTCAGCCCAGTTGTCCACTGGGCTCTCTGACCTGTCTTAAACACCCCAGTCAGTCTGCTATGCCCCTGGCCCTGGCAAGGTCTCTTTTCTCTGGGCCCCTGACCCTTGTACTCCTGTGAGCTTGCTGCATCCCTGGCCGTGGCAAGGTTTGCTTCTATCCCAGGCCTCTGGCTCTAGTTCAGCTTCTGCCCCTTCTACCAGGCTTTAGCCTTCATGGCTTCACCCTGCTATGACATCCATCCCACCGCTGGGGCCTTAGTCCTTTGTCCTTGGTCTAGTTTCCCCCTAGCCTTCCAGGGTCCCTGACCCCAGGCTGGGCTGCTTTGGCTCACTCTAGACCACTATTTTAGCTTCTGCTGGCCTTAGCTCTCCCAGCCTTGGCCTGTACCAGCTCACAGCCCTCTGGGTCCCTGACCCCAAGCTAGCCAGGCACCCCTCCATGGCTCAGCACCTCCCCTGAAGCTACTTCCTAGTCCCCTGGTTAACCTAATCAGAACATAAACATAAGCCCAATGGAAATACAACAAAATCCTCCCCACACTGGATCATTACTTCCTCACAAGCCATATGTCCCCCTTCACTCTTCCCTTGTAGTTTTCTGGGACTATTGGGGTGCTGGTCAGTCTGGCTCCTGCAGCCATCTCACTCAGGAGCAATTCTCTGTGCTGCCTGCAGGGCTGGACTGATTGCCTGGTCTCAGGTAATGGCCTTATATATAGGGACCTACCAAAATCACAGCAGAAGTGCACTCCACAGCAGCTCCTTTAATTTTGCTGGGTTGGCCCCGCTGCTTGCCACTGATAATTGGGGAGGCAAAAACGGCAGCGTTTTAAAAACCTCAGGTTTTGCTTTCCTGGCATGTAGCAGGGCCTCTGGGGCAGGAGGGGGCAATGACCAAAACCAGCAAGGTTAAGTGATCCACTGTGGAGTGCACTTCCACTGCCATTTTGGTAGGTCCCTACGTATGCCTCCAATGCTCCACCCATTCCTGGGATAGTCCTCCCGCAGGGACTGGCCTGCTCAGCAGCTGGTTTCACCCAGCAAGCTTGGTCTGCTGCTCTCTGTATAAAATAATAGGAGCCTCTGGCTCCCTGTTGCACCAAGTCGAGTGGTGGTTTGCAATGCACAATCTTTTTTCATGATCTAACCCAATCTTCTCAAAATATTGCTCTCAGAATGCTCAGTAAAGAACCCTTTGTGGGCATTTATTGTTGATCGTAGCCTGCTGGTTTTGTCATTTATTTCAAATGTTTTCAGTTCCCCAGGCCCTGTGAAAGTTGAACTTGCAAGGGAGTCAACTCACGGTGTTTTGTGTTGATTTCTGGCATGTCTGCTCTGCTGTGTGAAATAACTATGATTTTAAACTCCCTTCTCTGATTATACCTTTTATTGAGAAGCAAGCCTTTCAAGTGTTTCAAGTGGGCGCTCACCTTCCTGTACCATCCCTATGTCTAGACATTTATTATCATGCACTTAAGTTATAGAGTAAAACAAACTTCCTGCTGAAGTCCAGACATTATTTCAGTATTGTAAAATACTGTAAGCATTTTTCTGGACTTTTATATAGGAAGTGTTTAATGCAAAATTCACACACAGCATGGTGCTACTCTTGGTTTCATCTGAACAGGTAGTATTCTGGGGAACTCAGATTCTACAAAAAAGCTCTCAAGGCACAGGCAGTACAGAAGTTATTGGGAAGGGAATTAAACTAAATTTTTAGAGCCCAATTGTGCCATTAGCTACAGAAAAGGACTATCAGGGGAAAGAGGTTTGATTTGAACTTATTAGACTCCTGGATTCTAGCCTAGTACTATTAAACTGATGGCTTTTTGGTGGAGACAGAGTGGGTCATCGTCATATATATTGTCAATATATCATTTAAAACTCTGATCACCCTGAAATACAGTGCCATGTTCAGTGGACCTGGGCAATAGAAAGCCTTGTCTGATTGGAGTTTTCAGTGCAAGTG
>JAGPOW010003316.1:186694186-186705715 GCA_030014935.1 Caiman crocodilus
CCTGCTGGCAGCCTGCCCAGGTGGCCCTGGGGCGCACTGTGGAGGGAGGGACCTGGACCGTCCCTGCAACTCGAGGGCTGCTCGGCCCTCCAGCAACTCGCCCCTTGGCTGCAGGCTCTGCTGGAAAAAGAAAACAAAACTGGATCAGGCCCGACACTGCCTTCAGCAGAGCCAGGGGGCAAGCTGCCAGTGGGCTGAGTGGCCCCTGAGTTGCAGGGGGTCCTGGTCCTTCCCTCTGTAGTGGCAGTGACCCCTGGGGCCTCCTGGGTTGGCTGTTAGCAGGCTGGATGCTGCCCCAGCTCAGAGGCAGCACCCAGCCTGATCCAGCTCTTCCCGAAGCCCACCAGGGCTTCCAGCACCCTGTGTGCTGTCTCCGCCACCTGGGACCACCCAGGAATGGGCAGGCTTGCCGCTGGGGCAGCATGGGGACTTTACAGGAGGGCAGCTGTGTTTGCTGGCGGCAGGAGAAGGTTGGGCATGGATGCTGCATGAGGTGCTGGGAGCCCACGGAGCTCAAGCTTTCCCTAAGCCTGCCCAGGCTTCCAGCGCTGCATGCACCATTCCTGCCAACTTCTCTGGTTGCCAGCACACCCAGCCACCATCCTGCCACCTTCCCACTTCCCTACACCCAGCTGCCCTCCTGCTACCTCCGTGCACTGGCCCAGGGGCAAGCCAGTCATTCCTGGGTGGTCCCAGGCAGTGCGAAGTTGGCGGGGACAGTGCATGTGGCACTGGAGGGCCCAGCAGGCTTGTGGAAAAGTTGGATCTGGCCAAGTGCTGCCTCCAAGCTGCGGCAGCATCCAGCCTGGACAGCTCCAAGGGGCACTGCTGCTGTGGAGGGAAGGACCAGGTCCCCCGGCAGCTCAGGGGCCACTCAGCCTGCCGGCAGCTTGCCCCTGCCTACCCCCATCCCCCCAAGCTGTGGAAGAGGCAGGGAGGCTGTGCTGGGGGGAAAAAAAAGTATTGGTCCTCACTGGTTTGGCCTTCAGCAGGTGCCTGTTGAAGGCAGAAGTGGTGAGGATCAGGCGATCCTTTATTTCTGTGGAGCCTGCCTGCCTCTCCCATGGCTGGGGGTGAGCTTGATAACTGCATCATTGCAAATTGCAGCATTGCAAACTGAAGTACATCCAGATGTAGTTTAGTTTGTAATGATGCAAAGTCATTTCGAACCTCCAAAACCGGTGCATGCATAATGCATGATGCTATCAAGCCACACAAATTACATTTTCATCATGTGTACATTGTGATGACCATCGCAGGTACAAGTGCCTCACTTTTCTATGCTGGAAAAATTGAGGCTTTTACAAAGTATCAGCTAGTATATGACCACTTCTAAAAGAAGAGTACGGAAATATGTGTTGCTTTTCTCATGTTTGAACAGAACACGCCTGTATACCCCCCTTCCTTCCCCTAAAAATCCCTTTTTAATACGATATAGGATATTCTAAAGCAAGGATGTCAGACATGCCAAAACATCCCTTTGAAGTTAGGCACATACCTTAGATATTTCAGTGACAATTCACTTGAATTTGGATAGTTTATAAGACTCAAAAATCTTACATGATTGGTACAGATCTACTCAAGGGTTGCTATTAAATATTCAGGAAATTCTGTCCCTGAAAAGTGCCTTAAAACTGGGCTATGCATGCCCCAGACCCAAAGACTGAGCATGCTCCAGTCCAGGGTGCAGAAAATATTTGCAACTTTCACTGAAACTGCTCCTTCTTTTGGGTTTGAGAGGCTATTGCGGTACTGAGCACGAAGAAGGAGGAGGGGAGACTGACAGACTCCTCTGTGCTCTCTGATGCTCTAGCTCTTGATGCCTATGTATTATGAGACTTTTGTTTCCACATCTTAAAATGGGCACTCAAAATTGTATAAAACAGGAATGTTGTGAAAATAAACCCATTAACATCTATGAAATGCTCAGATGCTATATCGTCGTGGAAGATTATCCTATATATGTTGTGAAAGAACCTATTAGGAAATCAGTTGATATCTGATGTGGGTATTTTCAATGCCCTATATTAAAAGAAGATTTTGGCCACACATTAGATGAGGAGGAAAAGAAAAAGCAAAAGCTGAGTTACCCATTTATTGAAAAAGGTGTCATGTGACTATGTAATTGGACTGCATCATAGTGTATGCACATAGGGAATGCAAATTTTGAATTAAGGTTTAATGGCACAAACTGAATTGGGACATCTTCAAATATCTGAGTGCCTGCCTTTGTGACCTCACCAAGCTCTTCATGTAGTTTTTATATAATACTTGTCACTGTAGTGCTTAATGGCTCTATGGCATGGATTCGGTGACAACGGGTTCTACTTACAACAGTAGATTAAAATGAAAGGCACTGGTCAGTACACAAGAGCAAAATTACTGTTTATTAAGTATTTTGATGGCTTCAGCAACTTAGAGGTTTTTTGGAGAAAGATACAGGGTGGTCCCAGAGATTTTCACTGGGGGCTGTAGTCAGCCTTCCTCATTTTAGCCGAATTGTCTCCATTTCAAAAAGGTAGTCTGAAATATTTGCGTATCCCCAAATTGCTTTTTAGGCTAATGCAATGCCACCCCATTTTGTAGTGACATAATGACATTGCACTATAGCATCATGACATTCAGACTTTGTTCCTTTGATCAAGGTATTAACCATGGTGTCCACAATGTTAGGACTTTTTTTTTTAATATTTGGCAGATGAGGAAATTCTCAGGGTTTCTATTTGACTCCTCTTCCTATAGAATGACTTCTTTTCCACTTTTAAAGCAGGACTTGATGGTATGATCCACCAATTGTTCAGCAATTTAATACTTGTTTGGGTCCTGGACATTTCTCACAAGCACACATTTATTATAGACTCATAGCTAAAAAGGGTTAAGAACCTACAGTAACCAAATCATCCCTATATTCCCTACTGTAGACACCAAAAGGGAAAAAAAAATCAAAAGAGCCAAATAGTGATCTGAGATTAGCCACGTACATAAATCTTTTTCATCTAAGAATTTAATTATCAAAGCCCAGCTTTTCATAGCAAAAGGAGATGAGACATTGCATGATTCCCACCATCAGCCCAGTTACTTACAATGAACATTCTTCCTAAGGTAGGCATGGTCCAGAAACACACACTTACTTCTTTTTACTATTACTATTGAATGTAAGAGAATGTATTTGCAAGACACATATGCTGAACAGGTAAAATAAGCCCAAAAAGGATTAACCTAACATTAACCTGTGAGTCCACTCTGAAGATAAATCAAAATACACTGTTAGGTACCTGCTGTTTTGAGTTCCTAGCAGAGTGTGGTGCTGGTTTTCCCAGATGCAAAACAAGAATTGGAGGCACATCAAGTCTGTACGATGTTTTGTTTCAGATGGCACAAAATAGTAATAAAAAGCACTATCAGTTTGTATCAGTGATATTCAAAGTTTTAGCTATAAGAGTAATAGAGTCCTGGCACTGCAGTGTTGGTTTTTCATTTTTTGCTTGCAGTAAGCTTGAACTCTACTGATAAATCATCATTTGGAACATATTGGAGTATTAGTCTGCAGTAAATTTCCATAGTGTAGTGAACCAGGCCAAGGGCAGGATGGCCCGGAGGGTGGTCCTGGAGCACTTATTTTGAGTGAGAATTGCCAGAGGGAAAGAGTTCAAATGGCCCCAAAATAGACAGACTTTGAGGAAACATAAAGGTGGAGATGATCAGGCACTCCAGGCAGGGTACTGATCCTAAATACTGGTATTATCAAGCAACTGGAATAGTGGAGCATAAAAATGTGGGGAAAACACATTTTACCATATTAGGTAAATTAGAAAAAATGCAGACTTATTTAGTAACATGACTTAATCTTTCTTTAGTTGCTCAGAATCCAAGGAATGAGGTTGATTATTTAGAGTGTCAAGAAGTAGATCAAGTGCTCTGAAGTAAATTGCAAAGCTAGCTTTGAAATTTTAATTTGCATTGCAGAGAGAATGGGCTTGATTTTGTCTGTTGTCAAAAACATAGCATCTACTCAGTGTGCTTCAGGACATGATTTTTAAACATTTGTAACTTGGCTATCACTCATGGATGTCTTTTCGTATCTCAGAAGTTCTTGTCCTTATTGAAGACCAAATCCATGATGAGTTTGACAATTTTAAGTCTGCTTTTTGACCAAATCTTCAAGAAGTGCGTGAGCCTTTTTCTTAGCTGAAGATCTCAAGCTCTTTCCTTCATCTGTATGAAATAGGTGAATTCATTCCATACAAGGAAAAGATAGGTTTTAACTTGATAACATGGATTTGTCACCAGCCTTGGATTAAGAGTCTGGCTCTTTCCATCATGCTTTAGACATCTGTGCATAAAGGCTCAGGGTAATGGCTACTTTGGCCAAAGAGGAGAATTAAAATGCCCCAAGTCATTGCAAAAGATTCTGGTTTGCTATATGCCAGTTTCTTTTCTGTTTGTTTATTAAGCCCATGTCCTGTTCAAAGATCTGTTTTGTCATCTTAGTGAAATGCTCCAAATGCTTTGCATGTATACCGAATCCAGTTTGGATCAGATGTGCTTTCAGCAAGTCTAGCCACTGTTACATTTTGTACTGCCCTAATATCATTGTGGATGGAGGTCACAGGATAGTAGTACAAAAGTTCAAAACAGTTTTCCTGCAACTACTTTAGCATACTGATGGCCTTTCAAAGGCGCCTAGAATATACTGACTCTGGAAACTGGAGGGATCCCAGAAGCAGGAGGGGTAATGCAAGAGGGCTTTTAGACCAAACTAGCTTTGAACACTATGGGCACGTCTACACATGCAATTAATATGACTGAATAAACTCCAGTGCAATTTGAGCTGGAGTAAACTAATCCAGATGCCACCATCTACACATTCATTTACGTGCAGTAATTTACTTCACCAATGTATAATACTCATGTTTGATGGGAGTATCTGACAGTGCAGTAAATTAATCTACACCTGCCTAATTGCTGCATGTATCTAAACAGTGATGCTTTACTGTGCAGCAAATTAACCTACTGTGTAGTAAAGAGCAGCAAATTAACCTACTGTGTAGTATATTGGTATACTGTGTAGTAAAGAGATGTGTCATATTAGTAAGGACCTGAGATTACACCTCAAGCACTTGCACTGTGGATCAGCATGGCTAGTTTACGCACATTGAGGTGTCTGGTACAATTAGGAGTAGTTTAGGTTTCTGATATAAAACTGGGGGAGATTTTCAAAGGTTGAGATGGGTGGCTAGCCATTCTTCATGCCTTTGAAAATATTCCATGCTAGCTCAGAGTTCTTTTTATTTAACAAAACAGCAGCAAAAAAAAAAAAATGAAGGCATTTTAAAGCAAAGATATTCAGCCAAGTTCTGGTTTATATTATTCTGTTCTGTTCACTGAGGATTTTCATGCAGTCCTCTCATCTAAATCAGCTGTAAACTCCATAGGACACTGTCATTGTGCTCACCATTAATTCCAAAGTTACCTGATCATTATCTACACGACTTATGCATCTTCAGCCTTTATCTCAGTCTTTTGTGAGTCCAGAACCTTTTTATCATCTTCCAGGCATATTGATCTTCAGTCATGCAGTAAATGTGCCCACTTCGTTCTTCTTGAGCTAACACGATGTGTCAGTGGATGCAGACCAGTGTTTTTCACTCTTTATACGTATATCAGCAGTGTCCTGTTTTTATTCTATTTATCCTCACCTATAATCTTAAACCTTTACCCACAACCAACCTTTCAGGATGCCAAACTAGACAACAGCTCTGCACTTTCACATCACATCCCTTCCCTCAGATAATTTCTTCTAGGGCAATTTTGTAGTGTAGCAAGGTAATGGTGGAACATTCCTGCCACTGGGTTGTGGTGTGATGGGAGATGACGAGGTCTATTTATAATGTTTTTATGAAATAGAAATGTATTACATTAAGACAAGCATTAACTACAAGCAAAAGACATAACAAGTTTGTGAATACAGACTTGTGCTCATCATTCTGATTTCACATGTAATTAAACTTTTATTGACAGGACGGAGGTGGCACTGTTCATTTGCTTGCAGGACTGGGCAGAGGACAATGGGAACGTAATGTGTTTCAGCCTGTTTAAAGCATGCCATGACTTTATACCTTATGACTTTGAAAGCTCCTGCTGTTCATCATAGTGCAGTGATGCCTGGCTGTCTCACTTAATCATTATGGCATTAATGATGCTGCTGGGACAAAAGGCTTTAAATTAGTATTTGGCTGTTCTACATGCACACAAAAGAGTCCATCAAGTCTATCCACATCTAATGGTACTTTAGAACCAGGTACAAATATAGACCAAATGCCAAAAAAGTCATGCCATTTCATCACTAATTTAGGTCCAAAATGAAACTTTAGAGCTAGACCATTAAAGGAGCAGCACACAGCTACAGTGCTCCAGGAGTCAAGGGAAGGACCTGTGATTCAGAGATTTCCCTGCCTCCTCTTGCTCTAGAAGAATGATTTATGCAACCCTGTGCTGAGTACACTGTGCTCCCCCCTTGCCAGGCTGGGTAAGTTCTGTCTGGTGGCAGTCACAGTAGAAAAGAGGGCCGAGTCAACCTCGGACTAGAGCCATGCCCATGTTGTTTATGAAGGCAGTTCCAGCGGGGTCTTGCAAAAACCTTCAAGTTATCATATCTCATGGTTGAATAATGGCTTTGTGGAGTTTTAATGCAGGTAAATCCTGCATGTCCACATGGGGACTTCAGGAGTAGGGCTTAGGCCTCCCTTAATTTCTACTGTGATCTATGGACTGGATGGTAATCTAGACCTGGGTTGTCCATTGCTTCGCTGCTTGCGTATCCGCTTACCTCTGTGCCAATTGTCACGAAAGAGTTTAAAATTGTGACCCCCTTCCAGATTGTTAATGGTCTTGTACTTGTTTATTGTCTATAATTGTTGTTAAACCAAGTTGTTTGTAATGTTCATTACATGTTAAGTAATTTGACTGAAGTAATGAGAAGTAGTAGCAGAGAACTAGCCAAAGCTTTTGAGAATAAAAAGGGTTAAGTGGCTGACCTATATTATAATGATTGGCAGGCAGCCATGACCCAGATAGCTGGAAGTAACAGAACATCTGAGCAAGTTCCAGAACCGTCATCAGAGATCAGTAAGGGTTAAATATCTGACCCAGTTAATTTGATTGACATAGCTAGCCACCCCATTGGTGGAGGAGGAAATATAAGTGACCTCTCCACCTGGAGGCAGGGGTCTTCTCCACCTGGGGGACTTCTCCACCTCAGAGTCTCTCTCCACCGGAGGAGCTCTCCACCGGGGAGGAGTGTGGCGGTTAATGACAAACGGTGAACACTGAGCCATCCACACTTCAGATGAAGGGGTGAGCGGTTAGTGACGGACGGTGATTACCGACCTGAAGGAGTCATTATTGTGGGCGGTTAGTGACGGACGGTGATTACCGACCTGATATTGTGGGCGGTTAGTAACGGACGGTGATTACCGACCTGAAGGAGTCATTATTGTGGGCGGTTAGTGGCGGACGGTGATTACCGACCTGATAGGAATCATCGTATGACAGAAAAGTACTGCAGTACGCCTCCGTCAGGCTGCAGCCATCACGTCATATCGCACCGCATCGAGTTGTAATTGTTTTCATGCCGATCGATTACCTGTACCCGCCTGATTCATCCCGACCACTACCTCAACTCTGTATATAAGTTACCTCTTCATTTGTTGCGAGTAAAAGTTTATTCGTTTTACTACTCCGTCTCACGCGTCCTCGCTCTCCCCTCCCCGCCCAGGGCCCAGAACGCATCCGGGCAGGCCCCGTCCCGCGGGCCTCCGCTCGGTGCGCCTCCCCGAGCGCCCTTCCACCGCCACCTGGAGGGAGCATGTCGGGACACCAATCAAATATAAAAAGTGACGGAGAAGTTTCAGACTTGAAGAAACTGTGCAAACCTGAAGACTTTGGGAGTCATCCCAGGTTTACCCCACAGTAACTAAGAGCAGAATATGATTATACCATCCTGATGTGACAATATTTTATGCTCAGCACAGACGTTAATAGATTAGACCAGGTGCCAGGCAAGGGAAACCAAACCCTATAGACACCCCATTCCCAGTCACTTCTGTTATCACTTATAATCATCCATCAACTAGATGCATCATCCTCCCAGCCTCTTTCTCCTTCTTACAGACTTCTCATGTGAGAAACTCTGGCCCTTTCCCTAAACTGGGATCTTTGAACCCCTCCAAAAGAAGGCACTCTCTCTTTTCATCCCATAGATCAACAACATGGAAGAAGGCTGTTCTTGTCCCTCTTTCCCTTGTTCAGGAAATTGAGATCGACTGCAATTCTGCCGGCGGTGCCTAGTCTGCAAGTCTTACAGGTCACAGTACATACAGGCTGTTCCAAGTGTGCCTGCAACTCCTGGGGTTCAAGAGCTTCACTTGGCTCCATAACATATAGGGAGACAGTTTGCGGAGACTCAGAACAGTGAAAAATTCTCCTTAACATGACATACTCGGGTAATAATACTGAGGCAGGGAGTGGGGAACCTAACATAGGTGATGGCAGGGGGGTGAGAAGGGGAGAATAGATAGAGGTATCCAAGCAGTAGTCTCCAAAGTAACTTTTTCCATTCTTGGAATGGGCCACAAAATGCAGGAGCTAAGAGCATCTCTGCTGTTGAGCTTGTTTTTGCTGTGGTCCACAGAGAGAGGAGCAAACAAAACTCCTTGTGGATTCTCTGCCCATTGGGTTGGAGCCCAGGAATTTTAGGCTTTTGCCCTTTGCCTCTTTTTCATATTATGGCCTCTTCCTCTGTCACTGCACTGTTGGATGCAGACCAACAGCTGTGATGGGGAGCAGCAGGGACAAGGAATGTTTGTCCTGAGCAGGGAGATTTGTTTCCCTTTGTACAAGATTACATGGCTGGAAATCACAGGCCTCCTGTAGGATAGGAAGCTGGAAGAGGAAAGCATCACAATAAATGTTAAAGTTTGCTGCCATCAGATCTGCTGTGAGATTGCATCTTACTTTTATTAAGTGAATTGCAAACATTTCATGAAAAATCATTTAAATGTCTTGTGTATTCTAAATTCTTGATATATTACCCTGCATCTTACTTGAACAAATGAAATGTAGCTTCACATGATATCACACTGTATACCATAGCAAGAAAATCAAAAGAAAACAAAATCCAAACCTGAACCTGACGGCTTCAATGATTGAAATAATTTGAACATCATCTTAGAAAGGCAAATATATATTTGACAGTGCTGCTTTGGGAGACTATTGATTCTACTGAAGATACATTTTTAGGATATAATTTATTGTGTAGCTCATGAAAAATATCCAATACAGAATCCAATTAGGCAGTTCAGATTTACTGCCTAATTGTTCACTTTGTTTTTCCTGGTATTTTGATTTTTTGGGTGGTCTTCTTTTGGATTTTATCTTCAGGAGATGTTAAACGGATTACAACTGTCTATCTTGTTTCATGTTAAGCCCATGTCTCACTTTGATGCAAGTAGTTTGCTAATGACAATTTACCAGTGCTTTTCCAGTGAGTGTAACATGAATGAAAATCTTCCAGATACTTTTTTTTTTTTTTTTGACTAAGAAAATTGTGACAAATATATCTATCAGTTGTGCAATACATTTTAGTTAATTTAAAAGCTAGTTCTCCGTGCTTTTGCAATAAGTTGTATATATTTCTATTTAAAAATAACTAATTTTTATAGCTGTGAATTATTTCTTACTAGAGATGGAAAAGACCTTGAGTCATTGCTTTATTTTTTTTCCATCTCTGACGGTTATGATTATATGAATCTCAATTCAATTTTTCTTAGTTAGGACTGACTAGGCTTCTTATTTAGATACAAACTGAATAATTAGGGGTCTGGGGCAGGTTAAACCCCAGTAAAGTAAATGGAAAGACTCAGTGGCTTCAGTAGGCTTTGGATTGATGCTCATAGGTCCAAATTCTACCCTTGGGCTCCATGTACTGTGAAGAGCTGTTGCTACTTATTGCTTTCTGGTCCCAGCTTCCCTGAAAAACAGCAACAGAATTTCCAACTTTTGAAGCCCTTTTAGTGGCCCTTCCCTGCTGTGGGTTTCACAAGCCAGGTCACAGCATGTATTCCTCTGTTATGCAAATCTTTGCGTAGGCCAGAATCTGTGAGGGCATCTTGTCCCCATAATCTTCTACATGGACACACACGAGTGGAAAAATGTTTGAAAAAAAGAGAACTGTCTCTGCCAAAAGAAATGCATCCAGAAGTGGGGCAGCCCAGTAGTATAAATAAGTGGGGCCACAGGGGCATTGGCCCAGGATGCTCTCTTTGGTAGGGGCACAGAAATAGCTGCCGTTCTACTGACCATGCTGCCGCTGTCCCAATCCCTGCCACTGCCTAGAGCAGCCCTTTTACCCATCTGCAGCAAACAGATGTAAAGATGCATACAGCTAGGCTTGGATGGTAAATTTTGTCTTGGATTGCAGATCCAGTGGTTGCAGAGAAATTTTCTATAATGATTTTGTAACATCTGAGGCACTGGGAAGATAGTGAGTGAAGCAGACTCATGTAGAGAGAACAAATCTAGGTTTATCAGGGGCCCCACACTCTGTTGAGTTCCTGGACCACAACAAAGAACATCTTTTTATCACCACTAATTAGGTGGCCTGTGGCATTTAGTGCCAGATCTGGAGTATTTAACACCTCCCTATAAATTGCAGAAATTTGAAAAGAAGTGTCCCTGAATGAAGAACATTTCTGAGAACAGCTCACAGGTAAATTAGTCAAGCAGGGCATGATTCGCTCTGCTAGGCTCTGCCCCCTTGTGATGGTATTTTGGTTAGACTCTGATCTGTCATGAGCCACTGAACTGTCTCCTTCTTCTTTCTTCCCTCATACTGTTGTAGCTGTAGTTTTCCTTTGGTCCAAGCATGTCACTGCTGCAGTATGATACAGACACTGCTGACAAGCAGCTGTCTGTTTCCGATTGCTGGGGATGTGTAGCAGGCTGGCAGTGTCTTGCCTGCAGTACTCCAAGTTGTTTTGGCAACTATTGATCCAGCTAGTGTGGTGAGAGAAAACTCCCTAGAGAGTTTGTTATCTAGCTGCAATAGGGACCAGACAACGCGGGTAAAGAATTGACAGCCGTTTATTTGCACGAGCAAAGACCATAAAGCCAGCAAAAGGTAAAATAACACCCCCTAAAGGGTGGGGCGATCTTTTATACTTTTTACAATAAGGCAAGACTACAGGGTTAACAAAAAACAATACTTGGGCGGTGCTTTACAAATCTTTGTAACAGCACATTTCTATTAAGCTGAACTAGCACTTTTAAAAAGATAAAAGTTAAGTAACAATAACATTATGATATGTTAGCAAAACCTTGCACAGTAGTAGATACTTCTTAAGGACACAATCATTGTACTTAGGACAATGGTTCTTTGTCTTATCTTGCTTCTTGCTGTAGCTGATTTTCCAGCACACAGACACAGATCCACTTGCTGCATTTTACTCAGAAAATGCTTAACACAGTTAA
>JAGPOW010003316.1:186705815-186736609 GCA_030014935.1 Caiman crocodilus
TTGTCTTATCTTGCTTCTTGCTGTAGCTGATTTTCCAGCACACAGACACAGATCCACTTGCTGCATTTTACTCAGAAAATGCTTAACACAGTTAAAATGGTTACTTGACACAAGCAAAGGCTTAGCTGTCATTCTGCCTTGTGGTCAGCAGCATTGCTAAGCCACAGGTCATGCCTTGCGTTCAGCTGCAAAGCTAATACTTCTTAATAATCCACATTATTGTTAACCTAACAGTATGCTATCAGAAAACTATTCTATTTCAGGGTAATAACAAACATGCTTACTACACTGGGAAAGGGTTAAATGCATCTTAGTGGCTCCTTTCAGATATACATATACCACATGTAACCTGCGTGGTACTCCAAAAGGTACCCCCTCTCCAGTTGAAGCAATCAAAGCAGGTGCATAAGCGCTGTGGGAGGTGTAGGGACTCTCCTCCCCATATAAAGCAGAGCCAGACCACCAATGGGGACTTAACCATATACCTTTTAATGAGGGAACAATACTGGGAACATAACAGGCATAATCATGGGGTATAGTGGACACTGCAGAGCCCCAAGGGGCAGGATTCAACTAAGGTTAGACACTTAAAATCATTGACAAAAGACAGGGTTAACAAAATATAAAATGCAAATAGCAGAGCAAACAATACTGGTTGGGGAAGTACAAAAAGGCACAAAAATATCAAAGGAGAAAGAAATATAGGGCCTAGGTACCTGGAAAGGGAGAAAACACAATGGCCCCTTTCCACTGCAAGAAGAATTTCTTCTTGTTAGCTCACTAACCCCAAGCCACCAAATGTGGGACTTGAATCTCCCATGTGGAGGAAGGAATGCTGCCACATAGCCACCAGTGCTGGGTGTGCTCCAGGCTGCTAGGGGTCTTGACCTTCCTGGATCCCTGGCCTCACATCGAGCTGCTTAGTCTCTGATTGGAGAGGCTGGAAGCCAAGCTGGGACCCTTCAGTTCACTGCTGAGATCCTTGCTGAAACGGAAAGCCTCTCCTGCTGGCCACAGCCTCTCATAGGGGATCCTGGAGCCCAGCAGGAAGCCTCCCCTGTCAGCCACATGCTGTGCTGCTGAGGGTCCAACTGCTGCCTGCAGGTCCTGCTCCTTCAGGCTCTTCTGGGGCAACTGCTCCCACCCAGCTCTTTGAAGCTCCTTCCTTGTGATCCCTCACTGGTCTCTCCCTGAGTCAGCTGTGCTGCCCCTTTTATCCCCCTGCAGGTGATCCAAGGGGCCAATCAGGGGACATGAGGGGTGAGTCCCTGGGGCCTGATTGGTGAGGAAAAGGAATCCCAAGTCCTCCAATCATCTTTTGCCCTTTCAAAACCCCTGGGCTAGTCACTGTCACACACATACTTACAGTGCCAGACACCAGCCCCTAACGCATGTTAACTGGACTGGTTCAGAAGGTATACTGTGACGAGCAGCACATTGCTTCCTAATTCCTCAGCTGGATATAAGTGAGCTGGAAAAGGCTTTCTAGAGAGCTCTGAACTTAGTAGAAGCTTGAACCTTCCATAGAAGAATCCATAGACATAGACATCTGTTTTGCTGGAGTGGGGTTAAAAGGATGGCCCACCCCTCTGATCTGGTGGATGGCTGGAGCAGAGTCAAGTGGAGCCCATGGGGTGTGAAGGTGGTTGCAGGCTGCCAGCTGTGGTCTTGGGGCTCCCCAGTCTGCTGCCCTCCCTGCAGGAGCCCTGCACAGGCCGTGCTGTCATGGTGAGGTGTCCCCTACCTGCCTAATGGTAGTGGGGGGCACAACTCCATAACATTGCCCCTAGTGCTGCCGGGTGGGCTGGGGGCACCTTGCCATGGACGGTGCGGGGCTCCCAGGGGGAGGGCAGCAGAGCAGGGAGCCTGAAGCAGGCAACCCACATCTGCCCCAACCCTGCATATAAATCTGAGGGGAGGCCCTCCCCATGCCTCCCTCCCCAGGAGTGCATGCAGCACAGGGAGCTGCCTCCCCCCACCCCCCCGATGAGCTGCACATGACTGTGTCCTGCTTCCCACCACAGCCCTGGCCCCAGGCCTCACCTTGGCTGGGCAGTGCCCCCAAGTGCAGCCCCACTCCCCCCCACTCACCATGGGGGCCTCAATCTTCCCCCCCAACTTATTTAGAGGAGCTGCTCTCCACCACTGCCTGGGGCTGCATTCCTGGCTGTGTGGATATGTGCACGCATGCATATGTACATGGCATCCCCTGTGTCCCTCTGCCCAAAGTCCCTTGAAGGCTGCAACTCTGCCAGTTTCCAAGGGGAAACATACCATTTCCTGTTTTTTGGTTTTTGCAGTGAACAGAAAACCCAGATCCCTGCACAATACTGGGGATCTGGAACAAATGCTGTCCCAGAGTCATGTAGCCTGGGACTGGGACTTGTTGTTCCCATTTCAGGACTGTCCTGTCCAATTAGGGACAGGTGGTCATACCTACCCTCCTCCTGATGGGGGACAGGCCCTTCAGGCCCCCCACATACTTGATGCCTATAGAAGGGGCATTCTCCAGAATAGGCAGGTGCCATGCATTTCCTGCCAGATCCAAATCCTGGTGGGCACCTCTGTTTTTCCTTCTTAAAAAGATTTTTTAGCTCTAAATATAAACTCTAGTCTACTGCAGATGCAAAAGTTTGACTTTAATGGCTCACACATGGCCCAAAGCAGTTGTAATTACTGTACTATCCTAAATTCTCATGGACCTTCATATCAATTACTTCAGTGGCAGGTTTTTTACTTCACATAATTGTTCCACCAGGTTATTACTGCTGAACAAATTTAAGAAACCACAACTGCTCCAATAGTCCTTAGAGGGGATCTCTCAACCTTTTCCACCTGACAGATAAACAGGACTCAAAGGAGCCAGGCTGGTGTCTCCTTTCTGACCTGAAGAATGGCAACATCCTTTCAAAATAACTGAAGCAGCTTGGAACAATAGACAAGAAGAAAAATTGACCTCTGAAGAACAATTGGGATGAAATAGTTGGAAAACCATTGTAGCATGGCAAGTTTGAAGAAGTCCTTCATGGGCAATGAAAACGTTAACTGTTTAAGAGTTGCTTAAGAGACGGCATTTTGTATTTACAAAGATGACTAACTACAGTTTTTAATTGAATACTAGCTATATGGCTTGTTTAGAACAAAAATGCCTAGAAATAAATTTTACTTTTGGAATAGTTCACCCTGCTCTAAGGCATTTAATTAGAAGCACCCATATCACCTTTTAAATAGTAATGAAGCCTTTATGAGTTATAGTGATGGATGTTATACATTGGAGGAGAAAGGATGGCTCTGGAATGCACACTAGGGAGAATTAAATGCTTCAGCTGGAGCTAATGAAAACTCAGAAGAAAATGGGAAGGGTTTGGCCAAGAAAGGAGTCTTTGGTGAGCTAGGAGAAAGGAGATCAAGCAACAAGGATTTCAGCTGTTGAGAATCCTTTCCTCCTGCCAAGGAACAGGAACTCACAGTGAACAAATTGGCACTTAGCAAAGTGCTTGGTTGTAGAAAACTGCCTTGGGATTAGCTTTGCATTTTAAATTATGGCTGGAACAAACCTCTCCATGTTTAAAACCGATTTATTTTGTCCTATATTTACACAATAATGCAGCCCACTTACCTTTTATGGGGATAGCACTGGCTAGGTTTATGGACATACCAGAGGTAGGTAAGAAGATAATCTCTTTTTATATATGTGAAAATTGAAGCCAGAATTTTCAGTAAGGGAAGGCAGTAGTAAGCTTGTTCAATGAGCTTTGGTTCAAGCAGCCCATTGCCAGTTTTAAGCATGGGGATGCTGATGCATGAGACTTGTGTATAGGTGCTCATAACCCATTAAGTGCTAATTTGAAGGCTCCGGTGAGGCTTGGTATCTGGTTGTGTGCCTGGGACAGGGTCAGACCTGATGATCTGTTTAGGTCCCTTCTGAACCTAATCACTATGAAATTATGTCTGAAAAGCTTCCTTGTTCAAATGGGTAATAAGCTGATGTGAGTGGCTTTCATACTTCTGTGTTGGTGGTGGTGAGTAGGGCTGTGCAAAATTTTCACCAGCTGTTTGTTTTGACACGGTTTTGATTCATGTTCAGTTTGGAACAGTGACACTGAAATGAAACGAAGGGCTTCAAAACAGCCTCAAAACAAAACTAGACTAGTTGAAATGTTTCGAGTTTCAAAGCTGCCAGGTGGTGGGAGGCAGGGCAGAACAAGAGCTGTGCTTGCAGCGGCTCTGCAGTCCCCTGGGGCTCAGCCCTGGCTCTCCCCGCCTCTCATGGCTTGCAGTGCAGGGAAAGGGAACTGAGCCTGATCACTCAGTTCCCTTCCCCAGCCCTATGATCAGGCTGGGGAAGGCAACTCAGCTCAGCTGGGCTCAGTTCCCTTCCACAGCTCCCTGGTCCCAGGCGGCAGCACCTGGCTTCCCTCCCTCATCTGGCAGGCAGATAGGGAGCCTGCAACCCCAGGAGGACTGGCACAGCCCCTGCAGCCCTCCCAGGATTGCAGGACCCCGATCTGTTTGCTGGATGAAACAGGCTGTTTCAAGCTCTTTACCATTATAGCCTATGGGTGAAAAGTCGAAAGTGTCGCTGTTTCGACGAAATGCAATTAAACAGCGGTTTTGAATCGAAACGAAATCCGAAATGAAATGCTGTTCTGTCGAAACCTTTAAACGCAAGTCAAAGTGGAACCGTGCCATTTTGCACAGCCCTAGTGGTGAGTTCTTAATTAAACGAGTAGCATCTGGGAACCAAGAAGATCCACTTCTGTCTGGGTAGGTGATGAAACTATGAAAAAGTCTCTTTCCGCTAGATGTTAACTCGGAGATTTTTACCTTGTGTGATACCATGCCATAACATGACCTTGGTGAACTTATGAATGGGATTGTATGACAGGGTTGACCTTTGATAGCAGGGAACTACACTTGACGACTCGGGAAGGAACTCCCAGGCGATATACGTAGACTGAAAACCTCTGCTGCCATGTGGGGGAGTAGAATATATAGATTTTCAGCTGGAAGCCAAAGTTGGAACTGGAATTGTATTGAACGTTGATTTCAAGGTCCTGTTCAAAGCTGTTGAGATGCCTATTCAAATGCCCTAACTAGGCTAAGGAGCATCCTGCTTGGGGCATTAAAAAGCTCCCAGAAGCAGGAGAGGAGGAAGCAAACCTTGATCAAAACAGCTTCCTATGAGGAGGTGCTCAGGCTGCTCTGCTGGGGCTAGAAGCAAAGAGGTCACTGCTCCTTGCCTAGCGTTTGGTTTTGTTTGTGTATTGGCCTGCTTGCTTTTTGTTTAAAAATTGTGTTTATTTGAGGACTGACTGAGGAACTCTTCAGGGAGTGCAACCAGCCTGCAGAAGGCAGCAGGCTCGGCAGCCCACTTCCACAGAGGTTGTGACAGCAGTCAGCATCTTCCGAGACCTTTTTTTTTTGGAATTGGCAGCTGCACCTAATGTCTTGGGGCTGATGGGTGGTAGCGGAAGGGGGGTGGTATTGAGACAAGAAAAGGAAACGACGTGTTAACGCTGACAAAGGTACAGCATTCAGAGCTTGACCACAAGACATTCATTGCATGTTGTTTTAGCATATCTGGAACACCAGTATCTCTATAATATGTGAACTTTCTTATTGTTGATTGATCAAAGGTCAAATTTTTAATGACACATAAAGAGATTTTGTTGGAAGAGTAGTCTCATCTTTTTATTATTAATAACTTATTTGGCCTTCTAATTCAAATGGGACGATAGGAAAGTAGGGCTGGTAGGGACCTCATGAGGTCATCCAGTCCAACCTCCTGCTCAAGGCAGAATCATCCCTGACTAAACTATGCCAGCCAAGTGTCTGTCCAACCTGCTCTTGAAAATTTCCAAGGATGGAGAATCCACAGTTTGTCTCGGCAGCCTGCTACAATGCTTGACTACCCTCATATTCAGAAATCGCCTGGTCTCCAAACTAAATTTCTCCTGCTGTAGTTTGAGTCTATTGCTCCAAGTTCTCCCACCAAAGAACTACATCCACTCAGATATTGCCTTTCAGGTATTTAAGGCTGTTATCAAATTCTCCCTCAGACCCAATAACCCTAATTTTTTTCAGCTTTTCCTCATAAGTGTTGCTTCCTGGGCCTGTAATCTTTTTTGTCATTCTGTGCTGGTCTCTTTTCCAATCTATTTCCTTGAAGGGCCCAAAACTGGATGCAGCGCTCCAGGCGAGGCCACACTACTGCTGGTGTTTTGTTTAATATGTCCAGTGGGTTGCTAGGTACTCCAGTGTCCCTAATTTCTGCATGATGATTTTTTAGCTTCAAACAGTCATTAGTAAGCAGTTCAAAGCAATTCATACAGGGAGTGTAGAATCATCTCTCATATCTACTGAATTTGAGCACAAAACCAAGTTTTTGTACTTTACCTGGCTTGCTTTCTCTCAGTCTTTCTTTCTCAGAGCTTTTCACATGCTCTTGGCAGCGTTTTGGTAGTATATTTATTCACTGACTTCTTTATCACTTCATGTACTTTTATTTAAATTTCCACGTAGCTGCACGTGCTACAGAAAGACAGATTATGCAAAGTAGTATCTCTTCTCTTAAATAAGCATTATTACTCAGCAAGTTTGCTACTGCATCAGTGGAATAGACACTAAATCTGATTAATATTGACCACACTCATGTAACAGGGTCATTGACCTCGGCTGCAGCTCATGAGTCTGGGGTTGCCCGCCAACTGTATGTCAGAGAATAGTGAGCAAATAAACTAACACGTAGGGGAGGCATAAGAAGCAGCAACCTGTAACTAGTAATTTGCTATTGAGGATATGCTTTTTTTTTAATGAGTAATTCAGCCTTGGAAAGCAATTTCCATTGTTCAAAATCTTATTAGTGCCCCCACATAACCAAGCGCAGTCTCTAGATTTACAAAACGCAGAAGTGGATTATACACCTTGGTGCAATGTTGCTGCAGTATTTTGTATCTGTGTACAGCAGTTGTGATTTCTGACTCTTTTCAAGGAAAATAGTCCTGTATTATATCTTTGGAAAGGAAGCTTTAATGTAACTTATAGGGGATTTAACAAGCCACTTGCAACAAGCATTTCTGTGTTTTTGTATTCGAATATAATTTAAAAAGTTAATGCAGATAAGGGAGACAGCTCATAAGAGTGGTGAGATTTAATGATGGAGATGTCCATTATTCTTGGAACACTCTTGTCTTTTCTGAATTTAGTACCTGCCAGTCCATTTCTTTATTTGCTAGCTAACTTCTCTCAGTTCAAAGTATCTGAGGCCCTAAGAAATCCTGATGGGTCGTATCCACAGAGCTTTGAAGTTTTTTATCATGAACTGTTTTTCAGGGACTTGGACAGAATTGCATTCAGGTGCCTAAGACCACGTATGCACCTAATGGGTGGAATAGAATCTGGCCTCATGTCAGCACATAGTTTAAAGAGAAGACCGACATTGAATATAGATAGCATCTTAAATACAGACTGAGAGCTCTAATTTATTTTGATCCAGAGCTTTCTGCCTCTGAAGCTGCCTCTTGGCTTCGTGCCTCACAGTGCACCCAAGGTGTATCACTGTGGCACAACACTGCACATCCTGTCATGCCTTATGCTCAAGCAGATGTTCCACAGAGATATTTTTCTACAATTCTAAAATCATTTAGGTAGACTGCTCCAATTATGCAAACTATGGCTTCTTTTAGAGCTGAGAATCTGAGACTCCATTAACTCTTGATTTAAACAGATATATAACATTGTTGTTTTAATATTAATCCATTGTGAAGTGAACAACAGCAGGAGTGAAACAAGCATTTAGCAGCAGAGCCAAGAACAAGGAACAAGCAGGTGGAAAATAGCCAATGTAAAATCTTTAGGGCTGCAGTGGGAATTCTTTATAATGATCCCATCCCATCATAACATGCATCATCCTGCTTTCTAATTGATCCTAATGATAAAGTCCCAGGCATGTGGCGATCAATGACTGTTATTCAAGGTTCCTCGTCTCCAATCCCAAAAACACAAAACTTGATGCAGTGATTTATACGTTGTTTTGTTGCCATTTTAATCTCCATAACGGGGGAAAAAAAGAGGTTTTCTACATGCCTTGTTAATTCATTTTGGTTCTGATTTTCTTTTCTTCCTTTTTCTCTGCCTGCAAGTTGAATTATTTCTCTTCATCACTCTGAAAAGGTTCAAATGTTACAGAAAAAAAAGGAAATAATTAGAAAAATCTGCAGTGCAATGTTCCAGATTCGTGCGCTCTGAAGAAAACCTTGCCTGTCAATGTCAATCAATTAGGGTCTGATCCAAAGCTTGTTGTAGCCAATATGAAGTTTCCCACTGACTACAGTGAACTTTGAAGCAGACTCTTTGGTGAGGTACAGATAGTCAAAACCCCCAATTCTGAATCAATTCAGTTTTCGCAGATTTTTTTTGCAGTTTTTGCAGATAGTCTAAGCTGCAAAGATTAACCTGAGAAACAACTAGACCCACTTACCTCCGATTCAGGAAATGCAGCCACATGCCTACAGTGGCTCAGGTCAGAAGCTGTGGGGTGCCAGAGCATGCTGTCTGGTACTTCTTCTTCCTGCTGCGCTTGAGATCTCTGAGTTTTGCAGTCTAGCATCACAGCAGCAGGACTCTGCAAGGTTACTCACCACTTCCTCTTCCTGTTTCCAGGTGCCTCTGGGATTTATGGTCCAGAGTCACAGCCTGCAACAACTTTCAGTAAGTTTAGCAGAGCAGAGCAGGGCAAGGCAGCTTGGTGCTGGAGGAAGTGGGGTTTAACCAGGGGAAGGGCGGGGTTTAACCTTCCCTCTCAGACCCCAGCCAGGGTTTGCTCTCCTCTGCCCTGCACCGCCAACCTGCCAGCCCAGCCCAGGGCTAGAAAGCATGCTGGGGGATTCTGATTTAACTTGAACCAGTAAATGGTCTGGGACAGAAGTTTCATAAACCGGTTTGACCCAAATCAGTTAAGTCTGATGCTACATTCAACTAGGTTTACCTTAAACCAATTTCAGCCATTTTGAAACTTGTTTATGTGCACTGAGCTTCTGTTCTGTTGCAGGTTTAAACCAGTTTTTGATCACTTAAACTGGTTTATGTGTAACTTTTGTCCCTATCCCTAGAGAGTCACTAATCAGTTGCATTCTAGGGAGAAATATGTTTATAATCTGTTTTTGCAGCAAATATTTTTCTTGTCTATTACAAATACATAAAACAAACAGAGTTTTTGCTGATTTGTGTGCTAAAGTCACAAGCTTTTGTGGCATTGCAACTATTTCTACAGTAACCAACTGGGATACAAATTGATATCTACAGAGCTGAATAAACTCTGGTGCATTTAAGATCATGTTGTACACGAATGGTATTGCTAACCTCAAGTATTCGAAAATGGCAAGCTAAGCTCAAGAAATCATGAGGTAGCATAAGAATCATGAACTCGTTGTTTTTTTTCATAGTTGATAGGGTTGGAAGGGACCTGAGCGGATCATCAAGTCTGACCTCCTGCCATGGGAGGAAAGAGTACTGGGGTCAAACGACCCTGGCTAGGTGCTCGTCTAGCCTCCTCTTAAAGACCCCCAGGGTAGGAGCCAGCACCACTTCTCTCAGAAGTTGGTTCCAGATCCTAGCTGCCCTGACGGTGACGTAGCGCCTCCTGATGTCTTGTCTGAATCTACCCTCTGCTAGCTTGTGACCATTATTTCTAGTCACTCTTGGCAGTGCTCGGGGAAACAGGGACTCCCCCAATGCCTGTTGGTCCCCTCTGACTAGTTTGTTTTTTTAAATGCATTTAAAGTTCTTTTGAGCCTTTAAGATGCTACTAGTTATGTTTTCCAGCTGTTGTCTTCAACCATAATGACTGAACATTTATTTTTGTTTTCTTTTCTTTTTTTTTTAAATGAAAGTAACGTTTCTCCAGCCATCCCCTGACTCAGTGATCTGGGTCTCTAAGGAAAAAAACCCAAATACCTTGTGACTTGTGATAAAATATTAAGAGTTGGCAACACAACACAAATGTCCTTAATCTTAAGCCTCGACAAACTTTTTTGGAAATAAAATCCATGCTAGTTCCACTTGAATATGAAGATTTGTGGCAGTTCATCAGAAATGTTCATGTTGTTTATTTAGGAAAAAGCAGCTAAAAAATATACTGTTTTAAATCTCAAAAGGTCTTTATACCTGCTCTACAACTTACAGAACTCTTGACTATTGCAGACCTCAGAGGCTTTACACTGAAAAATAAACTCTCTGGAAAGCACCATTTGTTTCCTTTTGTCAGGTGATACTCTGGGGACCAATAAAGCTTATAGGCGACTTGTGAAGGTTTTTCCAGGTGACTGGCTGTAAACCCTTTCAACTACACCTTATTTTCTTGCGCGCTATATATTTTTCACAGTTTTTTTTCCTTAAGTGGAAAAAAATCAAATTCTCTAAATCCTTAAGTTTTTTTGTTTTTGTCTTTTATACTTTCTAGGAATCTAGGACTTCAACAAGGAAAAGAATTAAAGTAAATATTTCTTGTTTAAATCATTAAACCTACCAGTTCCTTTGAACATAAGACCCCCTGGTACATCTACACATGCAATTAAGGCAAAGCAATAAAGTCTGGAACTGTTTGAGCCAGAGTAAACTGCTCTTGGGTGCAGCATCTACACATGCACCTGGGACAGCAGCAATTTGAACTGGGGAGGAGCAGCCCCAGGCTGGCAAAGAGCACGGGGGGTCAGCCTCAGGCTCCAGGCGGTGATGTCAGGAAGCAGAGGGTCTGGCATCTTATATTCATAAAGTCCAACTAATATTCAAAAGCATATGATAATATAGTTGTAAACTTATTGCATGTACACTGACTTGTGGGGTGGGGGCGTGTATTAAATTTCCAGTATTTTAGAATATTACAGAGTTAGAAGCATAGTCTCCATGGAGTGCTGGGACTCTTCCTTTTCCAGCAGAATAGTGTTGTTTTGTCTATTCCTATGGGTTATGAGAAATCAGACCATGGTTGCTTACAGACTATCAAATTAAGTTCTCAAAATGCTTACAACTTAAATACTGTCATATGTTAATGTTATTACATCACCGAAAGACAGCATTGTCCATACCCAGAAGAGACATTATAGTGTTGTTTGTTCTTTGCTAACCATATGGTGAGAAGATAATTATTTGGACCTCTTCCAGTAGGGTTCAACAAACACCTGGCAAAGAATGCTCATGTGCGTTTTCTAGCCATTCCTTAGGATTGTTACAGTAACTTTGTGGTTGGTGTTGTTCAGTTACAATAATAGTGTCCTAAGACTTGAGGGTAAATTTGCAGCTATACGTTAAGTGAGACATTATCTCTGGCTTTCACTGAGACTTTGTTGCCTGTGTCCTATTTTAAAAAGTAACTGGTATTTATGCACGTGCATCATTAGCAGTTTTACCTTGTCCTGAAGTTTATGCTGCAGGAAGAGGTTTGTAGCTAATGAGTCAGCCATTATTTTGATGATGAATCATTCTAGATTTAAAAATAAATAAATATATAAATTGAGTAGATACAAACTGTGTTAATGAAAGTTCATGTAACAGGTGCTTGTTTAGATCACAAACAATGTTTTTATAGTCACATTCTCTTAATTTATGTATTTAACCCAGCACATTCATGCAAAAAGTTTTTAACTTGCAGTGTTTGGGGTAAGGCTGTTCTTCCTACAGAGTTAGAAGCACAGTCTCCATCTCCCTGCCCTGCCCCACCCCACCCCACCCCACCCCACCCATATTAGCACACAGTTTAGCACGCAAACAAGTTTCTCTTCACCACCGGATATTCATTTTCTGCCTTGGGTTATGCAGGAGGTCACACCAGATGAACAGAAAGGTGATTATAATCTCCTGTGCCCCTGTGCGTTGAGTCCATAGGGTCTTTTCTGGTTTCATCATGGTTTAGGAAAGAGACAGGTTTGTTAATGGGCTGAGTTTTGATCGGTGTCCTGGGTCTTCCTGCCCCGTCTTGGTTGGAAATTATTTTAATTGGGAGGAAGGTGTTGTATCTGGCTTCCCCTGTTGCCTTCTTTCAGGTGTCCTGATTGTTCTTCTTGCTTGGGGCTCTGCCTCCCCTACACTCCACCTGGCGCCAACCAAAGGTGTTACTTCTTAGGCCACTAGCACTGGTATTGTATGCACTTCAGTGTTTTGGCCCTCTTAATTTATGACGGTGGGATCTGGACGTTGCTGTGTCTGAGTGTTCCCTACTGCCCTCTTATCTTGTCTATGCATCTTCTAGACCCTGGGCTGTACCGTCCCCCAGTGTCCCTCTCTCCCTTCGGGTTTTATACTTGCCGTGGGACAGACCTGAATCCTTCCTTGCCCTATCTGGCTCCACTGGGATCCAGTCTGAGTTGTCAATGTCTGCCCTCCATGGTATTTCTTCAGGTAAGTTATCAAGCCTTCCTTGGCTCTGGTCCTTTAAGAAAACCCCTCCCTAGGGCAACCACCACATCCCTACAGAGGGACTCTACCCCAGCTCCAGCTCCTCCATGCCAGCTGGGAACCTCTCTTCTGGTTCTGGTTGCTGGTATCCTGCTGGGCATTTTATCCTGCCCTCTGGAGTCCGGGAAGCAAATCAGCCCTGGCATGCTGCTATAAAGCGTGCCCACACTGATGTGGCAGCTGGTCCTGGCTTCTCTTGGCTTTGCCGCTTTTTTTCTTTTTTTTTCTTTTACTGCGGCAGCCCCGTCCACCGTGATTTCACTTTGCCGCGTTCCTGTTCTGGCATGGCGTCCTGCCGGTTTGTTCTTTGCCGGGATGAGGTAAGTCTTTTCCACAGTGATTTAGTGAGAATCCAAGTCTGTTCTCAAATCCATTGTCAAAGGAAGAAAGGACTATGTTTTCCAGATAAATTAATGGCAATGAATAATTCAAGAAGCTTCAATATGTCCTATATTATGAAAAGGCCAGTTATGATGCACTTCCTCAGCTGGAGTGTTAGTCGATCAAAATTTAATGTCACCAAGGATTTTGTAGCATGTGGCAAGTTTATCAGTGAAGGAAAGGGCATGGTATATGCTTGCTTTTCAGTTGTACCATGCTACCTGGTGGCACATTGTAGTGTCTTTCCTACAATATGCATGTTTTGCCCTTGGCATGCCTTTCATGTTCTGCCCACGTGAGTTATTTACCAATACATTTTGCAACCAAGTTTTAGAATTTGGTTGCACTGTTTCTCAGAAGTGTAACAACCAGTTTCTGCACGCTGGATGGTTGCAGCAGCTAGGGCAGGTGGCAGTAGTGGCTGTCATTCTTGTGACCCCTCATAAACAGTCCTCCAGGTCACCCACTCCTAGTTATGCTAACTGCTGTTCCTCATTACTCTTCTGGCACATATAAGGCTCAGATTGGATTTCACTTCAGTGCAATGAAGTCATTCTTAACTGACATGGGTAACAGAGCAGGAATTTAGCAACATGGTGTTCAAATTCATAAGTAAGAACTGTCACAGTGATAACAAATTAATGTTCATGTATACAATTTCCTGGTCCAACCTTTACATTGCCCAACATGGGTACAGTACTATATAAAAAAACCCAGACCTATGCTAGGAGTTTTCTTGATATAAATATACTAGCAAAGTTCTCCTAGTATCAAAAATTTCTACCTGGAAAACTGTACTTTTGCTACAGCTTTTTCTTATTCCACACACCCACAAAGAAAGGAAATAATATGTGCAGAAGTTTAGTTTCACTGGTGGAAGTTGCAATAGGGATTATTGCCAACAGAGCTATCTATGTCTGTCACAAATCCTTCTGTTTATGCCTGTAGAAGTTTATATTTGGATTGTGGCTTTAATCAGTATCAGGATGTAAACCCCTACAAACTAAACTGATTTTTAAGAAGCTATTATTCATCTATTGTTCCTGAGAAGTGATTTAATTCTCTTCAGCATTGACAAGGATTATTTTCAGTTTGGCACATGTAGATATGACCCAAATTGTTTCCGTGTCTCCCATTGACAGCTGCTGTACATGTGAAGTCAGCAGCTTTTAAAACATTTGACATTCCTTTATTAGGATTCTCATCTGGAGAAGGTGCCAGGACGCGGCTATCACCCATTTCCCCATGAACCTAAGAAATTTCTGAGCATTGCTACTTGCATGAAGCTGCCTGCTTCTCAAGGCTCTGTACTGTGTCATATTTCCTGGTGCAGCATTTTCTTTGTATTTGTGTAGGATACCAATTTAAGTACTCAGAGATACTTAAAATAGCATTTACCACCTACCACATCATTGACCCTACTGGAAAACAACACCAGTAATAAAGGATTGGAGCTGATTTATACTATTGTTTGGGCTACTGTAAAGTGCAAATCCCACTTGTCTAGGGGGGGAATTTCATACTTCTTAGAGAGGTAGGCAGATTTCTGAGATGTACCCACTACTTTTCACAGTGCTAGTAAGATATTGAGCATAATAATAATGCTTACAAATTAAGCACTTGGTAAGTAATGAGGCTCCTCATGCTCATACATTACCTACACAGTCTCTTGAACCTCTTGTGATGCTTATTTTTCAGTTACTTGGGCACCATTTTTGAAGCCAGCATTCTTGCATTTCCCATCAATTTTATATTTTGAAAGATGAAAGTAGTAAATGAAGTGGCTTGCAATCATTTTGCAAACATATCCTACTTGCATAATTTTTATTTATGGTCCTCAGTCAGTTATAGCTGAGGAGAATACATTTTAAAATATACTGGAAACACTTTAGGGAGGGTTGAAAATCTCTACTCCTCTGTGTAAAGCACAGGAACCACTGCCTGCCACTGCTTAGCTTTATTGAAATATTTATTCTTTATTGGAAGAATAGTGAGTTTTACCTCTCTAAAACAGTCCTGTTACATCATCTGGCAATTTAGATAACAAAACAAGATTGACCAAATTAATTGCTCCAATAATCGTTTGCTCATAAAAGTAGTGTTTACATTAAAAGCTTGTTTGCATGGATTACTTAGAAATAAATCCAGTCTTTAATTGTGAAAAGTATATTGGGACATAGTTTCAAACTTGGGCACACAAATATAATTTGGAGACCTCCTAGTCATTATTTAGGTGCTTATTAAGAATCCAATTTGTGTGCTTTATTGCTGCTTTGAGCCTGCACATGTAGAATGTGGACATTCCTCTATCTTAGTATGTAAGCCTAGGACTGAGTTTTTTAATATAATTTGCAATGCATGCTCAGGTATAATTAGCCTAGGCAAATATAAAAAGACCTAATTTAATAATGACAACTAAACACTAACAAAAATGAGTGATCTTTGTCACCAGAACAGTGTATGCTCAAGGCTTAAAATAGGAACTTGTCAAATGTGTTTGTATGGGCCAAGGATTGACCCTAACAGCAACACCATTGGGAGTCTTGTACTCCTGGTAGGGTCACCCATGGTGGTAAGGTCAAAGGTGAGGTAGCAGATGAAGAGCATCTCATAGCCTGCAAATGCCAGGTGAATTCATGCCATTGCTTTTGCCATTAAGAACCAGATTGTCAGCTGAATGACCGAATTTCCTGATGGCATAAATGAGCATCTCATGACTCTGCCTTCAGCTGACCAACAGTTCAATTGCTACAATTGTCAGTGCAACTCTCCATGCCATGGAAGAACAGAGAGCACAGTTTTATACTGACCTTGATGAAATCCTGACTATCATCCTGAAACAGGACTAGATCATCCTCCTTGGACACTTCAATGCGAGAGATGACCAGGATTTTATCATATAGAAGGGCACCATTAGGAAGGAAGGAATGGGCAAAGCCTATTCCAATGACATCTTTTTACTTAGTAAATGTTCAGAGTATGACCTTGTCATTATTAAACTATCTTCAGACTGCCTGAGTACAAAACAACTTGGTAATACCCCCACTCAAAACAATGACACCTGCTAAACTACATCATCGTAAAAGCATCTGTATCATGCATCGAGAGGAGCTGATGACTGCTGAATTGATCATCATTTAGAGATCCATTTATGTCCATCAGGGTTGAGTTGAAACATCAAAAGCAACCCAAATCAGTCCAAAGACAGTACAACTTGAAATGCTTTCAGATCCCTAGACACCACAAAGCCCTCCAAACATATCTCAGTAAGCAACTTGCCAAACTTAGGGCTGAAGCTGATAACACTCGTGTTGAGGAAGATTGGCAAGCTCTAAAAGAGACCATCCATGTGGCTTGCACAGAACCAATTGATTTTTATCACCTGACACCATCAGGACTGGCTTGATGAAAACAATACTGAGATCAAGGCCCTGCTCAGTCAGAAGAAAAAAGCTTTCTGCGACTGACAAAATAATCCTATGTCCATTCAGAAGCAGGAAACTTTTCAATGGCTTAAAGCTGAAGCCCAGAGGAAGATTTGAGAAACCTAAAACAAATGGTGGAAAAAGAAAGTGAAATGAATCCAACAATTTGTTGACAATCATGACTTGCAGAGCTTCTGCAGTGCAATCAAGCCTGTGTACAGACCAAGTTTTTGCAGATTCAGCCCACCTAGATCCTGAAGACTGCAGTACACTCTTCAAAGATAAGTCCATCAAAAACCACTGAAAGGAGTGCTACTAAAAGCTCCTCAATTGGGAATCCACAGTGACTGATGAAACTATCAAATCCATCCTGCAGCATCCCATAGGGGAAGCACTTGCCAGTCCCCCAACTTCTGAAGAAGTCCACCAGGTAATAAGAAGGATGAAGAACAACAATGCGTCTGGCCCTGATGGTATACTAGCTGATATCTTCAGAGTTGGTTGGGAAACTATGACCAACAAGCTCCACTCACTGTTTCTTAAAGTTGGAACACCACCGCTGGCCTAAGGAGTGGCAATATTGTCACTATTTTTAAAAACGGAGATGAGGCTGACTGTGGAAGCTATCGAAGTATTGCCCTCTCCATTGCTGGGAGGATCCTTGCCTGAATTCTGCTGAACTGACTGCTCCCTCTTGCCAAGGAAATCCTTCCTGAGTCTCAATGTGGATTCAGACCATTGAGAGGCACCATGGACATGGTTGTTGTGATGTGGCAGATCCAGGAAAAGTGCTGAGAAAATCACCAGGAACTGTGTATGTCATTTATTGGTTTGACTAAAGCCTTTAACTCTGTTAACCTCGAGGCTCTATGGAAGATCTTATCACAGTTTGGCTACTCAGGGAAATTTGTTACCATCCTAAGACTCCTTCATGAGCAGATGACTGCCTCCATTCTATGTAATGGCTCCACTATGGAGCCCTTTTCCATTTGGACTGGCATCAAGCAGGGCTGTGTGATCACACCAGTTCTGTTTTCCATCTTTCTTGTGGTCATCAAGATGCTCATCTGTGACTGTCTGCCACATGGCATTGGCACTGAGTACAGGAATCTTTCAGTCTTTCTCATCTCTGTGCCAAAACTAAAATTACATCAGCCTCAATTGAGCAACTTCAGTATGCCGATGATTGTACTGTTGTTACACATACTGAGGAAGACCTACAAATGGCCCACAACTGCTTCTTTCAAGGATACCAGTGCCTGGCACTGACTCTTAACATTGTAAAAACCAAGGTACTTCACCAGCCTGCTCCAGGGCAATCAACTTGCCTGGCAAAGATCCTTATTTCTGCTGGAGCTGGAGAATGTTGAGCATCTTGCATACCTTGGCAGCCATCTCTCAAAGAAGGCCAACATTGAGGAGATCCAGTGTAGTATCTGATGTGCCAGCTCTGCCTTTGGAAGTCCATATCATTGTATGTTCAATGATCACGGCATCAGGACTCAAACAAAGCTTTTATTATACAAGGCTTTTGTAACCCCAGCTCTTCTCTATGACTGTGAAGCTTGCGTGACCTACAGGGACCACCTGAAAAGCCTAGAGAAGAGGTGTGCCTTCCTTAGTGTAGTATCCACATGATAATGAAGCCCTCTTTAACCCTGGTCCAGGAGAAGACTAGGGCCGCTAACAGACGTGAAAAAATAAACAAACAGCACTTTACTGGAAAAGGAAGCACATTAGTTTGCACCTGATCATCAAAGGTGTTGGGTGAGCCGGGTCAAACTAATGTGATCCCTTTTGGGGCATGTGCTGTGCTTGGTGCGGGGATGCACTGAGCTGAAAATAAAGTGCCTTATTTCGTGTGTTGTTTTTTTTTTTCTTCACATCTGTAAGCAGCCTCGATGATTTATTACATAATCAGGAGTATGACACACAATCACAGGGACATGGTATTCTAATGGGTTGCTTCTGGCATCCTACATTTAAATTAACCCCTTCAAAAGTTGGTTTGAAATGTTACCATTCATTTCTCAGTAGATATGCAGGTATGTACGATGAGATTTTACCCCAAGATTTCTTCTAAATATATAACCTGGTTTTCCCATTCAAAAAATGGTTGCATTGATTTTGCCTTCGGGTCTGAAGCACAGCTTTCCAGGACCCACATCCTAAGTCCTTCACCTACAGATATTAAAAGTACATACAATAGAATTATTTAAGTGAGATTAACAGCCAGGTGTAAAGCCTATCTGTTTTTATCACACCTTTGAGTTTACTAGCACTGAGATGGGACATGCCTTAAATTCTGAGGACAATACTTAAATTACATTACCATATGGGTGACTTACTGTTGTGTATGATTTTTCTACAGTATGTTCCAACCTTCCAAAAAAACCCCAAACACTTTACATCCGTTATTGTATCTTCTGATCAATTTACAGGAAATGTGTTTTAGTAGTTCCCTTTTTAGAGTAAATTTGTTTCTGCAGGCTACATTTTAGAAGCTGGAGTGGGGGAGAGAGGTTCAACCAGATCAGCTCCACTTCAGGTCTGATTGCTAAGAGTCAGGGAAGGGAACTTTGTTGTGGCTCAGGCTGTGTGGATATATCCTTGTGTAAAATTCTGTGCAGGTACCCTGGTTATTGATTCCAGAGGCCACGAATCACTGGCTTTGAATTATATATTAAATTGTAAGTTGGCTTGGATAGATAGTCCATGTCAAATGAAATTGAGCAATTTCGTGTGTTATAACAAAGCTGGCATGCTTAGAAATGGAGAACTAGTTGAGAAAGTGCTCCCATAGACTCTTCATACACCTCTGTGAACTTTTCTTATAGATGAATTGATGAATTTTTATGAAAGCACACTATTGACTTAGGCAGACAAGGTTCTTTGGGTAAATGTGATCTCTTTTATTAGACCAACTAAATAGATGAAAAAATTGTTCTTTGCAAGCTTTTCGGACAAATTCCCTGTGCTTAAAGAAGGGTGAGTCACTTATTGACTTGGGTCACTTAAGTGTCAGAAGTTTTCACTTTTTTGTTTCCATAGTTTTCAAAGAAGTCTTTGGTGCCCTGGGAGTTTGTGAGCTATAGCAGCAGCAGTGTTTGGGATGGGCTGTGAAGAGTGACAGTTGGAAGCCCAGAAATTGGGAAGGACTATGCTTACCAGCAGGATAATAAAGCAGAACACAACCAGCTGGTTACACAACAGAATTAAAGAGTAGGACACATTGATTGAGGGGTGGAGTGATAGAAAGGGGAGCTCTGGCTCTCCAGTTAGGGTGTGTACTACATGAAGTCGTGTTTGTGATCTCCAGGATGCAGTGCAGAATGGAAGGTGTTTGGTTTTATCAGGTTTCTGGACTCTGCTGGTAGGAAACTTTCCCCTTCCTGTTGCTATGGGTGTTAGGATTTTTTTTTTTAACTTTCTCCAGTAAGACTTGGTGTTGGCTGCAGCCAAGGATGGGGAGTTGTGGCAAGTGCTTCTGATGGGACTTAACAAGCCTGGAGGTTCCTTACTTAAGGGTTTGCTTCTCTACTCAGGGGTTGTACCTAGACGAGATGCTTCCAGTGCAGTAGACTAATTCTTCTGCACATTAGCACAGTGGGCAAAACCCATGATAATGCACTAATCTGCAGTAGATTTAGTCTCCTGCACATCAACATCACAAAAGGCTGTTAATTTGCACTAGTGCATAGTAGCACCAATTACAATGCATTAAGTACCTGCCATTACAGGTACTTAACTTAATGCACTATAATTATGCCTCATTAATGAATGGGTCCATGTGCCCTGGGTCAGACAAGTTGCTGCATCTGGGAAGGAATTTAACCTCAGTCACATTGGCATAGACTCTGTGTGCGTGGGGAGGAGCGGTTGCCTTCCTCTGGAGGTAGGGGCATGATATCTTGAGTGTACTTAAGAAACTGCTTTCTGGGTTTTTTGGTGGCAGGGCACTCTCAGTGCCCTTTTCTCCATCCTTTACTTGTGGTGAGCAACTGTGTTCTGACATTTTCAGGCACTGTTCCTGGTAGCTGTGGATGATGGTTGTTTGTGCAATTTTAAGAACAGGAAAGACAAACACTTGTATAGGATGGTGTAGATGGGGATGATCATGCCTTGAGCATAGGGTAGGACTAGATAACCTCCTGAGGTACCTTCCAGCCATATTATTCTATGGTTCTACAAAGTCTTGGGGTAACTCTCTCTATAATTTACTATAGCCTTTAATTGGTCATAGCACACAAGTATTAAAGTGATGGCGTACAAACTTGATGATTTCAGAAAGTTTTAGGTGGACTGTTAAAGTACCCTCTAAGCTTAGTCAGATGAGGTTCTTTGGGTACATGTGATATCTTTTATTAGACCAACTAAATAGTTGGAAAAATGTTCTTTGCAAGCTGGAGGTACAGAATAATAATAGATGTCATCTAATGCACTAAATGTCCTGGTGGAAAATATGTAGGAGAAACCAAACAACAACTGCATACCATTATGAATGCATCCCAAAAATCTATCACAGACCAGAATACCCAGTTACGTGTGGGTGCACACTTCTCACAAGACAACCACTCTCTCTCCAATCTCTCAATCCTAATCCTCAAAGGGAATTTACAAACACCTTTCGTAACTGAGCTTACAAACTTGAGTTCATAACTCTACTGGATATAAAACATCATTGTCTAAATATAAGCATTGGATTTACGGTACATTATAGCCTGCCTCCCATCCAGTAATCCCAGGTCACCTCTCTGCATTTTACCAGCTACATTCTGTCATCAGGTCAACATTTCCCGCTTCCCTCCCCACCACCTACCTGTCTTGCACCTACTGTCTTCTATCACCTCTGATCTTCGCTGCCAGACATTTGCATTTTCACAGACCTGCATTTTGCATACTGGCTTCTGTTCCACCCAGGAGAGCACACACAACACAGGCAGACTCTTCCTATGCCTGAAGAGGGGTGTTTGTGTCGGTAAGCTTGTAAAGAACAATTTGTCCAAGTGTTTATTCGGTCTAATAAAATATATCACATTTACCCAAAGAGGCTTGTCTGCTTATGTCCTTAGACCAGCATGGCTATACCAACACCCTCTAAGCTTAGTAACCCAGAACACTGGAGTGCCATATTACCAACTTTACAACCTTTTCCATATTTCCTTAGCTGTTAAGGCATACACAGAATATTACATGTCTCTAAAAGTAGGCTTTGTGCTATAGCATGGCACATTCAGATTATATCCCCTGGGATTTACCTGACTTGTGTTTTTACAATTTTTTAAAATTAACTTTCCTAATCAGGAGCTTATCTGGTGTAACGGTATGCTATCATACTGAAATGTTGAAGCCCTCATGGGAATACAGAAATGAGACTCTGTAATATGTAGCTCTACAGTAGAAAAGAGTTGGGGTGGAATCCTTTCTTTATATGTTACTTTTGATTGTTGTGTAGGCAGACAAGAGCAAACATTTTTCTAAATTGCTTTCTTTTTAGTATCAGAAATGCGAGAACCATTAGTTGAAATGAATGTATAGTGAAGGTTTGTAGGTGTATTCAGTGTAGTCTAATATCACAGTACATGACCAATGTCATGGCTTTAGTGACTTTGCCACAATTGAAGTTCAGTTTCTTTCCTTAATTTTGCTGGTAGTTTGACTTGGGTTCTGTAAGAACTATAGGAAAAAATAACCATGTTTTCAGTATAACAACTCATTTTGCTTGTAAGCTCCTACTAATTTGTGGGCAGGCATGTCTGCCATTATTAAGAACTGCAGCATGCATTTTATTTACGCTGTACTGTCAAATGAGTATCCTGGTGGTAAGACCTTGGAAGATATTTTGGAAACCAGTGATTGTGCTATGGACTATAGCTGCTGGCAGGGAATGAACATTTTGAAAGTTTTTAATTTCCATTTTGTGGGATGCTGGCAGGAAACTTAAAGGCATGAAAATAATAGCTGTGAAACAGAGAGGACACAAGATGGAAAAGTACTGAAGCTAATTATTGATATCTATTTCTACTCTGCCTTTGTCTTTCTGCTCCCCTCCCTCTTTGTTTTCCCACTGCTTTGCATATTGAATGTTGTTTAAATGCTAGACCATGAGCTGTCTGCGATGGAGACTCTTGTTATGTTGTTTGTCTCTGCAGTCAGCCTCTTATTCCTATTTGAACTCTTCAGGAACCATAGAAATAGTGAATAATATATTGGGTGATGTACAAGACATTATAAATGACAAGGTGATAGTCTATAGCGCTTATAATCTAACTCGGATGAACGTAGCACATGGGAGTATGGGTCAGGTGTGAAAAGTTGTAGTGACGTGCTAGTGAAGTGAACAACATAAGCCAGTTCACCGAAAGTACTATGTTTTCAGATAAAATTGATTTAATGATGGTAGGACTGATTAGTGCACTTAGTATGGCTCTAAGTATTAAAATTATAATCAAAAGACACATCAAGTTAAAAATGATGACAATAACTTACTTATTAGGATTGCAGAAGAAATGCTATTGCCACAGGGAATAAAATGGGGAGGGGTGATCAGAATCGTGATGGAAAGGGACAGCATGGCTAAAAATGTTGTATAAAGGTGTTTATGGAGCAAACAGACCCATGAGGTAAGTATGGCATGAAGATTCATAGAAGTTAGGGTCGGAAGGGACCTCAATAGATCATTGAGTCCGATCCCCTGCTTAGGCAGGAAAGAGTGCTGGGTCTAGGTGACCCCAGCTAGGTGCCTATCTAACCTCCTCTTGAAGACCCTCAAAGTAGGGGAGAGCACCACCTCCTTTGGAAGCCCATTCCAGATCTTGGCTACTCTAACTGTGAAGAAGTTCTTCCTAATGTCCAATCTAAGGAGGTTGAGCACTTAGGAAACTTCCAAAGATAATTATGGTTCTTTGTGTTTTCCCTTGAATTTGGACCTTTAGCTACTGTAGTTGGTTTGCTGAACTTACTTTGGAGTGCCATGTTGGGTTTACTCTAGAGCTATGGCTTTTTCTTTCTTTCAGGCGCTCCATGTGGTAGTCTATTTCAAAGCTGAAATAAATGTTTTAAGAATTGCTAAGTACACTCCGAAGCTATAATCAAAGGGACCTTATCCTTTCTTTTTATAAGTAAATGTTGATTAATATTTTCAGTTAAACAAAATAGGAGCTAAGGAGTCTGTTTATTGGGGTTTATATAATTTTACTGCTGTATTTATTGCTTTGAATGTTAATTATCATCTGTGATTAAGCCTGCTTATGCCCAAAACTTTTAACCTTAGGCTATCTCTTTTTAAGTCCTTGTGTTGATTCACATGGAATTCAAGTTGACAAGGACTCCAGTTTTGCAAAAAGAAATCAAGAGCTTGGTTTCAAGATCTAATTTAGTTGGAGATTTTTTGGATAGAAAAGTGAGGATTGAATGGTTGTACTTTCATGGAGACATGAAGTGGTGCCATTCCCTGAATGAAGGGTGAGATATAAATAGCAGGGCTCTGTGCTCAAGGGCATTGGACTCCACCAGGGCTCTGCCTAATTTCTGGTTAATGGAGTGAAAACTCAAGTTATTTCTGATTTACTTTATATATTCTGCTTCATATATGCAGTCAGCCTTCTAGGTTATTTCTTGGGAACCCTACCATTGTTTTGGAGGTTGTGTTCATATGGAGAAGGCACCTGATGGGTCAAATGGCTTTCATTCCCGAGTGAGTGGAATGGCATGGTGCTTCCAAGAGGATTATTAGTGATCTCCATTTTAGATATGGCACTGGGATTGCAGTTCTGTTTGACAACAGTGAAGGTGATGCAAAATACAAAGAATCTGCCCGACAATACCTGCTTCCCTTGATTATACTTTCATACAGAGTCCTTCTGCCCACAGCTTCAAGAAGGTTGAAATTTAAGGTGCAGGCAAAGAGGGCAGGCTGGAAGAAAGGCGGACAAACCTGAAAGCGTATGAATGGGTAGCCCAGCCCGGTTCCAGAGGCTGTGGCCTGAAATAAAAAATATCCCATAATTGCTGATGGTGAAAAATTACATAATCTAATTCTCAAGAGATGCTTGAGAAACCCCAGGGAGCTTGTATCGGAGTGATGCAGGTTCACCCATAGCAGTTGTTCCATTCGTTCAATTATCTGTAGCACAGATTCTCAACTGGGGTGTCGAGAAATCCTTTTAAGGGTGCTGTGGGATACCATGCAATATTAACACTGTTAGGCATGAGTTGCAAAATAAACCAAAAGATGTAAAATAAGAATCCATAGTGTCAAAAACGGTCAGTCCTGTTGTGGTCTTTCTGAGATCTTTGCAATAGAAGAATTGTTCTATTATTTTTTCCGTAGTCAAAACAGGAGTGAAAGCTACGGGCTGGCATTTTCCGAGGGGTGCCTTTAGCGTGAAAAGGCTAAGAACTGCTGCTTTGAGGGGATATGTCTCCCATATTTTTAACACTGCCTCAGTGCAGGAAATGGCCACTCTCCTTTCAGCTAAGGCTGTTAAAACTCAACATTTCAGCGCCTACAGAATTTCTTTCATTTGCAGTTTCCACCCCACCCCACCAATCAGAATGAAAAGATCCCATTTAGAAATGTTCCACAAAACATAATTTCTGAAAATATAATTTTGAGAATATCAAAACTACTTTGAGGCAACTAGGTTTTGACACCTATAATATGTAATATATGGAATGTGAAGTTGTTGGAAGAGAACACTTTCATTTTCCGGAATGCACTTGGTTAATTTTTCATTGAACATTTCAGGAAATAGAAATGTGTGTTTATTTCTGGCTGCTTTTTTTTTTTTTTTTTTTAAGTCAGCCTTTTTTTAGTGGCACACTGCTGTCTGAAACTATCTAGCTAGCTGGAGGTATATTGTATACTTCTTCACTTTGCCTGAATGGCTCTGTGAAGTAGGTGTTGGTTAAAGCAGGGCTGTCCAGCTACTGGCCTGCAAGGGGTTAAGTTGCTGCCAAAGCGCTCCTGCCCAGCTGCTGCTCTTTTGCTTGTTGCTGCAGCAAGAGTCTGTGAGCTCCCCCTCCCTCCTCTGTCTTCTGCTCCTTCCCCCACCCCAAGGAACAGGACAGTGTGATGTAGCATGGCCCAGGGAGCTGAGAGTAAGCCTGAGGCTCTGTGCATGGTGCAGCGAGGGGCGGGGGCTGTGCACACATGATGCAGTGGTGGGGAAGGCCTGCACGAGTGGACGCGCGGTACAGCAATGGGAAGCAAGGTGCAAGTGCACAATGCAGGGGGCAGGGTTGGGGGGGACTCCAGGCACTACAGCAAGAGGACATCCATGTAGCATGTGACCTGGGGACCCTGTGGCTTGCTGTGGTGTGGCCCACAGGCATCCAGCTCCTGCTAGTGCATGGCTCTGGCAGATGCAGCTCGCAGGGTGTTCAGCCCCCAGCTGCTTAGACATCGAACAGCTCCGGACTAAAAATGAGTAATACTGGAGGAGGCATTTTGCTTTTATTTGGTATATTTGTAGGGTTGCTTTCCCAGGATTCACTAATATTTGTCTTCTCACATGCTGTAAAGGTAATCACTGAAATATAACAGCTACGAAGAGCTGTCCAGTGATCAACGCACCACTATGCATGCACGGTGAAGCTATTTCCACCATCCGCAGATCTGGAATTATTGGTGTATGGCGCGCATGCATCTCTGGAGAGTTTCCCAGAAGGCAGATGTACACGTACATATGTTTTTATTTTGCTGATGAAAGATAAGCACCAGATTTAAGGCTTGTTCTAGTCTTATGTTTCTCAAACTGCAGTTTGTGTATCCCTGGGGACATGTGGTGAACTTGTTGGGGGCACATGAAAAGGAACGGGAATGGTAAAGCAAAAGGGAAATGGAAAATATAAATGTGGAAAAAGGAAGCAAACAAATGAACAATAACTCGATATTATCTTAGGTTCCTGGGGTTGTTACAGTGTGGTTGTAGTGACATGAAGGGTTCCTTTTTAATCCATAATCACATACAGCAGTGTAACAAACTTTTTTTTGAGGTACCAAATCCAAAATGGTTTTGGGACCCCTGTGCTAGTCGATAGGATTTATCTATGTGCTGACATAATCCCTGACACTAGTGCACTTTCAGATTAGTCTATGAGTTGTCGGTTGGTGTATGTTTACCATAAATAATTTAATAAATCCATGAGGGAAGATAGTTCAGGCTGGTACTTCCTTATGTTTAAAATGCCAAAGTTTTTATTTATTGAAGGCTGCCTTGTGTTAATAGCATTTAAAGAAAGTGGCACATGAAATTTCCACCTGCCACGTTTCTTAGAAGGGGTTCAAAGCACAACCTGCTGTTTGGTTGATCATCTCCGTTGGCCAACATCAAGCCAACTCTCCTCCTTTCCTTTCTTTATCCAAGTTGTTGTGGGACGAAGGAGCTAAGTAGCAGTTCCTGTGCTTCCAAGACAGTGATGCAGTTTGGTTAGACCCTGTACGGGCTGTGCACGGGGCAGAGGTAAGTACTTGCTAGAGTGGGTTGAGAATTTTTTAGAGGCAGTTTTTCCACTGGAAAATGCTAGTTTTTTCACGTGAATCATAGAAATAAATAGGCCTGGAAAGGATCTCAGAAGGTTGCTTAGTCCAGCCCACTGGCCAAGGCCGGATCAGCTATGTCTAAACAAGCGATTCCCAACTAGGGTGCCACAATATCCTGACATACCTTGAGATCATGTCAAGGGTGCCACACAGTGTTAGCGCTGTTGGGTGTACAGACATGGCTCACAAGAAAAACCCCAGAGGTTTCAAACAGGAACCCATAGCATTAACCGCATTCAGACCTGTTGTGGTCTTTCTGAGTTCTCTGCAACAGGAGAATTGCTTTATTATTTTTCTGTAGTCAAAGAAATGAGTAAGAGCTGGCATTTTCTGAGGTGTGTAGGCACCTCAGCCTGATTGGAAACTGGAAACAAAGTCACCGTGTCAGCTAAATAGCCCTGCTGAGGAGCTGGGTGCATTTTTTGTGGGCAAAGTATTGTGGTAATATGGCTATGTTGCTTCAGGTGTTCAAGCTAGCCTGCTACCTGTACATGGCACTGCAGTGTGCCATGTTGCCACGTCCCTCGTGACTAGCCACTATCTAATTCTATCCTAACAATATTACTCTTAAAAGTTGTGTAAAGAGTTTAAAATGGACTGTGTTGGAGAATGAGAGGTGGCTTGATTATAGTGTCCAAGTGCCTTTCTTGGGGAAAAGTAGCAGGTAATAAAAGGCTCAAGGAGAGGAAAACATTACAAAAGCCATTCCAAAAGCTAGAAGCTGAAGCTAGGTGAATTAAAATGAAAAAATAAGGCATACTTTTTTAACAGGGGGAGTGACTAACCACTGGAACAAAGTAGTATACTTCCCCTTTCTCAGTGTCTGCAAATCAGGATGGGATGCTGTAATGGAAGATATCTCAATACAAAAAATAAATGATCATCAATTATACTTTAGTCCAACACATTAGTTGGGGCTTAGCATAAGGTAAAATGCTATGGCCTGTTTTTTGCTGGCAGTCAGACTAGATGATCTAATGATCCCTTCTGCTCCCCAAATCTATGAATCTCTTCCATAGGTGTTTTACATGCTCACCCTAAGGAAAGTATCTTCCAGTCAGAATTGATTTATTAACAGACAAAGTATTGATTTTATGCATAGCTGTGTGAGGGGGCTGTAATGCATTTGGTACTGATACCATAACTTGAGAATTTAAAACATAAATGCTACTTAAACATACGTTGGAGGAAGACTATGAGATAGTATCAAGGGGTGATCAGGTTTTGGGTGGGGTTTCCAGCTATATTTCCTATGCAGTTAACGTATGAAACGCTGTATTTCTTGAATGTTAACACTGGCATCTGAGAACCTTCTGTTTGGGATGCAGTCCTCCTCCTCGGCTGCTGTGTTTCCCGAGGCTAAGAATGAAATAAAGTTGAAGAAAAGCACTGATGCATACAAGATCTAATACCACTTTCAGCTGCACTGGTGTAAATCTGTGTATGTCTATTAAAGTCAGTGGCCCTACTCTGTATTTACACACATACGTTTTCAAGAGGATTGAGTCCCCAGCTTGTAGTTTCTAGATTCTTGTTTACTCAGAATAGAAATCAATAACAAGTGATTTTATATGGAATTGCACTGAGTTAAAATGTGGAGAGGCCCAGGATAATTATCTGAGCTAATGAACAATGCGGGGATTTGAAAAATACTGTTTTCCCATTTTTTAAAATGCGTTTCATGCTGAACTAATTCGTTTAATTCATTTTAAAACAACTTTGAAATGGTACGTGGTGGGTTTTTTAAAGTTAATTGTAGAACAGATTCCTTTAGCTGTAATATAACAGTGGTGGCCCATTGCTAATTGTAGGTGGTAGTCTTGACTAATGGTTTTAAGCACCTGTGGGTCTGAGTCTGTACCTTGTATTGGATGTCTACATGAATTTAGGCACCTAAGTGTGATTCTTTTCCACCCTATTCAGTCCGTGAAAATCCATTATTGCGTCGACTTTTTGTAATACAGAGACTGAGTCCACATGAGACGCTGACCGCACAGTTGTTACTGCGCAGTCATTTAGTATTTCCACAAACGAATCTTAAATGACTGTGCAGAAACCGGTGTAACTGCAGTAGCGTCCCTGCACAAGTTCCAGGTGATGCTGCCTGTGCAGTAGCTCATTACTGTGCAGTAGATTGTTACTAGCCTGCAGTAGCTTTGTGTCATCATTCATGCCCTGTGACGTTACTGTGCAGGACTAATGAGCTACTGCACAGTAAGCATGTTGTGTAGACATGGCCATGTGATTATTAAGATGGAGTCAAATAGCTGCCAGGTGGCGGAGAACCCACTCGCCTTTTTTGTTAACAGTTTTGCAGAGGCTCAGGAAAGGTGGAACAGAATCACACTTAGGCAGCTAGGTTCACTGATGCATCTAATAGGAGAAACAATCTGTCCCAATTTTTTTTTCCCCCAAGTCTAATGTTGCACGAATAAAAATCCTCCATTATATACCTCTTTGTTTTATCTGTATCATTATATATCCTGATCTAGCATTTCGAAATACAGTCTATGAGAGAGGCAAGAATTTCTCAGGGTGGTATCTTTTATTGGACGAAAGATGTAGCTGGAATAAAACTAGACCTATTTCTGAATGCAAGGTGTTCTTCATCAGACTATGGTTACAAGAGTTGAGGCACAGCATAGTGAAACACAGCAGAGGGGAGGGGCTGAGAGAAATGCTTAGGAGTAACAAATGCACAATAGCAGAAGAAAAGCTGATTACTAGGAGATCAAGGCCTGTCGGAAGGAAGGAGGGGCAGTATCACCTTCCTTGCGTGGAAAGCATTCAGGAGTTAGATGAATTTTAATGTGCCATAAACCCAATACGTTTAATCCTTGGTTCTTAGGTCCAGTTTAGGAATTTCTATTCCCAGTTCACCTTTTAAACGCGTTAGGTAGATTTCCCCTGAGCATGAGGATAGCGAGGTCAGAAAGGGAATGGTTGCTCTGTGAGAAATGTACTCCTAATGGTGAGTGCACATCTTCATCTTTTTTTTTCTCATGAGAGTTCATTCTGGTTTAGTTTCACCTACACAATTGTCATGAGAGCACTTGGTGCACTGGATCAGGTAAGTCACATTTTGCAAAAGCAGAATTTGTGGTTCCTATACATGCCTGTTTTTCTTTATAGGGTTGTTGATGGAAGTGGCCATGCCAGCAGCAATTGTAGAGAAGTGCTGATGGGGTAAGCTTTCCTTGCCAAGGCAAATCTGCATTTCACTTGATGTCTGTTGGGCATTGGAGAGTTTGCTTCTGATGCTGAGTTGGGCAAAGTTCGGGGCCTGTTTAAAAGTCAGGAGCAGAGGGGCTAGGAATATTTCTCTCTAGGTCTGATCCAGGTGTTTAGTTCAGATAATGAAAATATCATCTACGTAATGCAGGTATAGTCCAGGTTTGATGGTGAGGTTTTCTAGAAATGTTCCCTTTAGGTAGCTCGTGAAGAGGTTGGCATATTGAGGGGCCACCTTCGTGCCCATGGTTTGGAGGAAGTGCTTATTGGTGAAGATGAAATTGTTGCGAGTGAGGATGAAGTGGATGATTTGTGCAAGATGTTGCAAATCTGAGTCTGCTTCATGTTCTTGAAGGTATTTCAGGCAGGCAGCTGTGCCTTGGTGTGTGGGATGTTACTGTACAGGCTGGTGACTTCTGTGGTTGTCGCCTTCTCGGGGGTGGTTGATGTGCTGGATCCTGCTGAGGAAGTCTGTGGTGTTGGGTAGAAAACTTGCTCTTTTGAGTGACAAGTGGTTTCAGGATAGTTTCAGTGAATCCTGATGACTCTTCAGTGAAGGTGCTACACTTGGATGTGATGGGTCTGCCAGGATTATTGTGTTTGTAGATCTTTGGGAGCGAATAGAAATTTCCTGAAGTGGGAGAGTGGGGGATGACTGGAAGTTGTTTATCCTGAAGCTGGCATGGGAAGGTTTTGATGAAATTTCCCAGTTTTCAGTGACTCCCGTAATGCCTGGACCATCATGGCTACATCACTTT
>JAGPOW010003316.1:186750788-186768262 GCA_030014935.1 Caiman crocodilus
TCGACACCACAGTCTCCCAGCTTTCTGATGAGAACAGGGTGAGAAACAGTGTCAAAAGCCTTCCGGAAGTCCAGAAAGACCACATCCACAGCAACCCCTTGTTCTAGGCATGGTTCATATAGCTGAGTGCACTGGCCCAGCTCTTCCAGAGAAGATCATGATGTCATAGCACAGTTGGAAGAGTTTGAGGGGTTATGTATGGGCAGCGTGCAAGGAAAATGGACAGGGTCTTTAGCACCATGAGTTTTTAGTTAAGTTTTAGTCAGATTTCCATAGGTGCCAAGGCAGAAATGGATCTTTAAAGAGAACTTCCTCAAGGAGAGGGGACAAGTTTTGTGAATGGGTTGGGGTGGAGAAGTGGATTCTGTGAACTCTGGAGGAGGCATGAGCATAGGCGACTGCTGGGAGGGTATGGGGGGCCCAGTTTCTGTGGGCAGTCACTGCTTACACCTGCCCCTCTCACTGCTGGTGGCTTCTGCAGGTGGTCACTACTTACCACGCTTCCCCCGGCTTCTGTGGGTGGTCCTTGCTTACCACCCACCCCACTGCCGACACTGCCCCCCAAGTCTCAGGAGGCAGTAGTCACCCATGTGCATGAGAATGCCTATATGCTGGTCTGGCAGCTGACTTCCAAATTTTGAATGTGCAGGAATAAAATAAGGACAGGAAAGTAGGAATTGGAACTATATTGGGCTTTGGAAGCAGTGAGAGGAAGCCTGAAGGCAGAGGAGGAGCCACCAGAGGGATTTGAAGGGAGTGTGTATGGTGACGTGACGACAATTAAAGAAGGTAATATGAATGGATACGTTTTGCCACTTAATCAGGTAAAATGTGATTCTCTGGGAGAAAAGAAGACCGACATGTCAGTAACCGAGGCTTACATTGAGGCTTAGCTGGGGAAGGAAATAAGCAGGGATCTTGGTGTCCTATTTGCTGCAGAAAAATGCAGATTTTCTCCTTTAAAAAAGCAAAATGCAGAAAACTGAGTTTCCTCTTGCAGGCTGGCAGAGTTCTGGCCTGCAGGGGGTTGCTTGGGGTTAGGGGGAGGGGGACACAGGGCGTGCCATGTGCATGTGTGCATGCACACATGTATGTGGCCATCAAGAGTCGGGCAGCAGTGGAGAGCAGGTAAGTCTTTGGGGGGACGGCTCTAGGTGATGCGCTGCGGGGCATAGGAGGCATAGGCAATGCATGGAGTAGGTATGGGAAGCATAGGCAATGTAGGGGTGGGGGGCAGGTTGAGGCCATGGTGAGAGAGGGAGCGAGGCAGGGTTGGCAGGTGGGGCTGAGGCTAGCGGTGTTGCCCAGCTGGGCTGGGAATGTGAAGCTGTGGTGCCTGGTTGGGGGAGCAGGATGGAGCCAAGGGTAGCTTATCTGTGAGGTAGCAGGGGGTCTCCTAGGGCGGGAGGCATGGGGGGGCATGTGCCTCCCAAAATTTGTGCACAGGGCAGGGGAAGATGTGGGCTTCCTGCTGTGGGCTCGGAGCTCCCTGCCCTGGCACCCTGCCCTTGGGGGCTTCTGCAGTCTAGTGGGTGGGTTTTGGCATGGGGAGGGCAAAGTGGGATGGGGAGGCACCGTGCTGCTGCTACCAGTGCGCCCTGTATCAGTTGTGCTGCCATGGTGCTGCACTACCTGCCCACCCACCAGCAGTGTGGGGTGACAGGGAATAACTCCATACCACTGCCCTTGCTTCTACCAGGCAGGCAGGGGGTGCTTCACCATGGTGGCACAGCTGGTGTGGGGCTCGTGATGGTGGTGGTGGCGGTGGCAGCACCAAGATTCCCCATCCCACTCTGCCCTCCCATGCCAGATCCTACCTGCTGGGCCACAGAGGCCACTGGGGGAGGGCAGCAGGATGGGGAGCCCCGAGCCTGCATGGGGCATCCTGCATCCTCCCCCATGGGCTTGCTCAGCTCCACTGTGGCCATGCCAGGGTGGGGGGCTATGGGTTGGGGTGAGGGGCACTGGCAGGGACAGGGGCTGCGGGTTGGGAGTGAGGGGCACCAGCACGGCTGGGGGAGCTGTAGCTTAGGAAAGAGGGGCAATGGCATGGACATGGGCGCAGCACCGGCATATCAGGATTGCTCAGCAGCACAGAGCAGTGGGGTGGACTGTGCAGCTGGACCCCGCACGTCTTGGTGAGCAAAGGGTGCAGGGGGAGCTCTGATTTTTCCATGATAAAAAGAACAAAATCAAACACCAAACTGTATAGGTATTTAGAATTAATTTTATTGAAATGATTGAGGCACTGGTAGGCTTCCAAACTGCTTTAAAATTGTAAATACATCAATAAAATATTGTGTTCAACTGATACCTATACATAGTGTGACATTTCATTTTAATTGCTGAAAAACATGGGTTTGGGGGTTTTTAAATCAGAGAATTTATGATTTTTAGACTGATAAAACCAGGATCCCTGGAGATAAAAAATGGCAGATTTAAATGTGGCAAGGAAGAAGAAGATCCTAAATATGCCTCCAAGTTATGCATTCAGAAATCAGTGGAAAGTTCTGTTTAAATATAATGGCATGATGTGTCTCAGTGGTCTCCAACCTTTTTAAGTAGGAGATCACCTTTGGCATTTAAAAGCAACCTAAGATCTACCATGAGCCATCTCTGCCTCCCCCCGCCACCTGCCCAGCAGGTAAATCTGGGGGGAAGAAAGTTGGGGGGGCAGATTGAAGCAGAGAGAGAGAAATTATTTGGGGGCATTGCTCCCCAGCAGGTAAGTCCCACCTGGCCGGGGCCCCACTCAGCTTTCCCCTGCTCCTGTCTCTGCAGCACTGTCCTTCATTGCGAGGACCTCAATCTAGCCCCCACCCCTTCCATCCCCACGGACTGACCTGCTGGGCTGAGGCACACACGTGCATGCAGTCACATAATTCCCTTCACCGGAGCAGCTGAGTGTCATTAAAGAAGGTGAATATTATTCCTACTTTACAGGTGGAGAGACTGACACAGAAAGCCACTTGTCAGCGGACATACCTCGGATACGGTGTTCTTCCAGGAATTCAGACTGCTAAAGCAGTCTCTCCATATGCCACAGTGATCAGTGGAGTTAAACTTGGGATACATTTGGCCATGACTACTTTATAACTTAACATTATCAAGATAATACTCCATGTTAAAATAGAAGAACTACTTTTTATGGTGCAGGTACCAACTTTTTTCCTACTTTGGGTAGACCCTGGAGGAAAAAAACCCTTTATTTTAATTTTCTTTATTAAAAATGAAGAATTAGTGGCTCATTCAGGGCTGATTTAAGTGAATGAAAAAGATGAGGCTTGGATTTGGCTAAATTATCTGGCTGGATCTGCCCATCACTATCATACTGCATAGAACGGAAACAACTATTAATGTTTCCTCACAAGAACCATCAAAACGTAATTCCAATTCTTAGGATCAAGGTATAAAAACACAACTGTTCTTCTGATGTACTCAGATAGGTCTTCCATAGGAGTTTTAAAAACTATAATGCTACTATTCTACCTCATTGCGACACTAAAAAAAAAAGATGGGATTTGTTTAAAGAAGCTAATGAGGTGAGTGCATAATGATTAATTTACCAGATATTCATACTCCTACTCCAGTGAAAAAAAAGTCGTAGTCAATGATTTATGAGGTTACCATTCTCTGCAATTCAGACAGATTATTACTTAGAAAAAAATCTAACTTGTACAATAAATTTGAATTCCACGTACAGAACAAAATATTGCTTAATTGAATAAATACCATTACTGTTAGGGGTTTGATTAGCTAAGTATCATCTTCTCATCTTGTTTTAATGCTCCTGAATTTTTATACAGCTTATATGATAGCTCTCTAGGCATTTAATGTTACTGTGGAATCAGCTTTATTTCAGTTCTAGTTGCTACTCTTGTTCAGAAAAAAGAAAATGCAGTTTCACGTTCGTACCCCCGTGGACCTAGAATGCTGGAGACAAACACATCTGTTATACTAAAGCTCCTTTGAATAATGTTATGAGATCTTGCTTTAAATGTCCATCTTGTTCCTTTTCTAGCAGTACATTTATTTGTTAGTAATTTTTACTATGGAACTGCATTGAGAGCTCCAACCAATAACTCATCCCGTTCCATTGCCCATTGTACCAATATGAAGTGGAAGAGATGGGTAAATATCTTTAGGAGTGTATACTCCAAACAGAGAAGACAGACTAATGGTAGGAAAAAATGCTGCAACATATAGTAGTATAACCTATGGTGGGTGACTGGGTTGCCAGCCCTGGGCACCAGTTTTGGGAGGGAGTCAGACTGGAAGGCACCACCTTTGCTGTCGTAGCTGTCATTGCTGTCGTGGTTGCAGCATTTCCTTGTTATGCCTCTCAGACCATAGAGCAATCAGCAGGATAGATAAGTAAACCAGCCTGTATTGTCTGTCTTGATGCTGAGGGTTTTTTTTTTTTTAAATGATATAAGTGGGCCAGAGGGATTAAGGGAAAATGCATAATGGGATGAGTTAACAGGAAAAAAAGGGAATGAGGAAACAGATGCAGCTTTTGCTGTTTTCTGTAGCCTTGAGGACCTTTGTCTGCAGATTTTTACAAGAACATGCCAAGCAGTGGGACCTACGTGCACAATCCTCAAGTTCCTTCATACAGTCCAGACTGGTAGAGGTTTTTTGCTTAGTTTGTACTCTACAGCCGATTAATCCTGCTTTTATAGGTGTGAAATAACCGAAAGGGTCATTGGAGTTGCTCATTGTCAGAACAAGGCATGACACTTTCTAATGACGTTTAGTGTCTAGACAATATAAGGCGCCTTGGCAAATCTGTCTGGTGTTTGGGCAATGCAGAGCTCAAATCCTTGAGGAGAGGAGAAATCATGTTAAAGGCTGGCTCTGCTTGAAAGGAACCCCTGGCATGATGGCAGTTGATGGGTATACAGCCCTTTGAAGATATAAAGCAGGGTGTAAATGGTCCTATTAGTATTTGAGTCATTGTGACCAAGTATGATCTAAGTATTTTCAGAACAGAAGGGGCTGTAACTCACTCTCCTCCTTGATTCGTTATTTCTCAAATTTAGTAGGGGTGAAAATACTGCAGTCAGCCTCAGACATAGCCCCTCCGCCGCAAGCACTTCAGTCGCTTTGAATCTGAACAAGAAACTGAGCAGTGGGGGGCTTGTCTCTCCCTCATCTCCACTGCCTCCTCTGGGAGAAAGCTTAGACAAGTATTGTAATAGGGAAGGGTGGTAAAGACGGTCTTTAGCGGTTTACATCATTTGATGAGTGCTTAGTTACTGCAATACTTAGTATTACCTAGGTAGATATTCACAGTTAATAGGCTGGAAACTTTAAGGAAACTGCATGAATCTGGTTGTTTTGTATTCCTCTCCACAAAAATCTGTTGCTGAAATGCAGAAGTAATTACTGGGATTGTCAACTCCATCAGATCTTCCAGGAAGATTGGCATTCTCAGAGAGAGTGCGTTTTCAGCAGAGACTAGTCTTCTGAATGAAATGGGTAAATCTATAAGCCAATACTGTCAGAGAGATTTTCATTTGTAGACTCACAGACTACGGAAGGCAGCCTCTTTCTAGGAATTGTGGGGAAAGGGCCCATGTGGATAGCACTTAGCATGAAATCATCCCTTTAAGAAAAATTTGGGTTGCGGTAACATATTTCTACCAGTCAGTCTCCTGCTTGCCATCCCCTAATAATTGTTTCCCCCCCGCCCTCCATCTCTTAGTGCCAGCAAGGCTTCTGCAAGCTGCATAAAAATCCTAGAAATGCATGTTATGTTTGTGAGACAATGAGAAACTTCCCCCTTTTTCTTAGCAAGTGCTCTATTGCAGATGGCTTTCCCTCCACTCACCTAGCATACTCTAAAAAATCAGAGACCAGCCCCATAAAGCATGAACCTCACAAGCTCGCTAAACTTTACTCTTTGGTTATATTGGTTTCATTGGCAAACCCTGGCTCTCTTTGCATTTTCTTCATGCTGCAGAAATAAGGTACGAGTAGAAATACTTTTGTATTTCAAGCTGTCTCCTTCGACAGTTAGTAACACCTTGCTATTATTTATCCAGGTGGTGGTCATCCCAGTGGGTCTGAGCTAAAGCGGATATTTTAAATTCTTTTCCAAAATCATTATCTATAGTTGGTGACAGTAAAAGCATTTGCAATACAACCTGAACCAGGAGATGTCAGAAACCTGTCCACAGAAACCCCTGGAGTCCTAAGTCTCTTCCTGTTGTCCTGCTGCCTGCCCCAAGGAATAGACCAAAATCCACAGCCAGCGCAACATACAGTGATAACACTGACATAAATGGATACAGCATAACATTGCTTTTTCAGTGAGCCCACACATGCCATATCAGTACAACAAATACAAGAAAAGCTGCGTGACATCCCACAACCCCCCCCAAGATTTTTCTAACAGGCGCATAATTAAGTGGGCAGACGACAGCAGTGGACTAAGCAGATAATAAATTGCAAATAAGAACTATCTAATTATTTAGTGATGTCTTCTTCACTTGGGACCTTTACCACAGCTGTAAAGAGCCTTTTTTCCAGATGAACCTGTGAGACAACGTATATACCAGGACAGAATAGGTAAGATTGGCTTTGGTCAAATGATATTTTAAAATTTATCTTATGTGCCTCACCTAAGATAATAGTGACATCTAGCACAAAATACCCTGTCCTCACCATTGTGATACTAAATGAAACGTTTCTTCGCAGCTACTTGTCAAGTCCAGAGGAGCCAGAGAGCTGAATTTGCATAACTCTTAGAGTAAAACTCGGGGGTTCATTACATTGTTAAACCAGCATTGCAATAGAGAACAATTTTTATTCTCACGCCTTGTAAAATAACTGCAGTCAGAGTTATAATGTTAGTGTCAGTGACAGAAGAATTAGGTGCTGGGGGCCAAGTTGTTTTTTATCACAGCATTTATGTGTGAGAAACTATTTACTTCAGTCATTCTGGAAGGGTAGGACATACAAAAATAAAAAAAATAACAGGAAGAAACAAAGATGTTGGGGTATAGAAGTCAGTATAGATCTAGGAGATGAGAGGAGAAAATGCTAATTGCCAAGGAAGGAACTAAGTTTGACTTGGGAGAAGGATTTTTCCTAATGAAAGACATGAAGAAACTGAGGAATAGAGAATAAAAAGGGAAGTAGATAGCTGGGAGAAGAAAGGAGATGGGGGAAGAGAAAAAAGCTTTTAGGGTAGTGAAATGTAATTTTGTTCTTTTACCTTTTGTCCCTTGTTCATTTTAGCACCAGGGAAAACACCTTGTACTTCTGCTAATTTTGGAAAGTCTTGGCTCCATTGCTGAGCTTTACAATTAGGTCTATGGCGCAAAGCTTTTAAAAACCAGCATGGCAGAGCAGCAGGTTGTTCTTTGGGTTTTCTGTTTGGGTTGTTTTCTAAATTTGATGGAAACTGTCTTGTGAATTTAACTCTAGATTCTCAGAGTGGTAGGAATGATGCAATTGTTTGCGTTTTATTGTGGCTGTCAACAGGAGACTCATCAAGAAAACCTTTATTTAAGTCCAATTCCTGACTTGACTATAGCAAGAAACGATTCTCACCATAATAACAGTAGACTTCTATGCTGAGCAAAATGGGCACAGTATTTATTTAAAGGCTACTTTTTCAAACCTTCCTCCTTTTCTCTTATCTTTTAATTACCATAGTGCTTTTCCATTGCCATTTCATTTCCTGTGGATAAATTGAGATCTATACTTAAATAGTCTAGAGATGCTCAGATGCTATCATGGTGGGGTCCCTATAAGTGCTTAGCCAACTAGTTAACAGTTTTATGCTCTTCCTTTTCCATTATTTATTCATGAGAGAGTACTACTTAGAACAGCTTGAAGTTTGATTTCAAAGGATAAAAGAGATTCAAGTGAATGTCTAGCTTGTGTCCAAAACCTCACAATAAATCGTAACATTTTCTACCGTCTCTGAATGTTTATAGAGTCAGCATGATTTATTTATTTGGAACTGCAGGCTTGCAGGAGTTTTCATTTTGTTTGGGGTCCATAAAATGAACAAGATTGCTTAGTTTTCTGTTGCGTAAAAGCAAGTCCAGCACAGATTGACACGACTTTCAATACAGATATTCTTGAGTTTGCTAGAGTCTGTGCAGAGGACTAGTCCTGCTTTAGGATGTATGTGGGACACCCAACTGTGCTAAATGGGGACATGCACATCCAGCGGGGAGAGAAGAACCCAGCAAAGTACGGAAAGACTCATCTCAGAAGCAAAGCAAGCAACCGAGGGGCTGTGTAAGGCAACTCGGGGCCCTAGGCACATAGTTTGGCAGGACTCACCAAATTACACCCCTAAGGTAATAGACTAGTAATAATCTATTTAATAACTACACACACACTGGGTTGTGTACTGTGTGTGTGTTTATATGGGCAAGATGGCCCCTGTTGTTCTGACCACGCGCTCAGCACATGGCAAGATGAGGCCTGTATCAGGGGAAAACATGTAAAACTCTCTGGCTTCATTTGCCAGAGGAAGCAGGGGATGCTTAGGCAAGATTGGAGAATGACTGAAATGTAGCCTTCCCTGATTGGACAAGGCTTGGGTGATGTCATACCAGGTATATAAAAACAACTCACTAAGCTTTTGGAGCTCATATTCATCTGCCTGCTGGGAGCTGTACAGCTGCAGTGGGAGCCAGAAAACCTGCTCCCCATGGGAGGGGTCTCCCCACTTTTACTGGAGAGGCAAGCAAACACTATTCAAAGGGAAGCCTTATGTAGAGGCAGAGAAGGTCTCTTTTGGAGTTTGTGACTCCTATTTCCTCTCTCATTCTTAAGTGGGATTAACATGATGGGGGTGTTAATCATGGGAGCAAACTGGCTCCTGGTAGCTACTGGCTCCAGGGGCCTGGCCCCCTCTGCTTTGTAATTGTATTGTCTCAGCATGGGGTACAGTTGAGACCAGCTACCCAGGCCGCAGCCGTAGGCCTGGGCCTTTTTTCCTGCTGTTTCTGCAGTTATGGGGGTTCAGCCGAATTGCGTGTTTGAACCCCAGCTATATGGTCATGCCTCAGTGCAGTATAGGCCTGGCTGGTTTTTGCTGCCCAGCAGGCCCAGAGAGGTAGGCCGAACCTCTCCTTCAAAGTTTTCTTTTTGCAGTTTCTGCCCAGCAGAGGTGCGATCAGGACTAGGACTGTAGGGATGCAGCATACGGACCAAAACCACAGTTAACCTATCAAGGCCACAACATGGAAGTGGAGATCACCCTACAGCATTGCAGGGAACACTGTACGGCCCCTTGAAATGCAGAAAGACCGACTCTCTGGAGCAGTTTCCTGCAGCCCAGTGAACCCAAAGAGCAGCTCGAAGGACGCTCCAGTGAAGCCCCCTTCTCCGGCCCATTGTGAGGGGCAGGTAGAAAGGTGTAAGCCCCTAGAACTGCATTTTGGGTGAGCCCCAAGTCTCAGACTGCCTGGGCATGGGTGAAGCCTTCCCAAGAGGGTGCAATCTATGAACTGGGCCTTATAGTTGGTACTATTTTAAATTGTATTTAGTGTTTTTCTTTTGCCTTTGTTTTCTTTAGTAAATGTATTCTCCGTGTTTGCACTGCTTGTGAGGAAGGGGTTTTGTTTATGCAGGACACCCTAGTAATTAATTTAGTGTTTCTGGGGCAGTCTGGGTGGGGGTTGGGCCCAGGTAAAATATATGTAGACCCCAAAATTGAACCTTGCCATTGTAGCTACTGACTGGTGCCTGCCAGAAGGGTACATGTATAATCCCACTCTGCCTTTGGCATTAGTGGACAGGCTTTGGTTTGATCTGGTATTGGACGTGTGGCGAAATAGCTTCCTATTAAACTCTAGTTGAAGTTGCTCCTCCCTCTGCTGGAGGTTGTCATTAGGCTTGAGCAGACACTATTTTATGGGCATGCCTGTCACACTCTTAAATGTTTCTTCACAATTCTGAGTGTTGGAAACTTTAAAAAAAAATCTAAACCTGATATGCTAAGGATATGTAGCTTTGGGATCCAGGGCATTAAGTATGGATTTTTGTGCCTGTGCACTAATCCAGTTCTGGCAAGAGAAGTCAATAGAGACGTGTTGATGTTTGATAGCTAAATTCTCCAAAGATGATGTCTGCACTGAGCATGCTCTATCCTTTCACTGTTCCTGTTTGCTGACTTAACTACACAATACACCATCTCCATACAGCAGCTGAGTATATTTCAGTAATCCCCATGCTTTTTCTAGTTATTCATGAGCAATTTCATGTGTCCTGCTTTGCCCACAATGACCATCGGTCAAGTAGGTGAAGTTAATATGGGGAGGGAACTGACCATGTCTCAGCTGATTTGTAGTAACTCTGTCTGTGCCTGCAGTTGTCCCGTGGTCAGAGGTGAACTAAGGCAGCTTCCCCAAAGAAGACTGGGCAAAATGACCTGATTTAGTTTTTACTTACCAGAGAGTATTATCAGGCACTCCAACAGTTCCTGCAGAGCACCTGCAGTGTAGTAAGTCCTTGCTCCCTGTTAATTGTGAGCAAATGAGCTGTTTGTGGCCTAGTATAGACATTCAGTTTCTCCTGGAAGAGTTGCTGCTTTCCCAGGAGAAACTGTACATGTACAGATGTTTGGGCATTTTCTCCCAGAGTAAATACAGCTTGTGACCCCACTTGAGGTTGTGAAACCTTGTTTGGGAACTGCTGTTATAGTCCAAGGGAGTAGAAGCTGAGCAGGGCTTTCCTAAATTGCTTCTCCTACTTGCTGAAGGCTGCTGTGGCCCAGGGCTTAGAGTCAGAGATGTCTATTATGTGATCTCATTGGCCCCCTTCCCTTCCCTACCATTATACAGGGACACTGGAAGATTAGGAGGAATGGTTTGAGGGCAAAAGGTGCATGTGAGGGACCAGGAGAAGAACACAGCTGATCCATAAAGAAAACAGTCTTCTACTGCTACCAGTTACCCTTAGCTCAAATAGTAGAGAACTGTGCTTTAGGTATAAAGATCCCATCCCTGGTGATGAACCCTATAAAGGCAGCATGTTTTTGCATGATGGCAGTTTTGGTTTTTCACTTGTAAAGGTTTTAAAATGTCATACTGTGGGTAAAACATTAAAGATTGCACTGTAATGCATGAACACAAAAGTGTCCGATTAAGATTGCACAGACCGCCTTTATTCAGGCTATCTCTAACTTCTGAGTGCTTGACTTTGAAAAAATCCTCTACAAGAACAACATTAGATTTCCAGTGTACACGCATGCATGCATGCGTGCATGCACTCACACATGGCAGCAGAAATCCTGTGTGCGTGTGTGTATGTATATATACAATCTCACCCAGTATTCCCATTGTCCTTCATCACAATGCACATCAGAAGTGTCAGTCCCTTTTATTTACTATCAAAAGTCCATACAAATGTATGGTTCTGTTTTGCTTGTTCAGTCCTATTTTTCAATTGGCCTGCATCAGAAATGTATTGCCAGAGTGTCCACCCAGGACTTGAAGAAAATTCAGGTTTGGGTTAGGTTTGGGTCTGAGTTGCAGCTGATGTCCCTGCCTCTAATTATGCTTTCTTTCACTATGGTTAACTGATCCCATGCATATTGAAGTCAATAGTAAAGCTCTCACTAAATTGAGGATCTGGCTCTAATTATTTAGGAGCCCAGTAATGCATGAGGACAGCCACTTTCCCATTAGCTTGTGTGTGCCACTATTTTCATCAGCCTATTTAGAATAGGAGATTGGAACAATGTCAAAATGGGGAAGAGTCCCAAAGATACATTCCCACCCCCATCATCCTCATATTGTATTTGTCTTGGTCATTTTTAATAGGCAGATATTTAATTTTTTTTGCAGAACTGGCAAAAGCCTTGCTTTCTACTGAATAAATGATGGAGCTCCAACAGTGCAAAAAAAAAAAAAATCAAAAGAGTCCATGAGAGAGAGAAAATGGTTTATGAATCTTGATGGCTAGTCTCCTTTCAGAAGAAAAAATCTTTTTAGTGTGCCTATTAGAATATTGGTTTTTTTTCTTTAATGAAGAAAAATAGGGCTTGTTTTTGACTTGTTTGAAGGAAAAAACTAAAATGCTGAACAGAACTTTTTTGAGCATTATGCAAGTAACTTTCCAAGTATAATGACTTAATATACAACAAATGCACTTTATGCTGAAATCCAGAAGGGAAGAAAATCCAAACACTTCCATCAGCACAGGAGTTGGAAATGTAAATGGTGAAAAGCCCTTTCCCACGTAACATGTTCTCAACAATAAATTTAAAAGGATCCTGTCTCAGGCTCCTGCGGTGTCCACGGTATCCGGTCTGCCAGAACTTACTAGCCTCCACTGGGAGATGTCAGGGAATTGTATTCAAACAGTTTCATAGTGGTCCTGCCGTTTGTGAGCCCACTGAGCACACCAGTAGTAAGAGCAGCAGAAGATGCATCCTATTCAGCAATAAAGTAGTATATCGCCTCTTAAAAGATTAAAAAAAAAAAAGCTTTGGTCCAGATTTGATTCCAACTATTAGGTGTTAATTAGAGTTGGGCACCTAAATAGGATCCTATTCCACCCTGCTCAAGTCCCTTAAAATCCATAAATGCATCTCTTTTTCATAGGTGGTTCTCTTGGCCTTAAGACAAGTTACAAAAAGCAGTGAGCTAGGGGAGGACCTGAACCTCCTTTTGGATGACCTGAGGGATTTCAGCCAGGTGGAAGAGAAGCAGGATGGATTGGGATCACACAGTATAGCGCTCGAGTCCAGCTGGGCACCTAAATACACAGGGTAGGATCTGGCCAGTTATCTGTGTAAATTGTTCAGCTGCTTTGGAAGCAGGCTCATTGGGCCATGTTCTCTACTGAGGCAAATTGATTCAACTCTGCCAGAGTCAATGGAGCTGCACCAGTTTACACCAACCAACAGTTACTTTTCTGTATTCTGTTCTGAAATATTTGGAGTTTCAGCCTTCTGGTCACTTGCCACAAAGATGTTAGCAGATGATCATTTGAATCGAGGTGAAGCAGAGCTGGAGGAGTTTTGTCATAGAGGTGTATGGAAAGCTGTGTTTGTTTTGTGCCCAGAAAGGAGGAGGAAGCCTCGCCCTTAAAATAGCAATTACCTTGCAGCACTACAGAGCCTTAGCAGTTCTCATGGCCTTAGCAGCTGCTGAAGAAAATGTTATCTAAATTAGGCCTTTGATTTTTGCAACTGTGGGGTGAAATCTTGGATTTCACTGAGACCAAGTGTTCATTCCTGAAATCTGATGTTTTATATTGTAAAGGGGTCGGCATTAACGTGGCTAATATTTACAGGTTCCCCTATCTGTAGGTCTCTAAGGTACCCATCAGACCTTAAGCCCAGTATTAACTCTGGTTTACAGATGCCATGGTCACAAATAGCATCAATAAATGGTGAGTACTGAAACAAGGAGGGCTACTGAGGCCGAGTTGCTACAGTAGCTTTGGGGTGGGACAAGCACAATCCCAATTTGTTGTCTCTTTTCACGTGTTACAAGGAAGGCAGTAGCGGTTTATATGTGCTGAAATCCTGAAGCTGGAGAGAAAAGGAAGTCTGGAGAGAAAAGGAAGACGTGAATGAGAATTTCTCTGAGGGCACCAGGGGCAGAGTTGCAGAGGAAATATTACCATGGTGTTAACAGGCTGCTGTATACATATGGGAGTTGTGGGAGAAGGCAAGAGTTCGAGGTCAAAGCCAACACCTGTGGATGGATAAAAAGAGGGACCTGGGACATCTGTATCAATGAGGACTCTCCTGTTACCAAAAGCAGCACTTCTGCCTTTGAGATGCTTAGCTGTCTGATTTTTATTCATGATACAGTCTTTGCATAACACATTCTCAATAACAGCGCCCTTTCTTCTATTAAGTATCACTATTTTGGCTCCCAACCACACTCATACACCCATGCACAGACACATACACAGAATATGTTTTAGCCATAATTTGATTAGAATTTACTATGAAGCACAAAGGCTCGCTGGTGTTAGTCATTAGTGCTGTTTGCCTCTGATATAAAAAGAACATTACAACATTTAGTCATTGCTATGGTCTGCATGGCTAAGTTATACACCTCTCCCCAGGTCTGAAGTCCCAGGGCAGCCAAGCATTGTATTAACTTGAGCCTTTATTTCTATCCATTCTTCCTTTAATACTACGCTTTTATGGGGTGCTGTGCTCCTGTATACCATCTTTCATGTGGAAGGCCAGATTATGTTCCACCTGAGGACATGTTTGGACTCTGGTGGCAGGATGCCTGGATGAGAACTTCCCCAAGCAGCCCTGCACGCTTGCTTCCAATCTTGTGCCAATAAGAAGAACGCCTTAATCCCTCAGTTTTGGGGGCTAAAACATGGGAGGGCCTTCTTCCTCTGGTGTCTAACACCGCTAGCCATGGGTTTCTGACTGGCTACATGTTTTTTCTTTAGACACAAGTAGGTATCCAAAAAGAGCATGTGTAGATAGATGTGTACTTACCCAGCCAGTATATAGTTTATTATGAATGCTTAGTCTATATATGCATCCATAAGGCAGTGGGGGCGTAGAATAGGAAAAATGCTAGAAAGCTGCCATTTAGGCACGCAAATGGAAGTAGAAGCCCTCTGTAGAAAGTGGGGGGGGAGGTAGAAGCCGACCCTTTATAATCAAATTTACCTTATTGATATGTCAAGCATATTGAGCTATGTTGAGTGTGGCAAATAAAGTACTATTAGTTCCAAAGCTAAATGGTGTTGTAATGGGCTTGTAAGTCTATTTACATTCAAAAAGTGGGTTAGTAAATTAGGAAGAATGATGCCCTGTGTTAATGTGATCTGCTGAAGCCTGGATTCTGTATAGACTTGTCTGTGCCATTAAACACTCCAGTGTGTCCCACTGATTTCAGTGAGACTGCTCACAATGTGCAAACTGAAATACTGGGCTGGTTTTCAAAGAATGGAGCCTGAAGTGATACTATTATATCCATCTACCTAGCTGGCTGCTGTTATCATGAGATCATTATCATGAGTTTCCTAGTGGGAAATCACTTGAGATCTCATGAGCAGTTTACAATACTTCTATATTAATCACACTGGTGATTAATATAGATGCTCTGGTTTGGATTAGCATCTTTAAATAAGAATGGAGCATGTGAACATTTGTCATATTTTTAGCAGCTATAACCATCTTTGATAGAACCTGACCTCCAGTGTCAACACAACTACACATTATGCAGCCTATGAATTTGTTTGGCAGTGTAGAAACATACTTTATGAGGTCACATTGCAGCCATTTCTTTTATCTAGGATAATTATATACGGTATTCAGGGCCATATGCGATTTGACTTATACAAATATCATGAAGTTGTTTTTCGTGACTGGGTTAAACATGGCTTTATTTAATAAAAGTTTTTATGTGGGCGGGCCTACTGAGATGCATGTACATTGTATATTTGAATTATCTGTCAGTGGCATCAAAGTTGTACTACTAGGTCAAGTGCTGGATTAGAAAAAGAGTCCAGAACAATTGCATGCTAAAATTAAATACTCCAGTGTGGCGCATTTAAAAAGTGAAAAACATTTTGGATGTCTAAGACCAAATAATAACTTTGTCCAACTACCTAAGGTGTCTTGTTTGGATTAATTATGAATTCTGTTCATTCAAAAAAAATTGACAGGGAAGGGCATGGGGCAAGGAGGACTGCTATTTCATAAAATATAGTTCCCGACAGTTAATTTTGAACTGTTGCCTTGGAACACTGTTAAAAAGAATTTGATTTAATTGGAATTAGGTATGTCTTGTGTTAATCAGTTGCCCTGGATGGAAGCTGTGTTGAGGAAGAAAGACAAATGTATTCATAACATAAAAATCAGTCCCTGCCGTTGCCTCTGTGGTGCTAAAGTGCCAAGGATTCTGTAGGCCTTCTCCCTTCCCCTACAACCTCTCCTAGTCTTAAATGAATAACATTACACTGAAAAAGACCAGGCTGTTTAATTAGTTAATGTTTATAAAGCATTTTAAAGATGAAAAGAATACATAAGTGCCATGTATTATTAATTGATATTAATATTAGTTCAGAAATCAAAGAGTTGAAAGTAGTGCCATTGCTGGTGTGCGTAAATTAATATTTTTAGTTCAATGTATTAATTTGCTTTTCCAAATTTTCATTTAAAAAAAAAATCAGACATTTACTGTAATAAGTAGCAACATCTCCTATTGGAAGCTTGGTCAAATGGATGCACTACTACAAAAGTAGCATTTATAGTCAGATGGGGTTGTGTGTGTGTGTACATATATGTATGTATATGTGTATATATATGTATGTGTGGGTGTGTGTATGTATCTATTTATCTGTGTGTGTGTGTGTGTGTGTGGGTGTGTATGATCATGATCATTATGGGTGTTTGTGGGATTACTAGCCATCAGTTTGGTATCTGTTTGGTATGTGGTTTACATGGGATTAGTCATGTTTTCATACCTTACAATAAGGAACAGAAGTTACAGAAATATTCGGGTATAATAGCAACAATGGTTAAAACCAATGGCCCTACTTTTATTCCAAGTATTGGTAGGAAAAATTAGAAAAAAATATTTTTGGTGAAGTAAGGTTTCTTCACTTGGGTACAGCACAGAAGCAGGAGGTCTGGTTAAAAATGATAGCCATCCATTTTTCTTAATACCAAATAATGAATACATAATAAAGAGCACACAATTCAGGGGGATAATACCAAATACATGATAATACCAGGAATAATAATACCAAATACATGAATTTCAACCAACAGAGTTTCCTTTGCAGTCCTCTGTTAGTTGCATTGATTTAGGGGGATTATATTTGCCCTTCAGCAGAAGCCACAAAGCTTTGCACTCTCCATGCTGATTCATATCCATGCAGATTCAATTCTGTTACACACAAATTATCACCGTGACACCTCAACACCTTCCAGGAGAGTATTAAGCAACATGGCTAAAACTTCATGGGTGATATATTCTCTATCTCATCCTCTCCCCAATGGAAAATTCTGTGTGCTGTGGAGTCTTCTGCTACGTTAACTGTTTGGGGTTTTTAAAATATGTTTTGTTTTATTTCTGTCTTAATGAAGACAGGTTGCAGAAATATGCCTGGTACTTGAAACAAAAGATAAAGAGATTTGTGGTGGTTCTTAGCTTGTTTGGGACTTCTTTTCTGGCTCTTGCAAAAACCCAGCCCCCTCACAGCTTAAATTCATATTAAATGTTCAGCATTTTGGCTGGATATTCCATGCTACTTTATCCCATTTGTAGCTCCTACACATTAAGGGGTCTTCGTGGCAGAGCAGAATAGAATGAATAACAGAATCCAACCAGCAGTAACTGCAGTCCTACGATATAGATCAAGCTCATAAATTCCCATGATTTCTCTCTCTTCATCCCATGAACTATCTCTTTTTGGCTAGCCAGCACTATTTTCAAGCTACTACTGGCAAGAATGTAGAAACTTCCCTGCTGTCAGAAGTATGTAGCAGCTTGTGGAGATGTGTG
>JAGPOW010003316.1:186776345-186791758 GCA_030014935.1 Caiman crocodilus
TCGTAGTGCCCGGGAAAAAAGAGCCTGCCCTATTTCCTGCTGATCACCCCTCAGCAGTGTATAGGCAGCCACCAGGTCCCCCTCCACCCCCAAGGGACGGCAGTAGAGTCTTCCCACCCCAACTGCTACTTCTGATCACTCAGTGCAAAGGGCAAGCAGTGCAATAAGCTCTATCCTGCCCCCCCAACCAGATGCAAGCAGCTGCAGCTCATGTCACGGTCACTCCCCCCTCACTGCTTCAGTTGCCAGGTAGGGGTGGGGCCAACACCGGCTGGCCAAGCCCCTTAAATGAGGGGGCTGGGAGGGGGATTATTCCCTCCTCCCTCCGGCAGCTGACAGAGGGGGCAGGAGGGGAGCAGTCAGGGTGGGCAGACTCTGCTGTAGCTCCCTGGAGAGAGAGGGGAGAATAACCCCCCTTCCTGCCCTCTTGTCTCAGGGAGCCATGCCAGCCAGCATCTGGCCCTGCCCCTGCCTGGCTGCTGGAGTGGCAAGGGGAGAGCAACTATGATGAGCGCAGCAGCCTGGTCACAGTCTCCCAGAGTGCAAGCCTCTTTTTGGTGGGGGTCTGTGTTGCAGGGTGGGCAAAGCTGCCATAGACTGCATGGGGCAAGTGGTGGCAACAGCGCTGGGGAGGGCTGTGGCCCCCTCTGAGCCCTGGTGCTGCCATTCGCCCCATGTAGTCTATGGCAGCTCTGACCACTGCTTACAGCCTCCTGCCAGAAAAAGCCTCACGCATTTCCTCAGTCCAGAGGGAATGTCTGTACACTTGCAAATTGGTTCAACCTAGCCAGGTTAGACTAACCTGGAAAGATTGAATCAATTCAGGCTCCGGCTTTTTGGATGTCTGTTCCTAGCTGCCTGAGTCTAAAATATGAACCTAACAACAGGGAGAAAAGAGAAAGAAAGAGTGGGAGGGGAAGCTTTTTGGGAGCTTGAGAAACCATACCACTGTGAACTTTATTTTATTGCTATAGGCTGATTCTGAGGTGCAGAAATTGTTTCTTTTCACCATGATTGATGCAAACCTTACTTTTATGTTTGGACTCTGTTAGAGGGAGGCCTTAAAATTTGCTAGGGCTTTAAGATACATTTATTTTGTTCACCTGTGCTGAGCATTTTCTTTATATAGCTTCTGCTTCCACTTATGCACTTTGATTGACTTAAGCCACTGATAGTTCTATTGATTTGAAAAGTGAAGCATAGGGCCATAGTGAAGAAAATTATTCTCAAAATAATGCTGGAAATTGGACTGAACCTATTTATAGTTTGTACATTAATATTTGATATTCCTTTTTAACTTGAAGAGCTTTTTCTCTCTATTTTTATTTATGCATTGGTTTGCATAGCATCTGTTGCAATGGTAGTTAAGTGCTTTCCATTAAGTATATGGCTTGTTCTTAGAACCATCAAATGAGGCCTCAGTGAGCCACCAGGAATCCACCCATTGGAGAATGGCCTCACCTTAAAAAATCTGGGTTAAGTTATCACATGCACTACAGCAGTGGTTCCCAAAGTTTTTATGCCATGGCCCAGAAGTGGTTGCATCCCAGCAAAACGCAGCCCAAGAGTCACAGCTGACCATGGCCAGAATTCCTGGGTGACAGACAGGTAAGGATACCCCCACCCCCAAGTCGGGGAGTTGGCCAAACCCAATGCTGCTGCGGGTCTTGGAGAAGGAGCTGTAGCCTCTCCGCTTAGCTCTGAGGGGGCGGAGGGTGGGGGCATGGTTTGCTGGTCCACAGCCACTTCCAGTCCAGCAGCCGACTGTGCTTTGGACCAGCAGCCAACCTGCCATGGACTAGCACCAGAACGCAGCCCAAGGATTGAGAACCCCTGCACTACAGGATAGCAGGTGTGGCCAACTGGGAGAAAAGTTACACATGGCACTTAGATTATTCTAGTCTGTTACACTTAGACCATACTAAATCTGTGGCATGTTAAGTGGTGTTGAAGACTGAGGATGCTGTGAGGAGTTGCACACTACAGGTTAATACTCTTTCTTGCTTGTTGGTGAGCAAGGGCATGGCTAGGAGCCAGGATACTGGTGCTCAATCTCTATTCTCTGAGGATGGGGTACTGGAAGTGGTGCATCCTGGGATGCTGGAGGACTGCAAATTGCTCATTGTATTTCTGTGGAGTAGACAGAAGTTACCCTAACCCAAGCTAGGTAGCATGACCCGGTTAATCCTCAGCCAAAGTGGTGTAACTTTGAGATGCTCAGAGGGTGCTTGGCACATGTGGACACTTGCATTTTAAGTGGTCTTAGCATGGTCTCAGTGTGATGTGTAACTTCACCTGGGTATGATGCTGACACAGTGGCTCTACAGCATGGCTTCCTAAGGCCTTGAGGCATAAGTTGCCTATCTAGCAGATTAATCAAGTCTGCTAGAAAGTGGTAATTAATTTGCTCCAGCAGACACCAGCATCATGTGTATCAGTGTCCCCACACTGAAAAATGGTGGTGGGGGATTCTTTAAATCTCATTAAACTAGCTTTAGTTGAAGCCCCCTCACTGCCACTTTTCAGTGTGGGGATGCTGATGCACATGACACTCCAGATGCTTTAATTATAGCAGCTCTTGGAGCTGTTCTAATTAAAGAGCCATTCCCACTGACCCCCTCCCAGACCACATGTATAAATGCCCAAAGTGGATGAAAGGGGTGGTGGCCAGAATGTTGCTTTATTCTCACTATTCCTACCAACCATAAATGACTTTTACGCTGTTTTTATGTTTGAAGCCATTCCCACCCCACATTCAGGGAATTACAAGGCAATGTAAAGTCATCTTTGCTTTTCTTTTAGTCTTGTGGTGGGCATATGTTGGAGAGACAAGGTGTCTGACTCTGGTGGGCTGTCAAGGGAATGAACTGCAAAAGGCCCTCACTTTCTGGCTGTCCTGGACAAACAGAATACATGGACAGATGATAGGAATATCCTGAGCTCTCAGTTTAGAACAAGAGGAGCTCCAACCTGAGAGCTTTAACCTAAGACAGTATGATCTAGTAAGAAATTAGGAGCCCTGACCTCTAACTTTGTGACATCAAGCATATCCTCTAGTTCCCAGTATTTAGATCTGCTTTGTTATGTAAGCTTTGGGATAAGGTGAACATTCATGTTCTAAAGCAATTGATGTTTCCAGTTACTTACCATGAGCAACACTAAATAGAGCCCATGACAGCAATCTTATTAGAAACAGGATGAACAAGAGTAATATTGTTAGACAGCACTGAAAAAAAAGTGCTGTGCGTACTTAAATTTCAGACAGTATGCACATTATTTTAAAAACCCACCCAATTACAGAAAGGATGATTACATGAAAAATTAGTCAGCACTGAGATGAATGATCAGCTTTTAGCATGCTCAATAAAAAGTCTACTGTTGCAAATATAAAGTAAACTGCTTTGGAAAGATACTGCAGATTCTAGATTAGGATACTTCCTATGTAAATATAACCTGAGGACAGACCAGTTTCTATACTTTGGATATGTTCACTGGGACAGTGTTTGACTGGGGGAGATGGAGCATTCCTAACTGCCAGAAAGAGATTGCTTGCTTTTTTTTTTGGTGGGGTGGGGAGGAATAAGAGGCTGAAAGAGCTGCTGGATGAATATTCTTATATGTTTCATGGAGAGTCCCTGGGTTCTCAATTTAGTGACTTGGCATACTGTTATTCACATTCATTCATGGGTGCCCATTAAAAATGTTGTCTTTCAAACATGCATTCCTCATGGCTAGCAGTTTTCAATGGGTCAATGAATTTTAAGCTTTGGCAGCTGATCACAGAGTTCTCTGGTTTCAGACTTTCCAGTATACAGATCCTGTTCCTTTCTGGTCCTTTCTCTTCACCTCCTTATCTATGTGTCTTAGCTATTTCCTCTCAAGGTTCGGGTATTTCAGGTCACTGAAATATCAAGAGGTGACTCAGCTTCTGTATTACCAGTACCAAGTAATTTCTTAAAACCTCCATTCTTTTTTATAGCTGTCAAAGATAAATATATGAGTAATATATTAGGTAGTGCATGTATACCTAACACAGGTTTTATTAGCTTTCTCTAACCACGTCTAGTGTGCAGTAGCTTGTTACTACTGCACAGTAACATCAGGGGGTACGAACTGTGATGCAATACTAGTGCACAGTAGTTGTGAGATACTACACAGTCAGCATCACCATGAAGCCATGCGGAGAAGCTACTGTGTAGTAACACAGATTACTGAGCAGTTATTTAGTACTGGGGTATGCAATGTCTGCACAGTAACAACTGCACAGTCAGTGTCTCATATAGACGCAACCTCTGTGTACATATAGATCCTCTCTTGTTTTCTTATTGTAAAGCTATAGAGAACTTCCGCTTAGTGTGCAGTTGGTATTTGTCTAGTGCCCTTAAATGGGGTTTATTGAGCTGTTTCTTTGTATTATCCTAAGTTATCAGTAGGGATCTAGGTTTTCTGTTCCCCGTGGAAAAACGGAGTAAACCACAGATTTTACCTTTTACTGGAGGCAAATGCTGATTTCTTGTTTTACCAGAGAAACTTGCGGATTTTGCTGATTTGCAGTGAGCTCCGTGCAGGCTGGCAGAGATCCAGCCTGCAGGGGGCTGGAAGGGCATGGGAGAAGCATGATCAGGCAGGGGCACCATGTGTATGTATATACACATGGACACCAGGCAGCCTGGATAGCAGATCCCATAGGTAAGTTGGGGGTGTGGGAGGTGGGATTGAGGCCTCCATAGGGAGGGAGCTCAGCAGGGCTGGGATGCTGCCTAGGTGGGCAGTGCCTGGGGCTCGGAACCATGATGTGCAGCCACAGGGCCCCATTGGGGAGCAGGATGGGGGGCACCACCACTGCACATACTCCTGGGTGGGGAAGGGAGGGCCCCCCAGATCTGTGTATGGAGTGGGGGCTGTATGCTGCCTGCATCAAGCTCCCGGTCCCTGCCCTACTGCCCTCCCCTGCCTCTGCAGCCTGGTGTGTGAGACTCAACACTGCAGGGAACAGCAGGGTTGTGCAGAAAGCTTCCTGCAGCTGTGAGCTTTGCGCTGCCCACATCCCCTGTGCACAAACCTGTGTTGCTGCTCCTGCTGCAGCCACGCAGGCAGGGGACATCTCACCAGGGCTGCATGGAGCTTGCAGCAGCAGATAGCTTCCTGCATGGCTCTGCTGTTCTTTACAATGTGGAGTCATGCACACCAGGCTGTGGAGGTCAGGAGGGCAGGAGACTACAGCAGGTAGCATGCAGCCCCTGTCCTGTGCCCAAATGTGGGGGGCATGGTTCCTCCTGCCCCACAGAAATGCACACTGTGGCAGGGAAAAGCCCACTCCCTCTCCCCTGAGCCTGCTGTAGCAGTTGCCACCTCTTGCCATGGGCAGGGAAAAGTGAGGTGTGTAGCAACCAGTTCTAGGTCTGGAGTTTTCACACCCAGTCCCTCTTTGTTCATCCTTCATTCTTTTTCATGTTTTTCAAAGCAGCAGTTCTATCTGCTGACATTTTTAAGGCTGACGTTTTCTTTTTCAGGTATTACTCAGCTCTGGGGTCCCACTGGGACAGAGATTTCCCTAGGACAGTAGGAAAGAAGAGTAGATTGTTCCTCTTATGGACCTCTCTTTTCCTACCCTTTACCTTAGGCCCATTCTGTATGGAGTATCTCTCCCTTATGCTGAATGCTGGGTAGAACAGGCACCAAAGAAACCCTGGAAATCGGAGGGAAAAACCCTGGAAGAGAACAAGCCCTATGGAAAAATCCATCTCATTTACATTCAGAAGGGAAGTCCCAAAGCAGAGTTCTTATGAAAACAGGACATCCATTTTCTTCTTTGCTGCTCAGCTGGGGATAACCTTGACCCTGGATCAGTTGAGTCTTTGACTTCTTTGCTTTCCCTGTTTTGGAAGGGTTCTTTAATTTCTCCTGAAAGAAACTTCCGAGGAAATGTGGCTCATTTTGAGGTGTTCCTGGGCTGTTTTATAATTTCCACTTCTCTATCTCTCTAGGCAATGGTCTACTTTCTCTCAGTTCCTTTTGCACAGGGACTCTGTTGTGGAAGAACCAGTTTCTCATCTTGTACATTCCTTCTCCTTTAAAAGTCTCAAGTGATGTTCTGCAAAGACTCGCTTCGTTTCCCATCTCACTATCATGATTGTTTCTCCTCTAGGGTACAGATCTCACGAGGATTAAATTGGTTTCTCCATGTTCTTTTCCTCCAGGGGGTCTCTAATTAAATCAGTTCTTTATTTTGCATCCTTCCATCCTTTAAGGCTTTTTGCATCATCATCATCATTTTAGGACTGGGAGAACTTGCAGAGGAGAGAACCTTGCTACATATCTTAGCCTTGCAATTGAACAAACATAAATCTTATTTGCTTCATTTCTAGGTTCTCCTTGTAGTTTTCTGCTTCCTGTTTTTATGTGGTTTCTAGTCTCAGTGATTCATTTTGTTGAGAAATCCATCATATGCTTTAAGTTATGTTGGAAGAGTATTGCTTATTGCTAAAAGCATTAGTAGCCATCTTTACCATTCCTCTAAAAATGCTACTTGAAAATAGAGTACACTGCTGGTAGGTGAAAAAGTTATTTGGGCTTTGTGTTTATTAAAAAAAAAAATCAGTTTCAGAAGTTGACTGTTTTAGATGTTAGGACCATTGGCTCCTTTTGATGCTCATCTTTGCTCAGTAGTCTTTCAGCCATCTGCTGGGTGTCAATAATGTAACTGAAGCCCACCCTCTGCCATTTTCATCCCTGGGACCAGGTGTACAATGGCTAGAGCTGTGTCCTACAATTCTCTTTTTAAATGTGCCTTCTCTCTCCATCTCATGAGTTCCCTTCCTCAAGCAATCCTTTCAAAGCATGAAAATAAAGATAGGCTTCTCTGTGGCCATAGGGAACAGGACCAAGAGCAATGCACTCAAACTGTAGCAGAGGAAATTGAGGTTGCAGATTAGGAGGAACTATCTGACTGTCAGTTTTATGTTTGCTCAGTTGCAAGACTCGGATAGGCAGAGAGGTTTTTTCCAAGTCCTAAGACAATGGCTCTGATGCAAAAAGCTGTAAAGGTCAAGCACTGGAGCAGGCTAGCTAGAGAAGTTGTAGTATCTCCATCCTTGGAAATTTTCAAAAGCAGTTTGGGCAGACAGCTGGGGTAGAAATAGTTGGACCTTTCCAGGGCTATTTTTCCAGCCTGTCATACAGGAAGTTTTTTTCAATGGTTCCCCAGCCTTTCTGACCACTTTCAAGTGTCCTTCTGTACAGCTTGGTCCTAGTGGCAGCATCCTGGCCAGCTGTTTCACTAGCAGCTTCTAGGGTTGAGTTAAAAGAACCAACCCATCTGTTCCCTTAACTGGATAGCACCCAACTGGATGGCTTTCTCCTTGTCAGTCCAGTATCCACAAGGTGTTGCAGGAAAGGGTTGGGTGACTCCAGGCCTGTTAGTCATTAAGGAACTTACTAGTAGCTTAAGGACCGACTAGTAGTCATTAAGCTACTCTCTGATGTGTCTTAAAATGTTTTAATATTTCTTCTAAAAACTTTTGCAAATGTTTGTCTGTGCCCGCCTTACTTCTAGTACTCATTCATGTGCTGCCTTGGTGTGAGTGCCCGGTGATGGGTGCAAGGAGATTTTGTGCAACCTCTGATGGGGACCCGAATCACCCCATGGAGGACTCCAGAACTTACTTGCCATGACTTTGGGTGTTTCCTCAGTGGTGGGGTCCCTCATTGGCAGTCCTTCATGGTTGGTTGTTCCTCCCACTGGGTATTCGTTGGGCTCCACCTCCCCTACACCCCTTCTGCACGCCAGCCTCCTGCGGGCCACCTGATCTGTCATGTTGATTCTTACCTGTTGCATTCCCCACTATTGTGCCATCTTCTCCTTCTCCCAAGGGACTATGAGTCTGTTGGATCTTTTCCTCTCCTGCGGGTCACTCTTGCTTCCTGCCAGATGTCTGCTGCTTCTTGTGAGTGGTCCTTGATGTCTGGCTCTGCCCAGACCTCACAATGCAGAGTCATTGACCAAATAAGAAGTAAAAGAAAGACAAAACCCAAAGACAACCAACAAGTAGGCACAGGTTAGTATAAAACAAAAGGGGAAAATCACACAGGAAAGAAAAAGAAAAAATGCAGGAACGGGACAATAACTAAAAATCACGGTGGACTGCATTACTACCTGGCTCTACCCTAGAGCTCGTGCCTGTCTGCATCCCCTGATGCTGTACTGCTCTCTGTCCTGCTTGAGGGCTTCCTTTACTTCTGTCTTGATGCTGATTGTCCTCTCTGACCCGGTCCGTGTGTGCCTGGGGTGTGGAGTACCTGCCAATCCCAAATTCTTTTCCCCGTTCTTCCCGGAATGGGGTTTCTCCCCACATGCCAGTGCTGCCCATGACCAGCGTGGGGTTCTTCAGCAGCCGTTGCTGCCCGGGCATCCCTGCCCGATTGGTCTCTTCCTTGCTGAGCCGGTGCTGACCGCCACTGGTGTGGAAAGCATCCTCAGCCTCTCCCACTCTTCCTGGCTCCCAGATGATGCCAGCTTTTATCCCGGCTGGCTGGTGACCATCTGTGACGTCACCTGCCGGCCCCAGCTGTATATAGGTGCGGCTGACGAACCACGCGGTTTTCTCTTGTTGGCGTCCCTCCTCTGGATTCCGGAGTCCTAAAGTGGGTAAGTAATCTTTATTTTCAGAGTTTCTTCTCTGGGGCTGCATGCCCCCTGCGTTTATGCCCTGGGACAACGACTTTTAAAATAAAGATACTGCATCAATTGTTTCTTAATTTTATGAAATGCTGCTAGACGGTCATGAATTTTAAGTAATGCCTATTTTTGAAAGGTAGCAATTATTATGCTGTGGTTTGATTATTGTTAGTTTCTACAGTGGTGTAGAATAGTGTTTTGCCTTACCATTTATGTTTGAAGTACATAAAATATACCAGTTTTGTGTGTGCTTTATAAACTGGAGAAAGTTGGGAAAATAAATGAAGGGAATACCAATTATTCTAGTTAAAAAATTATTTTGTAGGTAAACAACATAGAACCACATTCCTCCACTTAAGGTTCAATTCCATTTACTGAAATGAACAGATAAAACGTTCATATGTCCATATGGGATGATATATTAGAATTATTGTTGAAAGTGTATATCCTAACTGTACATTAAATATGTTGGGTTGAATTCCTATTCTCTAGAGCTTTAATTAGGTACTTCACTATATACCATAAGTATCCCAATAGTGAGGATATTTATGGTGCATGAATTTAAGCATGTCGCTTATTTTAAATAAAATGTAGTGTTTTCACAAACTAGATGTATTAGGCTGAGGTAGAGATGCCATGATTTTCAGTTCCAGGTGCATTGCTGTGTCCTCCGGAGAGCTGTAGCTCATTCAGCCTGTGCAAAGATCTACCAAGCTGGGGAACAGACAAGGTAATTTTTGTAGGGGTAAAGTCTCAGAAGGGTCTTGAATCTTAGTGTCAGCTCAAGGCTGAGCTGTAAAGAGAGGCCTTGGAGTAGGAATAATGGAACTGGGTTGTGGTCCCCTCTAGGATCTTTGGGATCAGTGGCCAATACCAGCTGCTGCAAGGAAAGCTGCAAGAATGGTTTTATGGATATTATGGGATTATGTGGTAGCTCCCATGAAGGTAGAAGTGGGGGTGCCTGGAAATGGTGGAGGCAAAGATGTATACTGTTTGGTTCTTTATTTATGTTGCTTGCTTGGACCTTGCAGAGTACTGAGCTGCATGAAGGAAATATGTTTATACCTTATTAAATAAACCAGAAATACTTAACCTGAGCCTCCCAAAAATTTTATGATCAGCTCTTCAGACCCTGACTGTGACACATTTCGGGGTTTTTTGTGGCTGCAATAAACAGGATAAACTAAGTCAGAAATGTCCTTAGGAGTAGGAAATAGTTGAAATAATAATAGCATGTATTCAGTTATCTTATACTCCCAGACTTGAAACATGATCTAACTTCTACAATATAATGTGTGTTGGAAGGAAAAGAATGGGTTATTTTTATACAGTGATTGGATTGTAAATTAACTCTAACAATTTCAGAAAAAAAGAATGGAGCATCACTGTAGGAAGTTCAGTGAAAACATCTGTTCAACATAGAGGCAAAGGAACAAACCAGATATTCAACTGCTTTAAGGGTGTGTCTACACGTTCCTTAATGTACCTTTGCTACTGTGCATTAAGTTTAGTACCTCTAACATGAGGTACTATATAAAGGCACATTAGGGTACCCTAATATGCAAAAGTGAACAAAACAAAAGTGAATGCCTTTTTAGTGGTGTTTGATGTGCAGTAGACTAATTCCACTGCACATAGTGTATTAGCACTCTTTTTGCTGTGACACTTTAATGTGCAGTAGAATAGGCTACTGTGCATTAAAGTGCACGTGTATATGTTCCGTACATGAGGGAGAGTAGTACCAAAAATTGTAGTATAATGCCATCACATAAAATTGATGGTAAAGCTTTTCTTGACTTTTTTGTTCAGTTTTGATCATCCCTCTGAGAACAATCCAGCAGAAATAGCAAAAGATAGGTAATAAAATTGAGGCATGAAATATGTACTGTGGGTAAGACTAAGATGGTAAGCTTGCTCTCAGAAAGGAATAATGCACAGCCAGTCAGCTTGCGTGACGAAAGGTGATCGCTCATATTGGGCTTCACTAACATTTCTCCAGTAAGCTGCTCCCCTCTGAGCCTGCCAGGGAAAGGTTTAAAAAAAATAGTAAACACTACTTATATAATAGCTTTCATCAACAAAAATGTTTAGATGGCGCCCACTGACTTTTCCTTACTGACTGTATTAAAGGCAAATGGAATTGTTGAAAGTACAAATTATTTCTGGCAGAGTATAAATGGCTATAGCAAATGCAAAGCGTCTTGCATTGCAAGTTACAGTAAGAATAGCCAATGACTTTTTAATGGTGACCATAGGAAATAGTTGTTATAATTGTGTGGTATTGCCCTGGACTTTGACACAGACCTCCAGCACAGAGAGCAGAATTCTTTGGATAGATATGTGTTTGGAGACGTGGCTGCTGCTGCTGCTTTCTGCCTCTTGGGTTCTTCAATAAACAAAATACAGCAAAAGAGCAAGGCCTAAATCCAGCCGCAGCTAAAGACAGATGGGACTCTCAGTCCCTGTGCAAGCAGCCTAACCACCAGGCAAAGGCTGTCCGACTTGTAAGCAGCCAGGGCTGCACCAGCATGGGTCACATGCGCAGGAGGGCTACAGCAGTGCAAGCAAGGGCTCCTGGGCCTTTCCCCCTTTCCTCCTTGCTTCACTGCCCATGGGGGTAGCCTGCACGCTCACACATGCTACGAACCATATATGTAGCACAGTGGAAGTGACCACTGCATCACGTGTACACATGGCAGTGGCCCTTTCTCTGCATTGCTTGCACAGGCAGCCCCCACCTTAGTTCACTTGCCACACTGTGAGCTCCCCTGGCACTGTGGGCTGTACTGCCCTGTCCCCTGGGGCAGGAGCGGAAAAGAAAAGGTACGGAAGAGAGTCAGAACCTAGAAATGCCAGGCTTGGAGCCAGAGTGCTTGGTGGATGGCGACCAGGTAGGACAGCCCTACACTAGGCTACTGGCTAAAAGGTGGGTGGCCCTCCTTCCCTCAGTCGTGTTTTGTGGCTTAAACAGTTACATGCCTCCCTGGAGGGGGGTAAGATCGAAAATGTGGATAAATGGCCAGAAATGTCATATGTGCATCTTACTTCCCTAAAAGGGAGTTGGGTTTGGGCTTGATAGTCTAGTCAGACAAAATATGAAGAACCAAAATTTGTGAAAATCGATAAGACTTGGGACATTCCCACCATTGTAGAAAGGGTAGTCTTGAGAACTGTTGGTATACTTCCTTATCTTCCATACATTTGTTGACTGTACCTACAATGACTTGAATGGGTAAAGCAAGCATTGATACTCAGAAGCTTATCCCAGTATAGAAATCTGACACCAGTAGCGTCTGCATTAAGCTGTGGACCTCTGGTAGCAACACATTAACACACTCCTGTATGGGCCAGAGCTGCAGGACTGCCATGAGACTACCCTGTGGAAGCTGAAAGGCTTTCAGTGTGGATACAAGAGCTGGATATCCAGAATAAAATAGGCAGAATAAAGTTTGCTGAGATCTTGGAACAGGTAAAACAACCCTCTGCTGTACAAATAGTCTAGATAAGAAGCTGGACTTTCTCTGTCCATGTTTTAAGAATGGCAGACAATAGGCTCCCTGAACAAGCCCTATTTTGGTGACCCCAAAGCAAAAGACAGAGAGGCTGAGCCAGGGCAACACGTGGTAGCACAGTAAGTGGAACTGCAGCTTTCCAGATCAACAACTAAAACAAATTTAAAGGAATCGGACTGGGATAGGAGTAGCTGGAGGTGACTCCCCTCAGCTTTATGAACCTTGCAAGAGAAGTAGAATTGGGTTGGATTTTAATTCATACACAGAAACTATGTAACAATGATTTAAGTCGTTTTCCTCAAAGCTAGGAAATGAAAAGTATATTGTGAAATTGTTTGCTGCAGATCTCTCTTCTTTTTTTTTTTTTTTTGTCTCAGGTGTTTCATGGATCTCGTAATGAGATAACCGTCCATGGCTTCACTGTGCAGTATAATACGGAGGCACAACTTGGAGCATATGGGACTTTCAGTTTTCATTCTGATTTTAAACGTTAGCACTGAATTCTTTATTAATTCTGTGACTGAATGTTCAGAGATGACTTGGTGTTCAAGATTCACAATAATTAAAATAAGTTGTCATAGATGCATCTGTTAAGTATGCTTGCAGAATATTACTGCAGATTTTAAAGTTATGCTTCACTTGGACTTGAAATTATTCAGCTATGGAGAAGTTCATGGTTATAAGTTAGCTTTCACTGAGTATGTGGTCCTTGAATATAGAAATATTTGGCAAGGTATGGGAATTCATTAGTCAGATGGTAGAGAGGAAATTCATCAAGAGGGTAATGAAGAATTTTTTAAAGTTTGGATTTTTGCAAATAGCTGACACTTCTAGTCATTGCTTAGTTAATTTTAAATTTTAGCCACTTTAGTCACAGCTGAAGAATTTTTATAGCTCTAAAAAAACTGGTATCAAATTCCTTTATTTATGGGGGGGGAACATAGAGCAAGAACATAAGAATGCAGATTACAAAGTAATGGTTTTCACTAGAAGCTGAGGAATTGCAGCCAAATCCAATATGTTCCAGCCTTGTTCTGCTATCAGTATGTTCTGCTATCTGGATGGGGAAGAGGATCCATAGTTTTTTCAGGCCTGACAGAACCAGGATGACCTCTTGTACAGGCCCAGGAAGTTCACCCAAGTGCATCTTACCCTCAGCCAAGTACTTTGTGGTGTAATGAGACCGTATTCCATGTTGACTTAAGTGCTGTTGGCATTTGGTGTCAGCCTGCTAAATGCAGCCATAAGAGGGTGTCTGTACCAGTTTTTGTTTTATGAAGAAAGAAGTAGTGATTGCATTGAGTGGACAAACTTTCACAGACCGCATCTGACCCTCTGATGTGTAGCATGCTGATACATGTCTGCACTTTGAACTCTGAGGGCAGAAGTCTTCCTAAGTGGAGGTCAGATGGCAGTCTTTTAGCTCAGATTTTCAGGAGTGTTATAGACAACAACATTAATTAACAAGTATACTTCCAACCTTAATTTGGGGGAACCTATTTTTATCTTTAGAAGGAGCATGTGTGCATCTGTGTTTCCACACAATCTCCATGAACCATTTAATGGATTCATGGCACCCTACTCCATCATGAGCTTCTGCAGAAGGTCCAAAGGGACAGAAGAGGTAGGAAGGTTAATTCTTCTCTCTTTTTGATTTGGAAGTGGAAAAAAAGATGTGTGTGTGTGTGTGTGTGTGTGTATACCTATACACACATTTTATATATATATATATATATAAAATATTATGTGTGTATGTATGTAATGAAATATATAATTCAAATGAACCAGATTCAGAGTCATTAGCTGTATTGTGTCTCCTCCAGCTGACAGCAAAACTAACATAAATTTACTCTTCTGCTTTCTAGGCGTGAGTCATCTTTCACAACAGATCCTCCTATCCTCTGCCCTTATGAAAGGAGGGAAATCTTTTTATATTTCAAATGGGCTTGGCTTGCTGAGTCACTAACAAATAGGGGTATGAGAATTGCATTGTGCAAAAATCAGTGATTCATCGTGTGTGGATTAGATTTCAATTAGATTTGAACAGGAAGTTACTCGGAGTAGTTCAAGAAACATTCTGAAAGAGAAATACCTATTTATCTGATAATTATGTGATGTTCAGATAAATCATGTCCAATATGCCTATCCCTTTGATTGGATAATCACAATGCACAAGTATCTATTAGTAGTAAGGCCTTTATTACCATGCTGGATACAGTGTGAATCAGGTTTGAGAGCAATGAATAATAAAAAATGGAGGATAGTAAAAGCTAGTTTCAAATGATAGAAAGCCATATACTTGTGCAGAACTATACAACGATAAACTGTCGTCTATGAGAAGACATCTGAAAATCGTATACCTTCAGGTTTATCCAAATAAACCTGCAGAACAGTAATATTTTCATTTTTTAAAACCATTCTTTTTAAGTATCCATGACAGTTGTTTTAAACATATCTTCCTTGGATTAATGTTGCTTTCCTCCCTTGAACCTATATGGAGCTAGAATTTTACCCAATATATGCTATATTTTATTTTTCATGTGGTAAATAGTGTACCAGGTGCTGATCTCTTACTCTGCTGGTGAGCTGTAGTTACCCCAGAGAAGTCAGAACATTTAGTTGCTTTGTGTCTAACAATACATCCTGGCTCTGTACCTGTACTGCTAGGAGGGCTGGGCTTTTTGGCTAATGTTTGAAATGGGCATGTTGGCCATTTTTGGTTTGTTTGTTTTTAGTTTTATTTGGTCCGAGGGAATATTAGTAATAGAAAGATTTAAATAAAGTATTAATGGCATGAGAGAGTGCTTCTCTCTGAGCAATACAACTCTAAACAACTTTGATCTTAAGTTTTCTGAATGTACCTATTCCCCAGTCTTGTCTTAGATGGGAATCGAGGAGAATGCTGACCCCAAGTGCTAGCTACGAGACAAATCTGAAAGAAGAATATTGCCTTTATCTAGTAATTAGCATTAGAGAGGGACATCACCATTAAAACTGGTCAGACAGATTTAAAACTCATCAAAATAGAGCAATAATTTGTTATTCATGGGCTATTTTAATACTGGATGTTCCTTGAAGTTATCTGGCCTAGACATTTATCACACTTTCCTTTAACATAAAGAGAGGATACTGCTTAAAACCACTACTAAAGGGTGATTAATAGAGCTAGTGAAAGGTTTTCAAGAAAGGAGTTTTCCATTCAGAAATTTAGATTTTTTTTTTTT
>JAGPOW010003316.1:186791858-186818536 GCA_030014935.1 Caiman crocodilus
TTTTTTTTTTTTCCATCAAAATGCTGTGTGGTAATCTGTCAGTTTTAACAACATTTTCAATAGTACGACATCAAAATAAGTTGTTTTGATTTTTACCATTCCTATTAATTTTGTTTAGGCTTTTTTATCCATATTACTTGTATATATTTTATTTTACTTAATGAATACATCTTAAAAGATGCGGTTTTTAACCTCAAAGTATTTACTTTACTGAAGCAAAACATTTTGATGGACTCAAATTGATTGGTTTTTTTCCCTTCAGATTTGGGCTCTGAGGAAAATATTGGCTTTTTTTTGTTTTTATTTGGAATAGGAATTTTGAAAAGTTAGAATTTCTTGCAGACCAGAAATTTTGCTTTCTGAAAAGTGCCATTGAGGTGCTTGGAAAAAGAAAAGGGTTACCGGATCATGACATGTAATGTAATTCAGTGTTCTCCTAAAACTCTTATAGCGACTACTATTATTTTGGAAGTGTATTTGGTACATTTCAGACATCACTGGAGACAGCTGAAATCAAACAAATGAATTTTCTTCCATAAATCAGTTGTTTGTGGATGTTTGTATATAGGGACATTTACTGTCATAAGCATTCAGTGTCAGTTGAAAAAGGATGACTATTGCCTCAGAAAGATCTTATTTGGTTAGGTGGACCTGGTTTATGAAGTGCAGATTTTTCCATGTATTGTTAGAAAAAAAAATTGATTCAAGACTTTGTTTTTTCCATGTGATGTGAAAACTACTCATCTAGATGAATGATTTTGAAGCAATATCATGATCAGTGTAGAAGAAAGTTAATTATATTGTTGGATCACAGAAGACTTTTGGGGGAATAATGGTGAATTAGTGATATTCTCATAACTTAGTTCAGCACAAAATGAGATTGATGTAAATTTGTAAGCTCATGATAATCACTTGACATAGACAACTGAAGTTATTATTGATTGGACGCCACAGAGCAATGCTGGTATACAGCTAATGCGGTGCTTTGTTTCAAAGAGCTTAGGGTTTATATTTAATAAGACACCACAATCAAGATTCATTGCCATGACTGGAGCATGGGTGATCAGCCCTTAGTGCGTAAGTGCATGGCCAGGAACCTGAACCCAGAGCCAAAAGTTAGGAGAAGGTCACAGTCAGAGTCTGGAGCTTATAGTCAAACTAGGGTCCAGGCATGGAAACAGTTGAGGGTAAGTAATCAGGAACAGGGTCAAGAGCTAACACTTCTAGTCAGAACAAGTCAAGGTGCAGAAGCTGGACGCAGATATCAGGAGTGCAGGAACAGGAAACAAGACCAAGGACTAGAGTGAAATGCTGGGAGCAGGGCAATTTCTGTGCCCAGTGCAGGGCTGTCCCTGGGGGTGGTGAATTGTGGCAACCGCCCCAGGCCCCGTGCTTTGGGGGCCCTGTGGAGCTGGGCAGAGCAGTGGCTCCGCGTCCAGCCACTTGCTCCCTCCCTGCGATATTGACGCCAATGGTGGTGGCAGCTTCTTCAGGTCCACAGCCCATGGGATCAGAGCATGGGCTGATTTGGCCTGGGCCCTGGGCCCCGCACCCTGCTCGTGTCAGCTCTGGCCCAGCGGGAGGTTTATTGTGCAGACAGCTCACCAGTGTCTCCCCAGCTGATCAGTGTCCTGCCAGTAAAGCAGCCAATGATTGGCTCCCAGAAGGATAACGCAGCCACACTACCATAGTGACTTACCATAGTCATGGACAGACATATTGGCTAGGGACAGACATTCAAAAAGCCTGAGCCTGAACTGATTCAGTCTTTGCAGTTTAGTTTAACCTGACTAGGCTAAACCAGTTTGTAATCACAGAGGCATCCCAGACCTGCAGGCACATGCTTACAGTGGCTCAGTCTAGACGCCAGGGAGAGCTAGAGCAGCCCTCCCTTCTTTTCCCTTCGCTTTTAGTTTACTCATCAGTACCTACACAGTTAATTCCCTCCAGTAAGAGCTGTTTTTACTTCTGCATTATTGTAGTATAACTATTTTGAGAATTAATGACATTAAAAAATATATTAGGTATTGAATATAGTAATTGATCTGAGGGCCTGATGGGATTATTAGATCATTTATCTGACATGTACATATAACAGGTGATAGAATGTCACCCAGTTACCTGTCCGTTGAGTTCAATGATTTGTTTTTGGCTAAAGCATATCTTCTCAAGGGTGTCCGGTTTTGATTTGAAAACATGAGAGGATGGAGATCCACCTTTTCCCTTGTAGTGTACTCCAGTGGCTAATTACCCTCTGTGTTAAAAGGCTGTGAGGCTTTGATTTACTTTTTGAAGCCTCAATGCAATTTAGAAGATTATTTTCAAAATAATTTGTTCCTTGTTCTGTTACCAAGATTTGATGATATTTTAAGGCTAATAATTGGAATCCACTGAGTCAAAAAAATTGTCTCAGCCCAAAGAGCAAAGGAGATCAGGTACTTGACTTATGAATGCCCATCCATTAAGTTCCTCAGGGTTTGCAACCTGTTACTACTTTGCTTTTTAGGCACAAACTCTGGCTATTTGCATTATAATGCATTCCCTGTTTGCACCTGACAACAAAGTGAACAATTTAGGACAGCTTTTATGCAAACTTCAATTATTTTTTGTCAGCTTGACCTAAGCTCTCTCTTTTTGTTTTTTATTGAAAACTATGATGAAGGGATAAGATCCTAGATATTTTTTACATATGTAGCCTCTGGCAACTGTGATACAAAATCAAGAGATTCTTACACAGTTTTGTATGTAAGTGTTTTGATAATTTTTTCATTTGTCATAAGACAGAAAGACAATATCATTGTTACTTTAAATTTCAATTGCCAAATCAAGAGCAAGACCTTATAAAGTGGGTAAGGCAAAATGCCATGTTTATTGATTACGTGAATTAGATATAGAGGTTCAGACACACCTCTCATTTAGACATACACAAATCATCATGCACAAAATTTACGCACAGGCACACACAAACACAAAACAACCATTCCATTTAGACATTATAGTTACCAGTAGCAGTTTTTCAATAATAGTACTGGGTGGCCAGCCCAGGCCTTATTGACAGAGAGAAAGATCTTGGAGAATTCAGCTTGGCGCAGGGTGAAACAGACATGTCTGTGTTCAGACCAAACAGCAATTAAGAAAAAGACTCGCCCAACTTGGCATTTTCAAAGTCTTCTTTGATAGGGGTTGGCATCCTTTGTTTTAATGCTTTGGGGTTTTTCCATACCCAGCTTCTGTTTTTGTGATTGTTCTTCTCTGTCTTCAGCTTATCTCAGCCCAAGGTCAGTTTGGTTGTCAAAGTTGGTATCTCAGCCTTGGAGTGCCCATGCTGCCCATCTGGCAGGATGGGTGCATTCCTCCTCCTCCTCATTATCTTCTTTGTGCCCTAGACCTCAAAGGGATTCTTCAGTCATTCATTAATTAGTTTACTGACTGGTAGCCTACATTTGGCGCTTTGTTTCTTACAGAAACAGTGAAATCTTCTTCTCCTGTCTCTATGCCATTCGCTCACCATTCACCCCTCACTTCATCCTGAAGTCTATGCAGAGTTCGTTCACTTATGTCAAGCAGAAGGATGTAAAATGGAATTTTCAAGTTGCTTACAGGACAAGGCTAACATGGTTACATTCACTATTATTACACTCTGTTAACATCAGCTACATTAGTTCAGTTCCTGTTACATCATAATTTTTTATTAGAATTATTGATGGGGTGGTTAAATTCAACTATCAATGCAGTATAACACTGGTGGGCCACTCCTTTTTCATTTATGCTGTTACCATGGAAACGTGATTTTTTTTAGGCGTAAGTGCATTAGCTTAGCTATATTTCATAAATCAAGGGAATAAAATGTTAATTCACGCTTATTATATTAAAGGCAAATCATTTAAATATCTTGGTGTCATTTTCATTAGATTTTGATGACACTCATGGGAACCCAAATATTACTTCTTTTGGAAAAAATGGTTCCCTCATGATATAGGCATTCTCATGTTGTCTTTATCAGCGACTTTCATTGGACTTAATCATAGAATATTTCCAAAAGTGACTTCTCCTTTAAAGGTCAAGTTCTACAATTTTACAGGTACACATAGAATCATAGAAAATTAGGATTAGAAGTGACTTCAGCAGGTCACATCTAGTCCAAACCCCTGCTCACAGCAGGTCTGTCCCCAACTATATCATCCCAGTCAAGGCTTTTTCTACCTGGGTCTTAAAAACCTCCAAGGGTAGAGATTCCACAACCTCTCTGAGTAACCTGTTCCCAGGGCTGGATTTAGGCTTAGGGTATTTAAGCTACAGCTCAGGGCCTCACAATATGAGGGGCCTCTAAAGAAGAAACAAAACTGAACATTTTTGTTCTAATATGACAAAAATATATGTATATATGGCTCCAGAGTTATTATTCATATTGAGTTCATAAGTGTGTGCAGAAGTAACAATAGTTCATGTTTAAACTGAATGAAAATCCATTTTCATGGATTTCATGATTATTTTTATATAGTTTAGGGCCTCAGCATGTCATAATCCAGCACTGCCTGTTTCAACACTTTACTACTCTCCTGGTGAGAGAGTTTTTCCTACTATCTAAGGTAAACTTCTCTTGCTGCATTTGCTTGAGACCATTGCTCCTTGTTGTGTCATTTACCACCACTGAGAACAGTCCAGCTCCGTCCACTTTGTAACCACCCTTCAGGTAGTTGAAGGGTCTTATTATCAGTCTTTTCTTCTCCAGACTAAGTAAACCCAGTTACCTCAACCTCTCCCCATAAGTCCTGTTCCCTAGATCTCTGACTATTTTTGCTGCCCTCTGTTGGATTTTCTCCAATTTGTCCATATCTTTTCTGTAGAGGGAGCCCGAAACTGGACACAGTGGGTGTCTACATCTGACCGTACAGCAGCTTTGTTACTGCACCATCATTTCATACTTCCTTTTGGAAGTACTAAAAGACAGTTCAGTAATAGCCCATATTGTGCCATGCTTGCAGCGCATGGTTATTTTTGGCTACTACGTTGCTGTAGCAACACACTATAATGAGGGAGTACATTGCTACAGTGATGTAGCAGTGGCATCACAGGTTTTGCCAATGGATGCTACGGTGCCATAGCATCTTGTGTAGATGCGCCTAGTACTACACATGTGGAAGCTTTTCCTCTTTTATTTTGCTTACAGTTTTGATGTGATAGCCAAGTAAAGACCCTCCCCAGGAGTGTTCCCAGTACAAAAAGGACCATGTTGGTGGTTTGTAACCTTACAGAAGTTGTACTGATGGACATTATGACACCCACAAGGCTGCAAACTTGCTTGTGTTTATATTAAGTTCTAGGACACTAGGGCTTTAAACCTGTGCTACTAACTTACTGATGCTTATGGTTCCATATAGTGGTAAAGGTTGGAAACTACTTGGAAAAGATTATAATACTACCCAGAATACTAGTATTTTACTAGATTCATCTTTTGATTGAAAGGTGCTACCCTTCCTATGATGCACTGTTGACCTGCACAAAGAACTTCCATTGTTGGGAGTGATCCATTCAAAACCAAAAACATTACATTGCCATGGCCTTACATGTGGAAGATGTATCTTTCTTTCAGCAGATAGTTTGATAATGTTAAATTGGAAGTCCAGTAGAAGGCAGCTGTCATCCCTTATTCACTGAATATTAGACACAGTAAGGACATATGGTGGCCACCAACTTGGCTAACAGGCAAAGGATTGAACTGGGGACATCCAGAGTTGACAACAGCTTGAGCTAAAGAGACATCTGGAGGCAGTAACAAAGTTGCATCCTCTGTGGATCAAACATATTGGATGCTGTGTGATACACACTGGGCATGTCTACACGTGAATTTACATTGGCTTAAATTTACTGTGCAGTAAGCAGGAGTAGGCCGATGTCTACACATGCAGGCATTAAAGCTCATTAACGCTGTGTGTGGACTGGTTTGAGACTAAAGTTAGTCCCAAGTCAGTCAGCATACACAGTGTTACTGTGCAGTAAGGCGTCTACACATGTGTTACTATGCAGTAACTAATTGGGCATAAGTTTGATGCCTGCATGATGCAGGTATCAAGTTTATACTCAGGTCTGCATAGCCTACTATCTTTACTGTGCAGTACAGGTGTGCATATGTAGCCATGTGCCCATACAGTGCAGTAATTTCAGTTCCTGGGTAGTAAATGCACACATGTAGATGGGCCCACTGAGTCATGGGTTATAGATACATGTGGGAGGCCAGACAGGGCTCTATGAATGATAGTAACCAAGACTACTTTCTGGAGTCTTCTTTGACTTGTTCATTCTGGGCCTCTGTTCCTTCTTTTTTACTGTTCAGTTTTATAGTCAGCAGAGATAGTGAGGTGGTCATTCCTGGGAAGTGTACAATATCTGAGAGGGTATCTGATGAAATCAGGCCAACTATTTAGTGTATTTTGTTTTGTTGTCTTTTTTTTCCATTTGTTTTTTAGATGGTCTATAAATGGGTTCATGAGCTTGTTTTAATATAGTAACCACCAAAGCTTGGTTCATAAAAAAAACATATTCTGCTTCCAAGTAAATTATAGACTGTTCTAAAATATCCCATCAAAACCTTTCCTGCACACTGCCAAAACAGGACAAAAACAGTGAAATGATGATGTGATCAGGCAGGAGTTATTAACTATTTGCAGTCAGACAACTGTGTATTTTCCAGAGGGAAAAAAAGAATGCAATCTCAGGAAATGCTGCTGCTTAAGTAAAACCTGCCCAGGGGAAGGCCTTCGTTATTTACGGGCCTGAAACGTAGGAAGAATATTTGCCATAGCAACCTTTGCATCATAATGCCAGGGTGTCAGGGATGCCTTTATGTTACTTAACAGGGATAACCCATAAATAATTTATTCAGTCTCTCTCTCTCTATCTCTCTCTCTCAATTTTAAGATCTGTTGACTTCAAAACACTGTTTTAACACCTGTGCCTGTCAGTTTTCTTAAGCACCCAGTCCTACAAACACTACCATTCATCGTGCTCTTTATCACAAGTGTTTCCTAGTGCTCTGTAGCAAGTTGGTTTAGAATAAGGCCCCAATATACTGGAACTAATTGCTGCAGTAAAGTATGTTCAAAAGGGCTCACTGGTGACTGCAGCATGCCAGACCTAAAATCTGGAGCAAACAAAGTGTCCTGTCCCAGGACCCAGCTGGTTTCACTATACTGACTTTTCTGCTATTCTAGTTTTGTATAAAACCTTGATAGTGATTAGGCTGCTGGTCAATACCTGTATTACTCACCACCACTCCATTATATCTTGTTTTATACTTTAGATAAGTTTTTAGGAACAGAGACTCTTTTTTTGGTTTGTGTTGGTCCAGTGCCTAATATTGCAGGCATAATTGACCATAATGGGCCATAATGAGAGCTCCTAGCTATCAGAGCAATTCAAATAGTAACAATAATTATTAGCATTAGTTCATTTAGTCTGCTGATCTCGGGTGGAAACTGGAGAGCATCCATTACATGACTCTCCATCCCTCCGTCCTCCCCGTCAGCAATCCTGGATTCGGGATAGTGTTCTCAAAGCTTTGCCAGATTGACCTGTATCAGGATGGAGGCACAGCAAGTAGAGGTCATTCAATATGCTTTCTTCTTTTCCCTCTAAAGAAGTGCTAGTGTGATGGACTATGACAGGGGGCAGCAACCCCCGGCACGCGTGTCAAGCATGGCATGCAAGACCATTTTGCTCAGCACACCACCACCAGCCCAAGCTCTAAGCAGCTGTGGCCAGCTACGGAGCCCAGGCTGCTCCCAGCAGGCGGCTGGGAGACTGCAAGCCCTACTGCAAGCAGACTGGGCTCTGTGGGCCGGCTGCAGCCGGGAGGCTGTGAACAGCTGGTCTGGGCTGCGGCATGTCAGCACTCCGGCACCTTCCAAGATAGATATTGTGGTTGCCTGCCCCTGGACTATGGGTTTTACTGTCATACTTCAGTTTCCCCCTTTGGTTGGGGGCTGGTGAAGGGGGCATTATATAGGGGGTTATAGAAACAGTGAAGCCAATTGACCTCCTGGCCTACAAGACAGAAAACACATCCATCTACAGAGACGTGAATACCTTTGTTGATACTTCAGGAGACATGGGGATTACAGGGAACAACTAGGAGGCATTTGGGGGAGAGAGAAACGTAAGCATGACAATAGGCTGCAGGGATGGACAAGCATCGTGTTGTCTGAAGAAGAGTCTGGAGACAGAGACCAGTGCAGGAGCATTTGAGGGTTGGAAGCTGGGCAGACTGTGAATGGAGAAGTAGAGCAACTTTAGGGTTGCTCTGGACTGTGTCATGCTGGGGGCAGAGGATTTCTTAACCCTTCAGAGCGACGTTGAGAATCTCTGGCTGGGGGGCCTTTGCCCTAATAAATGCCTTTATTAAAGCCGAGCTGCCTGCTTGCTGCCTGGAACTTCAGCTTTTACTCATTCTTCGTAACAAAAGCAAGTTTCCCTCTCAGGAATACAACTGGTTGCTGGTTCCTTGGTTTGGTGCCATGGAGAACAGGAAGGGTGAGAGATCGAGCAAAGTTCCCGTTTTTTAACAGGGTCTGAGCGTTTGCATTACTTTGGTACTTTGGCAGGTCTGGCCGTCCTTCTGGCAGGCCTTTCGACCCTACTGGCGACGTACCAGCTTTGTGCCAGAACAGTTTAATATTACCAATGTCAGATCAACAGATAAAGGTGAACAAATGCAGCAGGGAACAATCTGTGCGGTTACCTGAACCCAGCCTTGTATAATGTGTTAAAGAGGTCTTGTACCAAATTAATTCCTTGCTTGTCTGTGTGCTGGTTTTAATTCTCCATCTGCCACTCAAATGCCGCAGCTGCCTAACACAGGACCAGGAATCTTTCCTTATACTGCTGTTCTGTATAACTTCTCATCCCTGGCCACCAGAAAGCAATGAGAGTTTTCCTTTTGTAAAAAATCTCAAAAGGCATGTCCTCACATGCAGGGGCATGCACTTGCATTGGCAAAAAAAGTAGCAAATTTGTGCTGCTACTTATTGCTGCTGCACACGCTCCTGCATGCGTGCTTTGGTGTGGGACAAAATGAACGCATTGGGAAAACTGTTGTTTCTCCGCTCCTCCTGGCTCCCAGCACGCTCAATGAGCCAGGGCGGGACTAGAGGAGGGAAGACAGAGAGTCTCCCTGGAGGATTAAGTCTCTATGTCTGCCAACGCTGACTGCTGTGGCATGCGAGGCACCATTTTTTTTTCTCGGAATTTAAAAAAAAATTATTTTTTTGCTACTGGGATTTCCTGATAGAAAATTTTGCCCCTGCACTGTAAATCTGCAGCATGGGGCAGGTTTCAGCACGCAGAGCATGCAGTTTATGGCGCCACAGAGAAGTTTGCATCACCACGAACTGCATGTGCCTGCTCATCTGGAGCTGGCCAAAGCTTGGACTCAGTGTCATTTCTTGTTTTCCTAAAAGAATCTGAAATCTTTCACGTAGGCAATCCCTTGAGAGTCATATAGGGTCCATTTTTTACAGTAATGCCATCTTTTTTTGGAGATGCTTATTTCCTGGGTGTAGAGTCCAGTTGCTTTAATACTGAAATGCTAAGTTTTTAAGACTATGAAGTACAAGGTCCCTTCAGGGACTCCCCTGAATGAAGTCTAGTGTAATCTCTTTGGCAGACAGGAGGCATCTATCCAGGCTTGAATTTGATTTTCATATGCAACTGCATGCTTGCTTGAGCCTTGCTTAGCTGCTGCTTCAGGTCTGTGCATCTATTCGTCCTGGCTTTTTTGAATCACTTTCCTCTGGTGGATCACAATTTCTCCACATCTGAATTTTTTTCAATGAATTAGATGCTTAATTGTACTTGTTAATGTACTGTACTGAGAAATAAACCGTGATTTCTTTTCCTTTTTATTCATTTAAAGAGTGATGGAAAAACTTGTCAGTTCAGTCTCCCATGTTTTTGCTGAGCAACATGTTACTATGTTGTGGTTCATTTATTGGAAATTGCTTCAGCAGAAGTCTGAGAGCTATAGTAAGTTTAAGATATTATAGCATGATTGACGAGGGCAGCTAGACTCGTTTCTAATTGCTAGTAAAAGTTGTAGAAGAAGATTTAAGGGCGTAGTTCATCTCTTTTCTTGTTCCAGAAGTCAATGCTGATGGTAGCAGAGGTTGCGATTAGTAATTACTTAGATTTGTATGACAGATGGAAAAGGGAATCAAATTAAGTAGCTGGTTTAGGATACATTATAGAGCAACATTCAGCTTTAAACACGATTGCCTTTTTCATTCCTAAAAAAAGGCACAAACAATGACAGACTAAAAATAGCTGTTCACTTTGAGTTGACGACAGCTTCTGAGGGCCCGTCTTTAGGAAGAAGTTGCAGGGGGGGGGCAGGGAAGGCTGCTGTCTTCCCAATTTTTTCTTCAAATGCAGGTCCTTCTGTTTAAGCTTCTTTACCTCATTGCCCACAAAAATACCCACACACTTTGACAGGGCTTCAGCATCTCTGCAGATTTTGAAGGGAGGGGCATTCAGTGCATTACTTAAAGAAAGCCTAAAAAGTCACTGCAGATATTTCTATTAAGTAGTGCTTATCCTACACAAATTGATCAGTGCTGATAAGGAAGGTGATAGTAAAGACTTTGCCACTCTTTTCCTCCCACAGTATCTGCTGCAGTGGGAGGCTGGGGGAGAGAAGGACTCTTCTGGGTTTTATTTTTGAAGACGGCTTCATAATCCAGTGTGAATATAAGTGCTTTCCAGCGTCGGAAATGAACAGTCAAATCTCCGCCTTGCACTCCTGGCCTTTCTGACCAGTAAACGATCAGTTAATTTGTAGCACCCAGTGGCTGACAGGAGTGACAAGAGTGATTTGATCTTTTTTGGGGGGCTTGTGAATTAAGGCTTTCCCTTCTGGCTAGGTTATGGGTTTCTTCTTCCTGGAAGACATTCGAGCAGCATAAATTGAGAATCAGTACTTGCAGAATGTAAGGGTGCAATCTTTATTAGGATTCCCTGCTTTCATTTCAGGTTTTTTTTTCTCACCGTGTTTTTAATCATAGCCAGACGAGCAAGCTCTGCTTTTAAAAATGATGGTTAATGTCTTATCTAAGAGCCCAAGGAAAGTCGTGATTTTTATAGCCAGTCCATTGCATTTGTATTAAATGAGAGCGAAGAAGTAGGTGGGACTTTTTGCCATTTAAAAATAGATTAGCATAGGGGACTGAACTTGCATTTGTAGAAATATTAATAAGCCAGCCAGCCATTGTCCCTAATCAGTGCCTATGTTTGTAAGTAGAACATGTTGAATCTGTCATGATTGATGACGTTATCTTTGTTAAAAGGGATGCTGCATCTTTAACAAGACAAGGCAGAAATGTTGCAGAATCTACAGTGAAACTCAGCATAGAAAAAGACTCCTTTATCCCTTTCCCATATGTAAAATATATCCGTTTGTAACATATTTAAAGGAAAACATTAGACTATATGCACATGACTCACTGGTTAAATTTTAATTCCTCACCTTTCCCCTCTGGGTGATCCCGTTCTCTTCTCCCCCCCTCCCCTTTTTCCCCCCTGAATTTAAAATGCTGGAAGGAAAAGCAACTGAGGTCTAAGTTTCAGATGCTGAATTCTCTGCTAATTGAAATTACGGGGCACAATGCTATATTTAGCTGATGAAGAGATATGTAGCTTTCACTCAGTGCCTTCAAGACATGTCTTTTTGTAGTCAGAAAAACAGAGATCAATGCATTTTCAAACTGACAGAGAGAACGGATGCTTCTTAGTAGCACATGCTCAGGATCGTGCGTGTACCGTTTGTGCAGAGCAGAGACGCTGAATACTGGTCCATATGCTCCTTGTTTACTGCAATGTTTTTTGCATGTTACTGTGCACTCCGGACTAACGTGAAGGTAAGAGGAGATGAGACAACAATTTGGCAGGAATGTACATGTAAAACCAGCTGCAGAAAATGTCTACCTTGTGTTGCTCAGTACTTTGGAATTGCTGGCTGAAGAGGCATATTATTACAGGTGGTTGTGGAGGCTTTGTTTTATTGTGTCCGTGCAGCTTAACAAGAGAAGCATGTTTTAATTTTGCAGCGTAGTGACCTTCAGTTTTTAACTGCTTGCAGTCCAGGTTCTAGCCTTGTCTGATATAATATAAATGTTTTGGGAATGTCCAGGTAGGCCAGAAACAAGAATCCGAAGGCTGTCTGTGCAAAGCTCTGTAGCTTTATCTAGAATATGAGATCAGTGACTTTAGCCCCCCACCAAACCCTCCAAGTGATGCTATCTGCATGTTTTCTTGCTGATTACTTGTCTGCATATCTGGGGAGCTGCTTGTAACTGGATTTTTATCCAGATTCCTTTCTAACTTGGCACCAAATGCATACAAACAAATGCTGAACAACATCCTGAAAAATAAACAATATATTATTACTCTGCAAAACCAAACAGACAAAAAGCCTGCTAGCAGTATCAGTCTCAGTCGGTGGTTACTGTTAACCCTCTTTTGTCACCCAAGTCAATGTTTCCTCCTCTGTTAATTAGCCTTAGAACTTCAATATAAGTTGCTGGATTTATTGCCTTGTTTGCAGCTAGGACAATATTAGTAGACAGGATCACTGACATTGTACTCACTGAGCCAAGCAAGTGGGCCAGCTGTGGGAATCCAGTTGCATAATTTAAATGAATTACAGTTCTCAGTCAACATACTAGGGAGGTGCTATAGTTGTGCTTGTGCTAAACCCAAATGAGTGCGTCTGTCTGAGAGAGAAAGTATTGTCAAAAGCAAAACAATTAAAATAAGTGGATCTTTAATTGGATTGCTAATTATGATGAATGATTTGGACCTGGACTGCTTTAAGATGTCTACGAATTAAAGTAATTTTTTTATATGCATACTTGTGTTTGAATAGCAGATTTGTTAGTTAAATGCCGATAGTAGAGGAACTTGCTGTTGTTCATTAGGTCAAAATGATTTTTTTTGTCTTTTGATTAAAAAAAAAAAAAGCATAATTTCACCAGCAACTCCTTCAGAGGACGTAGTCCCTTCTGTCATCATAAGCAAAATATTTACTGCCCCTTGTTTTACTGAATTGTCAAGCCTTCTCTTTTTATTACTGTTAATTAACTTTTGTAATTCATGTTCTCCTTTATTTATGACAGGAAAGAGAAAGCAAGTACAAATTGTCTTTGACAACATAGAAATCAAGTCAGAATGTACAACTTCTAACTTTTAATGCTACTTTCCTGTCCTGTTAAAACACAGTTAGTTTTTTTACTTGTGCTTTACTTATAAATGCTTCTGGCAGTACAGTAAATTATACCCACATTATATGCTCTGTGATCTAGGTAGCAATTTGTCAATAACCAGAAGAAATGTTCTGAGACCAACTACTCTCGACTGGGTAGCTCATCACATTTCACTAGCTGCGTTGAACTCTATTGGAGTCATTTCACTGAAATGATATCATTCTTGAGAACTGTGTTTTCAGCCTAAATAACAAAGTATGCAGGAGAGATGTCAAAATAACTCTTTCACTGTAAGTTTCATAGTGTACCTTATTAGTAAATGCAATGGTAACAGCTAAAATTATCACGAGTTTAACTTTAGAAATGTCTTTGCTTAAATTCATAGACATAGAATAAAATGAATGGTGGGTGGGTGGGTGTGCGTGTCCCTGACCAGAGCCTTATGATTATTTGGATAAGTTGCATATAATTTCCTGGAATGACTTTAGCTGCAAAATAGCTCTGGTATAATCAATTGGCATATAATATCAGCATACTAAATATTATTCACGTTATTATTCTGAATGGATTATATTATGCTCTGCTTTTCATCTCTCACATCAGTTTTCAGTATACAAGTTTTCAACTACTTTCCAAGTTACCCGTATGGGAGTAAGAACATAAGACAACTGCATGAAGTTTGCAGAGACAATTGATCCAATGGCAGTGACTGTCCCTTTACATGTAAAGTAATTCCTATTTTTTCCTGGAGTGGAAAGTTACTTATTAAAGAGTGAAAGGTGCTCTCCATCACCAGTCCTCACAAAATGTATCATACAAGCTTCTCCAGAACTCTGGTATTCACTTGGTTGGCATTAACATAATCCACAGCTTAATGGGTGGCCAAAATAAATGCAATACATTACAAAACATCTGTTTCTGGTTTTGTCTTTTTCTCCCTTTCAGATGGATGGAAAAATTCTAGTGGTTCTCAAATATTTTAGTCTTTAAGTCATAATTAAATTGAAACTACAGCCTGTAACAGCACAGTCTTGCTTGCATTGGAAAGTGAAAAAGAAAAAGAGGTTGGGTCTGTTTCTGATGGCACATGCAGTTTATGGTGTTAAAGGTATCAGATTTTTCAAGTTCAAGGTAGGACTTTTGGTTCTTGATTATGCATCTGGCCAATGAAATGCCTGCATGAATTTAGCTGATGTATGTAGACTAATAGAAATCAAGAAAGCTTCCTTCTCCCCCTGCGTTGTGATTCAATCTGCATCTTTGTTGTTGTTTAAGATATAGACTGACCGTTCGTTCACTTCTACCGTTTGATTAACTGTTTCTCTTGCCTCCGTAGCAGTGAAGTGGAAGCGGTTAGGCTATGAATGAAAAGTTGTGGTCAAGGAGTCTTTTCCTTTTGGGACTATTTCTGATGGCAAAAAACCCCCAAACATGAAATTCCAGTTTGAACTTAAGAATGGAAGCAAACAGACAATGATGTATTGATTTAGAGGTTGAGCTATTAAGATAAAAAAACTGTTGTCTGATATCCTCTTTGCACTTACATGTTTGTACATACCTCAGTTGGAGATGCTATAGAAGGCTATGGCATGGGATTATGAATTAAGATTAAAGTACAGTGTCTCCAGTAATGGATGTGGCTTTAGGAGGCATCTTAAAAAACCTAGCATATGTAATAGTTAAATTTGCCATTGTGTTTGCAACATTATCTCTTTGAAATAAAGTATAATCAATAATTGAGGTGCAGGCAGGATAGATATTTGATTGTGCCCATGTGATACTGAAAGTATTTCATTGTTTGTATATAAGAGACGTCTGTGGTTGCCCTTAAAAACTTTCCAATCTTGACTTAGATCACTAGTTTACTATTATCTCAGTTTTTCCAGCATCCCCTGTAAAACTATAGGGAGCATTACAAATTCTTAGGACAGACTGTGTGAGGCTGTAACAGCTGTCAAAGGCTTGTTATTCTAAAATTTGGCAGCTAAACCTTGCCCCTTTGATGTCAGTAGACGTTCTGCTCTCAACAACCTCGGATCTCTCCTTAGGTGTTATAAGTATAGCTGTAAATGTAATAGATTTACTTTGGTCAAGGCTGTTATTTTTGGCTCACACTTAGAAGATCTTTCTTGAAGGCCGGTTGCTTTTAAGACCCTCAGTTAGCAGGGCATCTATCATTTGGACATCATCTCAGCATTTGTTGTGAACAAGGGAGCCAATATCAAGGCGTTCTCGGCTTGGGGCACCTCCTCTGTAGAGTTCAGTCTCCACAGAAGTCAGCCATGGTTGGAGCTTCGTAAGCTTCAGCCCCCAGTATAAGACTTGTTTCTTTTGTTATCCATTTTGAGCTTTATCTTTCAAAGTATTAAATATCTCCTAACAGGTTGGGGTGTTCTTATCTCACAGTTGGGTCCGTGGGAATTCAACTCACTCAGCATCTTTCTGGGGTTGCTTGGCACTTGGTAGGACTGGGCCCTTGGCCGGATATTTTGTATTACTTAGTATTTTTTTACTTGAGTGTGTTAATTTAGTGATGGTGGCAGCTGCTTAATGTTTAACATTTGTCTTCCTAGGGCCTAGGCAGGAAATCTCAGTCAAGTGGTGACACTGGTGGAATTTATTAAGTTATGTTCTGATCTGTGCCGTGGCACGTATTTGCAGTGCTCTGGTAATAGTGTAAAGCTGCTCCAAAGGGCAACCTGGAGCGTCTTTCAGTGGGAATGAATCCCTGGCTAGCACCAAGTTGGTATCTGCACCTACCCCGTGTGATGAGAGCACGGTGGTTCGTGGTAAATGCCTACAGAGCCTCTCCAAGCTGGCCCCACTTCAGCACTCTGGCTTTCTCTCTTCTCCCTTGTATTGCATCTATATTTTAAAGATATAATAATGCACTAATTTAACATAACCGTTTTCAATTGCAAATTAAATATATGGCTAAAGTAATCATGGCTATAAAAAAATATGATAATAAATAGCAGAATGTTTTCTTGTCAGCAGCTGTATAACATCACAATACATAAAAAAAATCCATATACTTCACCCCCTTCTGATTAAGTTTGTACATGTGCAAACCTACCTTCTACCCCTCCTCCTGCAGTATATGTTATCTCTATGAATTAAACTGCATTACCTTCTTAGTGAGTAGTCAGAAGGTTAAATAGTCCAAGTAATTCTCAGCGGTGCCAGGAATTAGTCTGAACTTTCAACAGGAGTACATTTCCTAACTCTTTAACACACCTTTAAAAAAAAAACTGGGGAGTAAGCCTGAGAGGTTTAAAGAGAGTTAAGATCCCAGCTCCCATAAGAGACCCAGTCCTTGATTTGTAAGGCAGCATGCAGGGTTCATATTTTGTATCACGTGACATACTCTGGCATCTCTCTCTCCTTACCAAGATTGCAGGAAGATGGGCTAGCTGATCCAGCAGTATATAGGTGGTTAACTCCCTGAGTGCTAAAAATCTAGTTCTTAGAGAATTACCCAGCTGAAACGGTGCAAGACTGAGAGTCTAATAGGATACAGAGGGAAAAACGTGTACAGTAGGAAAAAATAACATTTCAGATTTGTAGATTTTTTTTTTCAAATCAGTACATTAAAACAAGATGAAAATAGAGGGGAAATGCGCTCATCCAATTTAGCCTGAGCTGTGTACTGTCTTTTTAGATACTTTTTAAGTCAAGCATTTCAGTTTTTGTAGCTCAGGTGATTTATAAGCTAGGAAGTATTATATCTCATTGCTGTAAGATAAATGGCAGGTCAAAGTACTGTATTATATTAAGAAATGATGTACATTATTATTGGAAGCTATGTAAATATCCAGGTCAGAGAAGTTAAATCAAAGACCTGCGGTGGAGGTGGAGAGAGAAGGGAGGAGGAGGAGGGGGAAGGGGGTACAGTATACTTAAGTTGTTTTTCTAAATTTCAGGTCATTTGTGTTTGAGCTGATTGCCTGTATTGTGAACTAAAGCAGACCTTGATTTTGATGACAATTCTGTTTTAATGACGGGAGGATCTGGCCCTCAAACCCAAGTTTTCTGCGTTGTATTGTCTTTGCTAAAAGTAGGGGATGGAATTATAGGGACCACAGTCCATGTTGGTGAAATGGAGCTACCAGCTTCCTGGATATCTGCTTATAAAGTAAATGCTACAGCTCACAGTAGAGTCACTCCAGTTTTCGGCATTACTAGTAAAACATTGTAATATTGATTTTTGAAGTCAATTGTAAATGCTCTTCTAACCTTTTGTTTCTTGCCAGGCTAAAATCCCACTTATGTCCTGAGACCTGACTGATCTCAGGCTGGTTTTATATTGCTGTTGTTCTGTAAATTTTAGGACTTTCTACAGATTTATTTCACTGGTCTAAGTGAGATCCCAATCGACTGCCACGTACTTCAGGTGTTGCAGTAGGACATGGAGCGCTTGGATTCCTCAAGGTGATCTTTCAAATTTTCCATATCTAAAATCTGAATAAGTCTGATTCAAATGTCTTGCAAGTATTTTGAATTGCTGTTTACAAGCTGTGCTACTTCTGTCAGCAACTAGTGTTGCCTTTATGAAACAGGGACATGAGAGGAAATTCATGAGAGTCAGCATTTGATGGTAAGGGGATCATTATAATTAGTTAAGGAGGTTGTTAGCCTTGTCATGCTAGAAATAAGAAACTTTGAGGTACGGTCATATTGTTTGCAGAGTCTATAGAAGAAATAATCCTTCAAGACACTTATGAGTAGGGAGAATAGTTGCACAAATGTCAGTATGAGTGCTCTGGCATAAGAAATTAAATGAACAACAAAGATGGGACTTTTTCAAGACAAATGTGAAGCAGATTGATATCGTGACAGGTAGGTGCTATGTAAGTTTGGTAACTGAAATGATCATCTGAAAGTCCAGAGAACAGATGTTCTTTTTCTTCATTCACACATTTCTGGATAAGAAGCTAATAGACAAAATGGAACCAGCAATTCAGTTTGTTTTTCATCTCCTGGTTTAATATGGGCTCATTAGAGCTTATCAGATGTGCTGTTCTTATCAGATATAGAATTGGCATTTTTTTTCAAGAGCAGAATTAAAATGATCTCAGATTTAAAAAGGATTTAAATTAGTTGGGTTTTTAAGGTACATGAATAATGTGGGTATGGTATTGCATCTCCACTCTACAGTTTTTGTTTTTTATGTTTACACAAAAATGATAAAAGCAAAGGATTGTATTGTTCATTAACTAAACATATGGATAGGTTTGTCTGATATGGAGAGGAGATGAGATTGCCTCAGTGTTCTCATTCGTACCCTCTCATTTTGTAACAAAAGCAGTAGATCAATAATAGCCTGTAAAGCATCATTAAATAATATCTTTCAATGTGCAATATATGGGCTTTCCTTTAGGCAGGAAATACTGTGGATTTAAGAATTTTCCTACTTGGAAGTGGAACGAACACAAACCATTTTGAAATTTCTGAAAAATTAAATTCTGAAAAAAATTATAAGATTGATCAGAAGATTTGTTCCAATAAGATAAAAACATGTATATTCAATTTAGACCCTTTAAAATGTATATATAAAGACGCACTTTTTGATTGGGAAAAAATCCAAAACGCAATGAAAACTCTAAACTTCCAATTTTGAAAATATCAAGACAGGATCTTTGATATTATAAAAGGCTTTGTTTCCTTTTCTTTGCCAAACTCTCCTCAAAATTGACATGTTTTGACATTTGGGATTAGACATAAACAGCATTTTCCATCCAAACAAAATCAGTGGAAATTTTCAGCCTATATTTGGTACATGAATAAATTTTATTTGATGCCCAGAACCAATAATTTTATATGGAGGGGTAGTCCCACATATAATGCAACCAGAACTACACTTGTGAGCATAGAGTTACTTATGCATGCGAGTAGCTCTAGTTAATTTTCCATGGCTATAACTTCGTAAAATTGAGGCTTTAGTGACCATTTCAGTAAAGGACTTAGGTTCCCGGCAGATGTGCAGGTAAAGGCACTCTGGGATCTATTGCACCATCTCCACAAACGTGCTTCCTGCCATTGTGCACATGCATGGGAGGGGACACGATTGTGGGATCGCACATTGGATTCCATCATGCCTTATTGCCGGTGCAGGGAGAGCCCAGGATAATGAGCTCCCCCTGCACCACAGCTGGGAGCCCTGATCAGCCTCCCTTTTATGTAATAGCTCTCTGCACAGGGTATGGGACATCCAGGATATATTCCTTCCCCTGTCTCAGGGCATTCAAATCCACTTCTCTCAAGATACTGCTCTAAACACCAGGCTAAATGCTTTCTAGGTGGAGTCACTTTCCATGCCTCCTACTGAACTTTTCCCATGGCTCTTAAACAATTCGGAATTCATTACGGCAGACAGAAACAGCCAGATGGTGGCCTGACTTCAGATGCTAGTGCTTAGGGCACTCAGCTGGGGAGTTGGGGTCACCTGAGGTCCAGTAAACTGCCTAGAAATCAGGAACAAAATTTTAATTTAGTTTTGCCTCACTTAAATGGATCAAAGTGTTATACTTTCATGATTATGTGGGCTTCTGTTCATTTTTTCTTGTAGCCTTCTTTAGATATACTGTTGTTAATGTCGTGCTATTTCTCTAACGGCCTCCATCAAGTCAGTGCTTGCTTGTGGCCTGGCATTTGTAATCTCTGCCTCGGGTCGCTTGCATCTTGTTTTGCTGAGAAAAAAACAGTGATATCCTTAGAGGCAGCAGGAGTCAAAGTCAAGGAAAGCATCCTTTGCATGTGAAGGCTCCAATGTACAAATGATTCCACATCACCGAGTTGTGGCAGTGTGTCAAGGGGGATAAGTACTCATTTTCTGTATAGATGATAGCTAGTTAATAGGAGTGATTTGGACTCATGGCATGAAGACAGATCACCCTTCTGCACCAGAGAACTGACAAAGTTCTGATTAATTAGGACTTTACCTAAGAGTGCAAAGAATTGTTTTGGGTATTATCTGGTTGACCACTAGTATCCAACTTCATTGGTAAATGAAAACATGCTCAAACTTGCCAAAGCAGGTCTTGTGCTTTCTTCCCTCGCAAGCAATGGGATTTTTGCATCTGACTTTCAAAGTGAGTGAGCTCATGTTTGAAATGCCCACAGGCAGGTTATTTAACTAGGTATTTAACCCAGACTATACTAGGAATGAGGCAGGTCTAATCTACTGCGTTGTCACAGAGTTTGGATTCATGGACACAGATTAATGAGCATTCCAGGAATATGATCTAAAAACATAGCTTCTCCCTCTTTGGAGGAAGACATGTCTGATTTTGCTCTTTACATCTTCCGAGTAAGATCTGAGCATGAGAAATACTATAAATCCTCCTATAAGCTGTACAGCTCTCAGGCTGCTTCTGGAAAGGTAAAAGAAAAATTAAGTCTTATAAAAACAAATAAAAGAAACCTAAGCATTCTTCTTCTTAATCTCTCTTTTTCACAGAATTATATAAAGCTCTCTGGGCACCTATACATGTGCTCTGGAGTGGAGGGGAGGCCTTTAATTAGAGTGGCTCTGAGAGCAGCTCGAACTAAATCGCCCACAGCATCCTGTATATTCAGCATCCTGTGCCCCAATGCCGTTTTGCAATGTGGGGACCCTGAATACACGTGATGCAGAGGCTGCTGGAGCGCACTAATTAGCAGGCTCCCACAGACGTGGAGCAGACTCGATTAGCATGTGGTGGAGCAGAGCTCCGTCACATGTATGGTGCCCTCTGATTCCAAAGTGGACGTCTAGAAGGATAGGCATTCTTTCTTTGGGAACGTTATGACGGTGTGGTTAAGAGGATAATTAAAACCTTGGAGCAACTGGATAAAAAGTCAAAGCACAACTCAGATAAACATTTTCTTCTAAGCTCCAAGTACAGCAGAAAAAATCTTGTGTTACTTCATGCATATTAGCAGACATTTTGTGGCATTGTGCTGAGTACTGAGCCCAGCCTAGCCCAGTTTTCTTTAAAAGAAACCTGTTTCCATTTAGGTACAAAAATAAGTAGTCAAAGTTTGAAAAAATGCTTGGTATAGATTCATCCAAGGTCTAGCTTCAGCTTCCAACCATTTATAAATGTGTCTGTTAGACGAAAGCGTCCACTACTGGAGTTTTGTTCCTCAACTCAAGCATGATTGAGTTATTCCTTATGCTTATCTTCGATGAAACAAATAGATTGAATCCCTTGGCTCTTTTTTTGGGCCTTGTTCCGCGGTAATTTTGGGTGGCTCCTGGAGCTCTTACCACCTGGATTGTCCCCACATGAACGCTTCAAACTTGTTTTAAGCGCTCATTATGATCCTCACAATGTGGTCCCCATCTTTAAAAAAGGGAGGAGGCAGGACCGAGGCAACTATTCTGATCAGGTCACAAAAGCATTGGATGCAGGTGTTGCTGTGGATCCATATCAAAACACAGACTTGGTAGAAGTCTATTGCCTTTGTGCATCTAAATGGCAGTTTTCTATCTGACTATATGGCTGATTTGGGCTCTCGTTTTATATAAGTTTTCATAGTACTGAGCACGTGCAGCGGCTGGGTACATGCACACATATGTGCATGAGTTCCTGAGCATAAATTCCAGACAAATGATGGACAAGGCACAGCAGCAGCCATTCTGAGTTTTAATTCTGGTTAGCTGAGTACTTAGGAAGCCACAGATGGAGGTGCTATGCTTTTTTCAGAAGGGTTTTGAGCATTATTCACTCTACCTCCTTAACATAATGCTGGGAGCTACCACAGCACAGGTGGGATATTATCTAGACAGCTCCCTCTCTTTCTAAGATGAGCCACTGAGAGGACACTATTAGGAGCACAGGTCTAGACTAGAACCCAGATCTCCCTACTATGAAGGTCAGCTGCTGTCTCACTGAGCCGCACACACTCCAGCTTGTGTCTTGTTCTCACCATCTCCATCTCTTGGCTGTCTAAGAGGCCAACCTCAAATGAAGCACTAGAGGGGCAGGAGGATTGGCTAATTCCTAACCATGATCTGATTAGAATATTGCATTGAGAAATTAGAGTAGATGCAGTTTCGAATCCATTATGAGGATGGGCAACTTAGAACCTGGGTGTCTGGCCGTTTTCCTAACAACTCAGTTATCAAGGCTAAAATGTGGGGAGGTTCCTTCCCTCCTCCCTCCTTATCATGTGTTTCTGGAATTTAACACTTGCTAGTCACATATATTTTCTGTCTTCTGGACTTATACCCAGACATGTGTCCACAATGGGTGCAAAAAAACATGCATGTGCCCAGCCACTGCATAGCCTATTGTGCATGCTTATTCTGCCTGCATCCATTTATGCATCCACACTGCAGCGGAGCAGAATTGTTACCTCTGCATAAGTGCAAAAAATGCTATGCACGTAGCTAAAAAGCTGCCATTCAGACTTGAAAAGGGAAATAGGTTTGTGCCAGTTGTCTCTTTGTGCCAAGCTCTGAATCAGTGGTTTGTCATCTTTGTTGTATCTCTCTCCCCCTAACCTATCTTTGTCATCTGCAAACTTCTTCAGTAATGACTGTTTTCTTTCAGGTCACTGATATAATATTTCATACTGTAGGGCTAAGAAGTAGTCCCTACAGAAGCCCACGAGAAACAAAGCTGCTCAGTAATTATTCCCCGTTTGTACTTACACTGGAGACCTGTCAGTTAGCCAGTTTTAATCCACTTAACGTTGATTTTTATATTATTATAATCCCTTAATCAAAATGTCATTTGGTACCATGTCAACTGCCTTAGAAAAATCATTACCTTAATTAACCAAAATGCAGTATATGAAATGCTTGGATTCCCTGTTAACTTCACTAAAACCAAGCTACTTTATTAACTTACCCCAAACTAGCCATCTATTCGTCCACATGTTATGACTGGAGGACAGTTTTGGAGAATGTTGAGCATTTCCCCAATGATGCCTTTGGATGTCTCCAAAATCATGACATTAGGACCCAAACAAAATTCCTCATCTACCAGGCTGTTGTCATCTCTGTCCCATTATAGGGGTGTATAACTTGGACAATATATCAGAAACACCTTAAAACTCCCAAATGTTATCGGCAGCAATGTCTTCGGAAAGTTCTCCATATCAATTGGAAGGATAGAAGCATGCACACCAGTGTTGTGGTTCAAGCAAACACCATCATCATTGAAACCATGTTTATATGTCACCAGCTTCATTAGACAGGACATGTCCTTAGGATACCTGACAACCAGCAAAAACTCATGTCCTGTATGCTCACCTTACCAGTGGTCACCACTCTAGAGGTGAGAAACAGAAGAGTTCAAGGACACTTTGAAGGCCAAATGAAAGAAATGCTACATTAATGTTAATACCTGAGAGACTCAAGCACTGAATCATCTGCCGTATCTCTATGATATACAACAAGGCATTGATCATTTTGAACAAACTCACCTCACTGTGAAGGTGAATAGATAAGAGAAGCAAAGTGAAAGAGCCATGACCTGACTTTGCCAGGATTTACTCCTTCCTCCTCAAACTGTTTGTCACATCTGCAGTTGAGCATGCAGATCTTGGATTAGCCTCTTCAGTCATCTACAGACTTACCAATGACTTCCCTGTTTAATGGAAAACTCATTTTCTAATCAAAGCCATGCCAATGACTAAACAACCAAACCCGTCATTGCATAAGAAAAATATATTTATATTTTGACTGGATGTATTTTCCAGAAACCCATGCTGATTGGCACTGCTTATATTTCTATATATTCTTTTAAAACTTTCTGATTTCCTTTGAAAGTCTGGCTGTAAGGGTCACCATGGGAATGGCTGGATGTGGAGCTCTTTGGGAAACCTGGCCCTTGCTCTTGGTGTCTAAGCATTTAAAACGTCTAGCTGTGAACTTTAGAAAACTTTACCTTGTTAGGGCAAAATGTGAAATTCCCAATCAAATCCGAAATGTATATAGCTGAAATTGGATTGTCACCCTGCAAGCAAAAGACAACACAGCCTTTGTGAGAGAAAAAATTTTGCTTGAAAAAACAGCAAAACAGAAACACTGGATCCATATTAAGAAGAAATGAGAGGATCTCATTAGTACTTTCAGAGTCTGCTACTCCTTTCCCCATATACCTGATGAACATTATTAACATATTCTTATAAACCCCCTTATCAGAGCACCCAGGGATGCATGCACAATCCCAGTGCTCCTTTTGTGATTGTTGGGCCCTTTAAAACTGGGCATGGTAGATACAGCTCACATTCTTGTTCCCAGTCATGTGCCCCACAAGAAGTTGGATAAAAGTCATATTACCTCTTGGTTAATCAGTCAGACATTAAAGAGGGTCAGGGATGAACTGCCAGGCTATGGATAATCATGCTCCTTCATGCCTGATGCAAGGAAGACCTTAGAAAGAGGACCTGCAGAGAGCAGGTCCAGCTTTAGAGAAGGTCCAGCTGGGACAGACTGTGAAGCCCTGGAGCCCAGAAGAGCTGTGAGATTATTTGGGTAGCATTGCTTTGTTGCGTCTTACATTCTTGTTTTTAAATTAATTGATTTTAAAAAAATGCATCAAGGAATTGGTGCTGAGCCAGTTTGCAGCCTATTTTCAGCTCACCAGTTTATAACTTTCAGTTGTCTTATTTTACTTTTATAGCATTCACAATGGTTTTAGATCAGATATGAGAGCATAGTGGTTCCTCTGGCTCTGGGATGAAAGCAGTGAGACCTTCACAACTTCAGGTAGATCAGTGGTGAAAGATGATGAAAAAGAGTCAGAACACTGAACTCAGATCAGTCCTTATTCCAGTGGAAGCCTTCAAGTCAAAGCTACACAAACTTGTCAGAAGTAAAGTCCTATTTTGTAGAAGTGCAGTGAAAAAAAATTGCTTGGTTTATTGGACTGAATATGGGACTATGTGAGACTTTCTTATTGCATGAGCTGAACCGATGATTCAATGACTCACCTGTAAAATGGGTATTCACCCATGTTAAATTAATTACTGTCCCCACCAGGATATTTTGTGAAGGTTAACTACCAAATATTTGTACAGTGCCTTGAGAATCCTTTCACTGCAGATTTACTGTCTCTGCAATAGGGATAAAGCTGGCTGCCAATATGAATGTCAGGCATTTCAGCAGAATACCAAGTTTACAAATAGTGCTAGAAGCCCCATACCAGGAAGCTAGTAAAGATTTAGTAGCTATTAACCATCTTGCCATGATAGCTAATTTGACCCTCAGATAATCCCTGAGATAGATTTCAAAGTAGATTTGCTCTTCTGAATGGATCAACTCTCACAAAAATGTTATCAGTTCAGAGTGACTGTGTATCTGTAAAAGCAAAACCACTCTGGCTTATACAAAAGTGCTTTCATTGTTTAAAAGGATTGCATTTTGGACTTCATAACTCAAATACTCAGTTGCTGTTCGCTTAGCAATTGTCTTTATAACATTAATAAAATGGGAAATATTAATTTATTTCTTTTTTTTAACTGGTTTTTTGCATTTTGTATAGCAACTATGTTTACAATGATTCCAAGGTCTTTTGGAAATCAGTAACTGTCCATCATTGGACTTTATTTAACTAACGAAGGAAGGCCTTCGATACGGTATCCCACCCCATACTGGTGAACAAAGGCTGTGACTTGGATGACTACACAGTCAGGTGGGTGGCAAATTGGCTAGAAGGTCTCACCCAGAGAGTCGTGGTGGATGGGTCGGTTTCAGCCTGGAAGAGTGTGGACAGTAGAGTCCCGCAGGGCTCGGTCCTGGGACTGATACTCTTTAATGTCTTCATCAGCAACTTGGACGAGGGAGTCAAATGTACTCTGTCCAAGTTTGCAGATGACACAAAGCTATGGGGAGAAGTGACACGCGGGAGGGCAGGGAACAGCTGCAAGCAGATCTGGACAGGTTGGACAAGTGGGCGGAAAACAACAGAATGCAGTTCAACAAGGAGAAATGCAAAGTGCTGCACCTAGGAGGAAAAATGTCCAGTGCACCTACTGCCTAGGAAATGACCTGCTGGGTGGCATGGAAGTGGAGATGGAACTTGGAGTCCTAGTGGTCTCCAAGATGAACATGAGTTGGCAGTGTGACGATGCCGTTAGAAAAGTCAATGGCACTTTATCATGCATCAGCAGATGCATGACGAATAGATCTAAGGAGGTGATACTTCCCCTCTATCGGGTGCTGGTCAGACCGCAGTTGGAGTACTGTGTGCAATTTTGGGCGCCGCACTTCAAGAGGGATGCGGATGACCTGGAGAGGGTCCAGAGAAGGGCCACTTGTATGGTTAAGGGCTTGCAGACCAAGCCCTACGAGGAGAGACTAGAGAACCTGGACCTCTTCAGCCTCCACAAAGGAGGTTGAGAGGTGACCTTGTGGCTGCCTATAAGTTCATCATGGGGGCACAGAAGGGAATTGGTGAGGTTTTATTCACCAAGGTGCCCCTGGGGGTTACA
>JAGPOW010003316.1:186828316-186842546 GCA_030014935.1 Caiman crocodilus
AGACTTCCCCAGTTCTGTAGGTACTATGATCTTCTAATTTGTACATGAATTTGGTTTATATCATAATTTCTAAAAGATGCATTTCCCACCTTAAGTAGTGTGATGGTGAAAACCGTCAGTAGCATGAAGCAGAATTATTAGGGTTTACTATAAGGCACATTCATAATTGTATTTATATACTCACAGATTGTACTAGATAAGATCTTCATATCTGGCAATTGCTAAACTTTTGTGAGATAAGCCATGTTGGGTATAGTTTATTGTCTAATTTAATAGCTTAAGGCTAGGCTAAAAGACAACTTCATTTACCTAATTGCTGCTATGACTCAGGCTTTGAAGCAGATATACAATTAAAGTGTAGGCTCTTTTAAATAAAAATAACTTTAGGACAGTCCTAACATTCATATCTTTGTCTTCCTAATCCCTTTATAATGGAGTACAAAGAGTGAAAAAAACATATCCTAAATGTGCCATCCAAAGACTCAGAGAATTTGGGTCAAGGAATATTGTCATTTATGTTATCTCATGCCTCCCAAATAAGACATAACCTTGTTTTGGGAGTGCAGAATGAAGAGGAAAAAGATTATTCTCTTTTTAACCAAATGGTTTAGAGTCAATTTCCTTATTTAAGACATGCAGCCAGATTTTGGATCACTAATTTTTTGGGGAAAAGTGAGTGTGTTTTGTGAACAAATAAGGTATTCCAAGCAATTAAAAAAATAACATAAAAGGTTATATTTACAAACTAATTTAATCTGTACCTTAACAATTCATGTACGTTATCTGCTTTTATGTAGGATTTGCTCAGGATAGTTTTAAACAGCAAAGTTTTAAAGGGGTTGAAAGCAATTAACTCAGGCCAAACTCTGTAACTCCATTCACCCTGAGAAATCTTTTACATTATAACTAGGCCTGCTAGACTTAAAGGGCTATTCCATAGAGCAGGGCAAAATTTAATCTAAGGGCAATTAGATTAACTCTAACTGGGTACTGTAGTTTTATTCTCTGAAATGTAACTATCAGACTTGTAGCATATGTTTTATGGCTTATTCTTATGTGTTTTTTCCATGCTGTATCCACTGAATTGACAAACAGAAGGATAGTTTTTTAACTGCAGACACTGTACACTTAGCTTGGATTCTGAAAGTCAGGTTGGATTGTTTTTCAGTGATGCATTACCTTTGAAAAAGGATTCTTTGTTTGGAACATAGTTCATAATATCTTTGATGAAACATGAGCCAAAAGAAAACCCAGCTAATTCTTCTATAGCTGTACAGGCTTCTCAGTAATAAGAAAAGCAAAAACTTAACTTTAGTCAGCTGAGTCACCATGTACAATTTGTAGACCTCACGGAGCAGATTTGTTGAAGAATGTGCCTTTACGGTATTACCATCACTTTGATTTCACCCTAACTGCATTTTACCCCTCATATTTCATCCACTTATATTCAAATACACTTTTCGTTTGCAAATCTATAGAAAATGTTTTTGATAAGGTGTCCTGGATGAGCATAACTTGCTCATGGGGCATGTCTATACGCAAATTTATACACGCCTAAATTTAATGCACCTTAGCCTAAAGTACATTAAGGCAATTTAGGCACGCATCTACATGTGCACACCTTAAGGCACCTTAACATGGCTCACTGGATGAATGCATTGGCAGCCTGCCCTGGGCAGCACCCTAGACAGTCTCTGGAAGTCCACAGCAGCATAGCCAAGCAGCCCAGCATCAGTCAAGAAGAAGGATTACTAGGAAGGGATGAGATCCACCTGATGAAGACAAGGAAGAGCATATTTACAGACAGGCTTGCTAACCTAGTGAGGAGGGCTTTAAACTAGGTTCACTGGGAGATGGAGACCAAAGACCTGAGTTAAGTGGGGAAGTAGGAGACCTGGAGGCTTGGACAGTCACGGAACTATGACATGATCAGAATAACAGAGACTTGGTGGGAACTTGCAGGACGAGCACTGTCATGAATGGGTACAAACTGTTCAGGAAGGACAGTCGGGGGAGAAGAGGAAGAGGGTTGCACTCTACGTAAAAGGGTCATATGGTTGCTCAGAGCTCCAGTATAAAGCTGGGGATAGGCCTGTTGAGAGTCTCTGGGTTAGGGTCAGAGGGGAGAGCAACAAGGGGGATGTCATGGTGGGGGTCTGCTATAGACCACCAGACTAGGAAGAAGTGGTGGATGAGGCTTTCTTCAAACAGCTAGCAGAAATTTTCTGATCACAGGTCCTGATTCTCATCAATCACCCTGACATTTGCTCGGAGGGCAATACAGCAGTGTGCAGGCAATCCAGGAAATTTGTAGAGAGTATTGGGGAAATTTCTGGAGAGTATGCTGGAGCAACTGGGGGCCATGCTCTTTTTGACCTCCTGCTCACAAACGGAAGAATTGGTGGGGAATGTAGTTGTCGATGGCAGCAATAACCATGAGATGATTGAGTTCAGGATCCTGAGGAAAGGAAGGATGGAGAGAATCAGAGTAAGGACCCACTCACTCAGGGAACTCATGGGCAACATCCCCTGGGAAGCCAGACTGAGGGGAAGAGAAGTCCAGGAGAGATGGCTGTACTTCAAAGAAACTTTACTGAGAGTGCAGGAACAAACCACCTTGATGTGCAGGAAGACTAGCAAGTATGAGAGAAGACCATATTGGCTTAGCAGGGAACTCTTCAGTAAACTAAATCAGAAACTAAAACAGAAGCTTATAAGAAGTGAATACTTGGACAAATACCTAGGAAAGAATATAAGAGTGTTGCTTGGGCATGGAGGGATGAAGTCAGGAAGGCCAAAGCACAAGTGGAGTTGCAGCTAGTAAGGGATGCGAAGTGTAACAAGAAGGGTTTCTACAAGTGTGTCAGTGGCAAGAGGAGGATGAGGGAAAGCGTGGGTCTCTTATTGAAAGGGGGAGGCAACTGTGTGGCAGAGGATACAGAAAAGGCTGAAGTGCTCAGTGCCTTTTTTGCATTGGTCTTCACAGGCAAGGACAGCTCCCAGACCACTGCACTGGGCAGCACAGTTTGGGGAGGGGGTGAGCAGCCCTCAGTGGTGAAAGAACAGATTAGGGATTATTTAAAAAAACTGGAGGTGTACAAGTCCACGAGGCTGGATGGGATGCAGCCAGGGGTGCTGAGGGTGTCGGCTGATGTGATTGCAAAGCCATTTGCCATCATCTTTGTCAAATCATGGTGATCCAGAGAGGTTCTGGATAACTAGAAAAGGGCAAACATAGTGCCCATATTTGAGGAAAGGGAAAAAGGAAGATCCAGGGAATTACAGACCAGTTAGCCTCACCTCAGTCCCTGGAAAAATCATGAAGCAGATCCTCAAGGAATTCATTTCTAAGTACTTGGAGGAGAAAGAGGTGGTTAGGAACCATCAGCATGGGTTCACCAGGGAGAAGTCATGCCTGACCAACCTGATTGCCTTCTATGATGAGATGACTGGCTCTGTGGATGCAGGGAGACTGGTAAATATGGTGTGCTTTGCTTTAGTAAGGCTTTTGATATGGTCTCCCACAACGTTCTCCCAGGCAAGCTAAGGACGTATGGCCTGTATGAATGAACTGTTAGGCGGATAGAAAACTGGCTGGAGAATCAGGCTTAGATAGTAGCAATCAATGGCTTGATGTCTTGTTTGCAGCCGGTATCAAGTGGAGTGTCCTAGAGGTCGGTCCTGGAGCCAGTTTTGTTCAATATCTTCATCAGCGACCTGGAAGATGGCACAGAGTGCACCCTCAGCAAGTTTGCAGATGACACCAAGCTGGAGGGAATAACAGATATGCTGAAGGGTAGGGCTAGGATTCAGAGTGATCTAGATAAATTGGAGGATTGGTTCAAAAGGTTGTTCATGAGGTTGAACAAGGACAAGTACAAAGTCCTGCACTTAGGATGGAAGAATCCCATGCACCGGTACGGGCTGGGGGCTGACTGGCTGGGCAGCAGCTCTGCAGAAAAGGATCTGGGGGTTACGGTGGACAGTAAGCTGAATGTGAGCTAACAGTATGCGTTTGTTGCCAAGAATGCTAATGGCATACTGGGCTGCACTGGTGGGAGTGTTGCCAGTAGGTCAAGGGATGTGATTATTCATCTCTACTGAACGCTAGCGAGGCCGCATCTGGAGTATTGTGCTCAGTTTTGGGCCGCCCACTACAAAAGGATATGAACAAATTGGAGAGAATCCAGTGGAGGGCGACAAAAATGGTGAGAGGGCTGGGGGATATGACTGATAAGGAATGACTGAGGGTACTGGGCTTATTTAGAGGGGTCTTAATGGCAGCCTTCAACTACATGAAGGAGGGTTCGAATGAGGATGGAACTGGGCTGTTCTCAGTGGTGGCAGATGACAGAACAAGGAATAATGGTCTCAAGTTGCAGCAAGGGCTGTTTAGGTTAGATATTAGGAAGAATTTTCTCATGAGGAGGGTAGTAAAACAGGAACAGGTTACCCAGAGAGGTGGTGGAAGCTCCATCCTTGGAGGTTTTCAAAACCTGGCTACACAAAGCTTTGGCTTGGATGATCTAGTTGGGGATGGTCCTACTTTGAATAGAGGGTTGGATTAGATGACCTCCTGAGGTCCTTCCAACCCTAACTTTATGATTCTAACATGGGCGAGGGTTCAGCTGGGAGTCAGGTGGGCCAAGGAGAGAGCCTAGGCCCCACCGGCATTGCATGTAGTGTGCCTGTGCTGAGCTGGGCAAGCCCCAGTGAGCTCACACCACCTCTCCCACAGGCAGTGTCCAGTAGGGAGTCACTGGGGGACCTTTCCCTTGTGCTTTGGCAAGAGACCTTGTGCCTTCTGCCTCCTTTGATGACTTAGTCCCAAGTTGGTTAGCACACCAACAGGTACCACTGCTGCTTCAATCACTGCTCCAGCATCTGTGCCTTGCAGAACAACACCCACCATGTCTTCTTCTTGGTGCCACCCGGCAGCAGCTCAGGGCCCTGTGGGCTCGAGCCCTCTCACTGGACATAGACAGTGTTAAGGCGTTTTAAGGCGTCTACATATGGGTTAAGGTGCCTTGACTCATTGCACCTAAATTTGATATCTGCTTTATGCACGTATTAAATTTAGGCATGGTTAGCCTAAAATTGCAATTTCTAAGGTGCCTTAAGGGCACATACATATAGACCCGTTCCCTTAATGTGCCTTAAAAATGGCTAACGCATCTTAAAGCTCCACGTGTAGATGCGCTCACATTGTCATTTTCAGAAATCTCAGTGTAAAAAAATTCTATTAAAGGTATCATCACAAGACTCTCGCTCCTGGATCTCAGGGATTCAAAATGAGACATAATTGGGAATTCCTTTAATTAATGAATCTAAAGGAAATGCACTACTGTGTACCTCAATAGGTTCTTTCCTGCAGCATGCATGTAGCGGTTCCCTGGGATCATCAGCTGCTAGCCCCTGGGGGGTTTATGTGAAAGGTGGGAGCATCTGTTTATTTTACCTACTATTTGGCAAAGGTCAAGAACAAGAATCTTGTGCGTTATCTTTAGAGAATCAGACTTGCATCGTAAGTAACTTTTCTTCCTGTTTTGCACTGTATTTGCTACCATGGTGTAAATCTAACTTTAATCTATGCTTTGTTTATTTGAGCAGCATGATTAAAAATATCATTTCAGTCCTTTCCAAATAATTACCCTTTTGTGTCGCATTGCAAGGAATAGATGGATATTTCATGCAGCTGTTTAGCATATTCTTAATAAATGGAGCAAGGATGTGATAGCTCTACCTGCGATAACTATTTTGCAGATAGCTTGAGAATGAATTAGGTGCCCTCTTAAGCTTGTAAAATGAGATAGCTGGAAATAGAATTACTGAATTTTAACATCTAACGTTTAATTATTTTTTCCTTCTTGTTTCGGTTGCAGATAAAGTCTTGAAATGCTGAAAAAGTCTATTTTCTCTATATTACTATTGTTGGTATTTTGTTGTTATTATGGGTTTTACAAAAATGTTGAAAAATTCACAGGAATGCACAAACGTAGTTGCTAATCAGCTTGATCTTTCAGTTAAAGTCACTCTAGATTTAATGGAAATCAACATTTCAAGAATGACATTTAAGTAATGCAGCTCTTAATTGGCTTGTCATTATAAGATTTTAGGATTTTTCGTAGTATCTGCATATATTAGAGATGCATGTGAATACAAATAAAGCTCCATGAATATTTTGATAACTTGAACTTTGCTTTAGAACCGGAAAGTCAGAGTGATTCATTAACACACATCAGAGTGATTCATTAACACATGGACATGAATGATAAGTGATAGAGGAGGGCTATGGACAAGCAACAGGAAGCAGCAAGGTTGAAGTGGCCTGAACCTGCTGCTCTTTTCCCTTTTAATAGGCATATGTGTACAGGAGCACTATACGCATACTAAGCCACTGGACTATCTATGTTAGTAGAAATATAGATAATTGTATCTGGTACTTTTCTGGACCCTGGTGAGGAATAGCTGCTACAAGCTAAGCAGCAGCTGGATGTATGTATGTGAAAGGAAGAGACACAGCAATGCTTTTAGAAGTGAAGTAAGGGAAAATGGCCTCTTTTAAGTAAGGACTGCATTGGACTGATGACTAGTACCCTGCATAGCAGCTGTAAAGAATCCATAAAAACCCCTGCTCTTAGTTCCTAGGTGACTTGATTTTTTTGTTGTCAGATGCAGGATTTTGCTCATCATAAGGCAAGGAATTGAGGACAGCTTTCCTGCGACCAGACTTTTATTCTTAGCCTTGAAATCTAACCATGGCATACATACTCAATCACAGTGGTCAGACAGTTATCATAGTCAGGCAGCCAGCTTACTGGGTAAAGCAGCCCAGTGCCTTCCCTTCTAAAGAGGCAGCAACAGTTAAATGAAATACATTTATAAGGCACAGTATGTGAAGTGATGTTTTTCTTCTGAAGTATGTGCTTAGTGTGCTGGTCATGTTGACAAGGAGGATTAATGGAAGGGATTTGCACTTGAACATTTTTTATGCATTCTAAAAGTCATATTTTGCCATCAGGTCTACAAGCATGGATTTCAGATAAGCAGCTTAACTGAAGGCTTTTTTTTTGAGGCTGAATTCTGTAATTGGGAATCTTTAGGACTTTCCATCTACACTGAACCTAAGATAGACGGATCCAGCATCTTCTCTCAGTTTGTTTTTAAAAGGTCAAGGGAAGACAAGTCAACATTTTGGGGCATAGTCTCTGCTCTACCTTGCTCTCTACACTCTTACCCGTGCGTGGAGCAGCCGGAATGGCCAGCAGCTGCACTAGGCGTTCCTGTCTCATGCTCAAGTAGGCAGTGGCACTACAAACATAGCAGTGTTTCCATTCCTTCTTTCTGCAACAATGGGCTGATTCAGACCATTCAGTTTGTTTCAGTCACCCTTAGGACTAGGCACAGAAATTGCACACAAACTGGTATGACTGGAAACCAGTTCAAATCTGTAACACAATAGAAGCTCAGTGCACAAAAAGCACTTTCAAAGTGGCCAAAACTGGGATAAGATAAGCCTGGATGGATGTAATATCAGACTTCTGTCCCAAATCCCCTCCAGATTCAAGTTAACTCATAGTTCCCTAGCATCCCAGGATGCTTTGTACCTCCCCTGCAAACCCGCCCTTGCAGGGTGGGTGAGCTAGCCTTGGCCCAAGCTGTCTGGTCCAGTGTCCCCTGGCTTCTGGCCTGAGCCACTGCAGGGATGTGGCAGTGTTTTCAGAATCAAAAGTGACTGTCTGTTCAGTTGCTTATTGGTTCAATCTACGAAGCTTAGACTAACCTGTAACATTTGAATCGATTCAGCTTCAGGCTTTTTGACTGTCCTTACTTAGCCTAAAAGCTGCAACTTAGAGTCCCACAGGTTGGATGTCTTTCGACTAACATTTGGGAAGAGGGGGCATAGCTTACCCAATAAAGAGTAGGAGTTTTTTTAGTCATGTGGCTAGAGAAGACAGATTCTGCTAACCTAGTACTGGGAAAAACAGATAAATTATTCATGCTTTAAGTTACAGTAGCAAATTAAAGTGAGAAAGATGCCTAGATACATGAATATTTTCAAGTTAAAATATTAACACCTCAGCTTATTAGTTGAATTTCAAAATCAATACCCTGGAGAAATTTAGATTAATTTTATTTTTATACAGGAGAAAAAAGAACATCAACTGGAATCAGTCCACCATAGAATAAGCCTTCAAATAAGTCTGTTGGGACCCTGATCTTCTAACACATAAACAAATGTCTGCCAGTTAATGCTGTTACCATTTGAGGGTCTGTGTGATTTCAGACTAGAGTTGAGGAGGATTTTCTCTATTTGGCAGTCACAACAAGGCATCTTGAACCATGCCGAACTCTAGCCCAGATTTTGGACTTGCTGTTGTTTGAACACTGAATGTGTTCGTGAGCGTTGCATATCTGGGAGCTGTCCGCATGAGCTGAGTGGTACACAGGACAGGATTTGGATTGATTTAAACACAGAGGTCCTCAGATGATCCGGGCTTTCTGCCTGTAGATCCTCTAAATAGAGGTGTTTTTTTTTAATTCAGATAAGTTTTAATCAGGAACAAGCCCTTTTGGCTAGATTTAACTAGGAAGGAACATGTGAAGCTCAGGGAATTACAATAGAACAGTCTGGATAGCTTGGCAGGGTACCTAGCTAATGCATTGTACCCACTACAGAAGAGTCTTGTAATCGCATGCTAGTAACCATGAGATTCCCACAGCTTTCATTTTTAGTTTAATGGGAAAGCTGCATTACCACTAAAATATGCATCACAGATTTATGAGTCTGTTGTCTAACTAAATTGTTTCTGTTCTCTGCACCTTTTTGTTTTCATGCTGTTCCTTTCCTCTCCTGCTTTTATCAACTTGCACATTTTCCATAACCATAATTCTTCTACAAAATGAGCAAAAGTACTTTCTGAAATGAACAGCTTTCATGAACCGTATATAGTAAACCAAGCACTAAGTTGAATCACTCTTGATAAAGTGAAATGGATAAAACTAGGGATAAGATGAAGGATGGAGGCATTTAGTTCCAGACCTAGCTTCAGTGGCTGGCAGGAGATGACATCACACACCGTTTCATCTGGTGGTATTGCTTGAAGGTACAAGTCCATGTCCAGAGACACTGCCATGTGCAGCCTAGCAGATACAGCAACTATAGTATTATTGAGAAAAAGAAAATATTTTGGCACTGATGGCACCATGGCACTGATGTCAATTGCTTAATCTTCGCTGACTTCAATTTAGCTAGGGCAATTTAGAAAAGTTGACGAGCTGACTGTGTATGAGGTTTTCCATGAAAGGTTTTCCTCTCTTATTTCCCTTCCTATATAAGCACAGTTTTGACATGGAGATATGGAAGACAGCCCCAGAGCAGCTAAGCCTGTCTCTGGCTTCCTGCACTTATTCTCAAGGACACAAGGTTGGTCTTTTCCCTCCTAACCTGATCAAACAGTCTTGTGCTGAGCTGGGAATTTGATTATCCGAATTTTACCAGTTTCCAAGTTACTTGTTCGAAAATCTACCCCCTCCTCCCAAAATTGTCCTTCATTTTTCAGGCAGCTGATACCCCAGCAACTCCTTGCTTGCTGATGATTGTTTCAGCTTTTGCAAGGGCCACAGCCTTCATTCTCTCTTGAGGAGTAAGACTGTCATCTGTGTGGATTTAGCTCCCAGAAGTTTATTTTCCAAAGTCTCCAGCTGTTGCCCAGAGCTCCCAACTGCTGCACCATCAGGCTATCCTAAATGACACGTTGTATTTCATGAAAGCGGATTGATTTTGTGAGACACGTTTGGCTGGATTGATGTAGTTTCTAATGAATTGATGCCCTTTTTTAGAACCAGGACATACGTTTTGGCAGAAATGGCTTTAAACAAAAGTTAACGTTTGACTGGTACAAAGATTATGGGGCCTTTACTGCCTTGTGCCCTAAAAGAGCTTACAAGGGGACATGGTAGCAGTTTTCAAATATATGAAAGGCTGCCATAAAGAAGTACAACTCTTTTTCACCGGCCAGAGATGGTGGGACATGAAACAATTGGTTTAAATTGCAGCAAAACAGATTTAGATTTATCCTCAGGAAATACTTCCCTGCTTTAAGAGCCATAGGTGAACAGAACAAGCTGCTTAGGGACATTATGGGATCTCTTTGGCAGTTTTGAAGAAAGGTTAGATAAAGCATCTGTTTAGGTTGATTTAAGAATGGTGCATCCTGCATCAGTGCAGGGTGTTGGGCAAGGTCCCCGTGGAGGCCCCACATGGATTTGTATTAGTGATGCGGTAGATCAATGAAATTAAACGGAGAAGTGTGCAGCCTGCCTACTGATATGGCATCTCACCTCTGAACCAGTTATGCTCTTAATCTCCGTTATTAAAGGAAGCAAATAAACAAGCAGAAGATCAACCTTCTTTATTGCAGCTTAAACTCGTAGATCAGTGGCATTTGGTCTACTTCTTTACGCGGTAGGGAACAAAAAGCTGGCTGACTGCATAGGGAATATGAAAACAAAGAAATGACACTTTGCCCCTTCAGAATTATTCCCTCATCTCCAGTACCTGATGGTGTTGGATTCTGTGAGGAGTTGGCCTTGGCAGATGGAAACAGTCATCTTTGACACCTTTTTTCTGATACTGTTGGCATTAACTTAGTCAACATCCCCCTGTTGAACTAGCTCCAACCAGCCCTAAGTTGACACTGCTGTCTGCCATGGCACAGACCGGGCTGTAGGCAGCATGTGGTCTGCTAGCTAATGCTGAGGTGTCTGTGAAAGGCAGAGGGGACAGGGAATCCCTCTTTAGCAAGGAGGGGAGGGGGAGAGCAGGAGGAAGCCACGCAAATGCCACTGTGCCTGCAGATCTCTGCAGAGCTGCAGCCAGGGAGCAGAGGAATGGGGCCAGCCCTTCTGTGGAGCAAAGAGCCCTGCTCAGCCCAGCCTGGCCCAGACAACATGCCAGGATGCTGAGGGGGGTCTGATTTAACTCAAACCCAGCAAGGGGTTGGGACAGACATTGCATAAACCGGTTTGAGCCAAATCCATTAAGTCCAATACTACATTCAACCAGGTTTATCTCAAGCCAATTTCAGCCATTTTTGTACCCGTTTATGTGCACTGACCTTCTGGTCTGTTACAGGTTTAAACCAGTTTTTAATCACTTAAACTGGTTTGCGTGTAATGTCTATCCCTAGCCCCAATGATTACACCAGCTGGAGAGCAACAAAGAAATTAGGCCTCCTGACTTTTTTTATATGGGAATAATACCCTACTCAGGGGATGCTGTGACTCATACATGATGAAATCACCCATACTGGCCACCTAGTAATTTGAAGCCAGACTTGATTTTATATCTACACATAAGGAAATGTGTTAAAACAGTCGCTGATAAACTGCAATAGTAAAGAGTGATGAAAATATTACCTTGCTTCCTCTTCAGTTTAATTTTTTTGTTTTGTTTTTTTGGAGTACCATATCCTGAAAGAGAAAAGAAAAAAGGCTTTGTTTTACTGTGACTGTAAATGCTTTGGCGTAAAGCTCAGCCTTTCATTGCTGTTGCTGACCAGAGACTGGTGAAGTTGTTACAACTGCCAAGACAAAGGTGATTACTGCTGTCTTGGTGTCACAAGTAGTTTCTAGTTAAGCAGTGCATTCTTGTCTTCAGCTAGCTTATGCTTGTATTATATCACAGTTTCTTGTCAAGAATTATACCTGAAGGTCTCTGTTTGGTGTTTCTTGGAAACACATAGCAGATGCTGATAGTGTCACATTTGCTATCTAAATCTGAACATTTACATTCTAACTATCTCCCAGTTTTTATTTTGCTGAAGTATATTCTCAGAGATTGATTAATTAAGATGCAATCTAAAGTTCAGATACTTAGTGGAGTTTTTAAAGGTGTCTTGATCTTATCAGGCTTTATCAGTACTGGTTGGCAAAGCTTTCTAAGCCAGAGCTATTGGCTTTTTTCATCGTTTGTAAGATGCATCTCTAAAGCTCACCATGACCTGCAGTCAGGTTGTTATCACAACTCTTTTTTTTTTTTTCTGTTAAGTCTTTTATTTGACTGATGTTTATGAAATAGTAATACAACTCTCTTTTCACATTCCTGTGCACTAACTCGGTATGAGAGCTGTGTATATTGCACCTCCTTTTCACCACGTATTAACATCACCTTTGTGTTCACCCATGTCTTAGTCATCATGACACTTTTGTCATTCCCATTTAACAGAACTATTGAGAAAAAAAACCCTATTCTTTAGAATTCTGTTCCCATCTCTAAATCAGTGTATCATTTCATTTGTAGCTCAGACTGCTGACTGTTGACTGCTATTCAGGTTCTGAAATAATCCATTTAGATGGCCTGGGACTTTGATGCCTTCATGTTCCATCAATGCTTTGCTATCTACCACCTGGGTGACATCACAGTTGGGAATGATTGATGTTTTTGGTGAGTTCTTGTAAAAAAAAAAAATGTTGAAAAACAACACATCTCTTTGCATTCTCTCTTGCAGCAATCCTCTAATTCTGCTCTCTATTGACATATTCCTGCTTATTGTCTCCCATTGTATCTCTTGATCAGGATTCTGGTGTTCCTCTTGTGCAGTCTCATTGTGATGTCTTCTTAATGTAAGTATTTGCACTCTCTCCAACTAGTTGCTTCTTCATTCATCCTCATCTGCTACTGCTTATTGTCATCTTTGTTCTAAGCCATTCATACATAATATGTTTTGGGGTGACACCTTTCACACATGCTGATATATATTTGGTCTTGTTTCCTACTCCTTTGGTAACAGGTTTTGAAGCTGGTTGGTTACTTCTGCAATGTGCTTGTCACTGATTCCTTTTCTAGGTCCTCTCAGTTCAAAAATATGGTTCTTGGTTTGCTGCTTTCTTTTCATCACAACAGAATATGGCAATCCTAACTTGTGGAGTAGGCAAAGCAGTATCTGTAGAGGATTGACTTCCAATATGTTCAATTAAACTTTCTTTGTTCTTCCAGTCTTTATGTAAGAGAAACTTATAATAGTTTTGCAAATTTCCTAGTAAATATCATTGTGCTACTTATCAGTAAATTACATCAATTGGAAGGATTAACTTTTGTAATGAGGGAAGAGAGCTTTAAAATCATTGACATTAAAAAAAAAATGGACCTTGAACTTGCTACTAAACTTTCTCTTGTCCAGTCCCTAATGTTCTGTGCCTTATCTCTTCATTTCTGCTTAATTTTTTTTGTACTTTCCACCTTCATCTCCACTCCCTAATAGTGGGAGTCGATATGAATTCAGTATACATGCTCTCATTTGAAAGCACTTAACCAGCCATTACCGTAAAGGGACTAGAAGATATTTTAGCACTGATGATGCCAGCTTTCTAGACCTATGAGTTGTATACAACTACAGTGAGTGCTGGTATAAATGAAATTATACTTTCATTTTGTATACATTTACTGGTCCTGAAGGCTTTCTCGGCTTGCTGTTTCACACAGTTATTTGTTAGAGCTCGCATATACCGGGTGAAATGCTGTTCTCATTTAAACCCTTGCAACTGCAGTGAAATTAGTGAAGTGATATGGGTTTAATTGAAAGAAGAAAATGACCCACTAGGGCAGATACTGCGCATGAATAAATTGTTCGAGCTTCACTGACTTCAGTGGAGATCTTCCACTGCAAATAGTACCCCTCATCTCATAAGACCTCAGAGTGTTTACTACTTTCTGTTTGTGTGCCTATGTGTTTGGGTGTATTCATGCTCACTATGCTTGTGAAAACTTTCGCTATATCTACAGATATTAAACATCTGTCTGTGATGCCTGTAGCTATAGCCACATGAGACTTCTTGGTGTCTCTTCTGTAGTAGACCTAAGTGTTTAAATCTGAAAGCAGCTCCTTTTTTTAACAAGAGTGAGTATAGTACACAGCATATAAATATATCCTGTGATACTGGAAAGTTTGAGTCCATGACGGTTTCAAAAGTAATGAGGAGGTAGTGGATCAGACTGTCTCTTAGAAGCCAGAAAGTGGACAGAGGGGAAATACTGTCCTTCCTCTCTGTGGAGCAAAAAACCCAATAAATGAAATATGGAGTCAAATGGAATTGGGAAGAGTTGAGACTGTAATCATGACTTGATGTCCTGAAATTGCTTTGTAGCCTTCTCATCACTATGAAGCATCAATGTAAGATGGCTTTAATGTTGTAATGAAAATGCTGTGATGCAATATAAGGACATTGT
>JAGPOW010003316.1:186842966-186874643 GCA_030014935.1 Caiman crocodilus
ACATCTTCCTTCATTGAAATGGCAGTTTTCCAAGGCTTAGAGCTGAATATTGAACCACATACAGTGTAGTCATATTCAGAAAGGTAAACAGAAACAATCAATGTTAGTATTATAGCTGTATAGCTATTACACAATGAAACAGGTTTTATTTCCAACCGTATACTCAGAATATTGTCAGTGGCATGGCATCAGTTCATCAGTGAGCGACGCTAGATATTGCAGCTATTGTACTGACTGGTGGTATATTTTCTCTTGTGGCTAGAGACCAATGTTAGACTTGCAGGTCCTGCTACAATGGTCACAGGTGTACGTGGCATTAGGGGCTACTGTACTGACAGGCTGTTTCCTTCGGTCATGTTTCTATTGCAATTTGAGTAACTGTTTCTCATCGTGATGTTGGACTCTATGATTGAGAATGGAGGTGCCACTTTGTCCTGTCTATTGCTAAGGCGTCCCAAAGGGTTGGGGCATGAAAAAAAGTTTTCATGTCCTGCTTACAAACATCTTTCAGGCACCCGATTCTTCTCTCCCCACCTGCAATTTGCCCATATAGGATGTCCTTCAGGATGCACCCCTCTTCCATCCTGGAGAGATGGCCAAGCCAGCGTAAGCACTGCTGTTTGAGTATTGCAGTGATGATTGGCTTTGATGATGACCTTTGTGTTGGTGATTCTGTCTTGCCACTTGATGTCAAGGATGTCCATGAGCAGTGTAGGTGGAAACTGTTCAGCTTCTTTTCTTGATATACATATGTTGACCATGCTCATTGCATGGCTCATTGCAATAAGGACATTGAGGATGCAAGCGTAGGTCTTTGTTAGTTAGCTTAGTTTTGTTTGCGAGTTTTGTATTGTTCCAGACTCATTTGGAGACATTACTGTAAGTGGTAGTGGACTTTCCAATGAGCACATTTAGCTCTTCATCCAGTGATAGGTTGTCACTTGCTGTGGATCTGAGGTAGCAGACCTTGTAGCAAAACTCGTTTGCTTGAGAGACGTGTTGTCAAGGCTGATAGATGGTGACTGGAGAACACCCTGTCCTAGGATCACAGGCCTCTTAATACTGATGGCCAGGAGAAACATCCTCCAAGCATGGGAGAGGCAATTCATGAGTATTTGTAGTTGGCCTTTTTCATGGGAGGTGAGTGTAGCATCATCAGCAAAAAAGGAGCTTCCTAATGAGTATGTGCTTCACTTTTGTCTTGGCTTTTAAACACGATAGATTGTAAAGTTTTCCATCAAATGTTGTGTGAAGGTATATGCCTTCCTCCAAGCCATCAAAAGCGTAATAAGCATAATGCTCAAAATATATTGACCTATATTGACATTTTTACTTACAAGAGTTTGTTGTTCTAAGACCACTGATTTGAAATAAATACGGGTAATGTGTCCTTACCCTACTTCTTGGGCACTTGAGTCCCTGCTGACTTTTCTTTTTGACCAGGTGCTACAGAAGCTATGTAACAGCTTGATAATATTACAATTCACAAATGCCGTAACAATTAGGAGGGCTTTATACAGCTATGAACTTCAAATAGGAATCCAGACAGTTCTCTCCTGACTATTTACAATCATTTTGTAATAAGTCAGAGCTCTCTCACCCTTTCCTGATGAACCTATATGCTGCATTTATTTACACATTACTTGTACCTTCCCCAAAACTTGGGGTGTACATATTAAGCTGGGGATGTTGTTTTTTCTTTACTGGAATATAGCCAACTCTGGAGACACTGTACATGACTTGGAGCTGCCAAGATGCCTGCAGCTTGTGTCTGGCTTAGCAAGCGGAAGGGGTGGTGTCCATACCAGAAAGTTCCTGCTGCCTCAGCCAGACTGTCCCCTGGTATGCCATACTTTCTGGACATGCTGCGTTCCCAGGAGGACTTACTCTGTCCTGTAATTGTCCATGATTCTGGAAAAGTCTTATTTTCCACATTCTGCCTTCCAAAAACAAGGGGTATGTTTTATTTTGTACACGCGCACACACACACATTAAATTTATAAATAATATATATAAACACACGTTATTAAAATATAAACACATAAATACACCCTTCTATGCCCTATGTTTTTAGATATGAATGGATGTAAAAAAGTGAAGCTTTCTGAATATTCATATCTCCACAATTACACGTGTGTGTGTGTATGTATTTATATGTTTATATTTTAATAATGTGTGTTGATATGCTTGTAAGAAGTTTATATGTGTATAAGAAGGTTCCTGGTCTAAAGTATGAAGGAGAACAGGAGTGTATTAGGCAAAGTTAATGGACTAAGTCATGTACACATATTTATTTTACGTATTGTGTGCAATGACAATAATAATTACGAGTTTATATGCCACCACATTCTGTAAAACACCTTATAGAAAACTGTTGAAGAGTAGGTTATTTTAGTGAAACTATGACCTTATTATACTGTCATGCTTTGTTTCAGTCCTGATGGTATTCTGTGGCATGGCAGGTCATGCAAGGTAAAACTACCTTGCATATCTCACCTTTCCATTTTTCACTGTAAATTTTTCTGTTGCGCCTGCCTTTTTTTCTTTCATCCCCTCTCCCTCTCTCTGCCCTTCCTTTGCAATGATGGCTGAATTTCTGTATCTCTAAGAAGAAAAAGCAGCACTGGATATATTCTTTTTCATCGCCATTTGCATGAAAGCCGAGTTTACAGTGGGTTATCGTTCATGAATATTCATTGAACTGGTATCTTTAAGAATTTGTTTTATCCTATTTAACCATGTTTAAAAGCTTGCAGTCCTCTTTCTGTTGATAATACTGCTTAGCATATTTCTTTCTGCTGAAAGAGTGGCCAAGCTACTGCCCCAGAGAATGCACGACACCAAAGTTATTCCTTAGCTGCTTGGAAATGAGTACTACATATACACAGACATACAGTATCTTCTCAACTCCATAGACGGCTGAAGCCAGTGAGGCAGAAAGAACTATGGCAAAATATGGCATCCTCAGCCCAATAATGCTGAATGGAAAGCGTGGCCAAGGCATAGGGAGCCCTTGTGTTTCCACAGCTCCACAGTGTCCCCTCATGAAATCAGTGAAAAGGTAGCAAATGGATTTTTCTGAATGAAAAGAGAGAGGTTTGCTAATGCCTTGTCAACATTGGCCAGTGTCCTGGGGGGACTGAGTCTGAGTCCCTCACACTGTATATCTAGCTTAGGAGGCAGTTCTGCATAGTGCACATATCTTATTTCTCCAAAGGAGCATTGTAGGGTGGCCACTAGCATTGTTATAACTACTTCTGGTCTCTTTCGGCATAAGATTTCCAACCGTCATTGCTGGGACAATGTAGCATTACCCTATATAGCAATGACGTGCTGTATAGATGGGGAGCCCCTCCCTTTGCCTCTCATTCAAAGTCCTGGATTCAGGACCCGCTGGTGTGTCGTCGTTCCCCCCCCACCCTGCCTCAGAGGACCAGCTTTTCCTCTGCTTGGTGGGGGGGCCTGCTCCCCCCCCAAATTATAATATTAGAATTCTGTTCTTAAAGTGCCCAGAATGGTACAATGGCAATTACTCAAGCTAATGAAAGATGAGGTTTGCTTCAGGCTCAAGGTACCTCTTAAAAATCAAGCACGTGGACAGTGAGCCTATCTTTGGGCCACAGTGGGCATGTCTACACATTCATTTATGTGCTGTAGTTACTGTGCATTAAGTTAGTACTTGGTTAACTAAGTACTAAATCAATGTGCAGTAACTCATGCTACTGTGCTGTAGCATATTAGTATGCTTTTTGCCTGGCACGTTACTGCACAGTGTAATTAGGCTACTGCACAGTTATCAACTCTTGTAGAAGCACCCGCCGTCCTCTTTAGGCAATGGTGACCTAATATGATGGGTACAGAGGTTACAAAGACCTGTTGAAATCTGACCTGTGCCTTCAGTGACACTTTAACTTGATGAGAAGACAAACCCTGTGTCACTCTGAATCTTACTATGAGGTCCGCAGGCATAAGTACAATGACTAGTAATCGTTTTCCAATCTGACATCTCTAATCTATGCAAATGGTAGACCAGTATTAAATGCAATCAAATCTTGCTGCTACCTTGGTCACTGTATCACATAGCCAAACTTATACCCCTATTTTTATAGTCACCTGTTCTAAGTGTTAATAACTCTGCTGCAGTCTTTTTGTAAATTTTGTGTAGCATAATTTGTAATAATCAAACTCCTGTGGGCTTTGTGCCATGGGACATGTATTAGGAAACAGCTTTCTTATAACTGATATTTCCAATGCCAGTTGTCTACAAGTGTATGCTAAGGGTATTTATTAAATCTGGTAGAGCAAGATAAGGAGTCATTCCTGTGGTTCTTGTAAAAGTGGGTATCAGCCTTTCAACCAGACCGTTCATCTCTGGCCATCTCGGACCTGAATTAGCCTATTGTATTTTTTGGTCCAGTATAAGTTCTGGGTTAGAGTGTGGTTACACTGAGCTCAAGGAAATTGTTAGTACCCAAGGATGTGGGGGAACATATAGCTCAGCAGTGTGGGTATGAATTTGTATATGGCGGAGATATGTACCTATGCTTTGTCTGTGTTTTAGCACCAAACTGAAGGCCTGGGCAATGCGGAGCTAATGGCCAAGTGGTTAGGACACTCAGGAGACTCTAGACCCTGGGTATCCTACTTTGTAGGCAAGTGCCCTAAACATTAGGCTATTGGGCAATCCTGCTTCTACAGGGAGATGGAATAGGTGGCCTCTGAAGTCATTTTTCTTTCCTTTTTCCCTTTTTTGGTAGAACATTTATTGTTTTCTGACATGCATGTTGTTCCTGAAGGATACAGATTGCTCAGGCTTATGTCCAAATGATACACAGAACCCATCTTTGTAAAAGTAAAAAAGCAGAAAATCTGAGACTGGCTCACAACTCAAGGATTTTAATCATTTTAGGCAGCTGTTAGTTTTGTTTAAACTGGGAGCTGGACTATACTACAAAGTGCCCCCTGCACTCATGTTTTCTCTTTGGCACTTTCCAAGGGAGTCCGTCGTAACTTCCATTATTTTTAGATGAAAAATAAAATGATCCACTTGACTATTCAACCTCTTTTTCTAGTAAATTTGTACAAATGGGATTTTTTTTATTGTCAAGCCTCCAAGAGCGTGTAGGCTGAGACAAAATATGCTAATATATTGGCTTTGTAATTAACAGTTAAATTACTCATCTATTTTGGAATGATTATTTTTTTTTGTTTTACAACTGTTACAAAATTGGTTTTAAAAGGCCACTCACCATAATGTCTAACTGATGCTTTTGTTACACACTTTAACAATCAGAAAAATAATTATTTTAATTATTTAGGATTAATTTAATTTCTTTACAGCTCAATATAATAGCATCTGCAGCATTATAATTTTAGCATCAGATTTTGCCATTTAACTGTTTTTAATATTCTTATTGATCATTGTTAGTTTTCTAGTGCTGTTGTCTTAGAAAGTAAATTTTAGAAGAATAATAAAATGCAACCTGACGTTAACTCTAGGGATCTTCAAGTTCAGTATAAAGAAAAAGATATGCATCATGATGTATAGCAGTAAGAAGCAAAAATCAACCAGATTTTTGAAATTTCCTCACATATAAAGTGTGGCTTGAACTCAGATTTCAGATCATGTTGGAAATGCTTAAATATATAGAAGTAGAAAGACCAAGCAGGAATTTTTTTCTTAAGTCTTATCCAAGTTTTTCTGTTCAGCAGATTCTGAAAGGATGCCATATTAATTCTTTAAGTGTTGACCACTAAGTTGCTAGGAGTCATTTCTTCAGCTTCAGTGGGCTTCAGCTTCAGGCATGAAGCTTTTCACAACAAATGTCTCATTAAGTTTCCACTGAAGTCATGTAATGGCAGCAAGCATACCTCAGTTTCCAGCTGCACTGAGATTGCTTCTATGTTAAAGGGGACCGAGCTAAATCCTCAGAAAGTGAGTAGAAGATGATCTTACTTAGAGCGTCTTCCTCTGTGCTCAATCTGCCTACCTGCAATATGTGACCTTTTATCACTATAGTATCTAAGTGTTCAAAGTTTTGAGATTTAAGATTTTTTCAGATTATTACAGGTTACAGAACCTAACAGCTAAATTATGTAGACTAAAGAATTGTCATGCCAAATATTAAAATTATATTCCTCGTGTATTTTCAAGAAACAGTACGAGGAGTAGAGTTGGGTGGCCTGATTTCAGGACAAGGGGCCCGGAGTTTCTGCATCCCTGCCCTGACGCTGGGTCATTTAAAACAGAGAGCTATATCTAGTTCTATGTAGTGTAAGTTGCTCAGTGTTAGCAATGGAAGGTAAGTGCTGGTCAATGCAATCGTATAGATTGGTACTATCCCAGATCATCTCTTCTTTCAGGTAAGTTATCCTACTTTTCCTTTGAGCCCCCAAAATAATCCACTCGCACTGATCTCGGAAACAAGTATTCAGTCTCTTTTGGAGTCATTCGGAGTAACCAGATCCCTCAAGAAAGCTCCCTATCTAGATTTGAGATTTCATAACCCTCCTAGGAACTGATCTTCTCTTCTCAGGTTCTGAGTCTTCTCTTCCTTGCCAGCTAAGGAGCTCCTCAGACTGGGCTTTGAGTTTCCTCTGAGTCCTCCTGGCTCTGTCGCCTCTACAGAACCCTTTTCCAAGTCCTTAAAAGAACACTGGCTTAAGTTTCATATGCCTTCCTCCTCCCAGACATTATTTCCCCTGGACCATTTTCCTTTCTCGCAGTGGCTTTCTATGGCCTTCCTCCACCTGTGGTAGAACTGAGAAATGATGGATTGACTTAGCAAAAGGATGGATTGACTCTGGCTTAATGTTTTACTGCCTCATTCAGAGCTATTCTGTACCTTAGTTTGACTTCATAATGGTCATGTCCTGGACAAATTCTCATAACAAGGCAAGGAGGCAGGGGTGGGGGGCAGTTCTCCTGATGTCAGCAGATGATTCATTAATTCCCTGACAACTCTTTTGGATTTACCACTCAAAAACAACATGACCACATTTCTATCAGTAACCCCCTAGACTTCTTGACATGTCACAATTTATAATATTCTGTACATTTTGAATACCTAGTCCTTGGGCTGTTTGGGGAGTAGTCACCAAGGTCAGGCTGTTACCCTTGTTAGATTTATGAAAAGCTGTTTTCTGTCTCCTTGGGGAACCATTTTTTCATATACTCACACAGTCCTGCCGTTTGAGAATGTGTGCAAAAACATCCAGCTTTCCTTCTGGGGTTTTCAGTGGCCAACATCTGCACAGGCTTGCCTGAGGTATTTAAGATCCCAGTTAATGATGTAAACTTCCTCCAGGTCTTGCCACAAAGCCTTTGTTTCAATCTGTTGTTTGTAGAGTTCACATTGGGGTTCAGGTTATCAGCATCTTCCTGACTTCCAGATTCTGGGATATAAGCATCTCATTTTCTTAGTCCTGACCTCCAGGGAATACTGGACCTTCAGAAAAGTCCATTTGGTTCTGCTTTAGTGTCTTCTCCTTCCAACTCCACAAAGTGGTTGGTACGAGAACCTTAAATGAGAACCTTAAACCTTACGAGAACTCCTCCACCCAACACCAGCCAGTTCATCGTTATCCTATGCCTTTCTCCCTAGGCCTGCTGCAACTATTCCTGTGGCTTTCATCCACCTTTCCTGAACCAATAGAATGGGTTTGGCTTCACAGCCTACCTACTCTGGCCTAAAAGAGCCAATACACTGTTACAAAGTGATGATGCTTATTATAGTTCTTCAATGAACAAAGACAGCAAAGTGATTTAAGCCTTGTTATTGTGAACTGTCACATGCATCTAGCTCTCTGCATGCCGACTAAGGAGGATGTTTTGGTCTTTCTACAAAATATTTAAAGACTTTGTCGGATGAGTATGTTTCACAGGGATGTCTTGGCACTCACTCTAGCTAATTTAGATGAAAGTTCTTGATTTTTCTTTATTAAGGAATCTGGGTAGTCTTAGGGACAAAATTAGCAACTATAACATTAGAAAATAACGGGATAAATTAATCTCTCAGTTGACTTGATTTGGCTTGTATGACTAGAGCCATACTGAATTTGGGGAAGCTGCCCCCTTATTTTGTGGTACGAGTGCGGTGCTTGAGCAGAGTACAGCACCTCTTCCCCCCGGTTGGCCAAGGGGCTCAGAAATCTCCCCTCCCCAGAGATGGACAAATGGCCACGAATATCTCCCCCCACACTCCAGCCGTGCTTCAAGACACCAGTTTTTCTGTTTTTGCAGGTCTTCACCCACCGCTCACTGCTTATTTCATGTTTTTTTTCACAGGGATAACTACTCTCTCATTAATTGTATCTTAAACAAAATAATGATCCATTCAGCAATATTTATAGATCCATGCATAGACATCCTAGAAAGCTGTATCATTTAAAACAGCTTACGTATCTTAATTTATCATGTGCTGATACTGAGGCCTTTCTTGTTATTTTCCCAACAGGTCTGCAGGACAGTTGCTAGGGGAGAGGAGTTTCTGGGAATGAGTGGGTTTACATGTCTGCGGACTACTGGCAGATTGTCCCTAAGGTGGAAGATTCATTGAAAGTAGATCTTCCCTCCAGAACTATACAGTAGTTGGTGCCTGGGTGTAAATGGGACATGCTCCCACTCAGGCCTTCTGTGACCACTGGAGTGCAGAGTGCATTGTATGTACATGTATCCAGCAGTTTTGACATACATATGGCCATTTAGGTTCTCAATATATATTAGTTAGGTGCCTCACTGGCCATGTGTGGGTGTTTGATTTGTTAGAGCAGAACGGAGTACATAGATATAAGTTAGGTAAGTGTGCAGTTCTGGAATTGTGCCATCGAAAATCCAACCTTAGGTTTCCAGTGGATACCTGTATCCTGGGTAATAAAAAGTGAGGAACAAGAGATACAGAGCGTGGGTGAAAAAAAGGTAGTGTGTTTTTTCAATAGAACATTTTTTGAGAGATTGCCATGAGCATTAGCTGTTTCATAACTACAGCAGCAGCCAAGTTAGTAAAAGTAAAGGTCATCTCTAAAAAGTGATGGACTATCTATAGAGCCAAGGTAGATGGTCAAATTAAATTAGATACACACCAACTTGACTTCAGTTTTGAGGTAACACTGAAAGTCTGAAGTGGACCCCAGAAGGTGTTTTTTAATTCACCTTCTGGTTTTTCAATGTCTGGCTCATTCTTCATGTGGATTTTTTTATGTAGCAAAATGCACACTTGCAAAATGCACTTTTAAAATGATTATTCACTTGGCTGTTTATGTACTAGGTCACAGTACTGCCTGGATGGGTGTGCTAGAGGAAAGAGGCTTTTACCCTGTGTCTTGCACTATCCTACAGTTTAGATCTGTACCTGAATTCTGGTAGCTTTACACCTGTGAAAACTCCCCAACTTTTCCATGCATTACAAAAGGATGAAGAACAATTCACTGCTCTCTCCACAGAGGAGAGTACTGGCAATGATATGAGGTTATCTTTAAAGTAACTCTTCAGTAGGCCTGTGTGAAGTGGCTACTATTCGCTTCAGATTTGGATTCGGACAATTCAGGGAACAGGGTGTCGATTCAAAAAAAAAAAGCCCCGACTCGACGGGTGTGCCAGGCAGGGGAGGGAAGGAGGGAGCATTCCCCATTGCCCCATGCTGCATGGGGCTCTGTATGAGCCCCTCAACCCCTCCCTGCTACCCCAGCCCACCCCCCATGACTGTTCTGCCCACCCCAGCTCCAGCCCCTTAAGAAAATAAAACCAAAAAACCGTCACACTCACTGGTTCCTGCCTAGTGGGGGGCGATCCCACTAGGATGCTGCATGGTGGGCTCTGCATGAGCCTTCCAAAGCCCTGAGACTGCTTCAGCAGCAGGTGAGTTCGTAGGTTTTTTTTGTTTTTTGTTTTCCTTAAAGGGCTGGAGCTGGTGTGGGTAGAGCAGTCATGGGCGAGCTGGGGGAGCAGGCAGGGGATGGGGCCTGGCGGGGATCCCCCCCATGGTTCCCTCCCCCTCCCTTTCCCCCCCACTCTCCTGAATCCCCTACTTACCAGCTCCGAGTCCAGTTCTAGCTCCATGCTGCAGCAGGTGGGGACTGCCTGAATTGCTGAAGCTCTCCAAATCTTTTCCAAATTGATCCAGAGAGCTTCAAATTGATTTGGGCCTTTTTACTGGTCCCCTGTTTCTATTCAGATTTGGAGATTCAGTCACCAAATTGGGCTGAATCTCCTCCAAATCGAATCAGCACTCACCCAAAGCTTTGCACAGCCCTACTCTTCAGGCAGATGTCTAGTGTCATCAGGTTAGTTAGTTGTTATCAGATCACCAATACAGGTGGCAGTGCTAAATAAAATGGGAAATGAGCATATGCAGCTAAAAGTGTTAATTTAACACCTTCAGAAATATGGTGTTTCTTCTTGTACTTAGTATTTATTATGTCCAGTACAAACAGTGATGACAGGCTGTCTCATGGCCAGCTGGGTGGCTGACGTTGCCCATAATGCTTATTTTTGTAAGGCAAGGCAAGTTTGGGTGTGTTTGGAACGGTGCAGAGCAGGCATCCCTACAACATCGCAGCTGGTTGTGCCAGGGCAGATGGGTAGCGCTTGGAAGTGACATTGTTAGTTGAGATGTAGAATTCTGCACTGAAACTAGCTCAGAAGTACTTGATTTTCAGGACTATAACATCAACCTCTCTGATTACTAGACTGCTTACTCAGCTTGTGTATATATGGGTATGTCTTCACTGCGTGATTAACCTGAGATTTTTTACCTGGGGCTTAGACTAAAATATCTCCTTGGAGGAGCTCAAGCCCAGATTAGTCTACATGGCTCAGAATACAGGTAAGAGCAGGGTTCTGCTTTCTCTTGGACTGAAAGCTATCTATTTCCTGTGAGGATGAAGGACAAAATCATTCCAGGGGTATTTTTCTGCTGTCCTTCCCAGATACACCTAGCTGACTGTAGAGACAGGAAGAGCACAATAAAGTGGGTAGGGATTTTCTCTGAGACGGTTCACAACAGTGCACTGAAGACATCACGTGTACGTAAAATACCATACAGGGCTTGGAAAGTGAGGTTTGGTTTCTTATGAATGTAACAAGAAATAAGTGGCAAAATGCACCCTTTTTTGTCACACTCTGGACCTTCCATTACACCAGAACATCTATAATGAAAGATACTGCTTAGCAGCATTTAGAATATAATGTTACAGCATATTTGTGCTTAGAAGAATGCCAAAGGGTAGACACTAGCCAGCGAATGTCTCTTCCACACATTGTCTCAGCTAGAAATATCGCACCAAAATATTAGCCTTATTAGTACTGAATAATATATTAATATGTACATTGCAATCAGTGATTAGTTATCTCTGGTGCCTTCAGCACTGTCAAGGACCCCAAGAGACAAACACTTAAATACTTTGATTTGTCTTTCGACTAAAGTTAGGGTGTTAACGGAAGCTTTAATTTGATGGTTAGCCATCATTTCATTGAACAAGGCAAGGAATTCTTAATAATCTTTTGCAAGGTTATTCTCATGTAAAACCTGTTTAGGTTCCTGTTAATTCTCAAGGCCATCCTAATGTTCACGTCAAGTCAGATTAAAATTATAAAGAAAAGCTCTTCCTTTTACCAGGTCTGTTATTCTTTTGTATAATTAATACATTGACTTTTAGTAGATGTGATAGCATCTACTTCTTGTGGCTTGTGTTACCCCTTTTGCTTATGTGGTATTGAAGGTTTTACAGTCAAACCTACTAATGATTTTTGCTCCAAAATGATCGTTTGCTTCCTGTAGTATCCTGCCTCCGGTCCAAAGCTGTTAGAGGTTTGACAAATGGTACAATGTATTGCCATTATAGCAGGAGAGAGAAAGCTCAAACTATAGAGAGCTGACCCTATGTTTGAATTGCTGGTCCATTTAAAAATGGGAAATTGTGCCTCCCAAAGAAGGCTGTTTTAAAATGAATCTGCTTCTTTATATGTAAAGAAATAGTCAAAACACAGCATGCTTGGGTGTTCCAATGTGCTGGTAGTTTTTCAAAGAAGAGCGTGACAAGATGATAAATTATGGGGTTTTTTCTGTACTGCAGTGGAAGTGGTAACAAAAAAAAAAGTATTGTGGTCCAGACACCGAGAGGAGGTGGTGATGGTGCCAATTCTACCCATCTATGGGGATCAGATTATGAGTGATGGTCACAACTGAGCTCTAGCAGGGCTCAGTCACTTGGAGTAGAAGCTTTGACAGCACTAATCTGAGTTCATTTCCTCTACATAATTGTAAAAGGAAAATCTTCACTAGCACTTTATGCTGAAGTACAGGCAGTCCTTGACTTACAACCTTACAAGTTACAACACTTTGCACTTACAACGTTTATAAATTGACACCCTGTTTCAACTTTCTGATGTCAGTTTTGACTTTACAATACTTGATCCGATGCAACACCATGCCAGTGAACAAGTTCCCTGGAGAACATCTGTCCAAACTTCCTTGGCCACTTTCTTTAAGAAAGCAGACGAGACTCCAGAAAAACCTGCAGCCAGGACTCCTGAGAAGACTCCAGCCAAGAGCCTTTCAAAAACTCCACGTCAGTGGTCACCTCAAAGAAGTCCTTCCAAATCAGTATGATTGCTATTTACAATATAAATACATTCATGTAGCCATATTACTCATCCATAATTGATTGAATACAAAATTCTGGGTTATTTTTAGTGAAAATAGGGTATCAGGCCTTTGTTCAGGAAACAGTCCCTCATTTATAACATTGTTTCTTGTGAGAAAATTGGTTCTGAGTTACGTTTTGACTTAAGACACCGTTTTCAGGAACCAGTTGTGTCGTAAGTCTGAGGACTGCCTGTACACAAATTAGCCTCTTGCCAGATACATTATTCTCTGCTGCTGCTGTATTCTGATGTGGCCTGAACTTTACTTGGCCCCTTGCAGTTGAGCATCCTATCCTGAGATTAATTACAAATCTGGCACTTTTGAGGACTAGAGTAGTTCTTCATTTTTTTGAAGGGCAGTAAATGGATTGACAGAACATATTGTTTTTTTGATAGGGTGCTTAAAAGCTAGATGGTTTCCCCCCAGATGCTGCCAGATAAGGATGTGGGAGGAGCATTCTTCATGGTCTAGGAGAACAATCCCAGTCTATCAGATATATTCTCCCAGGAATAAAAACAATATAATATCCTTATGCAGACAGCTAGGTAGTACTCTCTCGCTGCCAGAGTGGGGAAGAGCTGCCCTAAAATAGTAGTGATGTCTACAACACAGACATGAAGAAGAGCCAGGGAGGGATAATGAAGATGGTATTGCATAAATATGTCAGATAACATTGCAGACCGGTACAGATACAGTCCATTGTTAAATACTTCGCTGTGTTGTGATATTCTGTGACTTTTCACATCAAAATCAAGCATTTTTCCTGTCTGGTTTCCACCAGTAATTTCTTGCCTATGTTTAAGGCCACTGTGTTATTTTTAACTTTACACTCGGACTTGCTTGCCATACTGTCAATCCCAGTCCCAGTCCAACCTGCCATCCTAAATGTAATGAGTTTAGTGGTTTCATTGTAGCCTCAAGTGCACAGCAGTCTGCTGAATAAACCAGCTCACATAATTCTGCTAAATTTGGATTGTAAGGGGGCCCTTGTACAGAGTTTCTATGGAAACCAAATTCTTCTTTTCTTTAGAAAGACATTCCCCTGAGGTTTAGTAGTATGGAAAAAAAATCCCCATTATTTGAGCTGTGCAACATTTTCCTTTCTCCCACCTCTGTGCCCCTACCTTCCAAATCAGAGTGTAACTGATAACACTTGGGCTTCCCACTTAAAATTCAGGTTTTTGCACTGAGTTTTCATGGTAGTTTGCCATAGTGAGGAAAGTAGTACACTTCTCCCAAACATGCTTGTACCATTGATCGGTTTAATGCTGATTATTCATCGATGGTTGGGCACACTGCTGAAAGAAATACAAAAAACATTTGCACTTCTCCCTAACAGCTTGCAACAAAAATATGAAAAAAGAAAGACTGGAAACCTGGTGGGTGCCATTGAAGTTGATAGGAGTTTTGATATTTCACTCAAGACCCTGGCCCTAGATCTTGCAGCATTGCACGCATGTACACAAACATTTTGCCATAGGACAAAAACATAAATGTTCAGGTATCTGATGAGGTGCATTTGGTGGTGGTACAGGGATGACAGTGTTTTGTTCAAGATGAGATGGATATAGTTTTGAAGAAGTGTTTTTTGAGGATGGAGGTCATTTGAAGCATGAAAGAGAGAAGGTGTGAAGCAGGGACTGGATTAAAGAAGCAGAGTGCAGTCAGATGTGGAAGCATGTAGCAAGTTAGGGGGCAGTTAGAGATGAGTGAGCAAGAGAAAGTTGTGCAGGGTTTTGGAGGAGAAGGAGTGCAGGGTCTTGAGTAGCCTGGGAGGAGAAAAGAGTGGGACGATCACTTCCCAGAGGCTGGGGAGTCTAGTTACATTTGCAGATGAAGAGCTAGCCAAACAAATAGCTGGGAGGGTTGTCTCAAAAGGGCACAGCCCTTCCCCTGAGAGGATTGCCTAAAACGGATACTTGACAGAAGCTTCCCCACAAAAATTTGCTCTGGGTACAGGAGCAATGCAAGACTTTAATTTTCCTCTTCTCAGAAATCCCTGTTGAGTCATTGCCTGAACTGGCCAGTACTTTTGCCACCAACAGTGTAGTTGTTTTCTCCTGCTGTTGAAAAATCACTGAAGAAGTTTATATTACACAAGAAAAGAAAAGGAAATGTAACAATAACATCGAGATGAAAAGCATTTAAAGTCCTTGTAGATAACCCAACTGGTACTTAACAACAATTCATTACCTTTGTCATGAAATACAAGGTTCGTAAGGTCATGCAGGGAAAACAGGATTGAGATAATTGCAGATTTGTATACCCCATAAATAATTTTTTTCTTTTCAGTAGGTACAAAACAAAACAAATTTAAACTCCCTCTGTAGGATTTCTTAATATCCTTACTGGCACAGAGCAATGCTGCAGCCTAAGAAGAATACTGGTTTATGAATGCTGGTATTCCAGTATTTGGATGTGGGTGCTATGGGATTTCCTCTATTTACATTTCATACGATGATGAATGAATATGAAAGGCAGGTGCTCTGGACTACTGGGGCCATTTGCACTGCATAGAGAATTCTCTTTGCCAGGTTTTCCACAGGCAGAAAGTTGGCGGTCTCCTGTGCCACTTGCCCCTTTATGCCCAGGTAGGGGTTGAGTGAAGAAGGGGCAGTCTAAGATGGAGGGAGACATCCTGGAGTGGAGCTTGCTGCACCTTTTCTGGTGCAGTGGTGCTCAACCTTGCAGCCCCACAGGCTGGATGAGTGGTGTGGGGTGGATCCAGCCCACAAGGGATTGTCATCCATGAGGGTAATCCAGTGTGCCATGGGTTCCCGTACATATCACTTTAGAGCTGGATCCAGAGCTCAAGGTTGGTTTGCGGGTGTGATCCAGCAAACCAACCTTGCCCAGGCCCACTTGCCAGCTCCAGCTGTGTGCTCTGACCAAATACTGTGTGCTGCCCAACCCAGTGCACTGGATCCAGCCATGGAGGGTCTCTACGTGCCAGCCCCATTGCATGCGAGTGCAATCTAGAATGCAGGACCGGGTCATCCAGCCTGCGGGGCTCTGCACAGATCTGGGTATTAGGCAGCTGGGGAGCTGCAATTCATGCTGCCCCTGCTCCTACACCATCAAATTTTGCACTTGTGGCATACTGGGTTACCCACATGGATGACAAGGCCTGGCAGTTTGGATCTGACCTGCAGGCCAGAGGTTCAGCACCATTACCCTAGTGTAAGGTTTGTTACTCTTCACCCATAGCAGAACTTACAGTGGAGATCCCTTCCCTTCCCCCATCCTCATTTATACTGGTGATGAGTTGCTGAGGATTATGAAGCCACCATTGGCTATTTGTAGGTACCGCTCTCTACTATGTGTGAGTAACATGGGGCACCTGGGGCCATTCACTCCTCCATGTGAGTTATTTATATATTCATTATGGAAGCTTGGGGGGGGGGGGCATTCATTTCATGCCCTAAATAATCTTCCTGGGTGAGGACAGAAGTGGAGCTCCTGGGTCTAACTCATGGTGATTCACAGAAAGTGCCACGAGTTAGACTGATCCTTCCGAACTAACAGATGTTAGCTGTTGGATTGGTAGGGTGGAGGATGGGCTCCAATTTAGAACTGATCTAGGGAGAGAAGATGCCTCTGCAGCCTCTCCTCCTAGCTCCCCCTCTCTCCCCTTGCAGCTCCTGTTGCTGTCCACCTGAGGTGACAGGCTCCAATCCAACCCCCCCACCCCCCACTTCCAGCAGGGCTGAGAAAACCCCAGAACATACCTTCCTCCCTTGCCTCCCCCCCACTCCCATCCAGAGACAGTAGCTGGGGTTTGGTTGTACTGCAGCCAGAGTAGACAGAAATTAATGAAGGCACTCCACTTTGGAGCATCTTCATTTGAACTCTCATACGATGATGGCTAATTTATCCCGTGATCAGAGCCTTCTGCAACCATGATCTTTTGTTTGGGCATAGCTTTAGAGCACTTTCAAGGGGCCGATTTGTCATTTTTCTCTGCACTCCCTGTGACTTCTGTGGCTGGTGGTAGAGCGCTGCCAGCTCTTTTAGCTTTGACAGAGGACTATATCATGGCAGCAGGTGAACCCTGAAATTCTCTCTCTTCTCCACAATTTGGTTTAGAAATTTTGGGAGAGATTTTCAAAAGTACAGGAAACTGCCCAGATCCATCTATTGTTGTGACTAAAGTAAATGAGCGCAAAACACCTCTCTTTATGCTTTTGAAGATCTACCGTGTTGGTCACTGGATGACAGGGACAAGGAGCTGGATTTTGTAATCCTCCTTCCAAGCAATATTTGGATACAGTAAATGAACAGATTGAAATATGGGGAGGGGCTGTTTCATTGTAGACCTTCACCACTGCCCAGACTCTAGAAGTTGGAGGACTCTCATAAGTGTAATGTAGTCTGTATCTCTGAAGAAAACATCAGCAAATTTAATTTTCCTTTCAAAATAAAATAATTTTGCCCCTAACTGATGCAAGAAGAATAATAGACAACCTCTCTTTATCAGTGTGTATTTTTTGAAAAAGAACAGAATCATGCTGCAGGTTTTACCTGCTTAGCCCACAATCTGTATTAAAAGAGTGTACGTCTTTTGCATTTACCAGTCTTCCTCACAGAATTTTTATGAACTGTTCCTTTATTGGTGACACAGAAGAGACTTGTGGACTGGGTCTTGAAACTGGAAGTCCATATTGCAATCATAGATATGTTTACTTTAATTGCATTACTGCTATGGTTATTTAAATACCATGTTTACTAAATTGACTTTGAAATTAATTTCAGGGATATTAAGTCCCACTAAGCACATAATTTAATTTTGATTCAAGAGAATATTGATGTCATCAGCAATTCATCTCATCATTGGCAGTCCCTTGCAGTTGAGGATGATTATCTTCCATGATTGCATTAGTTGTGAGTCTGAAGATGGCTGACAAGACCAACCCAGGATCCAGGTCCTATTGCAGCTTGGGCTTGTATTTCTCTGTGGGGTGAATGGCTTCAGATTTTTTATATAGTCTGCAGTATGCTGTTTCTGCTCCTCCTGCTTTTCCATCTCCTGTTGTTGTCATGAGGCTTCAAAGTACTGAGTTCCTTGTAACAGATGCTTCCTCCATTTGGGGTGGTCCTAGATGATAGTCTCCCATGAGTTGGTGCCAATGTTTCATTTTTTTCAAGTTGGCCTTGTGTATGTCCTTGATGTAGCCAGCCCAGTAAATGATATCAGATAATCATCTCCTTGATGCCCAGGGTGTTTGCATGTGAGAGGACGCTAACATTGGTGTAGCTGTTTTCCCGCTAGATTCAAAGGATCTCTCACAGGCTGCTTTTCCAGTGATTTCAGGTGTCTCCTATACATTGTCCATGTTTCAGCTATGTACAGTAAGGTTGAGGATCACAGTTGGTTGATAAACCATGAGTTTGGTTTCTATTCTGATGTCACAATCTTTGAACACCATTTCTGCAGGTGTCCAAAGACTGCATATTTGAGGCAATGGTGGATTTTTTTCATCAATGATAGCCTTCTGCAAGAGATGGCTTCTAAGGTATGGAAAATACTCAACATGCTCCAGTCTCATGATAGATTTGAATTACCAGAGCTGGTATCTGCTCATTAAGAGCTTGTTGATGGAAGACCTTAGTCTGCTGACCATTATGCATCAGTCCCATTTTTGTGTATGCCTTGGTGAAAATGTTGACAATTGCGTGAAGGTCTGCTTCTGAATGAGCATACACTACGGCATCAGTGTACTGGAGCTCAGTGATTGAGGTCAAGGTCTTGGTTTCAGCTTGGAGTTGGCTGAGATTAAACAACTAACCATCCATTTGGTAGTTTAGCTCCACTCCAACTGGAAACTTGTTGGTGGCCAAATATAGCATTGTGGTTGGGAATACTGAGAAGAGTGTTGGAGCAATTCATAGATTCATAAATGTTAGGGTCAGAAGGGACCTCAGTAAGTCATCGAATCTGACCCCCTGCCCTGGGCAGGAAAGAGTGCTGGGGTCAGATGACCCCATCTAAGTGCTTGTTAAGTCTCCTTTTAGGGACCCCCAGGGTAGGGAAGAGCACCACCTCCCTTGGAAGCCCATTCCAGATTCTAGCAACCCTTACTTTGAAGAGGTTCTTTCTAATGTCCAACCTAAATCTGCTCTCCTCCAATTTTTGGCCATTGTTCATAGTTACCCCAGGGGGTGCCCTAGTAAATAGAGCATTACCTATTTCCTGCTGTCCTCCCCTGATGAATTTATAGGCAGCCACAAGATCACCTCTTAGCCTTCTCTTGCAAAGGCTGAAAAGATCTAGGTCCCTCAGTCTCTCCTCATAGGGCCTTGCCTGCAACTCTCTAACCATATGAGTGGCCTCCTCTGAACCCTCTCAAGATTCTCTGCATCCCTCCTGAGGTGTGGTGCCCAAAACAGGATGCAGTACTCTAACTTCAGTCTGACTAGTACCGCATAGAGATGAAGCAAAACCTCCCTGGACCTGTTCATCATGCATCTGCTAATGCATGATAAAGTGCAGTTAGCCTTGTTGATCACTTCCTCACATTGATGACTCATGTTCATCTTGGAGTTGACTATGATCCAAGATCTCTTTCTGCTGCTGAGAAGGTCATCCTCCAGCCTGTAAGTGTATTGGTGGTTCTTTTTGCCGAGGTGTAGCACTTTGCACTTGTCTTTGTTGAACTGCTTCCTATTTCATTCTGCACATTTTTCCAACCTGTCCAGATCTGTCTGGATCTGTTCCCTACCCTCTGGTGTGTTAACTTTACCCCATAATTTGTTATCATCTGGACAGGATGCTCTCCACACCCTTGTTTAAGTCACTGTTGAAAACATTGAATAGCACCAGTACAAGGACCGAGTCTTTCAGGATCCCACTGCCCACATCTTTCCAGGTCGATATTGACCCATCCACCACCACTCTCTGGGTGTGATCCCCTAAGCCAATTTGCCACCCACCTGACCGTGTAATCATCTACATCACAGCCTGTCAATTTATTTATGAGAACAGAATGAGATACTGTATCGAAGGCCTTCTTAAAGTCTAGATAGATGACATCACCTCAACTCCTGCATCTCAGCATTTTGTGACCTGGTCATAAAAAGAAACAAGGTTAGTCAGGCAGGATACCTGCAGTGAATCTGTGCTGACTTCCTTTCAGCATTATTTCCCCTACTAGGCTTCCACAAATGTGATACTTAATGATTTTTTCCAGAGATTTCCCAAAGATAGAGGTGAGACTAATTGGACTATAGTTTCCTAGTTCCTCCCTCCTTCCCTTCTTGAAAATAGGGGCCACATTGGCCCTTTTCCAGTCACCTGGGACCTGACTGGTGCAGTATGAGTGCTTGAATAGCCATGCCAGTGGCTCTGCTATGACACTGGCCAATTCCTTCAGCACCCTTGGATGAAGATCATCTGGGTCCATGGATTTGAACACATCCAGCCCCTCCAAGTGCCCCTTCACTAAGTCTGCACAAACAGTTGGTGGGCTAGTGTCCCTCCTGTGTCTATCTGTGATCCAGTTGGGAGATCTGTGATCCAGTTGGGAGATTAGGAATACAGATACAAAAAACTCATTGAAGAGCTCAGTTTTGTCCCCCCTCTCTGTTACCAATTGCCCTAGTTTGTCCTGTAGGGGTCCTGTGTTACCCTGCACCTTCCTTTTGCTCCCTATATACTTGAAGGACTTTTTGTTGTCCTTAATTTTGCCATCAGCCTAAATTTTAATCTTGCTTTGACCTTCCTAACTGATTCCTTGCAACTGCAAGCCAGGGAGGTATACTCCTTGGTAGATACCCTCTGTTTCCACAGCCTGTATACCTTTTTCTTTGCCCTTAGGCTTTCCTGGACCTCCCTGTTCAGCCAAAAGGGCTTCTTGGCCCCTTTGCTGCCTTTTATGTGCCATGGGATTGTCTCCTTCTGCACCCATAGGATCGCTCCCTTAAGGACTGACCACCCTTCCTGGACCTTGATTTTGCCAATGCTCTTGAGCTTGAACACCTCACTAACTAATCTCCTGAGCACACTGAAGTTAGCCTTTATGAAGTCTAGGACTTCAGCCCTGCTGGTCAGTTTACCCACCCTTCACCGGTTAGTGAATTAAATCAATCGATGGTCACTATCCCTTAGGTTGCCTTGTACCTGTAGATTCCCCACCAAGTCATCCCTTGTAGCTAACACCAAGCTCAGCAAGGCGTTTCCCGTAGTGGGATCGTATACCTCCTGCAGGTGAAGGTCCTGTATGCGGGTTGAGAACCTATGTGCATGGTTAGATTTGGCTGATTGCTCCTCCCAGCAGATATCGGGGTAGTTTAGGTCACCAACAACAACCATATCTCTTGATCATGGATCAGCGTCCAAGAGCTGTCTGGAGAATTCCAGGTCTAGCTCATCCTTCTGATGTGGCAGTCTATAGTAGACCCCCACTACCAAGTTCCTTTTCCCCTAACCTCCTTGAATGTTGATGTACAGTACCTCAGTATGATCCCATCTTGATTAAAGAGGATGCATATTATTCCTTAACATAGAGAGCAACACCCCCCTACACTTTATCCTGTCTGTACAACCTGTAATCCTCAATGCTTACTGTCCAATCATGGGTAGGGTCCTACCAGGTTTCAGTTAGTCCAACCAGGTCAAAGTTGTTGCTTGCAAGCAGGAGTGCAAGTTCCTCTTGCCTGTTCCCCATGCTCCTAGAATTCATGTGGAGACATTTAAGCCCCATGATGGATGCCCTTAGACATTCAGGACAGGGGGATACCATCGGGCCCAGTTAGTGCTTACCTTAGTGCTTACCTGGGCTGATCCACTGCATTGCTTGTGGCTTGCTGATTCTAGGTTCTTATCCTCTGCTTCTCTGTCCCTGAACCTGGTTTAAAGCCCTAGTTCCCCATCCCCTGACAAATCTAGTTTAAAGCCAATGATGCAGCCTTGTTTCACTCTAGTCTTAACCTAAAAGGGATCTGTGATAGATCCATTGCTGAGAACCATCTCTTGCTTTCCATCATGGAGCAGGTGAAGAATAGTGACAAATTTCAATGGACATCCATTCCTCAGAAGAATCCTCCACAGTGCTTTTTGGTTGACAGAGTTGAAGGCTTTTCATGAGGTCAAAGAAGGCCATAGAGAGAGAGGTTTATATTGTTTCTTGTACTTTTCCTGAAACTGGCAAGCAGTAAAAATCAGGTCATTTGTGTCTCTTGATGCCCTAAACCCGCACTGAGATTCTAGGAGGAGCTCTTCAGGAAGTGGAAGGAGATGGTTCAAAAGGGTTCTCACAATGATCTTTCTTTTTAATGAGCAGCAAGGTAATCCCTCTGCAATTTCCACAGTTGGACCGGTCTGCTTTCTTGAAGTTTGTCATATTCTTGGCATCTTTGAGGTCACCTGGGACTTCCTCATCATTCCGAATCCTTAAGATGAGGGCATGGGACTGTGATGTAAGCCTGAAAATTTCAGCAGGGATTCCATCTGTTCCAGATGCCTTGTCATTCGTCATCTGCTTGATGGCTTTCTTCATCTTGTCAAGGGTTGGAAGGATTCCAAGATCATCTCTGACTGGGTGTTGCAGAATGGAGCAGAGAGCACTCTTATCAACAACAGAGTTTCAACTGAGAAGGTTGAGAAAATGCTCTTTCCAGTTGACTTTGCCTGCCCTTTCCTTGACCAGGTCCCTTCCATCCTTAGGTCTTAAAGCAGGTGGTCCCTGAGACTTCGGACTGTAGGTGGCTTGGGAGGCATTAAAGAAACCACATATATATCATGGATGTCAGCAAGATGTTGAATCTCCTTTGCCTTGCCTCCCCACCATCCATTCTTCATATTGCAGGTCTTCCTTTGAACCTCTGCTTTGGCTTTTTGATCATTCAGTTTCTTTTGCTTGGAGTTGGTATCATTCTGCAAAGCACAAAAGGTCTTGTGCTTGTGGTCAATCAACTCTTGGATCTCCCCATTATTCTCATTAAACCAGTCTTGATTTTCCTGGTAGAGAATCCCAGTATCTTTTTTTCAGGCACTGATGATGGTGGACTTGAAGGTACTCCAAGTGCTGCTGAAATGCTCCAATTGTTATTGATTGGAATATGACAGTTTTTCACCGAGGCACTGGTGGAAGAGGTCTTGCTTTGACTGGATCCTTAACGTTGACATTGACCTCTGTCAGCGTTGCTCCTGCTGTAGCCATCATTTGAGAGCCAGTTTGAGTGGCACAAGTGAGCAGATGAGTTGGCGATTGCTTCAGCAATCATCAACTCGAGTGATGAGGGCATCTTTGCAATCCCAGGCATGAATGATGATGTAGTCAATCAAGTGCCAATACTTAGATCATGGTTGTTGTCATGGTATCTTGTACCTATTTTTCTGGTGGATCAGGGTGTTGGTGATGGTAAGTCCATGTTGCACACATTTGCAGGATGCCACTGGAGTTAACCTTTCCCACTCCTTTCTTGCCAATGGTTTTCTTTCAGAGTTTTGAGTCTCTTCTGACTCGGGCATTGAAATTACCAAGCAAATAAGCCTATCTTCCACCAGGACAACAGGAAGGACTTGGTTTAGAATTTCTCCTGGGTTTCATTGGTGCCATTAAGAACTGGGGCATATGAACTGATGACAGTGGCTGGGGGTCCATGATGGGGTCTGGGTGGCAGGGTGCCTGGATTTGGCCAATGAGATGTGGTGTGCAGGAGCCAGGATTGGGGTCTGTGGAACTTTGTGCAAATGCAGGGTTATGGGGTTTCCTGGCTTGGTGGGTGGGAGCCAGGGTTGGAGTCCATGGGGTTTTGCCTGAGCACAGGGGATTCTCTTGGGCTCCGTGTGTGTGTGTGTGTACGTTGTGGGTTGCTTTGTGACAGGGTGGAGGTGCCCTGATCCTGGGGCTCACGCAGAGGACACAGATGCCTCTCTAGCCTCTGCTGTCTGCCTGTGGCAGACAGATGGCAGGGCTGGGAGAGGACCTTTGCTGACTCAGCACTGGGGGAGTTTGGGACCAGGGCCTGCTGGGTGCTCACCCAGGGCAGCAGAGTGCAGGCTGAGTGCTAACTCGCCTCCCTGCGGGAGTATCAGAGCTGCAAAAGGAGGCTGGGATGCCAGATGACAGCAATCTAATTTGAATCAACAGATTGTTCGATTTACTGGTCTAATCTAAATAGATTATATTTGAGTGCACACTGAGTGCAGATCTTTCTTAGATATAGTTCTGTCATTTTTAGGCTGATCAATATGTGCTAAATTTCTTTATGGTTATGGTTTTAAATCAATTCCTGGTCACTTAGACCAGTTTATGCGTGATGTCTGTATTCGGCCTGTAAGACTACATGAAGCTTATTAACAAGAATCCTGGTTTCCCCTGATAAAAAATAGAAAATTCTCTGATAAACTCCCCTAAACCTGTGGTTAAAATGAAAGCCCCCCCAAAACCCCCTAGCCCTTCCTGCTTCTCACTCCCCCATTACTGGCAAATCCATTGGTTTCTCCAGTAAAGTCTGAAATCCATGTTTGCCTCTGGTAAAAGGTAAAATCCATGATTTACTCCCTTTTTTCCATGGGAAACAGAAAACCTGGATCTCTGCTTATCAAAGCTCTCAGAAGTCTAACAGGCGAACACTTGCACAGTTCATTACATAATCATTTGCAAACTGTGCAGGTACAGTGTTCCATAACTAATGCTTGAAATATTTTATCCTCTATCATTTGTTTGTAAGAATTGAAAAGAACATTTTCTTTTCAATGGAGGGAAAAAACCCCAGAGCCTGATCTTGCAATCCTTTTGCATGACAATAAGCTTTACTCCAGTGGATAAGGGCAGTGAAGACAATAGCAGTGCTTGCGAGAGTAAGGATTATTGTCATGCAAAAAATCTTCCAGAAAAGAGCCTAAATCTTTACTCAGGGTACTTATTTCAATTACGTGATCAATAATTTCTACTTGCTGTTAAAATAGTATTGTTGTATGCTTTCTTAGCAGTATACATTGCTTTGTATACTAACTACAGAGCTGGACTGGGTAGATAAATAAAAGCAAGAGATTGCGAACACAAACATCACGGGGCTTCAGAGCAATTAGGGTAGGAAACGCCGTATTAGAACAGCTAACCCAGCCCTGTGGAGGGCAGGATAGGGGTGTTCTGAACTGTCTGCCATACAGTAAGGGTTGAAGCAAGTTGCTCAAGGCCATACAGGAAGTCAGCGGCAGATAAAGAAATCAAAAGGCTCTGTTCCAATCTCGACTGAAATTAATGGAAAGGAATTAGTTCTTGAATCCTAGTCCCCTGTCACAAGCACGTGTTCCCTCTGCACCTTGCCTTCCTTTCTATGGAAGTCCAATTCTGGCTGGTGTCAGGCATTTTGGGTGTCCACTTGAACATACGTGAGCTTATTTACAGTGTCACTAAAAAACTGCTATTTAGTTTAATGTGCATTAAAATAGGCTAATGACATTAAGCTTCACTTTAAAAAGTGCTCTTTAGTTAATGTTCGTTAAGACAGGATAATGCGTATTTTCCTACTACCTTACAATGGAAGGCATTTATACATATACCTTTTTATCCCGCGATGCACTGGGGATCCGCCGCTTCGAAGCAGACTCGATTAATTGAGTCTGCTCTGCGCTTGAGCTGATGAGAACTGCACAGCACTGCATGCAGTTGTACAAATGGTGAAATGCACCTCAACGTGCAGAAAATGACAGCAGTGAGCTTTTTGAACTAAAGCACCTCCGATACGTTTTGTTCAAAACTGCGCTCCTGCCATTTTCTCAGCACTGACATGCATTTTGCTGCTTATACAATTGTAAGTGATACAGCGCCAGGCACTTTCAAAGCATCTTGTGCTGCATTGCTTACATGTGTAAAAATGCCGAGAGGTACTCAATTTAATGTGCTATAATTAAAGTGCGTTAATCCACATGTATATGTGCTCCTTTAGTGCATTTGGTAGCCACTTCTGGCTTTGTCTGACGCCTGGACTTCGGGCTAGGCCAGGGGTGGGCAATTATTTCGGGCAGAAGGCCACTTATGGAGTTTTGGCAAGCCATCAAGGGCTGCATGGCAGGGGCAGAAATTTTTTTTTTTTTAAGTTTGGGGGCCGCCGCGGGCCAGATAGGATGTGGCTGGATAGATTTTGAGGGGCTCCCCTGGGCCGCATTTTGCCCACCCCTGACCTAGGCCCATTGAAATTGCAAATTTGCTTCACAAAACTGCACATTAGAGAAACGAATATTCACGTTACGTTCTACGACTTGTTTATACTGTAGTGGCACACATGAGGTCTAAGTATACCTCACCCACTTGTATCCTGACCTGCTCCACAGTGCAAAGTTTGTTTTTGAGCCTACTCCTGCTACTCTGGAGTCCCCTGTCTCTGGAAAACCTGAGATGGACAGCTGGGGATGAGACTGGAACAGCCTCCTAAACAGACTTCTGACTCTGGAGAACATCAGTTTAAAGGTTGTGTAATGAGATATGTTGTTGAAGCAATATAAACAAGCCCCTACAATATATCACTGCATCACTTTCCACTGATATGACTCCACTGAATACTTTCAGAGGCACCATGTTCAAGGGAAGTGTGCATGTTGCTACACCTATAGAAAGGATGTAGGTTGTGCTTTTTTTTGCCTCAACCAGGACTCAATCTGTAGTCATAAGTCTACTTCAAATCAAGAACTATGCACATGCAGTAATAACCTCACAATAGTGTGATACGCATAGCAGCTGAGGTTCTGTAAAGGGAAATCAAAAGTGGTTTAGGAGCATTCCAAATATTGTTCCATACAAAAAACTAGAACTCTTGGCTCCAAAATGATACCTTTTATTAGACAAACTGGAAAGTGGCAAGAAAATGGTCTTTTTCTGCAAGCTTTTGTGATCAAAGTCCCTTCATCAAGCTCTGGGAAAAAATGTAGATAGTACAAGATGGTAAAAAGTCCCCACAGGTAGGAAATAAACTTCATTTTTGCATAAGGGGAGCTGAAGATGGAAAGCTATCCCTCTGGGTCCATGAAAGTGTCTTTTTGGGTCCATGAGAGACAAAGACACTCTCATGGACCCAGAGGGACAGCCTTCCATCTTCAGCTCCCTCTGTGCAAAAATTAGGTTTATTTCCTACCTGTGGGGACTTTTTACCATCTTGTGCCATCTATACTTTTCCCAGAGCCTGACAAAGAGACTTTGATCCTGAAAGCTTGCAGAAAAGGACAATTTTCTTGCCATTTTCTAGTTGGTCTAATAAAAGGTACCAGTTTGGAACCAAGAGTTCTAGTTTTTTGTACGTCTTTTTGTCTCGGACCAACACGGCTGCCAGGTACACCCCTTAAATATTGTTCAATGCATTTCTCAGCTCTCAGGCTTTACCTGTACTCTTCCTTTTGCTTTTAAACATAACTGCTGTTCAGTGTGTTATTAGTAGCATTGGCACGAAATCTTGTCACAGCAGGAAAAAGGATATTCTAGTAACTGAAGCGTGAGTTGATGAGAATCTGGATAGGAGTTTTACTGTGTTGATGGCTAGAGAACACCACATCTTAGGCCATGGATGGGTGATCACATAACCCAGTGTAATTTGTATCATTCTTGTATACTAATATAAATTACACCAGAGTATAAAGTAGACAAATGAGCAACATTCATGGGCTACCTACAACTTTCGAAGTTGCTACAACTGCTTCTTGTCACTAGATGGCAGAAGAATAGGTAGTACCTTGGTATAAGGCAGGATAGATTTGTACCCTGTGGACTAATCAAAGTATGTATGTATAGGTGTATGTGATATATAGCACTAGCTTTTGTGAGCCAAAGTCAGGCAGTCTAATGGGGTGGGGAAGTAAGAAAATTTACTAAAAATAAAAGGCTAGCTCCTCAGTGGGAGCCAGCAGTCCTCCTGGCTGTGCCGCCTGGCACAAAAGGGGATGCTGGCACAAAGACAAGTAAGCAAGATGGCTGCCACACTCACCCCTCACTGGTTCGTCTATAACAGGGGTTGGCAACTGCTGGTACATGTGCCAGAATATGGCACATGAGGCCATACTGCACCGCCTGGGCCAGCTGTGGCGTGCTGAGCAGTATGGCCTCATGTGCATGTGTGCCTCAGGGCACAGGACAGGACAGGGACCTGAGGCAGCGCAACCCTGGTCCCTCCCCCACTGTCTGCCTGGTGGCACATGCAGCCACCACCAGCAACAAGTATTGGGCCCTTCATGGATTCACCACAATCTGCCCCTGGAATGCCACATTGAGGCATGGGACAAGGTTGGGGTGTTTTTGGCAAGTCAAGTCAAGCCAATCCTGAGGCTGATAGAGACCTTTGGGGGCACCTTAGATGCTGTTCATTAATGGTGATTCTTTGGGCAAAGTGACCCGGTGGCGCCCATCTATCCTCCAGGTATGGCGAATTATCTTCTATGACCAGGTAAACTCACCACCTGGACATGACAGAGCAGGTTGACATTGTATATCTTGACTTCCAAAAGGCTTTTGATCTAGTATCCCAAAATGTCCTCGCAAGAAAATTGGAGGATTGTGGGCTTAACTCTGAGACGGTTAGGTGGGTGAGGAACGGGCTGCAGGATAGGACCCAGAGAGTTGTAGCGAACAGGTTTGTGACAAGTGGGCAGCGGTGTCCCACAGGGGTTGGTGCTCAGTTCAGTACTTTTCAACATCTTTATTTGGATGTGGGGGTGAAGATCTCACTTGCCAACTTCGTTGACAACACCAAATTATTTGGAAGCGTGGTCACGCTTGAAGATAGGCTACAGATACAGGTGAACCTAGACAGGTTAGCGAGTTGGGCAGATCGGAACCTGATGAAGTTCAATGTCTAGAAACATGAAGTGCTCCAACTCAGGTCCAGCAACCCTCAACATGCCTATAGGCTTGGTGGCACCAAAATGTCTAGTGCCACAAATGAAAAGGACCTGGGGGTAATAATAGACCATAGTATGAATATGAGCCAGCAGTGAAATGCTATTGCCAGTAGGACAAATAATACTCTGGAATGTATCGATGCATCTCCAGCAAAGCCAAGGAGGTGATTCTTTCACTGTACTCAGCACCGGTGAGACCACAGCTGGAGTACTGCATCCAGTTGTGGACACTGCACTTTGACAAGGATGTGGACTAACTTGAGAGAGTCCAAAGAAGAGCCACCCATATGATCGAAGTCTTACATGGCCAGCCATACAAGGAAAGGCTGAGGGATCTGGGAGCCTTCAGCCTGAGGAAAAGAAGGCTGAGAGGGGACCTGGTAGCAGCTTACCACTACACTAGGGGAGCACATCAGGGCCTCGGTGAGCAACTGTTCACCAGGACATCCGAAGGGAAAACCAGGAGTAATGGCCACAAATTCCTGGAAGATCAATTCAGGCTCAACAGTAGGAAAAACTTCTTCACAATCAGGGTTTCCATACTGTAGACTAAGCTCCCTTCAGAGGTGGTGCAATCACTTACCCTGGAAATCTTCAAGAGGAGACTAGACAGGTATCTTGCTGGGGCCACCTGACCCCAAGTTGTCTTTCCTGCTTTGTGCAGGGGGCTGAACCTGATGGTCTTCCAAGGTCACTTCTGGCCTTATAATTTTTGCATCTATGGATGGCTGTTGGCTCATCCACCCTTCCACTGGTCTCGTTCATTTGGAATCTTACTAGGTATCCATACACCCTCATCACCCAGGATAGCCCAGGTGGGGATGCCAATTAGTCTGTACTGGTTTACGTGATATTAGATGGCATACCAATAGGCCTTGGCTGATGGGGGTGTTTTTAGCACTCTGGACAAAAATATTGCTGACCCCTAGTCTATATGGTGCAAAGCTTCCCTGCCTTCTACTTGACTTCAGACTAATGTGATTAACTATGTCTCAATACCATGGTATACAACTGGTAGTGTTTTAATCTTCATTCTGCAGTGGATTGAGCAAGCTACCCTGGTTTAAAGGATTATGTCATCTGTTCGCTACCTTTTTACATTGATCTGCTACTGATTGCATCAGTGTAATGCCAGTTACACTGATATAAATGCATTGGCTTTTAATGCTTTTAGAGACATTATGCAAAAAGAATCAGCAAGATTTAGACATAGCTGGGATGTAAAGATCCAGATAGAGCTCTGAAATCAGCGTGAGTTCAAATTTTAATATGGAGCAAAGACAGTTCTGAAATAGAGGATTACGTCTGTGAGTGGTCCACATTGAGATGATAGTTGAATTTTAGGTGAAAGGAAGTGGGAAAAGAACAGAGGCCTCTGCAAGCCTTGCAGGAAGTTGAAGGTAGTGAAGAGTTTTGCTGATGGACTGATTAGATAGCAGAAGGATAATCAGGAGAGGATAGTCACAGTAGATAAAGATAAATGAGCAAAGCATGACTTGTTTAAAGATGACTGATAGGTTAAGGAAGATGGTGGTGATTCTCAGCTTTGGCTGGGAAGAGGCTATTAGCAGGAATCTTGGGTTTCTCTGTTTAAAAATCACAGCTTCTCTGATTAAAGCCCCCAAAATCTGTGATTAAAATGAGACACCTCTCTCTCTCTCTCTCTCTCTCTCTCTAGATAGATAGATAGATAGATAGATACCTCTCTCTCTCTCTATCTATCTATCTAGAGAGAGAGAGGTATCAGTTGAATAAAATGTTTTATTGATATACAATTTTAAAGCAATATGAAAGCCTACCAGTACCTCAATCACTATAATAAAACATAATATATAAAATAAATTCTGAGTACCTATACATCTTTTCATTTAATTTTTTTTTTTTATAATGGAAAATCAGAGCTCCCTTGCCCCCTTTGTTCACCAGGATGCAGGTCCAGGCCTCTCACTCCCTACCTACAGCCCCCCTGGCCCTGATGGTGCCCCTCACTCCCCAAACCACAGCCCCCCCACCCCCCAGCCCTGGTAGAGGGGGCCTCCATGCAGTTAGGGCTATGGGGCCAGGGACCCGGGTCTGCATCCTCCTGGCCATAGCAGCTCCCGAGCCCTGCCTGCTGCCCATGGGGGGTGGTGGCTGCTGTGATGGAGTGGAGCCTGGAGACCAGCTCCCCCTTTCCCAGATGTTCAGTGCGGATAAACCAGCTTGAAAATGGCTGAAACTTGCTTGAGATAAACCTGGTTGAATGTAGTATCAGACTTAACTGATTTGGTTCAGAGTAGTTTATGCAATGTCTGTCCCTGCCCGCTTGCTGGTTTAAGATAAACCAGAGACCCCCAGTATCCCAGCATGCTCTCTGGGTGGGGCTCTGCTGTGCTTCAGAGCTGGGCTGGCCCATTTCCTCTGCCCTCTATCCAGAGCAGGGACAGAACATGGCGGGACACCAGGCAGCATGGCCCCATTAAAGCAAAGTGGGTAGGGAGGGGATTAATTCTTCCCTCCTTCCCTTCCTCCCCCACTGCAGCCAGGGTCTGTCTGTCAGCTGGGGAGCAGACAGGAGGAGGCTGTGACAGTAGCCCCAGGGCTGGCAGGTCCCAGCTGCAGGGCAGAAGGAACGGAGGGAGGAATTAACCCTTCTGCCTGCCCCTTCACCTTAATGGCACCCTGCCAGGATGATTGTCCTGCAGGGCAGAGAGGGGGGCTCTGTTCTGTGCTGAGGGGGGACTCTTTCCCCTCCTCCTCTTCCCCCCAGGTTGGGGAATGGGGGCTGTGTGGGGCGCTGGAGGGGGACTACTGCTCCTTCCCCTTCTCCGCCTCTGCAGGGCTGGGAGGGGGAGCTCTATGTAAGGCTACCTGGCCCTGGAGGGGGACTCTTTCCCCACTCTTCACCCCCTGCAGCTGTGGCTGTTACAGCTGCTCCCTGTGCCCTGGCCAGGCAGTGCCGCACAGAGCCCCACCTCATCCCGCGGGAGAGGAGGAGCAGGGGGAAGAGTCCCCCTCCAAGGCTGAGGCCAGGCTGGGCATCCTCACATAGAGCCCCTCTCCCATCTTCCCTCTGCTCCTTCCCTACTGCCATGGGGTAGGGAGGGGGCTCCATGCAAGGCTGCCTGGTCCCAGATGGGGACTCTTCCCCAACCCCTGCAATGGGGCAGGGGAGCTCTGTTCCATGCTGGGGGGTGCTCTTACCTCTCCTCCTCCTCCTCCTCC
>JAGPOW010003316.1:186874743-186939721 GCA_030014935.1 Caiman crocodilus
CTCCTCCTCCTCCTCCTCCCCCTTCCCCCACCCCAACCACTGAGGGGGCAGGGAGGGGGAAGGCTGCAGGTTGCCCAGCCCTGGTCCTGGCCTTGGCCATGGCCACGGCCCTGGTGGGGACACTTCCCCATCACTGAACCCTTCCACCCTGCACTGAACAGAGCCCCATCCTGCATAGGGGGAAGTGTCCCCGTCAGGGTTGGGGCCCGGAAGTCTGCAGAGCCCCCCCACCTTGGCAGTGGGGATGGGGGCAAGGGGAGGAAGAAGAGGGCCCCCCCCCAGTATAGACAGAGTCTCCCGCACCCCGTGGGACTGGGGGGGTTGGGGAAGAGTCCTGATCTGGGGCCAGGCAGCCCCCCATGGAGCCCCCCCCTCCACCCCTTGAAGTTGGGGGAGAAGCTGAAGGAAGAGTCGCCCTCTTGGCGGAAGCACCTGGAAGTGCCCCTCTACCCACCCCACCCCACCCCATGGTGGCGGGGGGGCAAAGAGCCCCCCCCAGTACCAAACAGAGTCCCCTTCCCTGTGTCATGGCAGTGGGGGAGAGGCAGGAGGGGGAAGAGTTCCCCCTGGGGCTGGGCATCCCTGTGTGCAGGGATTACTCCTGGCTGTTGGGGACCTGCTGTGGCAGGTAGAGCTGTCCCCTCCTTCTTCCCCCACCCCATAGACACTCCCTCTTTGAGGTGGGGGTTTAAACCCCTCTTCAGTCTAACTGAGGCCTGCCAGGGCCTGGCCTCACCCCCCTCAGCTTAGCTTCCCCTTTGGAGGGGAGAGCTGGTCTAGTGCCCCCCAGGCTTCTGGCCTGAGCCACTGCAGGCATGTGCCGAATGTGGACCCACTTGCAAACCGGTTCACTTTCTGCAGGTTAGACTAACCTGCAATGCTTGAATCAGTTCAGGCTCTGGCTTTTTGAATGCCTGACCCTGGCCTCGGAGACGATCAATAATCTTATCAATGAAAGAAAGAACAAGAAGACAGAGCTGACAGATGTCATCAGGCAACAATGGATGAGAAATTAGGGAAAGGCTGAAACAGGGTATTTGGGAGGGTTCTCATAGGCAATGTTGAAAAAGGCCAGGTGCTGGTCGGGGGGGCGGGACTCGGAGAGCAGGGAAGAAAGTTAGTTGGGTAGGTATGTAAAAGCAGCAAAACTGGAGACTGGCCCGAACCTGAACCATTCATTACTCTGATCAATATTTGTCTGGAGAAAACGAGGTTTAGTTCTGAAAAAAATGTTTTAAACACCACCTTCTCCCCATGCGTCTCAGTAATTGAATGTAAATATCGCTGTCCTAACTGATGCATTTTATCTCTAAAGACATGGTGTTGTTTAAATCACCAGAGGTATTACTGTTTATACTGTATTTGTGTTCTCCTACATCAGAAGGAAGAGAGGAATTTGAGCATTTTCTTTGACAAAAGATAGCTAATGGAAAAGTTTCACTAAAAGGTGGTAATTCATAAAAATGAAGGACTAGAAAAGAAAAATGCCTCCAGTAAAAAGAGCACTGAAGGACTGAAAAAAGTTTAGACATAAAATAATATCCACATCATAGAGTCTCAGTAGCAAAAGTTACCAATTTAACATGTGTTAACATTTTAAGGGATGTGGTTTATTTTTTTCTGCTGTTGCTTGTGGCTGAGAAATATTTTAAAATGCGGGTACAACTGTATTGCTCTTTCCTAGGAAAATAACTATGCAGTCTGCAGAAGCATTTTTTATTACTTTTAAGCAGAATATTCACAGTAGAACTTGATTAAAAATTACTTTTTAAAAAATTACTTAAAAAAAATCTAGATACATCAGCAACACCCCCCCATCATTTACCTAGAGTTCAGATGAGCTGTGTCAGGCATACATTATTGGATTAGCCTTTCGTGTCATAGCTACGTTGATCAGGAATGTGAAAAAAAACTCATACCACCCAAAACATAGTTATGCTGGCAAAATGCCTAATGTGGAAGGAGTTATACAAACAAAAAAGTTGTCTTGATGGTTTAACTTATTTTGTTTGGGAAATGGGTTTAAGTTATATATAAAAAAGTACTCTTTGGTTGATGCCAACTCTGTCTGTAGAACAAAATTTGACCAGCATGACTAGGTCTTTTGGGAGTGCAACACCATCCCACTACATGGATGGTGTCCATACCAGCAACAAGGGGTTAGCCATTGCAGAGCATACGTCCTTTTGCTTCCTATATCAGGGAGCTTTGCTCTTGTATCTAGACCAATGATTCTCAGCCAGGGTTTTGGGGCATCCTGGGGTACCACCAGCTCCTTTGAAGGGCTCTGTGAGATGTGAGGAGATAAGCAGGTAGGCTGACAAGATAAGCACAAGCTCAGGCTTGTTTTTGGCTAGACAGTCTCCCACCTGCATTGCATGGCCCTTCTGCAAGCAGGTAAGCACTGTGATATATAAATCAGTTTCTTGAAATTGGGTGCCACTGAAATCAAATGTTATGGAGAGGTGACTCCGATCCGGTCCAGTGAGGGGTGCCTCAAGTCCAAAAAATTTGAGAACCACTGCACTACAGCCTTTGTCATAGCAGGGGGTTATGTATAAAGCTTTTAACCACAGACAAACCCTATAGCTATTTATTCCTAGGAAATAAATTTATTCCTAGCTATTTATTCCTAGCTATTTATATACAAGGGGAATAAATTAATATTTATTCCTACAAGGGGAATAAACTAAGCTAATACAAGGCACTTTTATACTTGTATAAGTGAACCCACAACAAGGGTTGCTCCAGAATAAGTGCTCAATTAAAAAGAAGTCACGCACCCTAAGTGACGTAGTGATCCTGTGTAGTCCATGCCTGTATGTTTCTGTTAATACTGTATGGTACTTGGAATACTCTTGAGTAAGAAAAATATAATTAATATTAGCAATAATATACCATCAGTTTATTCTCTATTTGTGTGAATGTTAAAAAAAAGATATGCCCAGTTTTCTGCCTTTGTATGTGCACATTAAATATTTGTTGATTTTCCACAAGATTTCTACATGCTTCATGCAGCCTGTTAGTGACCAAAAGCAATGCAAGCTGGGGTCTGGGGTGTGGTATTACCATGAACAGACCAGTTCTCTTTTAATTTTCGCCTCATGGGAATGACAAGCAGCAGCACAGCCAGACACAGTATGAAGCCTGCGTTCTTCCTTTGCACCTCTGTTTTAATCACCGGATAACCTGAGAGGCTGTAAAAGCAGATTGGTGTCGGTTGCAGTGTTTGGTGTTGTACATGTTTCATACTCTGTGCGTGTGTGTGTTTGTGAAATGTTCATTAGCTTCATGCTGTACTTGAAAGGAAAGTTGCTGTTGTATTTTCTGGCCATTTAGGAATGGCCAATTATGTGTCTACTGTATTCCTATATAAGGCTCAGAATAAGTGATCTGGTTCTGAAAAGAGCTGAGAACTCAGCTGCATAAAATGACATCTTGATGCCATCCATATACTGCAGTTGTGTGCAACACAAAACGGGGTACTGCTACTGTGATCTTCACAATGTTTGGGGTTTCTAAAAGCCTGGGTCTTTATCTCAACTGTCTAAATCCATATAGGGCTCCGTGACCTTCCTTCCCTGCAGAGTATCCCGGGCATTGTAGAAGCCTTGCTTCTTTAACTAGTCTCAGCAGACTATTTCCTAACAACCTGCTATATTGCATTGTCATCTTTGTCCTCTGGCTGTCAGCTTGCTCCTCCTGTCAGACAGGTTTGATTACTAGGCTCCCTCCTGCCTTGATGAATCACAACCAGCCCAGAGCAGCACAAAGTGCTCCCCTTGATATTGTCATTGGTGTCCGGTAAATGCAAAAACCACAAGGTTCAACTCTGGTGAAAGTTCCTGACAAACATTTTACACAAAATTATCTACATTTTAGTAGTCATTATAGGTCCTGATCAGGATCCCATCTTTGCACTAGACACTATCCAAGCACACGATAACAGACAATCTGTGCCTCATAGAAAACGAGCAGGAATTGAAGCAGAGGAACATGCAGATGATGAACCTCTTTCTAGGGGCCACAGCAAGGCCAACAGGATTAGGAGCTAGGTTTCCCATGTCCAAGAGTAATGTCCTCCATGCTGCTCAGAAAATGATTCATTTTTTGCAGAAACTGTGAACTCTGTGTACACTTTTACATATTTTACAAATACCATAATTTGCACAGCTCCAGGCTGAGTGCAAATGAGTCCCGTTGTTTAGACAGGCAAGGATGTGGTACAAAGCACCTCTCCACCGGCACAGAAAATCTCCTCTCCCAGAGGATGAAATCTCTCCCCCCACAAAGCAGCTTTCACCTTTCAGAAATCCACCTAGCTGACAACTACACTGCTTATGTTCTCATTTATTTTCAATTTTGCCTGTAACACAAATAATACAAAACATTACCACAGTCAATATTTTTGAGCGACGAAGACAGAATTTATACTATTCCTCTGTTTTTCTCTCTCAAGTGACACTTAATATTGTGTGTTCAATACGACTGACTTCACTGGAAGTGAGCTATGAGAAATCTGTCCAATTCACTTTGAACGGGTAGCTCCTTCAGGTTCAGGCTGTATATTTGTATGTGTTTGTACTGTACCTGGTACACGAGAAACTTAATTTTCACACGGCGAGATTTTTAGGAGCCCGTTAAAATGTATAAAATACCATTTGCATATGGTTATAAGCAGGTGTGCTTTCAATGAACTACTTTCACCAACTCATGCTGTGCCACTCAAGGTGCGTACAGAAGTGCTTCGTGCATGTTTTACAGTGCTGTAATTTAGAGCACTTTTTATAGCACTATAATGTTACCATGCTCTTACACATGACAGAAGTCCAGTGTTTGTTGTGGTGCCTCTGAGCCTCCTGCACTTTCCAAGCTAGAAGGCAGGGGATGCTCTGCAGCCTCCTGGGGCTTCTCCATGGGTCAGAAATATGGAAACTTCCTAGTCCCCGATCTCAGTGCATCCATTCTGGGCTTCTTTGCATTCTGCTCCTAAATTGGTTTGGGAATCCCCAGGTAGTTTATTATTTAGCTGCCTCACTTAGCTGCTGCGATCAACATGTGGGTTCAGTTTCAGAGTGCAAATGTTGGGTTTTGTTTGGGTATAGCTAGCCCCTGCAACCTCCATCTTCCTGGCATGAGGTTCAAGAGCAGCTGGGGTTTTGCTGCTGCTGGGGGAGATGTTACCTCCTTGTTCTGCTGCCAGCAGGTGCATCGAGGGGCCAAGACAACACCAGTTCTCTGTGGCAATAAGGGAGGTGATACTGCCCATAGCAGCAGTGAATCCCAAACAGTTCCTGCACTGCATGCTGCCACTGCTTCTCTGCTCACCCCACTGCCAGAGTAGGAGCTGGGAGGTGGAGGAGGGATGGGGGCCAGGAGGGTGAGGGCTTCCCCTCGCTCCATTCTGGTGCCTGCCCCTTAGGCAGTGCCAGGGATTTGTGCCATGCTTGCCCATCCACTATTACACAACTGATTTAGTTTCATTCTTTCATATGTGGCTAGTTCACTTCCTGTTTTATGCACTGTCATTCACAAAATGGGCATCATCAGAAAGCGAGCCACTGTGCCCAGCAGCTTGACAAAGTGGGGCCTGTTTTCAGACTTTAATGAACTATATTCGGTGCTAATTCAAAACTCCACGTACCAGTTGAGAAGAGAAAAAAACTAGCACAGAATATACTTGGGTTAGGGAAGTGAGGAAAATGACTGGAAAAGATCCTTTGGGTTGCGGAGTCCAGCCCCCTGCTTTTGTGAGCAACTGTATCATATAATACTTTTAATAAATGTATCTTAAACCAATTAGGCTTCATTCATATTGGAAGGCTCTTCCAAAACCTTACTCCTTTGATGGTTCGAAACCTCATGGCCAGTCTGAATTTCTTCATGACCATTTTGTACCCCTTTGTTCTTCTCCCAACAGTGGTTTTTATTTAAAATGTTCTTCTACATCTTTGTTGGTTGGTTGCTGCGCAGATGTGTTTTCAGTGAGCAGCCAGACCCCTCTCATCCTTTGTTTTGCTAGTTAACCAGTGCAAGCTTTTAAAAGCTCTCATAAAACAGACATGCCATTCCCCTGACCATCCTTACTGACCTTCTCTGAAACTTTTCCCATTTGAAGTCATTGTTCTCCAACAGAGCCGACCAAAAGGATGTGGGTTCTCGCCAGGTTCTTGTACAGTGGCATCTCTCAATACTGTGTCTGATGTTTTCTAGGATTGTACTGGCTTTTTTCATGGCTATGTTAAATTCATGGTTGTTAGGCAGTCTGTGATTAACCAATACACCCAGCTCGTTTTCCTCCTCTATCATTTTCTGATGATAAGTCTTCAGCTTACACCAGAAATTCTTGTCATTAATCCTTAAGAAATGGGTCGTCTTTTCAAAGCAGCTTTGTTTCTGACCCTTGGGCCACTTTTCATTTGTGTTTGATCTTTTCTTTGTAAAAACTACATTGGAAATTTGATTCACTTTTTACACTAGAAAGTGAGAATCAAAGACAGCTTGTGGGCCAAACGGCACTGCTGAAATAGAAGGTTGGTTGCTGGGGTTATGGAAAATGAGGCAGGGCTGGTGGGTGCAAGGAATATGAAAAATAGAAGAGCAAAAAATCCAACTCGTTAAAAATAGTTTAAAAAAAGGCTGTTTTTCTCTACCAGTCTGAGCTCGTAACTCCAGAAAAGTTTTTAACATCTTTTACCAAGACATTTAGAGCGGAGAGTGCAAAACACTGCACCAGAAATGCAGTTGGAAGGTACTGGCACTCTCTACAGAGGACTGAACACACTCACCAGAGTCCCTGAAGCCTGTATTGCTGGCACATCCTGTTGGGACTCCTTGCTATGTTAGGTCATGTAATCCATCCTACTTGCAGTCTAGGTCTACTGTTATGGTTGTTTTTTTAGGTTTTTTTCCAGGGCTGTGTATGCTATAAGATACCCTGATAATTGGCTTTAGTAGAGACTGGCCTGCCTGTAGAGGTTGGTAGGATGTTCCTCAGCAAGTAAGGTCATGGACACTGGTGTTTGGTCAGCATTAATTTGTGAAGGTAAGAGAAGAGTAGGGAGAGGATGGAAGCAAAGCTAGATGTAGTGGTTATGGACTCTATAATAGCAGTAAGATCCATTTTTCAGAGATTTTGAAAGTAGTTTGGTTTCCATAGACTCCTGGAAGGTGCAAGAGCACACTGTCCAAGAATTCAAGGGCAGCAAGCAGTGATCAGAGATGCGCAGAACCCCTTAGGGGTAGAGAGCTGAGGGAGAGAAGTGACCAATACTTCAAATAGGATGGACAGTCTCAATATTAGTTACAATCAGAAAAATTAAAACATCCCTTATACTTAGTATAGCTGTACCTTATGGGTGTTTTGGAGTCCTTTCTACTTCTCTTCTGAAAATCATTGTCTTTCTGAGAACTCCAGCAATTTTCCATAAAATATTCAGCAATGGGGAGGCAGCTGGCGTGCTACAGCCTGAGTTCATTAAGATAATCGGCACCGTCACACAGGTGTCCTCACCTCACCACTTCTGTTTGCTGTGTTCAGTCCTTGGCATATACTTATAGTGTGTCAGATTGTAGAAAATGAACACTTGGGAATCCTTGGGCCTGGTCTTGGGAAAGCTGCACCTTCCATTACCTGCTCTGCTGCATATACAATTACTAGGGACCTACCTAAATCATGGGTTCACGGATATTGCAGACAACAAGAAAAAAGCATTGCCCATGATTGCCGCAATCATTGGGAAATCCAGCATTGGCTGCGATTTCAGTAGCAACATAGACTGAGTGCAGGTACCCCCTGCCAAGCAATGGCAAAGGGCAGGGCCACTGCAAAATGCCTGTGAAATTGGCTCTGTGCACCATGAGCAGGCCACAAAAAACCTTTTGTCTCATCATCATGACATAGGTAGGTCCCTAACAATTACTACTGTAATGCTGGTCAAATAAGTACAATAGATAGGCAAAATGGTTTGCATCTCTCATTCCTCCTGCAATATATATCAGTTATTGTGACTTTGATCCCATTATTGCTTCAGAAACAATATAGCTTTGCTAGAGTCAGTTTGGCTCTTCTCTGCATTTTGCATCATCAGTAGTTTTGATAATCAACCTCATCTGGTTCTGGATGCATTGTTACTGGTGATGACACATGAAATTAGAAGAATGCAGCTTGACTTCTGGATCCAATCCAGGATTGGTTTGCAAGGTGGGTAAATTGGGAAGAGGGATTTTTTTTTTTTTAAATTACCTTATGAAAGTCACTGAGAAGGGGTAAAATCAGAAACCCCAATGCCAGACTCTGTTTTTTGAATAAGATAGCACTTTAAAGATTTTGTTTCAATATTGTATTAAAACATGATTTAAGATCATAGTAACACAATAATCCTACATGTAAACATTTTCTTTTCATGGGGAGACATGTCATTGGTATTTAGGGGCCTGAGAGGTGGTGCCAGGCAGACAAAAAATCACAAGATGAATGCCTGTATTGCTAGCGAATTAGTACTTATCACAGTTCACTGACTACTTTAAGTTATTTTTGAGTGCTTAGTACATTTCTCATATCCAGTTGTTTCTTGAAATGAGAAAAACTACTTAACCAAGGGGATTCAATGAATTCCCTGCATGATAAGATCAGAATGCTTTAATACATTTGAATTTTTAACGGTCTGGTGTATGTTATAATTTAGCTTTGCAAGATGGATATTATCTATTAAAATAAACACATTCATAATAAATGTGATGAGAAGGGTATGCATATATGACTACAAAGCCATGATAGACAGGGTTTTTTATTGCAAACTGTTTACTTTTAGAGACCAAGTCTGGGAAAATTAGACAATGCTGAATAGATGATTAGTCTTGAAAACTAATAGGCTCAGGCTTAACAAGATATGAATAAGATAAAGGAATATTAGAAACATTCCGCCTTGCTTTAAATTATCACATAGAGCCAGATTGCCCTTTGTGAGTGGTTTGTGTGGTTTTGCACAAGTGAATGATCACACGGAGACTCTTCTTTATGCGTTGGGTACGCCATTCTGCGAGGACGCACGAGCAGAAATATTGCTTGAAGGAGTATGACTTCTGTGGTACTTCCTGGAGTTAGTGGTATATGACAATTGGAGAAATCTCCAAAGCAGTGGTGGGGAGTGGGAGGGAGGAATGTGCTGAGCCGTGGTAGTGTCTTTCTCCCAGCTCCGTCCTGACTGGTGTAATTCCCTGCCCTCCTCCCTCCCCACAGTCCAGTGTGGGCCCGTGATTGAATTGTACAATGCGGTCCTTGATAAACATCAGTTAATAGGGCCCAGGAAACATGCCAAACAGTTCTTCATAGCGTGTTCATGAGCCTTTTATAAATCCAGACTTTGAGCTAAAGGAGTCAGATTCTCCAGGCATATCACCAATAACATCTGGCCCTTTTGTGTTCTGTTCTTCTTTGGAAGCAAAATATTTTGGATTTGTTATTTGTAAAGATGTATGACAGTTTATCTTTCTGCGAATCAGCCAATACACCAGGAACATTTGGCAGCAATTTTGTTCCTTGGAATCTCTGAGCATTTCTTTTCCTGTGTGCAACCAATGCCAGGGTGATAGATTATCATCTTTTGGATTTGTTTTCAGAAGTTGCTTAGTAAACTTGTGTGATCAACTTGAAAAATCCTGTTTGCATCCAAAGATTTTCATGCTGTCTTAATGTAGGACCTCATTGAGGTCATTAACATTTAGAAAGAGTTAGGAAAAAAAAAATGTTTTCTCACTTTTTAATTTGGGTATTTTGTGTCGGAGGCATGTATAGATAAAACTGGGGCGCTAAATTGAAGTGGTGGGTTTTAAAAAACACCGCTTTAGTTTAAGGCTGATAAAGTCCCCGTGTTGTGCACATACCCCACTGACTTACCTGCCTCTCTGGCAGGGAGGGGAGGGCGAGCTGCCAATGGGTGGAGCGGTCCCTGGGCTGCAGTGGGGGCTGGTGCTTCCTTCCATAGCAGTGGCAGCTCCCCACAGGTGGGAGCCGCTCACAGGCACCCGGCTCGGGCGGTCCCGGGGAGCACTGCAGCTGCAGACAGAAGCACTGGGCCCCTGCGCAGCTCAGGCAGGCAGGCAGGCTCCAGCGGGGGGGAAGAAAAGATCATGCACGCCACTTTTCTTGGGTGGAGGCTGCTTTCCCGGGCTGCTGCCAGGCTGTCTGCAGGGCTTCCTGCAGAGCCCCTGAGCTGCACGAAGCCCGGTGCTTCGCTCTGCAGCTGTAGGGCAGCAAACTAAAACTCCTTGAAGGAGTTTTAGTTTGCTGCGCCGCAAGTCATTTAAGGCACATTACATTGCCAAATTTCCCAAAGTGGCTGGAATTAATGTGCAATACGCTGCCAAGGCGTGCAGACACCGACATCATTAAAGCAGTGCAAAAGCATTTAGCCTGCTTTAATGTGTCATGCACACATGGCTCTTGTTTCGTCTACACATGGATACACACAGATAGCTCTCTGTGTACCGTGAGATTTTTTTGAATTGTATTGTTAATCACAAGATTTCCGAACTGGGAGTCCAGCCTGACAAATCATGTGCTGGACTCCCAGTTTGGAAAGCTTGTGATTTAACAGCATAGATAGGTATTGTGTGTGTGTGTGTGTGTGTGTGCGTGCACATGTGTAAAACCACACTGCTTAAACAATATTGGACCGTGTTGTCCAACAGTCCAATTAAATGTTTAAATTCTTCTTTTTTCCCTTCAGTTTCTGAGTGTATAGGATGCATTGAGGTATACCCTTAAAGCTCTCCACTTCAACCGTAAGAACTGGAAATATTTCATTCTGTCTAAAGAAAGCCGAGGTACTTACAAAATCAGCTATCTCAAGTTGTTATGCTTAAGAAAAGCATCATATATTGCAAGCCGGATGGTAAAACTCACAAAAGTTGGTGGTAACAGAGGATATGTTGCAGGATCCAGCATCACAGAGTATCACAGATAGTCACAGAGTTCTGGGCAATGTTACAGGATTGAAGGTCCCTTTTGGCTACTAGGAAGAGGTGGAAAGGAGGTCTGGTTGATATAAGAGAAGGAAGAGGGCAAGTATGCCAGAAAGAAATGCATTCAGGATAAGAAGAATGAGGAACAGGACAGAGGAGCCATAAATAATAAGACAGACTCAAAAATATCTTGGACAGGCAGCTCTTGGCAAGCTTAGCTACCAGCCTCATCATCTTTTTTAACCTCAAATGAAAGTTTAGTGCTCCGTATCAAAGTCAAACCCCTCACTTTTTGGAGAGCTCCAGTAGCTCAAAAGAAACTCCTTTTGTTCTGGAGCCTGCTCAGTGATGCACTGTGACAGATATGGGTCTGACCTGTAATAATAAATACATGTTGGCCTGGCTATTGAGATTTGTGTTTTGTGTGTGCATTATATATGTATATATACATAGGTTTAAAACAGTGAGGGGGCTAGCTGGATATAGACGGAAAGCAGAAGACTGACTCAAGACACCCTTCATCACCAAACACTAAAGAGTTGTTAAAGAACAACTCCAGAATGAAGAGCCAGTCAAATCAGGTTTAGTTATTCTGTCTCCCACTAGCCCGGGATCCTGCTTTTACCAGAAATGAACAAGTCCTACTCCATTCAGGAAAAGAATGACATTTGGTAGAGTTAAAAAAAATACTACATTCTCAGGTGGAAAAGAAGCAAAAAGTGGGAATCAGAAGCAAATCAAACTCAAACACCCACTCTCACCTAGATTTGTATAGAGCGGTGATTCCTAAAAGGTGTGCTGTGGCACACTACTGTACTGCAAGAGCAGCAGAAGTGTGCTCTGAAAAATATTTCCTTCCTTCTAGCGGTGGGGTGACAGCACTGGGGGCTCCTTCTCCCTGCCTGTCCCCTCCAGCTGTGGTGTGCATGCAGTCACGGGGGAGCTGTGCCAGAACTGGAAATCTGCAAACAGCCACTGTTTTTCCCCACTCTCCTTTTGGAGTGTAAGAGTGAAGTGTGCCACCACCGTAATTCCAGAAAAATAAGCGTGCCCCAAGTATCAGAAGTTTGGGAAACACTGCTATAGAGAAGAGAGGCCTGCCCAGGTCACCTTGAAATGGTAGGACTCTAGAGTATTTTTACACAGTCCAATACAGTGCCATGTAGACATAATGTAGGTAGGTAAGAAAGATGTGTATATGATGGCTATTTTGAAATCATGTCTGTAAAAAGCTTATTCCTGCTGCATACCTAAACAAGGCTTGTGTTGTAAGAAGACAGTCTCACTACTGTATCTACCCTAGTCCCAGCCTCCTGAAAGGGAAAAAGTGCAAGTGACTGAATCTTGAGTGAAAAGTCAGTATATATGCAGGATGCAATATGATATCCTAGTCTAACAGAGGATGAATCTTGTGATTCTACCCAAAATCAGGTACGAGCTTGAAGCCAAAGGCCCCAAAGTGAGCGCACTCAGAGACTTGTGTCTGAAACACAAAAGCTCTTATTTACTGCAGTACCTTGATACTGCAACTGAGAATAAGGCTCCATTGTGCCAGGTGCTGTACACACACATACGAAAAGATAGTCTATGCCCTGACATGCAACTCTTACGTAGATAAACCAGTCAACAGGTGGGAGATGGAACAAAGGCATAGAGAAGGGAAGTGGTTGGCTTGAGGCGGTAGCATATATATGTTCAGTGACGGTCACTCAATCCCTTGAGTCCCATTCCAGTGCTCTGCCTGCTGCACTGCTCGATCTCAGACAGGTTCATGGCAAAGGCTTTAGCAGGGAGCACAAAATGCCACATTTTGTCATATACAGCATACCCCAGAATAAGATAATGCACCTGTTTTTTGAAAACTAGAATTAAGACAAGATCTTTCCTTGAAATGGCGTGCATCTACGCATGAAAGTAATTTAACTGAATAAACTCCGGTGCAGTTTGCACTGGAGTTTTTTTGCTCCTGGGTGCTCTGTTTACATATGCACCCAGGTGTGCGGTGGAGGGGCTGGCTAGGGCACACGGGTGCTTTAGTGTGGGGCTAGCTGGCAGGCAGCCACCGCACTGAAGAACCCACATGCCCCAGTCAGCCCCCCACAACATCTACACACGCATTGTGGTGCACTAAGTAACATCACCATAGGATGGTACTTGTGTTGGGCAGTAATATCTTACTAACGACATTTATTAGCTTACTTTGTGGCCTAATAGGGCTGCATGTGTAGATGCTGACATTTTACTGGGGAGCTAATTAGGCAACTATAAACATCTCATGTAGACCTGCTCAGTGAATAATAGCAGCTAACAAGCAAAGCCTGCCCATTTGTCTGTTCCTGTGATCACATACAGGCTTTACATTTGTTTTTGCCTGGCCGTAACTTAAGTGGCAGAAACTGCTGTTACCATATTTCCTTGCATATAATTCACACTCCAATTCCCAGCAGCTTTGTGGGAGAGGGGAAGTACAGGTTATATGCAAAAAACCCCCCCATGGTAGTCCTTTTTTGGGCCTTCAGCATCTTCAAAACCTAGCATTTCTGACTGTTGTAGATAGATTTCCTGACAGTCTACCCAATGGTTACAGTTATTTTCAAGATTTCTTGAGTGTGATCATAATGTTAGTGCTTCTGATTAATGTCTCAGAAGCAATGGGAGGTTTCCACAACAAAACAGGAAGGAAATAACTATTTTTTCAGATTGTGCCTTAGCTGTGGATAAACACCACAAGCTTTTGCAGAAGCAGAGATTTATTGATTTTTCTCACTCACCTTCTTAGTGTTTCTCTGTCAGCAAGTCACAATGTGGTGTTTCAGCTGAAATGTCTCATATTTACCAGGGCTCTTTTCCAACACTGACCATTTAACTTTAGCATTTCCTCTTTCAGTTGCCCAGCGTGATGGCAGTAAACAGTGCAAGAAGCACAGCAAGGAAAATGTTTCCTCATTAAGACTTTTGCCGTGTTTTAATCCTCCACAACCTTGAAAAACAAATATTTCTAACCAAACTTTTCTTTCCAAAAATTTTAACATAATAATCAAATAAAATCCATATAGATATTATCAAGGTATCATTCAACTTGTCTCTTAGTGACTTCACATTTTGCATTGCATTTGCTGACTAGGCAGATTTTCTTCTTTTCTGAAACATGCCTTTGGGTTTTCATGGTGAGAAGGAATTTTCTTAGTTAGGAGCATAACTGTAAAACCTATGTAGTAATAGGAGCACGGTTTGGCTGGGAAGTTACCCTGGATATTATTTTTAATATTATGTTCCGGAAAAGGCAAGTTGTATAGAAATCTTTGCAGCTCTGGGACTTCCACTGTACAATAACCTTCCCATAAGCAGAATGTAGTATATTCTGTGGAGTTACATAGTAATAGTAAAGGTTGTGGGAATGTGGTATGAATGTGAAATGTTTCGGAATTAGCATTTGCTTCTGTCGTTTCTCGGGATCTCATTTTATAATACGTATTCTCCTTTATACATCGTGTACGGTTGTGTAGTAACTAAGTTAGAATGGTTTCTTTTTACTTCAGCATGTATTGATTAAGAGACGTGCAGGCTCTGGTAGAAACTTGATTTTAGTTAGTCCCGAAAGAAGTGTTTGCAAACATTAACTCAGATAAATGAGTGAATTTAAATAACTGAATGAATTAATGTTTGTTCTCTGCTACCCAGACTTTCTATTTATTTTATGCAAATAATTTATAGAAGTAATTTTTATTTCATTTGCTACATGTGCAAGTATAATAAATATAGCATAACTGCGTTAACCAGAATGATGGTATTAGAAATGTGCTTAGCGTTATTATATAGTGATAGTTATAAGGAAACAATGAAGATGCATATGTGATGCGATTGACAATACTTTGGAAAATATTATAAAGCTGTTTTATAAATCACTGGGATGGTCTTTTGTGATCTGGTTACCCCGTTCATGAAAAGTTACAGGGTTGAAGTGCAGAGACAGATGGCAAAAATGATTTACTTTGAAAGACTGACTTAGATTTGCACAGTTTATCTTGAGGAAATGAGAGAAAAGATGATAAATGATAGAAGTATATACAATTATGAGTAATCTACCATTTTTAATTTTTTTTTTTTTACTGTGTCTGAGCTCACAAGAACTAGGAGACATGCAATGAAATTGAAGGGTGGCAAAATTAAAATAGATGAAAGAAAATACCTTTTCACACAGCACTCATTTGATCCATGAAATTTTACTGGACACAATACTCCAGGTGAGGCCTCATCAGTGCTGAATAGGGTGGAAGAATCACTTCCCTTGATTTCCAGGTGACACTCCTGTTAATACTACTCAGGGCCTTCTTTGCAACAAGAGCACACTGATGGCTTATATTCAGCTTATGGGCCGCTGTAACCACCAGGTCCTTCACTGAAGTACAGCAACCTAGCTGGTTATTCCCCAGTTACTGTTTGTGCATGGAGGTATTCTGTCCCAAGTGCAGGACTTTGCATTTGTCCTTGTTGAATCTTACCTCATCGATTGCAGACCATTTCTCCAGTCAATCCAAGTCATTCTGGATCCCATCTCTATCCTCCAGAGTGTCCACAATTCCACCCAACTTGGTGTCATCTGCAAATTTGCTAAGGGTACCCTCTATCCCATAATCCACATTATTAATGATGTTGAACAATACCGGACCCAGAACAGACCCCTGGAGAACCCTGATTGTTACCTCCTTCCAGCTCAACGCTGAGCCATTGAGACTACTCACTGGGCGAATCTACATGTTTACCCCACTGCACAATTGGTACTTCAGTCATTTAGTACTTGCTTTAGCACTTGCTTTAGCAAGTACTAAGTGACTGCACAGTGCCCGCTGGTACTACACAGTCCCGGTGGACACAGATTGTTTCCGACCCTACTATGCAGTAGCGATGGGCAGAGTAGTGGCAGTGTTATGGTTAGTGTCTGCCAATGCTATGTCACTGTAGCAACGTAACATGTTGTGTAGACACGCCCACTGAGTACAATCATCTAACCAGTTCCAGATCCACCTTACAGTACTTAGACCTCATCTGTACTTCCTTAGCTTGTTTTGAGGATGTCTTGGGAGACGGTGTCAAAAGTCTTGCTGAAGTTAAGTCATACCATGTCCACTACTCTCCCCACATCCACAGAGCCTTTCACTGTATGCTAGAAGGAAATTAAATTGGTCAGACATGACTTGCTTTAGGTGAATCCATGCTGACCATTCCTGATCACCTTGTTCTCATGTAGGGGCTTCACAGTGGATTGCTTGAATCATAAAATCATAGAGAGGTAGGCCTGGGAGGGAGCTGCAGAGGTCATCTAGTCCAACCCCCTATCTAAGGTAAGATCATCCCTATCCAAACCATCCCATAAAAACCATAATTGAATCTACATAAGTCTACTGTCTGCCCTGACACAACACAGTCTTGACATCCTGACCTGCCACAGATAAAGCAGAAAAACCACAGCAGCCAATGTCCTGCTTCTATGAAATGTTGTCAATATATGTTCAAGAGATCCTGTGTGGAGGGCCACAACCCCTTCTACAGAGGAAGGCAAAAACCATCACAGTCCATACCATCTGACCATAGGGTAAAATTTCTTCCTGACACCAAATATGGTGATTAGTCTGACCCTGAATAGAAGAGCAACACTCTTTAGCTAGGAACCTTTGGCTATGGTTCCAGCAGAAGTATTGGCACACAAAGTCCTCAGCCTTGGCTGTAGCCAACACCCAATACCCCTGGGAAGACTTAAAAACACCTAGACATGTAGCAGAAATTGGGCGGGGGGTGGGGGAGGAAGTACAGGGGTAAACAGCAGAGCCCAGAAGCATAGGAAATACCTATAGTAGAACACAGGAATGGCTATGCCTAAACCATCCCAACCGATGGCTGTCCAACCTCTTTTTAAACACATCCAGTGATAGAGAGTTCATACCTTCCCTTGGCAGCCTGTTCCACTGCCTCACTGTTCTAATAGTGAAGAAGTGTTTCTGGAGGACCTGCTCCATAATCTTTACAGGCACAGAGGTCAGGCTGACTGGTCTGTGGTTCCCCGGGTGCTTCTTCCCCATCTTAGGGATGGGCACTATATTTATCCTTTTCCAATCATCTGCAACCTCACCTCTATGAGTTCTCAAAAAGGATAGCCAATGGTTCCAAAATTGCAACAGCCAATTCCTTCAGTACCCTTGGATGCATCCCATCTGGTCCTACGATCTTGAAAGCATCTAGCTGCTCTAGATAATCCCTAACCTGTTCTGCCATTACTCTGGACTATTTGCCCCCTCCTTTTCCCTTCACTCACCATCTGGTAGGTGTCCCTATTTGCAAAAATTGAAGTAAAAAAGGAATGAAATGCTTCAGCCTTCTTTGTATCATGTGTGACTTTTGCTTTCCATAGGAACCAATAGAATCTCTTGTTTTCTTCTACTTTGACACACCTATGAAATCTTTTGTCTTTCTCTTACTTTTGATATGCCTTTTATGTCCCTTGCCAGCTGCATCTCATATTGTGCGTTGGCCTTCCTAATTTTCTCCCTGCAGGCCTGTGCCAGTGCTCTTATACTCTTCCCTAGTACTATGACCAAATTTCCACTTTTTATGTGATTCTTTTATGGAATTAACTCCTTGAAGAGATTGTATGTTCCAATATGAAATGCCTATATTTCTGATCTTGGAGTCTTTCAGTCGGTCAGGGAGTAGAAGCGTGTCATATGACTTAGATGAGCAGTGTGACAATGGTTATTTGAAGACCTGGTTGAATGCTGTGACTAGTTAGCATCTGTGTAACCTATGGGCTGAAGTATATTTAGAAAAAAAAAGAATATAAACTGTGTGCATGAACAATTAGCAAGAAAACCTAAATTAGTTAAATACGCAGTTGTCTATGAATAGTTTGCCAGGCCTACAGACACAGTACATTTGGCAAAGTGTGAATTCTAGTTATGTTATTAAATATGGCCATGGACATTCTCATTAATTATATTGAATTAGGATTTTATTGGAAGGGAACTGTGCTATACTTTTAGGATATGGTGATAAAACAGTAGGATATTAATTTGATAAGAGCCCAGGGAGGAAGCTTTCATTAATCCCTGGTTTAATTCTTAATTATTTTCAAGATTTTGTAAATTCCTGGTGCAAGACAGGTCTCTTACCATTATTAAGAACCTTTGGCAAACCAGACTTAAAGCACATTCATGACCTAAATTGTATTTTTCTAGAAGTTAAAAGCAGTTGTTATATACCTGTGGTCTGTGTGCTTGTAGTGGCCTTACCTGTAAGGTTGTTTAATCATCTGTCTTCCTTACTGGCCCATCAGAGAACTATTCCACTGTCAAATTCTGTAATGGAATTACCTAGGAAGCATAGCTCCCACCTGAAAATGCAAACACGCTACAAATAAATACCCTCCACACAGCGTATTTAGAAATGGATCACGGTTCCTAGTGAAATCTCTTATGAGTCTACTTTACGGATGTTCTTGAAATGATTAAGAATTGCATGAAGGGCTCTTGAAATCTTCACTTTGGGGCTTTCCTATTAAATTAGCTCTCTGCTGTTTTAATAGTTACCATACTGTGTTGTAATAGGAGGTAGATGTTCTGTTCACAGCTGAACTGAAAACAGCAGGCTGTACAATAACAAGTCTGTTTCCAGTTCTTTGTTAGCTTGACTAATCAGAAAGGGAACAATGCAAAACGAAGGTTTAGCTACCTGTTTCACCGTTGTCACATACCATGACCCTTGAATTTATACATCTTGCCACTCCTACTGGCAGTTGGAGAATTTTGGCGGTTCTTTTTTATTGCCTTTTTGAAGAAGGAAGAACAGAGATGAAAGCAATAGGAAGCATTCTTGGATCAATCCTCTGGATCAGTTACAAACAGCATTTCTAAACCATGGCCTGGTGAGCAGGGCTATTTTACTTGTTCCAAGAGAAATGGTAGTTTTGTGCTATTGCAAAGACTCCCCCTAATTTGATTTCTTTAGGGGTTGCATAACGCTCAGCAGACAGCCAGTTCTAGCACTGGAAATGGGACTTGGCATTATTTTTGCATTTTCTTGCTGTGTTGAACATCCATGCAAGGCAGGGTCTCCAGCTATGCCATCTAAGTGTGACTCGGCAGCAGAATTTGACTCAAGGTTCTTATCTTTGACATACAGAATAAAAAAACGATTACAGAATATCGATGTTGTATTTGGGAGGTTTTATCCCCATGTCTGAAACCTCCAGCTTTTGACAACATTTTGCTTTCCCAGTGGAAGAGCGGTCTGAGAATAAATGGATGGCAGCAACTATCTGATCTTTGCTGAAAGGTACAGGAACGAGGTTTAGAGATATAAAGACAAGGTCTATGATTTGGGAAATTTGTGTGCTGCAGCACCGAAGATTATAGTGACATACACAAGGAATATATTTATTATTTATAAACAGTAAAATTCTCAGTCTCACTAGAAAACCTTATAATTATGCACCGGTATTTATAGCGCTACAGAAAAGGTTATTTCTTTTGGTGTGTGAAAGAATTCAAATTTCAGAGAAGCCTGAAATAAGTGTGAGTGCTAAATAATTTTCATTATCGTCACAGCAATTTCTGTCCTCACGGATCATCCTGAGAGACAAGAAAATTGTGTGTGCATTGAAATACTTTCCAACAGAATCAATGTTGTGCAATAAATGTACATCAAACATGTCCATATTTTACAGGTTGTTTTTCAGACAAGATGCACTAATTTTTTAAAGTCTGTTTACTTTGTACTGCTAAGTAGATAATCTTGTGGTTAGTGTACCATAAACACAGTTACTTCTATTACAGCTGACCAAGCATTAAACCTGTTGGAAAATGATGAAAATAGAGGCATTGTGGAATTCTTTGTGAATTTGGTACACAACATACTACATATAATAAAATGCTATAAATTAAAACACTTGTTTTTCATTATTAAGGACATCTAGGATAATATTGTATTTTAAAGAAAAATATAAGTATTGTTAAAACCCCCTGCCTTAATGCACCTAGTGGGTTAAGGAGTCCTTTATTCATAAAGGACTCTTCACTGCACCATTTGAGTTTTTTGTAATTTTACTATTAGGGGCACTTGGGTCATGTCTTTTCCCCCCTTCCTCCCAGCTAATTTGCATATAATGTTTCACTTGTAATAATCCAAGAATCACACATTCTGGGCTTTGCCAAAACCATAAGCGATCTGGAGAACACTGCTTTCACATAGCCGTAGCTGTAGCTGGAAGGCTGCCCACAATGAGGGCGTGAGACAGCCTAATTTAAATTTGCACAGAGAAGATTGACATAATGTTTATGATGGGAGTTCCCATTCACTAGCAGATACTAACATTAGAGAGCTGCCTTCAGAGGAGTCAGGAATAATTCTGGGGCACGACTATGAGTGATCCTGGAAGACCTCTTTGGCTAAAACCCAGTTTGCTTCCATACATGTTTCCTATCTCTTTCGTCCCGTATTGGTCAATGACATCCTGATTTAAGAGAAGATGTATTAGCCCCTTTTTCTCTAAATCTTGATCCTATGAATGCACTGTCAGAATTTGGATGGTTTTTATTTTTTACTAAGCAGATGACAATAAGGGTTAAAGGAACTCAATGCATAGCTTTTGTCAAATAGTACCGTATTTACCAAACTACACACACAGTGTCCCCAAACGTCAGTCCTCCAAAATTGGTGTGCATATCTGAAGCTGATATGATATGATATGATATGATATGATATGATATGATATGATATGATATGATATGATGAAGTTCTTCATCATAACTTCACTGCCTAGAGGCCGAGAAGGATAAGGACAATATGCTACAAGATGGCTGCTACCTTCTCTATCCCTTCTAGGAAACGGGAGGGAGTGTAGACCTGTGTTAATCCTTTCAAAACTACTCTCAATTTGGCACCCCTTTTTGGTGAGTTTGGGTACCCACCCATATGCCTCGATCAATCAAGTCTGCTATAGCTTTCTAATTGGAAGGCTCCAGCGTGCTGAAGTGTCATGTGTATTCAGCATCCTGCATTTCAAAATGGCAGTGGTGGCATTTGAACTAAAACTAATCGAACAAGCTTTAGTTAAAGCACCCCTGTGGCCATTTTGAAATGTGGATGCTGACAACACGTAACGCTGCAGTGTTTTAATTAGAGCAGCGGCCCAGGAGCCATTCTAATTAAAACACCTCCCTCCACCCTGGAGCACGTGAATAGACACTTTTATTCCATAACAATGGTAAGGAGGATACGTAATACTAAGGTGGCATCCACTAGTGTCTTCAAGAAAAAGGCAGCTCAGAGCTAAGGCTTTGGAAAAATCCATTCTGCCTTTTAAAAACAAGGTGTCTTTCTTATCTGGAGGTGAGTGTTATCCAAGAAAATATGGTAGTACTCAGCATAAATACTTCAATGGATAGAAGCTTTCAGTTTGACTGCTAAGATTCATACAGACATTATTTGTTACTCATAAGTGTATGGACAACAATTGGGTATTTGTGAAAATTTTAATTTCTGAAATTTTCAGTCAGATTCATTATAAAAAATGCCTTCTAGCAGCATATTATCTGTTTGTTGTGCATCTATCTGCTCTAATGTACTGCGGTCATGTAACCACAGAGCAGATACCATTACATTGCACAACTATGCAACACGAATGGATTGATGCCAACAGATTCCTTGATTCCACTCCTTATCACCTGACTGTGCTTCAGTTTCTAAGTTTTTATTCAAAGCAAATTATGTTTCTGGCCCATTTCATTGAGGAATATCTTCCTCAAGAGCTAAGTGCATAGGGATGCAGTTATATGTGCCTCCAACAATGGCTCTGAGAAGTGTGATCTGTGCAGCTCATTTCAAAGGGATGTTGACTGAAACTAAATGATTTAAATTGCAAATGTCCCAGGGCCACAAGTTTCAAAGAGAATTTGGCCCCTAAAGGGGAATTAGATTTAGCCTCAGCTGTGCCACATTCAACCCACTTCCAAGATCAGGGGAATGAGAAGCCAAGTAACAGAGCCTGTGACTCTCCCAAGGCTAAGTACAGACAGTCAAAAAGCCTTGAGGCTGAATTGATTTAATCTTTGCAGATTAGTCTGCGCTGTGTAGATTGAACTGATAAGCATATAAACAGACATTCACTTTTGATTCCAGAAATGCAGTCACATGCCTGCAGTGGTTCAGGCCAGAAGCGGCATGCTGCTAGAGCACATTTCCTGGCTCCACTAGAGGCAGACATCTTATATCCATAGATTCATAGATTGTAAGGCTGGAAGGGACCTTGGGAGATCATCGGGCCCAGGCCCCTGCACAAAGCAGGAAAGAGAACTGGGGGTCAGATGACCTCAGCAAAGTGACTGTCCAGTCTCTTCCCAAAAACTTCCAGAGTAGGTGATTTCACCACCTGTGGAGGGAGCTTATTCCACAGTCTGGACACCCTGACTGTGAAGAAATTTTTCCCAATGTTGAACCTGACTTGATCTTCCAGGAGTTTGTAGCTATTACTCCTGGTTTTCCCTTCAGGTGCCCTGGTGAACAGCTGCTCACTGAGCTCTTGATGTTTTCCCCTGGTACAGGCTGAAGAGTCCCAGATCCCTCAACCTTTCCTCGTGTGGCTTGCTGTGAAGACTCTGATCATATGGGTGGCTCTTCTTTGGACTCTCTCAAGCTTGGCCACATCCTTTTTAAAGCGTGGTGCCCACAACTGAATGCAGTCTTCCAGCTGTGGTCTCACCAGTGCTGAGTAGGACAGAAGAATCACCTCCTTGGTTTTGCTGGAGATGCATCAATTGATGCGTGCCAGAGTATTATTTGCCCTCCTGGCTATAGCATCGCACTGCTGGCTCATTTTCATACTGTGGTCTGTTATTACCTGTAATAACAGGGGTCCTCTTCATTCATGGTGCTAGTCTGTTTGGTGCTGCCAAGCCTGTAGGTGTGTTGGGGGTTGCTCATGCCAAAGTGGAGCACTTTATATTTCTAGACATTGAACTTCATCTGGTTCCGATCTATCCAACTCGCTAGCCCGTCTAGGTCTGCCTGTAATTGCAGCCTATCTTCAAGGGTGACTATTCTTCCCTATAACTTACTGTTGTCCGCGAATTTGGCCAGTGAGCTCTTTGCCCCCATATCCAAATTGTTAACAAAGATGTTGAAAAGTACTGGACCAAGCGCTGACCCCTGCAGGACACTGCTGCCCACTTCTTGCCAGGATGTCACAGATCTGTTTTCTATGACTCTGGGTCCTATCCTGCAGCCATTATTTCTCAGCCACCTGACTGTCTTGGAGTTCAGCCCATAATCCTCCAATTTTCTCACCAGGACACCATGGGACACTAGATCACAGGCTTTTTGGAAGTCAAGGTATACAATGTCAACCTGCTCTCTCGTGTCCAGGTGGCAAGTTACCTGGTCATAGAAGGAGATAAGGTTGGTAAGGCAGGACCTGCCTGTGATGAAGCCATGCCGGCTGTCATTCAGAAACCTAACTTTTGCAAGCTTATCCCAGATAGACTCCTTGATGAACTTTTCTAGGATTTTCCCTAGGATGGAAGTTAGGCTGATTGGCCTATAGTTACCTGAGTCCTCTCTCCTGCCCTTCTTGTGGATGGACACAACCTTGGCCCTCTTCCAGTCCTCAGGGACTTCTCCGGAGTGCCACAAGTTGTGAAAGAGTTTTGCCAGGGGTTCTGCAATGACTTTGGCCAGCTCCTTCAGCACTCTCAGATGAAGTTCATCCAGTCTTGAATCTGAAGGGGATCTAGGACAGAAGTTCAATAAACTTATTAAACCTAAATGACTTAAATCTGATACTACATCCATCCAGGTTAATGTTAAATCAGTTTCAGCCATTTTGAAAGCAGTTTACATGCACTGAACTTCTGTTGGGTTAAAGATTTGAACTGGTTTGTTTAGCCAAGGCTAGATATGGGCTATGGACAAAATTGCACTTAAACCAGTATAAGTGATATACTAATGTGAATATTAAGAAACTCATGCTTTCCACAAACTCCTAGGTGCCTGAAGCCCAAGTGACATGTGCGTAATTGCCAGAGCCTCCAGCTTTTCCCTAGACAAGTTCTATAATTGTGGTATGCATTTTTAATTTAAAAATCATTCTATTGAAAACAAAGACATTTAAAGGAAGATGCAACTACATTTTATTTAATATCAACTTAACACAGGATCTGCTATACTGGCTGCATTTTTCATATTTAAAGAAAGAGCATCATTTTCTTAATTTATCAGAAGCTAACACATTACTGTCTCCTGCACTGGAGTGCTGCAGAATTTAGGTCAAGTGTGCTAGGCTGTAAACAGCTTTGTAAGTGATTGCATTGAATAGTTTATGATGAACAACACATAATATTCACATTAGTCAGCTTATTAATATATTAATTTGTATTGTGATGGCACCTAAGTGTACCAGTGTACTGGGTGGTGAATAGGATGGAGCCATGGGTGGCTTGTCCAGGGGAGTCAGTGAAGGGGGGGGCTGGCTTTGCATGCACTCCTGGGAGAGACATGGGATGGGCATGGGGTGGGGATGGGCTGCCTGCTGTGGGCTCAGGCTCCCCGCCCTGCTGCCCTCTCCACAGAGGGTGGGACCCAGCACAGCAGAGTGGGGTGGGGAGCTCGGTGCTGCTGCCACCACGAGCCTGGCACCACCATGGCAAGGAACCTGCCTGGCAATAACGGGGATGGTGGCATGGAGTTATGACCCCTGCTGCTGCCAGGAGGGCAAAGAGTGCTTTACCATGGTGGTGTAGGGCTCATGGCAGTGGCATCAAGCTTCCCCGCCCCACTCTGTCCTGCCATGCCTGGTCCCACCTGCTGTGCCACAGAGGATCCTGGAGGGAGGGAAGCAGGGCAGGGAGTCTGAGCCTACAGTGGGCAGCTGGCCTGCACCCTGCCCATGGGCTCCACTCTGGTTTGCTGCCCATGGGGGTAGGAGATACAGGCTCTGGGCTCTGCTGCACCCCAGCAGCCACCAGCTCCCACATGTGTGAGCCAGGGCTTGGGTGGTGCTGGAGTGGGGCTGATGGTTCCAGATCTGGGGCCCTGGCAGCTGGGGGGCCCCTCCAGCAGGACTGTGGGCCTGGGAGGCTGTGGGTGGGGAGTGAGGGGCACCAGCAGGGCCAAAGGGCTGGATGTGAGGAGGGGGGGGCACCAGTAGGGTCTGGGCACCAGCATATCAAGGCTGTTCAATGCCACAAAGCAGGGGTGAGGGAACAGCTGCAGCTGGACCTGGTGAGCGAAAAGGGCAGGGGGACCTCTGATTTTCCATGATAAAAAAAACCCCAAATCAAATGCCAAAATGTATAAGTATCTAGAATTTCTTTTATTATAGTGATTGAGGCACTGGTAGGCTTCCAAATTGCTTTAAAACTGTAAATATATCAATAAAACATTGTGTTCAACTGATACCTATATATATAGTGGCATTTCATTTTAATGGAAAAAGTTGGATTTTGGGGGTTTTAATCAGAAAATTTGCCATTTTTTTATCAAAGGAAACTGCAATCCCTGCTTATATGCCTCTATACTTTGGGATTGGAACAAAAGTATGATGTGGGATTATAAGCATATACAACAGATTGCCTATGACTTCTTGGCAATTCTGACACCTTCAGGTAACCTTAAAGAAACCAGTTGGCCACTAAGAGGAATTAGATAATGTACAGAGATTCCTTTTGAACCAAATGATCTTTGATTTGCATGTTCCCCATTTGTCCCATGCAATACACTATGGTTCTCCATTTGATTGACATGTTCCCCATTCGTTCCATGCAATACACTATGGTTCTCCATTTTTCCACAAGGCAGTAGCAAAGGCAGTATCTCCAAGGGGGGCATGTGGGGAGGGCTTCTTGCTCCCCCATGATTGTACCCCTGGGACAATGTTGAAAAGCACCAGTCTAAGCACGGACCCCTGAGGGACACCACTGGCCACTTCTCAGCAAGACAACCCAGATCTGTTCATGAGACCTCTCTGGGTCCTACCCTGTAGCCAGTTTCCCACCCACTGAACCACTGAGCAGCTCAGTCCACAGTCTTCCATTTTTCTCACAAGAATGCCGTGGGATACTAGATTAAAAAAAAAACAACAATGTTTTGAAAGTCTAGGTATATAACGTCTACCTTGTCTCCCATGTCCAGGTGGCAAGAGACCTGGTCGTAGAAGGAGATGAGATTGGTAAGATAAGACCTACCCACAACAAAGCCATGCTGGCTGTTGTTCAGGATCTTACCTTCTGCGAGTGTATCGCACATAGATTCTTTAATGAGCTTTTCCAGGATTTTCTCTGGGATGGAGGATAGGCTGATTGGTCTATAGTTGCCTGGGTCCTCCCTCTTCCCCTTCTTGAATATGAGTTCAATGTTGGCTCTCTTCCAGACCTCAGGGATCTCCCCTGTGTGCCATGATTTCTGAAAGAGCTTTGCCAGGGGTTCTGCGATGACCTCAGCCAGCTCCTTCAGCACTCTCGGTTGGAGTCCACCCGGTTCTGCTGACTTATAAATGTCTAGCTTTTCTACTTGGTACTGCACCTACTCAGCATCCAGCGGGGAGGCTGTCAGTCCTGGCATGTCCCCTATGAGCTGCATCTCACTTGACTTTCCCTGTGGTCTGGTGAAATACCAAAGCAAAGTGGGAATTCAGGAGTTCAGTTTTTTTCCTGAATGTTGGTTACCAGCTGTACTGAGGTATTAAGCAGGGGTCCCACACTTGTTTTCCCACACATTGGTTTACCTTATACTGCCTACTTACCTAACGAAGGACTGCTTATTGTCATTGACTGCCATGGCTAGCCTAAACTTGGTCGTTGCCTTGGCTTTCCTGATGATTTCCCTACAAGTGCTGGCCACTAAAGTATAGTCCTCGTTGAGGACTGTCCCTAGCTTCCATTGTGTGTACACCTCTTTTTTCTTTTCTAAGAGGACCTCAATGGCCCTATTAAGCCAAGAGGGCTTGCAGCCCTCCTCTTACCTTTCCTCCTTGCAGGAACAGTGTTCTTTTGTGCTTCCAGGATCATGTCCTTGAGCAACGACCACTCTTCGTGCACCCCATTTGCCTTTCCTTCCTGGTCCCTCATCGCCTCCCCTACTAATGGTTTGAGCCTGTCGAAGTCTGCATTCTTGAAATCCAGGACTTTGATCCTGCTGATTTGATTTGTCAACCTTGCGGCAGACAGTGAACCTGATAATTTCATGGTCGCTGTCACCCAGGATATCCTTAGTGTTCAAGCCACACACCAGATCATCTCCCTTGGCCAAGACCAGGTCTAGGACAGCATTGCCTCTGGTTGGCCCTTGTACTTCCTGGGTCAGAAAGAGCTCCCTAATCGCAGCAGGAAACTGCATGAACCATCTGACCTCACCAAGTGTTCCTCCGAATCCATGTCCGAGTAATTGAAGTCACTCATGACTACCAAGTCCATTGCACACACTGCCTCTGTCAGTTCTCGAGGGACCTCCAGATCCAGTTCCTCCCCTTGGTTTGATGGCCCACAGTTGGGTCTCTCTCACCTTCCCTGCCCCCATAGTTTGATCCAGAGGGTTTCAAACTGTTTATCTTTGGAGCCAATGTCAGCCTCCAGAGAGGTGTACTGTTCTTTCACATAGAGAGCTACCACTCCCTCCTCTGTCTCTTCTGTGCAGGGTGTAGCCCCCTATGGCTACACTCCAGTCATGCGAGGACTCCCACCAGGTCTCTGTGACCCCTACCGGGTCATATTGCCCAGTAGAGAGCAGGAGGGCTAGCTCCTCCTGCTTCTTCCCCATGCTCTTGGCATTGGTGTACAGGCAGCTGAGGCCCTCAGCTGACACCCTTGTCTCCCTGAGGTGCTGTGGGAGAACCGTTTGGTAACCAGGAGGTAATGCTAGAGTGCTATTCTCACAGAGAAGGGTCTTTTTCTATGAGGAAGGTTGTGGAGCATTTCATAAAAACAGGCAGACTCAGAATTTTCTCCTCTTGAGTTTTGTTTCATAGCTGGTTCACTTCAACCCAGAATACTTTGTTCCCATCTCTGTTCAGGCCTTTGTGCTCTGCCTTGTCTCAGAGGTGTGTCACTGTCATATGGGTCAGAGATTGACACTTGGACTTGGTTGCAGCTGGGGACTGAGCCATTAATTAGTTTGAAAGTTAAGACTGGCATTGGGAACAAACTGGCATTGGGAATAGAGTGGGAACTAGGAGAAGGACCTGAGCTTGGACCTGATGTGCTCAGAGAACCCTAAATCCTGGAGAAGGTGCTATCTGCAGTAGGTGAACCCCCTGCATCATCTTCATGTTCAGCTTCAAATACAGTGTTTTCAAATAACCCAGCTTGGGAGTAATAAATGCATGTCACTGTACCTAGGACCTCACCCAGAAGAAAGGGGCGAAGTTGTCTAGCCAGCTCAGGTTAAAAGAAGCTGATTTTAGAAGATTATGTTACCTGGCGATCCAAACTTACTGAGGAGTCAAACAGGAGTATATCACCAGTGGAAGCTGAAGACACACTTTCTTACCTCTGTGCACCTTACAGGACAACAGAGTGGTTTTGAAGTCAGGCAAGTCACTCCATATCAAAGTGATGGAGCATGGACTCCCCCTAGCCTCCCTCCTGTATTCTGCAACCAAACTGATGGATTCCACTTGTGTAAATGCTCAATTCTTGCTTGGTTAATTTTCTAGTCTTGAATGTGCTGCTGACCTGTTTGCAAAGTTTAGGCTGGCTGCCTGCAGGTCAGTAAGTTTCCAGATCAAAAAGCAGATCTCATTCAGCTAGCGAGAAAGGAACTTTTGTGTTGTAGCTTCATGCTCTCTGAAACCTGCAGCCTCAGGCCAGGGTCTGGCTGACCGAAGAACACCCACCATGCTGTCGGAGAAGGATGTGTGACAGCATTTCCATCAGTTGTGGATGCTGAAGGCATTCCTCACAGCTGACTCTATCCAAACAGCTAGTGTTTGGTTAAAAGGGATGTGCCCCACTAGTTCAATTCTAAGCTCAATTAACTTTTTAAAATAAAAGAATAGCTTCCGTGGCTGCCTGCCGGTGATGTATTTGGTCAAAGCAGAGATGCAAGCAGGAAGAGAGTGAATGTCTTCACTCTCTCCCGGTCTCCGTCTTCCCCTCCCCTTGGAAAAGATCAACAGACTGTAGAAGCAGGTCATATGGGAGACTATTTGCACAAGGAGGGCAGGGATTTTCGCCTTGAATTGAACCCTAGGAAACAGTATTGATGTAATTTACCTTCACAGCATCCTAAAGGCAATGTCAGTGCACTGATGTGTACTATAATAAATTGTCATTCCTGCTTATAAGAGTCTGCAACACTGTAGAAGTGAGGCGGGAGGCTGCAACCTACTTATTAGCAGCATCCCACAGCTGCATAATAAAGACAGTTCCCTATGCCTGTCATTCCTGTTTTAACCTCCAGCACCACCTCATTGTGGGAGTGATGGATAGCAGCTAAAGTGTCTTGCTATGGCTATAGAAAGGTGTGTTCAAACCCTACCCTGGACTCTCATCCCATTTGACTCATCTGTAGATTGTCATTCAAGCTGGGGTGTCAATGGTGCCTGAGCCATGCTAGGTTGCAAAGGACCTTGTGACTTTGTACTGCTTCACAGCAATGCATGCACTCCCACCACTGGTGAAGTTAGGCTGTTGGGTTGAAAGAAGAGAAGTAAATGAGACTATAGACTTATTCCTTTCTTCTTTTTTTCAGTTGAAATGTGTGAGGTTTTTCCTTTGTTCTTCTGTGATGAATCTCATGTGTGGACTCTAGCACATGGTACAGCTGTGACATTACCAAAGAAGACCAATGCAAAATCAGAATATGGCTTGGACAATCAATCTCATCATTTTAACTTTGGGTGTTTTGCAATGAACCCTAAAGCACTTACCACAACACTGGAAGGTGGCCTGATTTTGAAAGGTCCTGACCCTTTTGGGGTCCCCCTGAGTTGGATGGAGCTTGTGGTTGCTCAGAAAATTATTTTGTTGTTTAAATATGAGTGTTGGTGTTAAACTTTAGGACCCCAAGCTTGAAAGTTCTTTTCAAAGTAAAACAGTACTTTAAAATGATTTATTTAAATGTGTTAGGGAAATGTGCAGGCATTTTGGTTTTGAACCACTGTGGGTGCATATTTAAAAATACATTATCCCTCTGTCAGGTGGCTTATGCAATGTCTGATGCCTGGGTTGCTATGGTTGGTGTATGCTTCGGGGGAATGCTATGGTAACTAGTCACATATGGTATTGTGTCAGAACTGTGCACAGGAGTTGCATATTTAATTATAGATTTGAATGCAGAACACTGGTACAGCCAATATTCAAAGTTTGTAACTGAGCATACAAGTCAATAGAATTGAGTGCATATTCTATGGTAAATTTGCTCTCTTGAGTGAAGATTTAGCCACATGATCCTCAGCCATCCCCACATGGTAACACAGCACAAGGCTAAGTCACCATGCTTTACATTGGTGGTGCTCAGCCGAATTGGCTTTGCAGGCTGGATAAGTGGTATGAGGCCACTCTGTGGGCCGGACCCTGCACTCAGAGACAGTCTGCAGGCCTAATTCAGCATGGGGATGGCTCATAGGGTTAGTCTGTAGGTGTAGATCCAACGCAGTGGCCTGGCATGGCAGATTTGGCTGCAAAGAAGCCCCACACGCTGGCCAGACTCTGTGTCCTGGCAGTGCACTGAAACAGTCCATCACTTGGGGTCGTGACTTCAGGCCCAAGGGGCTCCACCTGGGTCTAGAAGTGGCAGCATCACTTGTTGCAGATCTCATACCACCAAATTTCTGGACCGGTGGAGAACCCCTATGGGCAAGATGCTTCACAGGCCAGATCCAGCCTACAGGCCATAGGTTGAGCACCACCAGTCTCCCCTGAAGAAAGGACCCCTCACTGTAATAAGGAGATACCCCAACCGTCTATGCATTTCTTGGAAGCTGGGGTAGCAGGAAATAGGCCTCTGTAAAGCAGCTAGTATTCGCTTTGGATTCAGATTCGGGGGACAGCGATTCGATTCGGTGATTCAAATCACAGTCCCAAATCAATTTGGCCGCATCTCATTCAGAGATTCTGCTGCAGCCAAATCAGCCAAATCTCCGAATCTGCTCCATCCCCCACCCACTCTCAATGGCTGCCCTGCCCGCTCTCCCAGCTCGCGGCTCTCTTTTTTTAAAGTCCTGAGTCACTGGGTGCTGCCAGGTGTGGGGGGCAATCCTGCTGCCCCACACTGCATGGGGGGGCTCTGCCATGAGTCCCCAGCCCCCGACCACTTTCCCAGCCCCCTGTCCGTGGCTGCCCCACACACCCAAACTCCCAGCCTTAAAAAAGTCTGGCACTTGCCAGCTGCTGCTAGGCTGGGAGGGGACAACATCCCCGCTGCTCCCCAGTGCCCCACATCACATGGAGGGTTCTGCCATGATTCCCCATCCCCTGCCCACTCTCCCAGCAGCTGTTCACCAGCTGCTGCCAGGCAGGGGGGCATTCCCTGCTGCTTCCCACAGCCCCATGTTGCAGGGGCAGTCTCTGCCACCCAGAAGCCCTGAGGCTGCTGCAGCAGCTGTTGAGTTAGGGCTTTTTTTTTTAAAGAGCTGGGGCCAGGTGGGGCAGCCGTTGATGGGGCTGGGAGAGCGGGTGGGGGTTGGTGGGTGCTCAGGAGGACTGGGGGAGCAGGCAGGGGATGGGGACTGGCAGGGGTCCCCATAGTTCCCTCCCCACTCCTCCAGTTCCCCTTCCCCTGCCTCTGATTTACCAGCTCCCTGCTGCAGCGAGTGGTGACTACCCGAAACTCCAAAGCTCTCTGAATCTTTTTCCAAATCCATCTGGACCTTTTCATTGGTCTCCTAATTCGATTTGGATTTGGAGATTCAGCCACCGAATGGGGGTGAATCTCCTCCAAATAGAATCAGCACCCAAAGCTTCACACAGCCCTAGTAGGAAAGCCACATGGATTTCCCCAGTTTGAGTGGCAGTTCCCAAATTAATCATGCAGCTGGGGAATTACTTTCTTTACAGAGGTAATAGCAGGTATTTAGAGGAAGTAAATGTGTTTTCTAAGGATGGTGTTTATTCATGTTTGTTCTCTATGTTATACTTCCTTTACAAAAATCTTACAAACCTAAGGCATAACATTCCATGTCAAAGTTTCTTTTATTTCTATTTTTCTGGTAAAGTGGGTACTTGGATACTGTCACCCACACCATCTGAGGAACATGGGTTGCCAGAAACATGTCAAAGTGTTCCTTAAGATTATAAAGCATTATAAAATTTGGAATTTTGGTCAAGAATCAAACCTGCCAAAAGGGAATTAATGCGGTATTGTCTTGCCAAGTCAGTGCACAGACATTTATGAAAAGAAAATAGCATTTAGATAAGTATGAATGTCACTTTTCACAGCAATGATGAACAACAGACAAGGTTTGAACAAGGGCGGTATATACAATTAAAAATACCATTAACATTTCTAAGGACCGCATAGCAACAGTGGTTGGAAAATTCTGCTCTGTGTGAAACTATTAGTGGAATTAAAATTACATTAGGTTTAAGAAATGTCACCAATAGTAACTCCACATCCTAGCTGCATGAGCAGTGTATAATGTAGCAGAACGACTATGCTGGGGAAAGTGTATCCATATTTATATGCATGTGACTCATTTCCACATTCAAAAACCTTTTACTGAGAGTTTAGCACAAATTTCTCTTTTTGAATGGCATTAGGTCTATGAGAACAATAAAGGCTTTAGTGATATAGAGCCCTGGAAGTGATTTTGTTGCTTACTATAGCTGTGATCACCACAATACTGCTCATTGTGTAGAATGTAAAAAGTAAGTGATTAGGCTTATTGTTTGTTTCTGAATTAGGGCAAGAAACTCATATCAAGGTCAATTATCTCACAGTAAGGCCCAGACAAAAGGAGATTGCTTAAGAAAGCATACATGTGGCTGTGTACAGGAACAACTACATTCATAATGGTGTAAGTGGGTGGAGATCCCACCCAACTTCAACCAAAACTCAATGGACTGAAAATGCAAATCACCTTTCCTGGAATCTGGTTTATTAGAAAAGTAATAATGCTGTATGAAACACCAGCCTTGCTCTGGCTTGCATAGCATCTCCAACAGTCCCTCCACTCAGGAACTGCCTTTTCCTAGACCCACCTCTCATTGTTTTAGGAATACTGTAGTTCCTTCCCATCTTATGTCAGTGAAGTCCTTTAAGTACCTTTCCAAAGGACTGACACTTGCAAAGAGGGTGAATTTAGTAACAGTCCTGATTCAGAGCAGATAAGTGCCATATGTGGGCTGATCTTTTATGAGTAGCTGGGCTTCAACCTGCCCTTCAGGTAATAGGTTTGAGACTTCTACTTTGCTCTTGCCCTTGCAGCAAACTCTCCTAACTTGTTCAGCATTGGCAAGTGACAGGTTTCTTTTACCCGAGAAACATTTTTCCTTTAAAAAGCAACTTCTAATGCCTTTTCCGTTTTTTTCCCCCAGCAGACAGGTAATTTCCATTCCTCCAGTTCCTAATTTTTGCAAATTATTGGGAATGAAAACCAGTTGCATTCAGTTTGGAGGATATCTTTGGCATGCTCATTGGTCTACATCTAAAGAGTCATTTGATATTAACTATTCTTTAAGCTGTCCTCTGGATGGCTCCAGACAGCAGGAGTGGCGGGAGGTGTTATACATAGCCTAGGCTGTCAGCTGATGGCTGACTCAATACATGCCAAGGGCTAGACACCTGCATACAGTTCTTAAAATGAGCCAGGATTCATAAATTGTAAATAGACAGATTTTGCTGAAGAGTCACCACAAGTGCATTACTAATCTGGGTCAAAATTTGCATGTGTAATCAAGTTCTCTAGGGCACTGATTCTCAACCATACTCCTCTGACAGCCCATCTCAGCTCTTTCCATGATTTTACAGCCCACATCCTCCCACCCCCCTGCCTTGAACAGCTCCACAGGTCACCTGCTGTCCTCTATACAGCCTTGCCTCAGACCCATTCATGACCCCATAGGCCATATTCTTCATGGTCCTCTTGTCAGACATCCTTCAGAGACACTTGAGCTTCCTGTGCACATGCTACCTGTGGAGTGGAAGCAGCATTGCTGTGTTAGTGCACTTTGGCCAGGTAGAGACAGTCAGCAAGCCTGAAGCTGAATTAATTCAGTCTTTGCAGGTTGGTCTAAATTGCACAGGTTAAATTGAAGGAGAAGTGAACAGACATTTACCTTTGATTCAGGAAATGCAGCCGCATGTCTGCAGTGGCTCAGGCCAGAAGCCGGGGGTGATGCTAGAGCACGGCTCTCCATCCTCTCCTCCATCCTGCAAGGATACTGAATAGCAAATAAAACAAGTTAATGCTTGTGCATTCAAGCAAATGTGGTAGGAACAGATTAGGAAACCAATAAATAGTCAGACTATAGGAGACTCAGCAGAGATCAAAGTTTGTATTAACTGGTAAAATATTCCTAACTGACTTCCTTTCTGTTTAAATGAATCACACGTTGCTCCCTCTTGTGGTTGTTAACAAGAATGGACAGAAATTTAACTTACATTCCTACCTTTGTTTCCTGACATTTTCTAAAGAAACTTTTATGGTTTTTTAAAATATTCCAGAGCCATGTGTCTATATATATGTGTGTGTGTGTGTGTGTGTGTATGTATGTGTATTAAACCCACTGCAAATTTGAGGTTTTAAGCAGAAGCCAAAAGACTATCAAATGAAAATAAAAACACATGGATGATTTTCCAAGCCTCAAAAACCTGCCAGAGATAATTTTCCCCGACAGTCTATACAGATGTCAATTTGGGGCTAGGAATGAGGCATAAGAAATTCCAGTGCACGTTTTCTGCACCTGGAAGTAAAGCATCTCAGTAAAATCATGTTATCTCACTGTGGTGCATCTGCGTTCTGATCAGAATGACGAGAGAAAACCTTAGATATCCTTCTGAGTGTTGAACTATTTCAAAATATATTTGGTACAGCTTCAGTTGCTGGATGTGGACTCTTTACTTGCATAACAACATTGTAACAAATAGGTGTGAGTGGCTTCGACTTTGTTAGAGGTGACATGGTTTCCTGACTGTAAGATACTGTACATTTTTTTTGGCATAAGTACAATATAATGTCACTGTTCATGAGGGACTCCACTGAAGAACGTCCAAACTGAATGTTCATCCCGGAACTTTAAATGTAAATAATGAACTTTCATGTCTAGAAAAACTTGGACAAAGTTATTTTATTAAAATAATATATAATTTTGGTAGGTTTTTTTTTTCTTCTTAAGAAAGACCTCTATGTATGAATGAGCCTTTCTCGACCTCAGGCCTGCATCCCGTTCTGCTTAATCCTACAGCAAAGGTGTAAGAACGTATTCTATTATGTTCAGTAAAATTCATGTGTTTTATTTATATGCACTAACAGTAAAGAGAAATTATTACACATGTGCAACTCCCTATGACTTCAGTTGGAATTGTGGGTGTGTAACCAAGGCTGATTACCCGTCTGCTACTGAAATAATTCTTACGCCGAAAGGTGCAGAAGAACAACTTTACTGGAGGAGTGAGTAGGAGGAGAAGGTACAGTACAGCAGACTGTGAACAATCCTGCTGTAGTTTAAACACTCAGTAATTAGCAAACATGCTAAAGAAAGAGTTATGAAATCTGAGTTTTCCGTTCATCTGCTTTTGGCTTTTCACTCAGATTTAACTGAAAGGGTTTCCTTGTATCAAAGTTCTTCGTAATAGGACAGTCTGCAACCAGTTGAAAGGATGCTGACTCGCATTCTGGTAGTTGCTTCCGATTGCTACAGTCTGACATAATCTCAATTAATTTACTCAAGTGTGAACTGTCAGTGCTGCACATGGAGTAACCGTCTGATCTGGCTTGTTTCATTATCACAGGCATTAGCGATGGAAATTACTAATTTGAAAGTATACCCGTGTTTCAGATTATTTCCCCGCAGGTGTCTTGGTTTCTGTTTTCCCATGCTGAATATAATTTTATTTCACATATTTCTAGGTCCCTTTTTATTATGCCTTTGACTTCAGTGATGTTCACAGCAACTCCCAAATGTTAATTTTATTAATATACATTAAATGTTTTTTCCAGATAATCAAGGAAGGGGCTTAATAAGCCGTACCCCGCCTGCCTTCTAACCTGGCAGGTTGCCATTTATCATTATCCCAAGAATGTGGTTCATTAGTCAGTATGAATATTATGCAGCAATGCTCATTTTAAAGCTCTTTTGTGTTAATGTGGCAATGGAAGCTTTCAGGAAATGCTGTGTCAATCAGTTTACTAATATTCAGCTTTTAATACCATTTCATCAAAAATATATTTAACAGGGCCTCACTGAGAAACAGGTTATGCTTCTTCCTGTATATAAGTTGTCTATTTCATAGTAAAACACATAATTTCTAATAAAAATAAGCAAAGAAGAGTCTAGTGGAATCAGTCAAATTTCAGAAGGTGCATTCCCTATTCTAGCTGTAGTAGGAGTGCGAAATGGTGGGTTGGAGAGGAGGAGGAAGGGAGAAAGGGGCAGAACGAAAATAGGAGAGAAGGAAAACCTCCAATCAGCCATAATAAAGCACAGCAAATAGCAAAACAATGACACCTCATAAAACCTCCACGACAGTATGACAGCATTATTAATAAACCTGAAATCTCTCCTTTAAAGTCACTCCTACCCCAGCCAGTACCAGAAGCTTCTGCCAAGAAGAGAAAAAAAAAAATGTATGATAACGTATCTCTTTTTCAAAGGGCAGCAGTGGGAGAGCATCGGCAGTTAGTAAGGGGATGGATGTTTTTTATCTCAATTATCTCAGTGTGATTATAGTGATGTGTACTGTGCTGTCTTGAGCACCCATAAAAAATGCCTAAACTGCAGTGGGCCACTTATCTGAACTTTCCTCCTCATGTCCTTTGAGGCGGGCCAGGCTGTCATTTCATTTTTAAGGCAGTCTTTCTCTTTTTCTCTTTTCCTCGCTCATTTTCCCCCTGATCTTCACCTCTTCCTCATCCATCTCTCCTTTTTTTTCCCCTGTTTGTAATTGCAGGAGTGTGAAAAAGAAGCCACGGAAGTAAATTTTTCCCTTTGCACTGAAACCAGGAAGACTTGTGCTACCTCCCCTTGCACCATGCTATGGGCTGGATCTGGCCTGCAGGCTGAGGGTTGAGCACCCCGGCATAGATTAACTCTCAGACGTAGGATTTGACTTGATATTTTGCAAGGAGTCAGAACAATGAGCAAGAGTATCAGAATATTATGTTCATGGCTACTAGGTGTTGCTCTGGAGATGAGTTAGAGTGACCATGCCGCAATACAATGAGTTACTGTAATCCTGCCCGGAAGTGTGAAAGACCTGAGTGTTATGGGGCAGTGACTTCCAGTTAGATAGCAAAGAGGGGGAAAAGTGCTGTTTTTAAGTGTGTCCATGCATCTAGCAAAAGCTAGCACTCCACGGGGAGTTTCTAGCTACAGATCATTTTGATAATCTGGATCTATCTCCATTGATAGGTGGGTAACTTAATGGTCATTGCTCAGTAATGAGTAAAAGAGTAAGTTTGCCTCTTCCCACCAAAACCATGCGTCTTACTGGAATATGAACTCTTTTTCTTTCCAACCAAAAGATTAACTGTAGCAATATGACAGCAAAGAGAGAGTGCTAGGATAGTGGGAACCTTTTTGACAGGCATGCCACAAAACAGCCCTGCACTCTCCCCAGGCACCACTCCAGTCTCTTTCCCTGCCCAATCTGCTGCTCAGCTTTCTGTTCGCAGCCCTGTGCTCCCAGTCTGCTCTGCTGCTCTGCCTTCTGCACCCTGTCCTACCTGCTACTGTGCTGCGTGTCCCCTTCCTGATGTGCTGAGTGCCCGTGCCTCTTTTGGCACCTGTGCTAGGAAAAGAGTGTTAAACCATTTGTTTTAAGCAGAGTTAGGGCCCAGCGTCAGGGCAGCTGCATGAGAGCACTGGAATTCAAATAGTGAGAGACCTCTTCCTTTCCCAAAGGTCCTTTCTCAGGTAGCAGTATCTGGAAAATACAGCGTGATTTATTTCTTTTTTCATTTTTATTAAACCCCTGTCACTTCCTTCTCCCAGTTCTATTATCCTTTTGACATTTGTGAACTTTCTCTTACTATTTGTTTCATTGCTTTGGAAGGGATTGCACTAAAATGCACTGAATGGCTATTGCCAGAAGCACAGTATTTTCTTGGTTGAAAATCTGTGCTGCACTGTGGGGGCTTTTTTCTTACCTTCTAGTTATTCCTTATTTTAAAACAGAGAGAGCAAGAGTCAGGGAAAGTGGAATAGTTATTTTAGAATATTTTCTTGGCAGTCTGTATGGAAATCCCTGATGCTTTGGTATCCAGTGTTTCCAGCATCCAAGTTAGCTCATTTAAAGTCAGCTCTTGTGTCTCCACAGCACACTACAGTCTGCAGTGTAGATATGGTTTTAATCAGGTTTTACATAGCAGTTGAACTCCTAAGCCATTTCAGCATTCTTTGGTTTACTCAGGGTCTACCATTGTCTTGAAAAAACAGGTTGTGGTATTTGACAGACTAAGCTCAATATTAGTTGGATAGTCAAATATGAAACTGGATAGAAAAACAAGAGTTCTCAACTCTTTTACTCTATGCAGAGTAACTACTGTACGGTATATGCAGTCCCAGCTCTGTGATAACATATAACTGGTAAAACAAAAGTCTCAACTTGGCTTTTGACCTTGCTGCTTTACATTGTTTTTTGGTACCTTTTATAACTCCTGGATAACTGAGCACCAGATTTCTGGGTGCAGCCAGGCCATTAGGCAAACAAGTGGCATTGGAGGTACAAAAGGGAGACTCCAAAGAATTTCTGAAGATCCATTTCGGTGACATTACATATAATTCAGAGCTGATGTGGTATCACAGTTGTCCACTACCTGAATATCACTATCTTCTGATTAACAACAACTCAACAATTCCTGTCACCGTGTTTGCAAAACTCATTTCTGTAGTGCCTAGGATACAAGTTTCTACCGGCTGTGTTCTGCATTTGCTGTTAATTTGCTTTTGATTCTTTGGTTTAGAAAGCACATCGAAGCATTGCTTCACCACTCCTTCATTGCCATTATTTAGGTTTTGTCCAGTCTTTTTTTTCCCTTAAATTATTTTTTTTCTGTTAGTGCATTTGTGTATTTCTGTCCAAGTTGCTGATGTCTTTTATTTCACAGGATGTCTGAAGAGCAGATAACAGGTTACAAGAATCATCCCTTGAAGAAATTAGAGGATGTCTATCATAGATGGCTGGGTCAGGACAAACCAAACTTTGCTCTACCATGCACATCTAGGTGCAGGGTCTACTTAAGGATGCACATTTGAGCCATCTGGTCTTTTCACTTGTCTTCCCTCAGCATCAATGATATCAGAAGATGGAGAATATGGTTGTCCAGGCCTGTTCTTGGTATCACAGGCAATCATGTTAGCTGCTATTATTCATAAGTATATCTAGATCCATCTTAAAAATAGTAAAAAATAGTATATTTTATTGTCCTAGCTACCCCTAAGGTATGGAAAATATACTCTTGGAACACCAGTTTTTCACCAGCCCCAAGGGACAGCCCTGCTCAATACGGTACGGGATGGTCAGGGTGAGGGAGAGTTGTTACCCTTCATCAATGTAGACCATATGAAGGAGCATCTTGAGAGGCTAGATACCTTCAAGTCAGCTTGCCCAGACAGTTTACACCCCAGGGTACTTAAGGAGCTGGCAGGCATCATAGCTCAGCCACTGGCATGGATCACTGAGAACTCATGGCACTCAGGTGAAGTGCCCGCAGATTGGAAATAGGCCAATGTGGTGCCTATCTTCAAGAAAGGGAGGAAAGGAGATCCAGGGAACTACAGGCCTACCAGCCTGGCCTTTATATTGGGGAAGATCTTGGAAGAAATGATCAAAGTGGCTGAGGGATCATTCTTGATCTTGATTCTTTGGGGTAAAGCGTCCACACCTGAGGACAAGATGGTGATCTAGGGTGACCTAGCCAGGCTCAGAAAATGGGTGGACAAAAACCTGATGATGTTCAACACCAAAAATGGGAGGTACTCCACCTTGGGAAGAAAAACCCGCAGCACGCTTATAGACCCAACAGTGCTATGCTTGCTAGCATCACGGCCAAAAGGGACTTGGGGGTCATGATTGATCACAAGATGAACATGAGCCAACAATGCAATGTCACAGCTGATAAAGCAAGAAAAACTCCAACTTGCATCCATAGATGCTTCTCAAGCAAATTCCAGGATATCATCCTCCCACTGTACTCAGCCTTGGTGAGGCCATAGCTGGAGTACTGCATCCAACTCTGGGCTCCACATTTTAAAAAGGATGTGGAGAAGCTTGAGAGAGTCCAGAGAAGAGCCATGTGCATGATCAGAGGGCAGGAGAACAGGCATGATGAGGAGAGTCTGCAAGCTGTGGGACTCTTCAGCCTGAAAAAACACAAGCTCAGGGGTGACTTGGTGGCAGCCTATATGTACATAAGGGGTGTGCATCAGGATGTGGGGGAATGCCTGTTCATCAAAGTGCCCGAAGGGATGACAAGGTCAAATGGTCACAAACTCCTGCAAGACCATTTCAGGCTGGACATAAGGAAAAAATTCTTTACTGTCCAAGCCCCCAAGGCCTGGGACAGACTGCCACCACAGGTGGTGCAAGCACCTACTCTGGACCCCGTTAAGAAGCGTTTGGACACTTATCTTGCTGGGATCCTTTGACCCCAGCTGACTTCCTGCCCCTGGGGCAGGGGGCTGGACTCAATGATCTTCTAAGGTCCCTTCCAGACCTAATGTCTATGAACTCTTCAAAAGAGGGGGAAGACCTGCTGCTTGGGAATGCCTAGCAGCTGTTGCACTAGCTGTTGCATGTGTATAAGCTATTACAGGGTCTTCCTAAAGTCCTTGTACACAACCTAATTTATTAAAGCTTAAAAGTGCGCAAGGACTTTATGAAGACCCCGTATACAAGGGAAGCAAAACCATCCAGCGTCAATGTTTGGGTGATTTAGCTCATTTGCATTGCTATCGTGCACATGGAACAGTTATAGGGTAACCCTAACAGGTGTAGGGTTATAGGCTGCGCACTCCTGAGCTATAGCTCCCACTCTCTTTTTGTGTACGTTTGTCTGTGCCTCTGCCAAGGAGCAAGTTCTTGAAGAGACTTTGAATCAGCTGGGAGCTGGGGCACATTATCAGTGTCATCTTGTTCAGCATGGATCTTAAGAGGCTGCAGAGGAAGCACTCTGACAGCTCCAAAGCGACGCTCTAGCTCCTGTCTGTCATGGCTGACGGACTCTGATAATGCTGTCTGTGTAAAATGCATCCATGTGGCAATGCTCGTTCCCAGCACATTGTCCTTCAAGCCTTTGGGCACAGCGGGTGTGATATGTGGATTGGTACACTTTTATAGGGCCATGCAAAATGATTTGGCATTCTTGGGACTGCCTTTTGTATGTCTAAGTAGCTGATATTAAGCTGGATTCATTATGGTGAAATATTTTCCAAATCAAACATCCTAGCAGCCTGAGGAGCAAGAGTCACTAGAAGTCTTCGTTCTAGAGGACCTTGTAATTTAGAAAGTTTCCTATGCTTCTGCAAAGAACTGTAGACAACCTTCAAAAGATGAGATGCACTCTGTGGAAGGGATGTGCAGCTAAAGCTTTTCCTTTTAGAGACTATAACGAGTACCTTAAACCTGGCAGCATGGCAGCAAATACTACTGTTGGCTCTTCTGCCCAGTCTCCCACAAGATCAGTGTGACTAGATGAGCTATTAGAAACCCTTGCACTGATGCAAAATATGTCATTAAACCCACATAACCAGTAAAGAGGGAACTAAGTTTATTCTAGGCAAGTCTAAATCAGATGTTTTCTGCGCACTTAACTAATTAGCTGTGCAGTGAACATCTCAGCATCTGCATGTGTGCCCCTATTAGGTTGGAGTAAACTAATTTACTTTATAAACTAATGAATTACACTGCTGAATAACATCAGTCTATGCAACGGCAGACCCAGGCTCCCATCCCAAGGCACATTTTTCTTTCTCCAGAGGCAATTATAGTTGATTCGTAGTTTCAATCAGGATGCATCTCATATTTCTAATAGGAAAATGCCTTTTTTATGGACATCCCTTAGTTCTACACAATGTGTGGGTGTATGTCAGTGTATGTATGTGTATGAATACGGATTCATACATATGTATGTGTGTATGAATACTGTATTTATACATATGTATGACTCATGGGCCTGACACATTTTGTGTCCTTGGGGGAATTCAACAAGTATTAACACCCCCTGCACTGTTAAAACTCTTGGGGAAAATGTTAACCATTTTTTTTATTTTCTCTTTGAAAATCATCACAATTTAATTATATGGAAAAGTTAAAACGCTTCAGAACAAAGTTAGAGTTGAATGAACGATTCAGGTTGACCAGTGATGGATTTGGTGATGTTTGCTTGTTTTACTAAGAAAACTATATATATATTTTGGGATTGACCCTCTTGGCTTGGCCGGCAAGCAAGTCACACATCTCTTGTGCCGTCCAATGTATGTGTGCCATATATTAAGAAGAAAAAATCCTACTGGACTAGGAGTTGCAAACATGTTCCCTAAGTTGCACCACATGCCTCTTAAATCAGAGTGTTTGAATCAGGGTTGCAAGTATGGGGAGAAGGCAGGAGTTTTGGCACCCACATCCCACAACCACCCAGGAAACAGTAATTCTTCTTTCCTTGCTGCAGCAGCTTTTCCACGTAGCTGCCTGCTATACGTGGAGGGACTACTGAGAACAGCTCTGCATTGCTCAATTATTTGATTTCCACCTGGGCTTTGGGAGACCCAGCAAACCAAGAAAAGCTCACCCGGCTGTTTCTACACTCCCCAGAACATATACAAGCCAGATAGGTGATCTCTGTTCCTTAAAAGTCCAGCAAAAAGATAAAACAAGACGGAGAAACTGCCCCAAAGCATACGCTGTGGTGAGGTTGGATGCTGAAGAGGTTAAATACTAGTGCCGTACTCATTTACATGAACTGGTCCTGGCATTTGGACTGCTTTATATATAGTAAGTATTTCCCCCCGTGAGCTGAACAGCTAGCTTGCAGTTAGATTTCAAGAAGTATTATAAAATCGTGCCATGACAGTCCATCGCAGAAAGACTTAAGGGGCTTGTGTTTTCTGTAGTGGTGCCAGATAATTAAACTGTTGCCATCTAGTGGCTGTAAGGATTTGAGAAGCAAAACTTAAAACAGAAATTACTGTGCTTATTAGTTGCTGGTGCCGAATCAACATCACAGAGAAACTAATGCTGTAAAGCAGCATAATCTAAAATACCGTTATTATTTGATAGTGCTTGGGTTGAATCTGAAAGGCAGAGGGCACAGGGGCGTGATTATGGTACATACTGCACTCTGAAATATGCTTGTGTGCATGTGCAGTATTCATACGTTGATTTATTCTGCCTGGTTGTGATGTACTTTAGGAGGCTTACATCACAAAGCGAGGGTGGTGGTGGCAGAGAGCAGGGGCGTAACTACCAATTTGGGCATTGTGGGCAGAGATGCTGGAGAGGAGGAAGGAAGGGGAGGATGCTAAGCGCTGGAGAGTTGGACGGTGGGAAGTGCTAAGGGACAGGCTTATATGACCCCAGAGGCTCAAAGACCCTGGCTGCTGCTGTAATGTGGGCACCCCCAGGCTCTGCCATTCTTGTACCCCTTATAAATCAGTGCCTGGTGCTGGTGCCATACTCTCCCCACCCTAGTTACTCTAAAGCAAAGTGGTTAATGTATCTCTCTAGGGCAGAGACATGAGTTTGAGTCCTGAATAAGATTTGTGCTGAAGGCTCACCTCACTCTTCAGATCACTCAATAAGTGGGCACCGGTTGAAGAGGAGGGGAGGGGACATGATAGCTAGCTGCAATAGTCTCTTGTTTGCATTTAATTACAGGAACTGGCCAATAAACCTTTGACCCTGACACCAGATAGCTTCAATTGGCCACCAAAATTCATAAGCTCTGTGTTTATCTGGAGCATGCTTACCGTGCAGAGAAAGAGAATAGCTGTTCTTTAAATACCCTCTTCCTATATACACATTTGGCAATGATCATCTCACTTCCTTCAAATTCACCACTGCAAAGCTGATGTGTGGTCCTCTGACATCTCTTATTACCAACACCGGTACCATTGCCAGCAAAGTGGGGGACGTGTTCCTCACTTGCTCTAAAAACCACAATCCTATCTCACCTATTCCTCGGGGCCCTGCTTTATTAACAAACAAAACAGCTGGTCAGATAATGGAGGGTGCAACATAAACTTTTCCTCTCTAGGCTTGGCTGTCCCTTGTGTTCCTCCCTGAAGCCTGCTGCCAGCGTTCATGAGCTATAAACTTTCTTGTGCCCAGTGAAGTAATGAGTCACCTGGTGGAGTGAGTTAGCAGAATCGATTTTACCGTGTCTTGTTGAAGAGCAGTGTTTCAGATATACGTGGCCAGCCTGAGGCTTTTTATTCTTGATTCTTGTCCTTGTCTTTGTACCCAGTCTTGACCCTAATCTTGACAATGGATCCAAATCAGTACTGTAAAAACATGTGGGCTTTTTTCTTTACATGGAAGGCAAAGACTGAAACTTTCCATATTTTACGCTGTTTACAAGGACAAAACTGAACCAACTTCTGCTCAGTTAATTTTAGGGGAAGGCGAAGATCAAATCAGAGGGAAAGATCAAAGAGAACAGAATCTGTTCCAACGTATATTTTACTTACAGGATAGAAAGCTCCAGCAACCACCACTCCTGAAGGAGCCGTGCTCTCTGGACAGCTGCTTGAGTTTGTAGGCCTAATTTAATATTGTCTGCAATTCTGGGTGGTTTTGTGTCTCTCAACTGAACATGTTTTCACTTACCAGCCATTGCTCGTGGAGACGTGTCAACAAAAGTGACACTGATATATCTCTTCCACTTTAGGATCATCTGAGGAATGCTTTAATGTGCTGTTTGCTCCCTCCTTTGGGCCATTTAGTGTTATCCTCACCACGGACTAAATATAGACATTGGATTTATGGCACTTTATAACCTGCCTGCCATCCAATAAGTCCAGGTAACCTCTCTACATTTTACCAGACACATGCTATAACCAGGTCAACATCCCTTGTCCCCCATCACCCCCCCCAACCTACATGTCTCGCACCTGTTGTCACCCCATCCCCTCTAATCTTCCCCACACATATTTGCATTTTCACATACCTGCATTTTGCATATTGGCTTAAGCTTCTCTTCCACCTTGAAGAAAGGTGTTTATGCCCAAAAGCTTGCATTAATAGTTAGGGTAATTTCCCTAACTATTAATGCTTAATGCTCAACAAGTGTTTTAATGCACCATACTCCCGGACAAGTCCTAGGATGTGCTCTGACAGTATTGCAATGAAGAATGCCACCCTAATTCTGCTGATTCAGCTCTGTGGGCAAATGTTAAGAGGAGGAGGGGAAGCCATGGACACATTTTATCACAGCTTCCTTCCACTTTGGGTTATTGCTTATCCCCCGGTTTTCAGTCCTGGTTCTCGCCTGTCCCTGAAAATTAAATCTGTGATGCCTTTATGGGAGGTTGCAGGGCTAATTTGTGGTATGCCTGCCAAAAAGGCTGGCCCCTACTAATATAAACACTTGCTGGTTATTGCTCACCTAGATATTTAATTATCCCCCCCACACTCCTCCCACCAAACTCTGTCCCACTCTTTTCCTGTGGATAGATGTTACTTAACTATGTAAATACCATCTGTAGGTAGGTATTACATTGCCCTAAAACATAAGAAGGAAAATCACTATAAGGATGTTTGATACCTTACTGACTATAGCAATTGTCACCTTTTCTCTGATTGCTTTTTTGACCTGGTGTTACTAAAAGAGCAAACACCACTAAAAGGAACAGAGAAACTGTTCTATATTAGGCTTGAAAAACCTTAGCAGGCTGAAAATATCACAGGAGTTGTCTGGTGCAGCAATATTCTCAGTCCAGTATGACACAATGTCTAGTTTTTATCTCCCTTTAAATTGCACTTGGATAGATTTACTATCCAGAGAAATCTCTAAACTCTTCTACGGGGCAATCCCTCATAGTACAGCATTTTGTTGTTTGACTTGCCTTGTTTCCCAGTCATTAAAATGATGGTGGTGCTGGCAGTGCCTTAAAAGAATGAGATAAACTGTAGGAATGGTTTTCCAGCAGTTAGATAACTTGCTGAGCATGGCAAACTTCTTTACAGTTATATGATGAATGGGCCAGGAGATATGATGCATGTAGCCGAGCTGTGAAAGTTGCAGAAGTTGTGCCTTCTTTGACCTACCTGAGGTGGTTCTGTTAAACACGGGACCTCCTTGTAAAGACCTCTTTGAACAAAAGACAAAATCTTAACTTTTGTAAACTTCCTGTGGAGGAACTGTTTCAGGAGCTGGCTTATGTCTGTCTTATGATGCAGCACAGATCTGCATTGTTCCAGTTCATTCTTCTGTGTCATTGTTGTTCTCATTTAGGTTAGTTATTTCCTCTGTAGTACTAGCTATACTTAGGGGTTCTCTTTTTATGCATCATGGATGGGTCTGAAGGTATACTCCAGATGGCTTAGGGGATTTCAGTCAAAACAGACACATTTCTAGAATAGTGTTTAGACAATGCAGACTTCTGTCGTGTTACTTTGCGTTAACAACCATTCACGGTTTACAATAAAAATGTTTTTTTTTCTCAGTTTCATTCTTTTTATTGTGTACAAAATTGTTATCACAATAGCTTTTCAAAAGACACCTAAAATGAAAAGATGCTTCAGTTCTTTTTTTTTTTTCCCTGCTTCTTTTGAGTCCAACACTGGAAGTTTAGCAAAATACAGTCACTGCTATTTGTAATTATAAAGACTTCAGCAAAATCCCATTATAGCCAGGAGGTTGGTCTGTGGTTAGTATTGGATGGAAAGAGAGAGGAATTATACAGACCCATGTGTTTCTGTTTCTCCCAGTAGACCAATTAGCATCTAGCTCTGCAAGACCCTGATCACCTCCTGCAGAGAGATGCCCAACAACTCCTACTGATATTAATGGAAGTTGAGGACACTCACTCTCCTAATGGCATCTGGCCTCTGGCTCTTCCAGATTAATAAAACCATGCAAAGATGTTACCTTCTGTGCTGTACATTGTTTAGTATTTTGGATCATCGCAGAAATGTAGCCATATTTTAAGACTCTCATTACAGTCGTACAGAACAGGTGGAAGTGATATTAAAGTTCAAAATTGTAGTCAAAATTATTCCTGTGCAACCATAACTTCTGACAGAAAGTTTGTGGTAGATTGACAGGAGCTTGGCTAAAAAATTGTCAAGTACTGCAAAAGAAAAGACTATCTAAAGAGGCAGACAGAATTCTGATCTAAGAAAGGGCATGCTCTGAAAAGCTCAAAGAAATAAAGAAAAAAATTGTACAGCTGCCTTAAAAGAAAAGTGAGACAAAAGGTTAGCGCTAACCTACAGAATGAGGAGCAGGTACAATTGCAGGAGGTGCCAGACATACAAGCCATAAGTGATTTAGAGGAACCATTTCCATTTGCCCTGCCAAAGCAAAGCAGTCTAAATGACAGTGCAGGTCCACTGAGTATACATTGACCTTTGGCAAATGCATATATATACATTATTGCAGCCAGTGATGGATATCTTTAATTGGGCCACATCAACTGGAATTAATATGTATGACTGCCAGCCTTCCTTCCATTTTCACTGTCTGCATGCATTTACAGGGATGATAAACATAAAGATCAATTTACACATTTAAGTATATGAGATTAGCTGACTAGGACTCTGATCTTGAAAACTCTTATCTCATTTAAGGTGTTACTTATGGTCATAATTTACTTGAAGTTAATGAATGACCTTGTTTTCAGTGCCTCTATTTAGATACCTGTGTTCAAAACTCAGACCCTTTCTTCTCACTTGAATTAATTTACTCTGAAATCATCGCCTTTATTTTACGCTGAGTTTCATGTGGGATTTTTATTTGACATATACTTGTAAACATTAGGTATTACAACACCAGTATTAGTCATACATCTTCAAATCTGCTGGGTTCCTATCATCTTGGATTTCAAAACATGTTTGCAATTTGAGCTTTCAAGACCTTGTGTGCTTTTAGAGAATACTGGAATTACAGAAGAACTCATTTAACCTGCATCAAACTCCAGACCTACCTTTGGGAGTGGAAAGTTTTAGAAAAACCCAAACAAACAATTATCATAATTCAGATTGTGAATTTGAACAGTGAAGTTGAACAAGCAGTAGATGCTCCAAAGAACATCTGTTGTGTGTGTGTGTGTGTGTGCGCGCACGTGCACACACACACGAGACTTTCTTGCATGTAATCTATGAAAAGATGGAGCACGACTGCTTTCTGTCAGACACAGCACTCAGATTGTTTTGTGCTAAGACTGCATGGGAATTTTCTGACAAAAACTTTTTGTCGGAAAATTCTGATTCAGCAAACTCAAAGTTTTTCATGGGAAAATGCCAGTTTTCATGAAACCTTGATCAGGAAATGCTTCTTAGCTCTAGGATAGATTTTAATCAAAAATCAGAAAGCTAGCTATTGTAGTACATAGTCCATAGTTCAGTGATCAGAGCAGTAACTTGGGAAGGAGAAACCAATGTTCAGACATTGCCCTGCTTAAATCAGACTTTGAAGTCAGTTTTGCTGGCCAGTGCAACGGGACCAAATCCAAAAGGAAAAGAATGACTTTCAGACTGCTTATTAGAGGTGTTTGTACATGCCACATTTTTTGCCCTTTCTTATGCTGCAGTGGCATGACTGTTTGTATGAGTGGGTTTTCTGGACACTTTAAAAGTCTTTGTGGCACATTAAAGTAAATCTCCTTAGACATAGTTTAGTTTGGCTTGCCGTGAATTTAAGCGTCACATCCATGGATTCGTATTCAAAGACGTGTAATGAGCCTCTTTGTCTACCAGATGGCACTGTGACTTTTCTGTAGTTCACCCCTTCAAATTGCTTCTACTTTCAAATTGCTGCTGCATTTTTTTTTCTTGTGCCATATGCTGGCTCCCTGCTCCCACAGTTGCATGGCAGGACATGGGGTGGTGGGCCCTGGGTTGGGGGGCAGTGAAGGACCATCCTGTTTTCCTTTGGTGCTGGCTGGGACCTGGACTTAATTCATTCAAAAACCTAGTATGTGCAAACATTGATTTGACACTCCAAAATAAAAAAGTTCAAATTTTTAAAACCTGTTTAATTTAATGAAGATTATATCCTGTGCTGTGTACAAGTGAGTCACCTGAGATGTGGTAAACTGCTACACTAAGAACTTGAACTTAGATATCCACCTCAGTGAAGGCAGTGTACAGGAGCTGCAAGCCAAGACCAATGCAATGTTTCCAGGGCAGCTATGTCCTCTGGATTGGCAGTGAACTATTTTAGGGCTATTGACATTAAAATTCCAGTTCAGCTGATGCTCCAGAGCTGCTAGAAGAAGCCAATTTTGAATCCCAGTATATTGCTTTAGACTATATTTGCTTCTTCCCTCCTTGATCCTCAATATCGGCAGTTGAACAGACAAGCAACAGCACAATGTTGCCTGAGTTATCAGTGCTAAAGCCAGGTTGGCAAGAATTCCCATTCTGACTGCTAGCTATATAGGAGCAACTGGGGCAATTACAAGAAGATGGGTTTGCTAGAGGAAGAAAGTGGAGAACAGAGTTGGGTGGCATAGGTCTTAGGAGATCATAGGATCAGTGTGAGAAGAAAGCTTTGCCATGGTGAAAAGTGGAGGAAACAGAAGCAGTGTCTGGAGGGAGGATGCAGGTTTCTCAAGCTCCTGACCTCTCAGCTGTGATTTGTAATGTGTCTCCATGCTCACTCATTATACAAGATAGGTGACTTGAACCACTCCCAATAGTGCCTTTTTGCACAGCAGCCAGACAGTGAAAATGTGGATTAAAAAGATAGGGCACAGGGTAATTATGAAATCATGAGCGCATTTCGTTTTCAAAAAATTCTGTTAGAGCTGTTAGGGAATCTAGGAACAAAATGAGACTGTGCAAATACTGGAAGATGTTTGATAACAAGGATGGACAGTCTGTAAATAGAATGTCTTGACAAGTTGTGGCTATTTTTGGTGATAAACAGTAATAATAAATATTAAATAATAACAATCTATTTCTAATAATAGTAAATTGCGTGAATAACTCATCAGTTTTAATGTAAATTGGGTGACATATTTTCAGCGTTCTTCTCACTTAGCTCAGGGTTTAATCTGAGACCTTACAACGGGGTTTCAGAAATCCCCCGTAATGGCTTTGTAGAGCAGTGATGGAAGATGGACTTCTCAGAAGTTAAAACCTGGTCCATGTAAGTAGTGGCAGTGTCACGATACCACTTAATGAAGTCATTCTCATGGGCTGCCAGTGAACTGCATCCATCACAGTGGTAGGAAGTACAGTTGAAACTGGGGAGGTCTCTTACTCCTTAATAGGCCTACGCATTGGCCTTCATGTAGTAAGACCTGTGGGTAATTGTAGCTCAATCCAGGACTGTCTAAGGAGATACCTCTAGTAACTTTACTAAACTACTAAACAAAAGCCAAGCCCCTTTCTATGCAGGAGTTGTCACAGCATGGAGGCAGCAAAGTACTCGGGAGAGTCTCTTTTCTGAGTGGTAGTAATGCTGCACTCATATTTGAACCTCATATTTTCCATTTTTGCTGTTTTGATAAAAACAAAAAGAGAGTACAGCAAGCATCTATTTCAAAGCTGCTAACCAAGCAGTGCTAGCTGCCTAGGGTGACCATATATCCTGGTTTGGCCAGGACAGTCCTGGATTTCATGGGCTGTCCTGATGTCCTGGCCAGTTGGCTAAATTTGAAGTAAAAGTCCTATACTGGTGGTGACACGCCACCCACATGGGCCTGCCCTGGTTCGTCCATGAGCAGCAGCTGGGGTGTGCGTTGGGCTGAGCACCGCTCCTTCTGCCTAGGGCAGGGATCAGTCAGGACAGGGCAGAGACAGGGGCAGGAAAGGGGGCTGGGGCCAGGGCTCGGGCACTTATGCAGGACAAGCCAGGTTGGCCATCCACCAACAGCAGTCTCATGCCCTCCTGCTGTGGACACTGCTGAGGTCCCAGCTACATGTGGTGGCTCCGGGTGGCTGCTGGTGGCAAAGGTGGCGGGGCGGGCACCATGTGGCCCTGCAGAGCAGAGAGGTGGTATGGAGGGGACGGTGCCACATAGAGCCTGGTCCCAGCTGGGTTTAGCCCCAGTGTATAGGGCCCCATGCTGTCCCACCCCACCCTGCCGTCAGGGCTCCCGGGAGCCATAGGCTCAGAGGTGTGTGTCTGCATGTGTGCATGTAGGCATGTGCATGGTGCTCTCCCCTCCCCCCCATCTTGTATTTCTTTATCCCATCCCAGATTTCCTTCAAAATGATATGGCCATCCTAATTTTGCTGCCTTCTGTTTGATTAGTTCTTATTCATCAAGTGCTTGCCTGTAACTTCTACCCGGAAGTGTGCTTGATCTCACTTCTTGCTGTGTCTTTCATTGATTTGAATTGAAATGTTAACCTTTCTGGCTCTTAAGTATCTCCATTTTCCTAGTAGTAGTCCTTTTTTCCTAGAGACTATGGCCTTTCCATTCTCACTCACACCACTCAATAGGCTGTATGAAAAAGGTGTCAGTGACATCTCATCTTCCAGAAGCCAGTAGACAAAGGGAGCCTTTCTTACACCTTGATTACGAAGTGACAATAGCAGCTCTTTGCCAGCTGTGCTCACCAGGCAGCATTCCTCTGCTAAGCCCAGAAAGTCAGTGTTAGTAAAAATGAGTCTTGGGGATGCTGTTCTTTATACCCTTGCAAAGTAGCAGTGCTGCCAAATATTTAGGCTTCTTTAGGATCAAAAGAACAGCTGATAAGAGTTATGCCCCAGGTGCAAACCCCAGAAACCATCCTCTCCTCCTCAGCATCACCCCTGCCCAGCAAAGTTAAGGCAGGAACCCTATCCCACATCAGTCACTCAGTGCCACTGAATCCTATTGCCTAGGGTTACCATATGTCCAGGTTTTCCTGGACATGTCCTCTTTATGGATCCTCCCATTTCCATCTGGATGGTTTTGAAAAATATGTTCAAATGTTTGGATTTTGGTCTGCTCTGCTTCCAAGTTTTTCCTGGCTTGCCCCAGCAAGGAGCTGCTTGGAGCTGTGGGTTGTGAGGGCAGGGTGGTTGGGGGCAGAGGGTGCCATGTGCACGTGTGCACTCACACGCATGTGGCCGGCACCCAGCCAGGCAGGGTGGTAGGAGTAGCCCCAGCCACTGCATGCAGTAAGTCTGTGGGGGGGCAGGGGTTGGAGGGCCAGGGCTTGGGGACTGTCCAGCATGCTGGGCTGTGTGTGTGTGTGTGTGTGTGTGTGTGTGTGTGTGTGTGTGTGTGTGTGTGTGTGTGTGTGTGTGTGTGTGTGTGGCAGGGGTGTGTGGAGGGGATGGGTGTGTGAGGGGGGCGGGTGCCTGCTGGCATGGGGGGAAACTGTCTGGGTGCTGGGGCTGCAGCAGGGTAGGGGGAAAGGTGCCTGCACCTCCACCAGGGAAATGGGGTAGGTGGGGAGCCTTCAGGGGCATCAGGGACCTATGTGGCCAGGCTGGCAGCACCAGGGCTGGTACCCCTGCTCACAGGGACAGGGCAACCAGGAGACATTGTGGGTCTGGATTACTCCAGACACTGGGGACTCCAGACACTGGGACACTGGTAGGATGGAAGGGGAGGCTGTGGCCTGGGAGTGAGGTGCACTTGGGGGCGGGGGGGGCAGGGGATTGTGGGTTGGGAATGCAGGGCACTGGCAGCAGGGACATGTTCTATGAGGTCAAACCCTTAAGTAGACCCTGGCCTCCACTTCCTCCTTGATTGCTGCCCTGGCTCCCACTCTCCGCCCCACCTCCCTCCCTCTTTAGCTCAGCACCCAGGACTAATGCTTTGGCTGCCTTCTGCTAGTTACATCATTGTCTATAATGTTAAAAAGAACACATTTTTAGATTTTTTCCCCTCTGTTTAAAATGCTATGTCGTAGAATGATTCATCAATCAGTTAGCAATGCCCAGATCCTAGACTTCATTGCAAACTCTAGCATGAGAGTTCTGCGGAAACCAACAGGCCGTCTTTCTTACTGAGCATCCGAGCCCAGCGCGCTACATGGAGTGCCTTGATATCAGCTCTGCCTGCATTTACAGAGGAGTAGCGGCTTCTAATGTTTGCAAAGGAGTTCTATGGTAAAACCTTGTTTTAGCTTTCCCATAATTCAATACTGCATGTCTTTCTGATAGAGATATAAAGATTCATTTCCCAACTTAAAATTAAGTACCAGTGATCATGAACTGGTTATATGCGTTCAAATAGTGGGAATTGTTCGAGGACCTTCTCGTGAATGTTCAAAATGCCATGATTCTGCAGACACAGCAGGAAATGGTTTATTTAAAAAAACCCACCCTGACTAAAAGATATTGAGGCAGTGATAAAACATGGGAAAAAAATGCAATGACTAGAATTAAAAGGAAATATATGGCAACATGTATAAAAAGGGAGTTGGTGACATATGGCCTGCAGAGCCATTGGATCTGGCCCGCAGAGCAGGGGGGCTTTGGCAGCATGTCAGCAGTGAGGGGCTTCATCCATGCCCCACTGAGGCTAGGCAGCAAAAAGCTGCACTGTGGCCTAGCAGCTGGGAGTGACAGTGGCAGGGGAAAGCCATGGTAGTTGTGGTGGCCAGGTTGGACCAGTAGCCCACCTCAGACCCAAGCAGAGCTGATTCAGTCCACAGCTCCAAAAAGTTGCCGAACACTAGTATAAAATGTATATAACTGGTAAAGGAAGCTAAAGGTATGAATGACCAATACATCTCAAAACAATTAGAAGATACTTTAAATCAGATTACGAACAAGCAAACAAACCCCCACTCTACCTAAGCTCAGGTCTGAGTCTTATGGAAGCACTGCAGTGTCAATTTAAATAATATCCTCAGCCTGATTTCTTAGTGTAATGCCATGTTAAAAAGGGCTAATGGGATCCTTGGGCATAGAAGGGGAATATCAAGTAGAAATGGGAATGTGATCTTGCCTCTGAATACAGCACTAGTAAGATGGCTGCAAGAATATTGTGTCTGATGTTGGTGTCCTTGCTTCAAGAAGGATGTCAAACTAGTGGACAGAGATGAAAAGAAAGCCTGGTATTACCCCAGGGCTATACAACATGCCTTATGATATGAGGCTAAAAGAGCTCAACCTTTTTATCTTAGTGCAGAGAAAGATGAGGGTAAACTTGATCCTTGTGTAAAGATACTTGTATACAGAGAAATACTGATGGGGTTGGGGCCTTTGAAACTTTCTGAAAAAGATTGGGAAAGATCCAGTGGCTGGAAGTTGAAGTTGGACAAAGCTGTTTTCGAAACAGGATCATGTCCTAGGTGCAACAGTAAATCCTAGACACTTTGCCAGGGCTTGCTTAGGAACGGATTAGGCAGTGCTTTGAAAAATATGCTTTAATGTTGCTTCTGGGAGAAATTTTAAGGCTTGTGTATGCTGTGGGATCAGGCTAGATGAGTGAAATGGCTCATTCTGGCCCTGAAATCAATGAATCCCCTTGCTCGTTCCCTTTCTTTCTGGGTCATGGAGAGAATGGGAATTTCTGCATTGCCCTCATGCTTGTTATTCTTGCAGACAATGATTATAATCAAATCTCATGCTTCAGGGCTTCATCTGGTTGTCTGCAGGGCTCGGGAAGGATTTTTTTTCCCCCAGTGCACAATTGAACAGATGTGTTCTGGAGGGCTTTTTGACTTCCTCGGAAACAGCGGGGAGTGGCAGCACGCAAAAATAGGCACTTGACAAGCTCGAGCAGCGGTCTGAGGTGACTCCACTTTCTCAGATGCTTGGAGGGTTCGGCTGGTGCACGGGGTCAGAGTCTAAGTGAAGGCCAGATATGGGTTTGGGAAATAATTTTTCCCTGCATCAGATTGGCAGAATTTGGAGGGGAGGAAAGGTGGGGGTTCACTTTCTGCTGCAGCATGAATCATTGATTGCCAGCTGGGATCAGCCAGCCATCTCTCCACCATAATTATTTCCTGCCATTGCCAAAGAACTGGCATTGGTGTCGTCTCACTGTCCCTTTTCCTCTGCCTGTGGCACACAACAGTTGACATTCCCAAGAACATGTATGGCCTAGTTTAACTCAGGTTGCTTGCCTTAATACAGAGTAACTTGGTTAAACAGTCGTCTGTGATAGAGGTCAGACGAGAAGATTTAATGATCTCCTCTCACCTTAAACTTTTTAAAACTCTGTCCTGGAAAATTAATTTGGCCTGAAAAATGGTCCAGATTTCTGAGAGGTGTTTCTTTTCCCCTCGAGAAAGCATTTCAAATTGTTTTAGAGGTGCAGGTGATTTAAAAACAAAACCAAAAATCAACCCGACCCAGTTCAGAATTGCAGCTCCTGGCTAGAGAGCCGTCCCTTGGGTGGGGCGAATTGGGGTGACCAACCTGGGCCCCGTGCTTTGTGGGGGGGCCCACAGAGCCAGGTGGAGCGGCCGCGGCCCCTCCTGCAGCGCCTACCTGGAGCTGGCAGCTCAGGCTTGCGCTGCAGAAGATACGTCCAGCTGCTCTCCACCCCGCCGCACACTGCTGGCTTTACATCCGCTGAAGAGTGGCTCGTCCGGGGCACGCGGGATCTACTTGGCACTGGGCACCAAATGTCATTGCTACGGCACTGCCGTGCCCTGACTTTGTGGGGGTCCCGTGATCCCACACAGTCTTAAAGCAGCCCTGCACAGGCTGATTTGCTCCGGGCCTTGTGCCCCCTAGAGTCCGCTCTGTTTGGCCAATGTGTATTTATTTCTCTTTCTTGTTCAGTAACCGCTTCACACTTTTCCGTCAAACTTTCTATAAAGTCTTACATCTTTGACATTTTAGGCTGTGATTATATATGGAGATAGAAATGTTGCTTAATTACAGTTGATTAACAGTTTATATGAATAGATTTGGGGCCAAATCCTGTGGCCATTGATTCAATGGGAGATGTTGTTCTGGTCCTGATGCCAGCTTTTTCAGTGCGTAAAGGGGAGCAGTCATCCTGGGCCATGTTCTTGACTTATCTACTCGTCCATCTGTTTGGTGCTGTCATAGTAATGCAGAGTGATTAGACAGATGCCTTAACAGGACAGCTATTTTTCTTCCTATGTTGGGGCATCTTTGGGTGACTTAAAGCTAAACTAGTTGTTACCTGCTTCCCCATAGCTATGTGGAAAGCATGTGCTTGAGAAAGGAGCACTTCAGGGCCAGCGACACAGACCACAGTGCCCTTTCCCCATCCCAGGCCAGGCCAGCCATTCCTATTTGATTACTGCAGCCGACACAATGTACAGCCAGCCATTTCTACCTGCTCCCACAGGCTGCGTCAAGTATGCTGCTCAGATGTGAACCCTATCTGGAGCTTGAGCACGTTTCTTTCCATTGACTAACTGCAACTCAAATTGAACAAAAGGGTATTTCTATCTCTGCCTGCTAATGAAGAATTTTCTTTAGCTCTGTGGGTCATGGCTTGTGTTCCTGGAGCCAGAGGACTGTGGTCCCAGGTCTGGCTCTTCAGGTGTGTGCTGTCTTATTATGTGACAGTAATTACTTTTCCATCATTAAGGAGACCACACCTGTTTCATTTTCATTCAGGTGGGCAGGAGTCAGCTGCATTGTACATGTAGCAGAAAGAAACCAGAATAATGTTTGTTCTGAATAATTCCATGATGGCAAGGGAAAAATTTTACAGCGAATTAAAAACCAGCAGAGCTTTATTGCACATTATATGCTCTGTAATAACAGTCTGCCTGCCTAGTCCTTACTCCCCTTAGCCCTCAGTGAAACAGGGCTGGGCTTCTGCAGTTAACCTTAACTTACCACTGGGTAAGAGTAAGCACACAGACATTTATTACAGAGCAGCTGAGACACCATAATTTCCTGCCCCTTTTTAACTCACCCATTCATTCATCCATACCTCAGGCATCACACGAGCTGATTGAAAAGAAGCTTCAGCTTCTGGTATAAGTTCTGCACCCTAGTATGTGTGCTGAATAGGAATTGAGATCATAAAGCAAAAATCAATGGGCTTTTCACTTCTAATAGGAGGAAAGTCTGTCCCGTTATGAGTTTGGGGCTTGGAAGGGCCCTGCCTCATTTGTCTATCAAGCCTATTCTCTATAAAAGGCAGAGAGATGAAATTTTGAAGGCGGGTTTGTGCCAGTGACTGGCCTTGGACCAGAGGAAAGCCTACAGGGTGAATGGATTTGGGGATCTCACAGCTTGTCAGGGACAATGCTGCATTTCATGTTAGCTTTGAAGATTGTTTGTTGGAATTAATAAACTGAGGCCTGGCAGGAACCTTGAAAGTCATCTGGGCAGGTAATAGATTCACAAAAAGACGTAATTACTTTACTATAAAACTGAGATTTTCAGTACCACTGTTCAGATCTTGCCTCGCTATGGAGTGCCCTGGTGTCCACTGGTGTTTTCACTTTCTCTAGTAAAATCCCTAGAGCTTAAATCTGTATAAGATCTTAAGTGCTGCAGTGGTCAAAATTGCCACCTCCACTCCCTTGTTAAGACTCCCTGTGCAATAAAGGCAAAGAATAGGTGCAAAAGGATGGGTAGTGAAGTACCCGAACTAGCAAGTAAGAAATGCCAATGTTGTATTGATATGTTATAGTATAGAGATGCTTCCCAACAGGAGACCAAAGGAGTTGGGATTTGGGGAATGGTCCCTTAGGGAGCAGTTCATTTGAGAGGGACAAAGGGTCTGCAGAGGTTGCCCAAGGCTTCACAATAAAGTTCGTTTTTTTCTATTCATCTCATTCACTTGTCCCTGTGTTTATTGAACCCATGATCACAACGGACGGCGGGGAGACAGCTAAAACCCTGCCCCTCCAGAATCTAGGAGCCTCCCTCGACTTGAGGTTATTTCCTTGGAGATCCCAACAGGAGGAAGAGGAGGAGCCTACACCACACCTACCCTTCTCCTTTTAGCTAAAACCTTAGTGGTTAGAAAGCTCAGCCAGGAGCTGAGACTTATTCACCTGAGGGCAGAGAGACTGCACTAGATGGGTTTTAGAGCTGCTTCAGTATGGCTACTCTTCTGTTTCTATGTCAGATAAGCTCTTTTGAAAGCTTTGCCTACAGACATGATCTTGGCTATATCTTTAGCTGTTACAGTAAGAAACAAGGCATGGATACCGAATGCAGGTATCCAGTTCCTCCTGGAAATAAACTCCTAGCTTTCATCTTTGCTTACACCTAGAGTTGCTCTCCCGTCTCAGGATTGCATTTGAGGCAGAGTGCCAGCACACAGGATAAGTAGGTGGGCTTAGTGCAGCATCTAGTGGACAAATACCCGCATCACAAAAGGCTTTTGGTGGCAGATTTAGGAGGCCCCCAGAGGACTGATCACACAAGTACAAGGACCTGCCCTATCAAGGGGAGAGGTGGTTTTTCACCCTTGACACTAAGATATGTCAGCCAGATGAGGACACTTTCTTTAATGCTGTCTAGTCTGTAACTGTGATGTAAATAAATAGAGGACTTCAAGCTGGTTGGATTGACTGAAATCAAAGGGGTTTAAAGCACTGATTTTAATCATGATTTAAATAAGCAAGCAGGAAACCCTGATTGAAACAATTGGGTTGTACTCTTCATTTTGCATTTGTATTTTCATTTTTCTAAAGAGATACTGGTGGTTATAACTGTTAAGCATGTTGATTTGAAATCAAATACAGCTTTTACACAAAATTTGGTATTTTGTTAGTGAGATGGATACATTATACTTGTACATTCATTTAAGCAACTCTATAATTTACCATACATTTATTCCAAATCAGTATTTTTAAGAGAAACAAGTCCAAAATTGCTTTCTTGGCTATTACAGAACTAGTTTATATGAAGAAAATATTCTCTCTGTACCAACCAGCTCAAATGCAACCCAAAATATTTAGGGCAAAAATCTGTGTTTGCAACAGACACTAATAGTACCAACATTTGGTAAAATGGAATTATATTTCCTCCATTGTAAGCCTGCAAAATAGCCTAGTTACTTAGTTTGTTATCTGACATTATGACATAAAAACTCAGTTGATCTTAAAAATGGAGGATGCGTATAATTAGAAAACTACACTTCGTAATTCATTAAAATGCTGGGAGCATATTCTTTAATTTATTTAAATGACTGTATAATAAATGTGGGCCTTAACATACATCATAGTAATTTCAAATTGTATGCAGATATTCATCTTTTAAAAGAAAACAATGTTCTGAATTCAAAAGAATTCAACTCAAATGAAACCCATTAAAAATTATATTTTTTATCCCCCCCATTTGAATTCTTTTGTTAATCCAGCATTTCAATGCATTAGAATAGCTTATTTATTTGGAACAATTCTGAGCGGAAGAAATAAATTTGTCATTTATTCTTTTAATTAATCCATTCTTCTAAACCATAAATATGTAATGTGATCGGAGAGATTAAATAGGAAAAAAATAACTTCAAATATAGCAAATGGCTGTAACACACACACTGGAATGTGTCCAGATATATTTTTTAATGCTCATGGAGCTATATTTAATGTTAAATACAGTAATGATTGTCATAAATTACTTCATCCCAAGATATTGCACAGTACATTAGATTTTTCTTAGTTTAGCAACAAGATTGTTTCTTATTTTTACTTATTATAGCAACAGTAGTCTTTTAGTCATAGGTGGCTTTTAGCCTTTGCTATATACAAATCACTTTTTAGAACTGACAGATTTTCTTACAAGAGGAACAACATTTGTCCTATAAAATGATAATACCATCTATAATGTGATAGACTGTGAAGGGTGCAACAAGATACAACACTTGACCTGTTCCAAGAATATCACTGTTTGGGAACCAGTTCACAATTGTCCCAGTTTAGAGATGTCCACACATGCTTTGGCAAGGGTTTAAATAGTGCTTTTGAAGCCTAGCAGTGTTGCCAAACTGCCACCAGGGGGTGCCAGTTTATACCCATCCCAGCATGCCTCCCAGTGGCAAATGCCCCAGTTTCCCCAGTATTCCCCAAGCATTGGAGGAAGATCTCAATTGGCTAAATGTCAAGAGGAGGAAGAAGAAGTTAGTTACTCACTGTTTCGGTTGTGTGGTTTCCCCTTCTCACTAACACTGAGTTCAATAAAGAGGATTTCTGCACTTTATCAAAATCTGCATGGCGGTATCCTGACTTGGGGGCAGGGGGAGGGAATTGTTGCCTAGACCTCTGCTTCTTGGTTCCCGAAAACATAAGTGCTATGGGGCTGTCACAGCTTTTGTGGTTTGTAAAGACCATATTTCCCCAAGCCACATATCAATTTACTTCACTTTCTGGCAAGGTACATTGCAGGCCGATTTGGGGGGTGAAGGGGTAGCCAGTTGGTTGGGATGAGCTACCTGGACTCCTGCTTTTACCGTCCCAGGGGGCTGAGTGCTACACAAGATCTGTAGCTCAGGCTACTGTCCTAAGAAGGTTTTCCATAGGGGTGGCCACTTGGAAGTAGGAAGGGCCTGGCTGCCCGCTTCTGGGTTCCTGGGTTGTTGGGTATTCTAGAGGCTCCTCAAAGTCTCTACCACACTGTGACAATTGGGGTATCCTGGGCTGATTTGGGGTGGATGGCTGGGGTGGAAAGAAAGGGTATCCACACTCCTGGGTTCCTTGGGGGCTGGATGCTCAAGGTGCTGGGAATGCAATGACATTGATTAATGGCTTGGAAAAAAGTAAAAGCTGCAGAGACCTTGGTCAGCCCCCTGGGAATGCAGAAGGAAGGATACCGCCAATCAGCTTGGGCTGGAGTTCAGTTAGTTGCCACCAGTGGGATGAAACTAACAAGCAGCTTGGGGGGAAATGCTCCTTCAGAGCTTCACAGACATTGGGCAGCTCCCCCCACCCTTAGCACCCAGCATCCCAGGAACCCAGAAGCACAAGCATCCCCACTTTATGCACCTGACCCCCACAACTCAAATCATCCTTGACTGGGTCAAGAAGCGGCAATACAAGTTGGAAGAGTGGTGGACTAGCTGCATACAGGAATTGCCAGTTGTCCTGCAGGAGTTGGAGGGTGAGGAATGTTGCATTGTGGGATGCTTGGAGGACTGTCCAGACACAGAAGGCTTGGTGCCTCCACAAATCACTGACCGGTTCAAGGGAGTCCGTTTCAACATAATACCTAGCTATCCTTGTGTACCAGTGGTGCTCTATTGCTTTTTTACAAGTGGGCAAATCAGAATATCCTAAGGCTGCATAGAAATAGGCCGAGGGTTGCATAGAAAAACATTATAGTTCTGTACCTTGGCATGTGCTAATATCAGGGATTTTAAGTAATATTACAAAGGAAAAGATCATTTTATTAAAAAAACCCCAAACACTTGACCTTGCTAAGGGCTTGCTGTGCACAGCAGAAGAGGTACTGGAACAGTCAGCACTGGGCTGGCCTGAGTTTGAGTGCTGAGGCGTCCAGCTCAGCAGCAGTGATTGAGGTTGATGAGCCATTGGTTCTCATTAAGCTGTACGCATCTGGCTGGCTTGCAGGTTCTTAGTGCTGGTGGGGGATTGTTGGGTCTCAGATTTGTGGGAGGAGATGATAGCTGGAGGTTGCCTAACCACTAGCACTATTCCTTGCCTCAGTGTCATGGTGGGAGTGGGACCGCATGCTGCCCCAGAGCAGTGGGGCTTTCTTTGAATTAACTTTTTTTCAAGTGCTGCAGCCAGCCCTGTGCTGCACGTATATGAAGTCACTGAGGGTACCTCTCTGCTGCTTTCCCCTTCCACCTGCAAAGTTTACTCAGGGCTCTGGAGCACAGGAGCTGAGCAATTGCTGCTGTTTGTCTCTCTCTCTCCCACTAATCAATTCAGCTTCAGGGCAAAGAGAGGACAAGCAGCAAAGGTGGTGCTCAGCCTCTGGGCTCCAGGCCTGTACAAAAGCTGTGGGATGGGGTGACAAATGGCAGCAATATCCAGATTCACTACAGAGCTGTATGAAATATCTCATGCCACCAGCGTGTCAGCGTGGGTGAGTGTTGCTGCCACTGATACCCTCCTTTTCCCTGTCATTCAATTCAGCTGCAGGGGAAAGGAGGGGAAGAGAGGCAGGAGCATGCATCTGTGCTGATGTGGCAGTGACAGGCTGCTCACTCCGACTGTGCTGGCTGCATCTGGTCTGCAGGCCAGAGGTTGAGCACCGGTGACACACACTTTTGAAATGTTCCAGGAGGTTTAGACCTTTCTACATTGGCTTGTGTGTCCAGACACTTGTGATCTAAATAGCATTTCATATAGTTTAAGCATTATGTCTGTCTGTATCCTGAGAGTGGAAACAGCCTAATATCTCATTTGTGTCTCCATAACATTTTTTTATGGTGGTATTAATAATGAGCAAATAGATGTTGATATTCTTTGCTACACCACATGAAAGAAAAATCAGTGGCACAACAAAAGGTGGTAATAGGCTCTGACACCTTATTGCAGCAGACATCCATTACCTTTATTGCACTTTCCCTACTCGGTCCGACCTGTTGCACTTTCCTATTCGGCTCAGGTCTGGCTGAGTGGGGAAATGCCTTTCTCTGCTCAGGAAAGCACCTGTTATTACAGGTACCAAACTTAATGCACTGTAACTGGGGCTACTGTGCACTAGTGCCAGCACATGTTTTTTACATGATGCTAATGTATTAATACATTTAATTCCAAGTGTGGAGTTCTTTCATGTTATTTCCTATAGTAGATAATACATGAATCAGAGGAGAGTGCGGGGTGGAGGCATGTGGAGTGCGCACTCTTACCATGGGCCAAGCATCTTGTACTAATGGTCACTTATGCAGTCTCTGTTCTAGGAAATTGGCTGTACAAGAGATCAGATACAGCCCCGAAACATTCCTGGGAATTGTCCATTTTCTACCTTCTAGTGTTTGCCTGCTTCTAAACACAAAGACTGTCTCTGCTTTTACACGTGTACCAAGCCCAGAATGCCACCTTCTATAGATACAGAGCATTTAATTGTAATCTGTCATTGATGTATGGGATATTTACACAGGTGATTCCCATTAAAGCTAAAAGGAGTTAAGTGTATGGGTCCCTAGTGCATTGATGCAAGATTAGATGCCATGAATATCCTTAAACTCGGAGGCATGGCACGGAAGCTCTTTGTTGATGTTTATTCTGGTGTGTTAAATAGTTTAAATCGGCTGTTAGATTCAAAGGTTCAGTGAGTGGGCTAAAACTGAAGCCATATATTTGTCTTATTGGTTGTAGTACTGCATGTAGAATATGTGCAGGCAAATATATATACTTGCTAGGCATATAAAAAATTGAGAAGGATATGAATCATGGATGAATGTTTTAAGGTTTACTTTGCTAATTCATTGCCAAAACACTAAAGTAAGCTGAGTAACTCAAGAGAAGATTATATTTTTCAGGTAAACAGCTGTCCAAGTATCTCTCTGATAAACTGATGTAGCTTTAGCTCCTTCCTATGGCTAGAAATGCAATAGTTTAAAACGCATGCTTCAGTTTAAAATATTCAGTGAAAGCAGATTTAACAGCCAATTGTGGCTATGCGTTTCCTTTCAATTTGTCCAAAAATGATGTTTCCTGTTAGGGGGCGGAATAAGATTAAGCATTTTTATTGTCTCTCTGGGAAAAGAATAAACCCAGGTGTTGATAATAAAATACAATTCTGAATATTATCTATCACATTTTTCACTGACTGTAACTTTCAAAGACAAGCATAGAGATGATTGTTTACAATTAAATAACATTTGTATCTCCACCTTAGGAACAGTCATAGTATAAAATGTTTCTTCGTAAATGGTTTTGTCTGTCCAACTTTGTAGGAAATTAATTACAGTGTGATACAGAGCAGATTAAGGCCACTGAGTAAATAGCAGGGAGAAACAATATTAAGTACTGCAGAACTGAAAACAAAATGAGATTCATCTTTGAAAAATTGAAACTAAAAAGAACTGTGGCAGGGGAATAATTTGTTCCCTTTGCGTGCTTCTGTAGTGATACAAATGAGCTAAATCGCTGTACAGTAACCCTGCATGAAAGAGGGTTAAAACTGCAACAGTTTTGCTGCCCTTGTATCATGGCAGGAACACAGAGGCTTAAGAGTGACACTGTACAGCTATCAGTCAATGGTATATATTCATGATGACACGGAGGTCAGTCCCAATTAGTACAGTTCTTTGGAGGACTGCCGTATTATTCATCCCTCTCCCAGCCTGATGTGAAGGGATACAGTTCTGTTACAGCTCCTTTCTTGAGAGCAGGCTGGCTTTCTATCTCAAGCAGTAAAACCAAACTCAGATGTTTTCCAGGGTTAGGTTCCTTATTCCATAGTTGGATCCAGGATTTTAAAAAGGGGATGCTGGCTTAGCGACCAGGGCTCAAGGGATGGCTGCACCCCCACTTCCAGCCCCCCCAAATTAGGTAAGAATCCTTCTCCATCCCACCATTGCTCCAGCTGTTTGCTGCAGCTTTTATTTCAAAGGGTGATGCTTCTGCAAGGTGCCACCTGGGACTGGTGGTGAGCTCCAGTTGGCTACAGAAAAGGGAGACCTTTTAAAAACTGCAACAATCAGATGAGTGACTTAGGCTTTATTCAGCAACACATTGTGAAGTATGTGGTTGTGAACCACCCGGCTACAACTGCTCCATGTTCCACTGTGTAAGGCCAGAGTCAGCAACCTATGGCCCTTAGACTGGACGCAGCTCACCAAGCAGTTTTGTCTGGTGCATGAAACTAGGATGTCAGTTTTTAATTAGCAACAAGCTAGTGGTTGGGGAATTGGCAGCGCTGGCCGGATCACAAGCAATAACGTGCCGTCTAACCA
>JAGPOW010003316.1:186940139-187002199 GCA_030014935.1 Caiman crocodilus
CCATGCCAGGGGTTGCAGAACCCTGGAATAAGGCTTTCAGCTCTGGGTCAGTCCTGGGAGTCAGTTAACGTGATGGCTATCACGCATTACATGGATTTCTGCGTGGAGGTGCAACTGGAACTATGTGGGCAAGACACTCCGCCTTGTGCCCTTTGTTTCATGTACAGTAGCTCATGAAATGCATTTTCTAGTCACTTTTGCCATAACCATTCATGGCAGAGAAGCAAAAGATGACTCAGAAATCCTTTAAATATTCTAATGAAGGCATAATTTGGGTAATTGCCTAAATGAACTTCTTGTTGGAGGACTTGAGGTTTTGCGTTCTCTGGAGTCTAACCCATGCTCCACTGCAGAATAACAACTGAGTGCTAAGCAGATTATCACGGACAACCTGCCTGGAATACCATTTAACCCGTAATCAGTATTAAGGCCATACATTTTCTCCAAGGTAAGGAGTAGGCATTCTGCCTAGCCTACATGTTGTGAAAGGAGTTTGGAAACAGGACTAGGTCCAAAATAATTGTGAGTCTCTCGGGAGTGTGATTTTTTTTCCTCCCACAATATCCCTGCTTCCAACAAATAAGTTGGGCTAATACCAGCAAAATGAAAGGCTGTCCTGCTGAGCTATGAAACATACATTTGAGAGAGGGGGCAGAAGGACCAATGCTTCATCCTTGTCCTTTCTTCTGATGCAGAGCTATCAAAGAAGGAGAAGCACCTCCACTGCCCCTAAACTACCTTGGCAGCTTGGCTGAGAGTGCCAGTGAGTACTTCTGAGGCACTCTAGGAAGTTCCCCACTGCCATGCTCCTCTCTTCTGTGTCGCATAACTACCAGCCCATTCTCTCCACCTCCGATTTCCTCCCAACAGGCTCTTCACATGCATTTAGAAACTAGTCTTCTCTATCTCCCTCCAGTCTCTCTTCACAGCATTGGAGAAGGAGAAGAAACCAGGTTAGATTTTTCTCCTAGTTGTAGACAAAGGGTCATCAGAAAACAGGTCAGAAATTATGCGGGGAGCGAGAATTGCTCTTAGGCTGAACTTCATTATTATTATGCATTATTTGTAAGCCTGGGAGGAAGGACGGCTTTGGAGTTAAAGGTACTGGCTTGTTACCTGGGAGGGCTGGGCACAATTCTTTGCCCTGTCACTGATACACTTTGTGACCTTAAGCAAGTCACTTTTTCTCCCGTGCAGGAAGCGTGCAGGTTGTGGGATCTACCAGTTTACCTATAATCTGCAATTCTCTTGATGCCAACATGACCTTGTATGGTAGACACTGAATGAATGAATTTGTATTGCCTGAGCATCTAGCAACTGTTGTCAAGGAACTGATTGTTCTAGGCACTCAGCACACACTTTATTATTGGCCAGATGATACTCACTTACCTCCTCGGAAGTAGCAGCAGCTCTTCCTCCCCACGCTATCTATTTCAGGGGCTATGCGCATATACCCCTTGTTGCAGCCCACACACACTTCAGTCTTGTAGTAGCAGCAGCCACTGTTGTCCCAACTCTAGACACCATAGGAAACGAGTTGGAGAGGAAGGCACATAACTTTGTTCCTGGGGTCAAGGCGAAGGAAAAGATGATATTTATATGAGTTTCTAAAGGAGATCAGTTTGAGAATATATGGCTGACAAAGCCACCAGTCCTGCCGTGAGTGTTGCATGGCAGGCCTTAGTGAAGTCAAAGGCACTTGGGGAGGATTCAGATGTCATGGCCTTTAGCCAAACCGTGTGGTGGGATATAATTGGACCATGATACTGTTTAAAGCTTAAAAGGGTACAGAGAAGGGCCTGGAGGATAGGCCCTAAGAAGAGAGACTCCAGGAACTGGATATGTTCAGTCTGCATAAGAGAAGACTGAGAAATTACTTGATAGCTGCCTATAAGTATGGCAGGGGTGAAGATCAAGGTCTAGGGGAGCAACTCTTCAGAAAGGCATCCCTTGGGAGGATGAGGACCAATGGGCACAAGCTCATGGAGGAAAAATTGAGGTTAGACATAAGGAAAAACTTCTTTTACAGAAGGGTATCCAGTATCTGGAACATGCTCCCAACAGAGGAGGTACAGTCGCCATCACCGGAGGTGTTCAAGAGGAGGCTGGACAAGCACTTCATAGAGCTCATTTGAGCCCAATAACCTCCTACCTATGGCAGGGGACCAGACTTGATGATCGTACTGGTCCCTTCCAGTCCTTCTGTGCTTGCTTGCTGGATCCACACTGGACCCTGTGCTGCTGTGGCTGTGCTTCTAGCAGTCCCTGAACTTACCTGCCTGACATTGCCACCCCTCAGACAGGGGACTGGGATGGTGCGGGTGCTGAGGCACATAGTTAACAGCCCAGAAGTCACAAGTTTGAGGCCATAGCAGAAGGGCTCACAGCGTGGCCCTTTCAGATCCTAGCAAATCTGCAAATTCTGCTAAATAATTTGTCACACAAGGCTACAAGAAAAAAAAGGGACACCTCTGATTGAAGTATAGATGCACCCCCTAATAGCACAGATCTGTCTTCCCATTTCTCCTGACTACACACATTTGGTAGTACATCCGACCAAAAAACCTGCAGGGAAGGGAAAAGCTTTTGCTTGCTGTGTTGTGTGTAGCAGCTGTTGGGGGTGGGGGGAAGGTGCTCCCCCCTTCCACACCAACTGATAGCTTCCCTGCCCCTTTTTATTTGTGAAGGGGTGGAGGGAAGGCTTTCATTTTGTAAGACGCCTTTCAAATGACAGATTTAATAAACCCCGAGACTTTGAAATGCAAAAAGGTAGTGTGGAGCTTTGTGCCTGAGTCAAGGTAGAGGAAGAGGCTAGCAGAGCCTGCCAGCATTAATGAGGCTCAAATGATCCAATCCAGCCAGCAAAATTGCTTTGTGAAACGCACATAAAACAAGGCAGGCGCTTCTGTCACACAGCAAGCCGGGCTGGGCGGTGATGCTCCTTTATTTCTTTATTTTTTCAATGTACAAAATGCACTGGTCAGCAAACTCCCTTGGGGCGTGTATAATAAAGACACCACCTCAATTAAACCGCAGTAGTTACAACATTGATACAGTGCTTAAGAGAGGACTCAAACTACCGCAGGCCTTTCCCCTCTGAGAATACTGAGCTTGTGACTCTCACCCAGCCAGGATCCCTGGAGGGCCAAAGCCTGTGTGGTGGGCACTCCTGGTGGCACGGTTTGCAGGCATAACTGTGTTTTCAGATGCAGGTGAAGGGACTTTCTCAATCTAGCACTATCTGCAGAGAAACCCTCGAGGTTTTGCGGCACTTAAAACATGGAGTTAGGCATCAGTAGGCCTTTGAGAAGCACCCAAGTGCTTAACTTGCTGAAGCCTTTTTTGACAATCTCAGTAGGCACGCCGATGCATTTTTCAGTGTCTAGCTCCTTTCAAAATCGGGGCCTGTTGCCTCGAGTGCCCGAGTGGACTGCAAGAGTGGTAATGTCATCCAAGGACTGAGCGAGAGAGAGACCCCTCGCAGGTCAAGCATGCTCAGATGTAGAAACGTGAGGTTTAGAAAAAGGTCTGCCGAATGGCTAATATCTACATTGAGAAGAATGAGCACATTAAACGTGCACCAAAAACCTGTCACTAGCTCAAGACAGGTGTGCAGCCAGACAGGCTGTACAGTGCGCTCTGCAAGGTTGCTTGTGATGGAGTGGAGGGCACTGAAGTCATTTCACCCAGACACCTGGGTCATTGCTTCTCTAAGGATCAGGCCACAGGCTTAAAAACTATCATCCACTCTTTTGGCATTACGTCAGGTGTGATAAAACAGCCAGGAACAAGCCCCCAGTGCTCAAGAACTGAACCACAGACTGCGGTTTTGGAGACGGGAAGCTGGATCGTCCTTCTTGAAGGCCTGTAAGCTGACATTCCCCTAAGAGTCAATGGGACCCTTGCAAGAGTGGGTGCTATATAGATGATTTATGAGGGACGGGGGGGATGGAGTTGGACTCTAGGTGTTTAATTTTGGGTTTGCCATATTACACAGCTTTAGACAAGTCACCGGGGCAAAACTTTCACAAGCATTTTGCTCTTTCGGCTGCCTCCGGTTTTGGGTCTCCAGCTTGAAATACCCTGGGCCTGATTTTTCAGCAGGACTGAGCACCCCTGGAGCTGAAGTCAGCTTGAGTTGTGGATTATGAAGATGAACCCCGAAGTCTGTCGTGTTGGGCACCCCCAACCATGTCCACCTCCGATTCTTTAGTATTCACCTCCCTCAGTGTCTCCGCATGTACAACTGGGATAATGATACTGTGACGGCCTGGCACGGGCTTCAGGAAGATTCATTAGTTAATGTCTGCAAGAGGCTTGGCACATGTTTGGCGCTACGCTAGTACTGAGTATTTGTACTATTACTCGCCATGCTCAGTAGGAGCACTGTTGCTTTAAAAAGGGAGCTTGTCCAAGCTCTCCTCCTCCACTGGATCTAAGATGGATGCTCCTGCTGCAGCACAGCCTGTGAGCAGACTTTGCCCTGCCTGCTTTTTTTGCTTTTCCTGGAAGCTTGCTCCAGACAAGCCAGCTGCAGTGCAGAGTCAGCAGAAGCAGAAGGGCAGCACTCCCCAGGTAAGTTCCCACTAGCGCAAAGCTGCTCTTTCGCACACCTGTACGGCTAGCATCAAGGAGCCTGGCATGCTGAGAATTATGGTCCTCTCCTTGTTTTTCCCTAGCCGACTGTGAGACAACAGCTCTCAGCCAGGAAAAGTCAAGCCACTTTTGCCCTCTGGTCTCTTAAATTTCTCCCTTGGTTCGGTGGCATTTGTTTCGCTGCTCTGATGGCAGGGGGATTCCTGCTGCTGGACCTGATCCTGCTTTCGCTTGCACTCCTAACGCTGGTGTAACTTCCCTGGAGCAGTGCTGGAGTAAGTGGGATCAGCCCCCAGCCTGATGCCCCCAAGAGCCAGACTACCCTCCAGGGCATGGTTGCATGCCTATCTCCCCTCAGGGAGGAGGCAGTATGCTCTCATTAGGGGCAGCAGATTAGCATTAGTCCACAAAATGCACTGCAGGCTTGCCTGGGCCAGCAACCACAGAGGCTAGCTTTAGCTGCATTGGCTTCTTTGCCTCTAAAGGGGATCCTTCCCCAGGAGCACCCTTTTGCTTAGGCATTAACCATGTCCTCCTTGCTGAGACATAGCAGAGTGGGCACTTCAGTAACTTTCCAGGATTCCTCCAATTTTCCTGCCTCTAAAGAAACTTTAACTTAACCGTGTCTGGTTAAATATACACTGGTTTCTTTTTGGGTCTGGTAGAGTGAGGTGGGGGTGCGGGGTGTAATGGAATGGCGAAGAATTTAACACCTTTCTTAACACCTTCGATGTACAGAGCTGCCCCAGTCCTGCCAACCATACCTGACACCACCATAGCCTGGGTGCATGCTGACAGTGGCTGCAGAGCCGGCAGGAGGGTAAAACACTGGAAGAAATTATCCCTGCCTTATATATACCGTTGTAGAGATAAAAACGTGTCTCAAGAGACCCCCTCCTTCAGTGCAGGAGGAGAGTCGAGCAGGGTCATTACAGCTGTGCCTTAAGGGTCATTAGCTATAGGGTCATGATAGCTCTGCCTATGTTGCTCCTTTAGCATGTGATCCAGCATAGGGACTATATGGAATAGGCATGTCAGGGATTTGGGGCTGTGAGGGAGACCCTTGGTTGCCCTAAATTGGAACAATTTCTGGCCCTCCTGCATCTTGCATTGAGGGCTCTATTAGTTTTCAGAAAAACCCAGATTTACACTGCATCTGCCTGGTTTGTGCCTCTTAGGAGACACTGCACATCTCTGAGGTTTGCGTCACAATTTTGTGGTGATACTCCTGGAAATGGGGAGTACCTAAAGCATGGAAGAGTTGCTCTGTGATTTCGTGTTAGGTTAGGATGAATTTTGAGCCTCAAGTCATAGCTTGTGTACTTTCATTTGAGTAGCACCACCAGTTTTTCACTGCGGAAAAGTTGAGCAAGCTGCAAGTGAGGATGGGTTTGGTGGGCAGCAGATCTTCAGGAAGAAGCAAATGGGTAGGGGGAAAAATGAGGTTGCCCACTCCTGAGCCACGCTACACCGTTCCTTCTGGACTGCAGGCAGGTAACCGTGAACTTGGGGACTCACTAGGGGAGAAACTGGTCAGGCCCTCCAGGCACACTACTTACTAGATTTCCTTTCATTTCTCTTGCTGGCTCTGCTGATGGGCTGCTTCTCTTGGCTTGAGTCAGTAGTCAGGCCCAAAAACATGGGCACCAGATATTTTGTCTCACCAAAATATTGTCTGGCCACTAGCTTCTTATTAACAAAGTAGATAACATCTTAGAGCTGTATTCAATTAGATTTCCACTTTTAAAATTCCCTTACAATTAAAAAAAGTGGTAGCAACATTTCGAAGAATCTATCAATCTAGACCACCACCAGCTCTTCTTGTGTAGACCTCCCTCTTTCTATCAGAGTTTTATGAGTGTTAGAGCAAGTTGCAAAACTTTCCATAGCATTTAGCTTCAAACATATCAACATTACTCTTTATTGCTTTTCACTGTCATCATGAATGACTTTTTTCATCATGGAAAGTGAATTTTGGAATCATAGCTGAGAAGCCATTTAAAAGTTGATATTTATAAAAAATGAGCATAAAATGTCCTGTTCTTAACACATTACACATAAACTGGTTTAAGTGATCAAAAACTGGTTCAAGCCTTGTGGTGAAGTGGGAACTCCAGGACCAGCCACAGTGCTAGTCTCCCAAATACCTCTGGGCACGCTGCCTACCTCTCTATCCGGGCACGTTGCCTACCTCTCTATCCTGCCATGCCTTACTGTTAAATGATTAGGGTCTTAATTAGGTGAGAAGCTTCCTTTTGAATGCCCTGTTCTCCTGGACCTATGTATGCAGCTCCAACCACCCCTGTTGTGCATCCCAAGCCACACACACACATACACACACACACACAATGTTCCCTCACACCACGGCTCCTGGGTCTCACAAGGACTCTCCCTCCCTCCCTGGAGCAGCAGGTCATTGTGCTCTCCCTTGCTATAATTTTGACCCACACTCCGCCTTCCCTTACTGGAGGACTTACTGGTGTCAGGGCTCATCCCTAGCTTCCTGGCTGAGCCCCCGTATTTGCCCTCAGGCCCACCTTTGGCCTCAGATGCCCAAAGACTTACCTGGGCCTTGGAAACCCTGTCCTCAGGGCCTAACCGCACTTGCCCCCTTGTTCTCAGGGCCTCACCACTCTTGTGCAGGCCAGTTGGTGCCCCTCCGCACCCCACTCTGCACCTCTGCCTCCTCTGAGGCACATACTCTGCCCCCCTACACCAGGGCCTGGGGTTGAACACCCCTGCAGGCTCAGGTGCCACTCAGCGGCATGCCTGGCCCACCATTCTTGCTCTCCGTGGTCTTGCACCCCACATGGGCTCAGTGGCCACAGCCATACCTGGCCCCACTCTTTGGGGTCTTGCACCCTACCATGGGCTGAGGTGCCATACCAGGGTGCGCCTGGCTGTCAGCTGCCACTGATGATAAATAACCCACTGGAAGGCAGGGGCTGGGGTTAAGGCGCTCCTTCTCGCCTTTCACTGGGGTGGTAACTGGTCTGGTATTTCTGGGGGACTGTTCTGCCATGAACAGCTTCACCAGGCCACCCATCCCTGGCAGGGTGCAGCTCTAGGTCATGCCCAGGACCAAAAACCTCCTAGCCATCCCCATAAGCTCTTACCCTTTCCTCCTTGAGTTACTGGAGCAGCAGCTTCACGGGGAGATGTTGTTTCCTTGGTGTCAAGCAGCAGACTGCTGCTTCCAGCTCTGCTGGCCTGAATCTTCAAATGGCCACTCATCAGAGCTGAGGCCACACCTGCCGGTTGCCTTAAAGTGGCAGACATGAAAGGTGCTCTGCCACAAACCTGTAACGGAATAGCTTTTCACTGCACATAAACCAGTTTGAAAATGCTGAAACCAGTTTGAGATAAACCTGGTTGAATGTAGTATCAGACATAACTGATTTGGGTCAAACCAGTTTATGCAATGTCTGTCCCAGACCCATTCCTGGTTTAAGTTAAACGAGAGTCCCCCAGTATCCCAGATGCTTTGCAGCCCTGGGTGAGGCTCTCCACTCCACGGCAGAGCTGCCCCTGCTCTTCTGCTCCCTGCTCAGGCAGGGATTTCCCCCTCTTCCCATCTGCCTTACACAGACACTTCTCAGCATTAGCTAGCCTAGCCAGGTTAGACTAACCTGCAAAGGTTGAATCAATTCAGGGTCAGACTTTGTGAATGTCTGTCTGTAGCCAAGGTGAGTAAAATCTATGTTATCTGGTAACTGCTGGACATCCCTGACTTTTTAATGGTAGCTTTCGGAAATGTGTTCTTAGGACAACTGTAACCATGTCTATGTGGGAGGGTGGTTGCGGGGACGAGGGGAACAAAAAATAAAAAATCAAACGAATGTTTAGTCTGGATGTCTTTGTCTGTCTCAGCTGTAATGTGGCAGCCAAGAGACTCATTTGGGTAATGAACAATGTTCTCTTCTCCTGTCTTAAGTAACATATACCATATGAGATCTGGGTTCAGCTAAGAATTGTGTATGTATAGTGTCTCCTAGCACTATGAGTTCTTCAGCCTTAACTGGATTACATGAAGTCAAGCAAGATTAGACTCTATAAAACAGGATTTATGTTTCAATCCTTCCCCCCCACCTTTCTTTTCCCTGGCTTTCTTGGGTTTGTTATTTTGTTTACTGATATTTTAGAGTTAAGATTTGAGGGTTTCTTATGAAGAACTGGAAGTGGATAGGTGTGTTTTACTAAAAGGTGATGATTCCTCCAAGGATCCAAAGAAACGATGTAGTCAGTAAACTGACATGTATCATCAGTTTTATTTTTCACATATCTTTCCATTGTGTACGTTTTTCTATAGTTCATTAATATTTAAATAATTTACACACAATATGAGAATCAGGGGCTGGTTTCAGATGGCTTCTCTTTGGTGCTGACAGCAGAAACTCCAAGTTGCTGCTTGCTAGGGATGGAAATGGATTTTGTGTATCCATTGGAAAATGATTTATTAACGCATCATCTGAGAGCTTGAGCCTTTGGCCTTTATCCAATGCCATCAGCAAATGGGCAAGCTAAAAGAGTGAATGAACAGCCGGCACAGGCTTTTTTTTGCCTCCAGAGTTTCAAATTTTAATTTTAGTAGTAGTATTTAATTAAATTTAATTTTAGTAGTAGTATTTTAGACTCTCCATTTACAAGCCTCTCTAACTCTTCATCTCCACTCTTAAGGTCTCTAACTCTCTCATAGTCCTAACTGAATCTCCTTTTTGGGGAAAGGGTATGGGTCTTATCAGCCTGTGCTAATCAGATCCAACATTCAGATCCTGCATGTTTCCAAGTCAGCTGAAAAAGTTTAAGCATTGTCACTAGTTCGGAGTTCCTAGTGTGCTGACTCCCCATCCAAAACCTTTCTTTAGGACTGCAGTCCAATTGTGCTAGCTCCCAAGAGCAGCGTGGAAACTCTCAAGCCAGCCCAGTCACTTATGCCCTCTCCCCTGGAGGCCACCTCAGAAATGTATGGATGTCTGCTCTGGGAGAGGTTGCAAGCACTTTGTAGGACAAGATTAGAATTTGAAATGATCCCCACTAATTGGATAAATGGTCTGAAATCAGTTAACTGAAATTCAGTAAAGACAAGTGCGGAGGACTGCTCTTAGGACAGAAAAACCAAATGAACAAATCCAAATAGAGGAAGAACTGGCTAGCGACAAAAACAGGATCGGGGAGTTAGTGTAGATGGCAAACTGAATAGGAGTGAACAATCAGATGCTGTTGCAAAGAAGACAAGTCTTATTCAGGAATATATCCTGCCCTGCTCAGCACTAGCAAGACCTCAGCTGGAGCCTTGTGTTACACAACCTGGAGAAAAAGAAGAGAAAATAATCGATTTGCAAAACAGGACCTATGAGGAAAAGCTGAAGGCATTTGGGTGTATTTAGTTTAGAAAAGCGAAGGCTAGGAACAGAAAATGATAATCTTCAAATATGTTAACAGTTGTTATAAAGGGGACAGTGACCAATTGTTCTCCATGTCCACCAAGTGTTGAACAATAGTTAAAAACTAATTCTAATGCTAAGGATCGTTAAGCACTGGAACAGATTACCTGGGGAGTTGGGAGAAGTCTCATCATTGGGAGTTATTAAGAGGTTGCATTGTCAGAGATGGTTTTAGGTATACACGATTCTGTCTTTAGAGCAAGGGAATGGTCCATCCCACATTTCTAAGAAATATACTTCTCCTTTGGGGACAGTTTGCAGGCAGAGCATTTGAACACAGGTTTTGTGCAGAAACTACTGAAAAACAAACACATGGCCTAAAGAGACTTACTAATGTATGCCAAATAATCAATGCCTGTGCCTCCCCTTAGGCCCCCTCTATATGTTACATGTATTACACGATTACCTGGGTAATTGCACAAGTAATTTACATCATCTACACATTCAAATTAACTATTACGCCTTAAAAAGTTCCAACCTGCTATAAAGTTAGAGCTGGAAAGTTTGCAATAACTTAATAGCTGATTTCTATTCAGCTTTAATTTACCTGTGTAGTAAGGTCTATACCCCTGTGGCTGGGAGCCCTGTCAGCTGATTAATCGAGTCTGGTCCGACGCGCTGTAATTATAGTGTGCACGTGTACAGGTGCCCTCAGAATCACCACTATTCTTGAGAGTTTACCTGGAAAAAGGCTAAGTCCCTGGTCCTCCATTCCTCTCAGCTGTATCTTGCCTTCCTTGTGATGGCCATGTACGCTGTGACATGTTACTCTTTTCTAATGGGATTCTTCAGTGCTTGAAAGCCCTTACTGCTCCCTTGGCAGATGCGATAGAAGTCAGGGGCAGTGGGTAACTACCCTACTTCCCTATCTGGGTCCGACTATTTGTTTGGCAATTCACTTTGGTCATCTTCCCACATATAGCCTCCTGTTCCTACTACAAAATGGAATTTCCAATCTAGGTTACCTGATGCTATTCATAAAACAAAACGAAGACCATGAATTGATGTAGATGTATTGACCTACAAGGAAAGGTTGAGAGAACTGGGTTTGTCCTCTTCTGAAAAAGAGAAGGCGAGATAAAAATCTTCCCATACATAAAAGGCTGTTAAAAAAAGGACAGGCCTCAATTGTTCTCAGAGCAGGGGAGTCAGATAGATCAGGGGTTGCCAACCTATGGCTCATGGGTCAGATTGGGCCCACAAAGAAGTTGGAAGTGGCCTAGGAAAATCCCAGGAAAATGCAGGGGATCAGAAGTCCCACAGCTGTGCTTGAGCTTGAGCTGGGGGGTCTGGGGAAGAAAGACTTGTGGCCCTGGTAGAGAGCAGAGTTGCAACCTCTGGCTGACAGTTGCAAAAGGGTGTTGACCCCTGAGATGGATGTTGTCGTAGGCCTGTTAAGTTCTACATTTCTAGACCTCCACGGGCATGTCTGAACCCCCACGGTGGTGTGTCCCAGCAGGGCACTGCCAAGCATGACTCACCCACTTGCACGTGCAAAACCTGGTGAAATACTGGCGAGGCTGCTTTCAGGCATCCTTCTCTGGTTACTCTTGAGACCCGAGTTTCTGGTATATTTGTGAGTGGCCTCTGGGGCTGACCCCAGGGGCAACCTCACTAGAGCCTTTTTGGGTTCAGAGAATGGGAGTGCGAGTGAATGAGGTGTGCGCTCAGGGACCCTTTGCCACTCAAAGTGCAGATGTACCCAGTATATCCCAAATTATCAAGCATCCAGTTAGGTTAGTACCGGCCCATTTTGCAGGTCCATACCATTGAACATTGTGCTTTTTCCTGTGATCTGACTGGGTGTAAGGCAAAAGGACTACTAATGGGATTGAATACAATTTCCAGTGCTGGGGCCAGACTTACATGCTTCATGATTCTCAGACACGAGATGCTGTGGCACCCTGGGCTGCTACTACATCTTGTTAAGTGTGCTGTAGGGTGCCACTAATATTAGCACTATTAGGTGTACAACCACCTACACATTCACGAGATGAATGCAGAAATGTTGAACTGGACTCCATAGTGTCAAAACCATTGTGACATGTTTTATTTGAGCGGCTGGAATTTCTGTTATTTTTCTATAGCTAAGCAATGAGTTAAAGCTAATAGCTGGCATTTTCCAAAGGGTGCCATGAGGGGTGCCTTGAGTCTAAAAGGTTTGAGACCCGCTAGTATAGACATAGCTAGCTGGGTAGCAATAACAATGTAAGTATCCAGGGCAACACACCTGTATTTACCTGAAAAACTAGAAAATCCTTATTCTGCATGGAGTTCTATGCTATATGGCTACACTGTGGACGTGTCTACATGAGACATTTACTGTGCAGCGGACTAATTAACTGTGCTGTAAACATCTCTGCATCTACACGTGCACCCCTATTAGGGCACACAAAACTAATAAACTCTGCAGCAGGGTAGTGCATGTAAATACAAGTCTTACCCTGCTGTGGAGTTTTTTTCATGCACAGCAATGCATGTGCAGATGCTGCCCCAGCTGTCTGAGGCATGAGGGTGCTGCAGGGTTTGCCGACTGGTTAGCCCCACACTGAAGTACCCTCGTGCTCTCGGCAGGCCCTCCACAGCACATTGAGCCTGGTTGGAATAGCTCCGAGCTGGCAGGCTGACCCTCCAGATCTCCTGGCAGCCGGGGCTGCTGCAGCCCAGCTCAGTGTGCTTTGGTCTGGGTACCCATGTAAGCTGAGACCCCAGGAGCTTCCTGGGAGCCATAAACTGCGGAGCAATAAGCTTTGCAGTTTGTTGCTGCATGTTAATGGCACATGTAGATGCACCCAGCGGTCCAGTCTGAGTTAGTTGGGTAATGTCTACCCAAGCCACTGCAGTGTAAAGAATACGCTATGATTCCCACTGAAATCAGTGGCTGCATGTGCTTAAAGATAAGCACGTGAAGCTCTTTGCCTGATGAGGGCCTCTGCTCTGTAACGCGTATTTGCATAATCAGGCATATTGTTTGTGTTAAATTTCCTATGAATAATCTCCATTAGGAATATAGCAGAAAACCCTTTTTAATAAAGAATTTTCCCAACAAATTGCGTTGTTTTATGGCTACTGAGGACTCGCAGCAACATTCCTGTTTGTTCCTTTTGTGCTCAGTGCTTAATCTGAATGAATGTTTTCTCTTCCCTTGTTTCTCTTTTCACTTGCAGCTGGCTCAGGAGCCATTTTAAAAATCCTAAATAGGAGCATAGGGCTGGGAGGGGCCTTCTGGGCCATTGTGACCAGTCCCAAGCCTTCTCGGAGAACCATGTTGTTTAAAAGGGGCCATAAGAACACTTACTGTAGCGCATCACCAGTACAAGGCTCCCCACGGCATCAACACAGGTATATTTATTTAATATAAAGACAGCTCATTCTTTTTCTTTAAGTGATTTTCGGCAGGTGTCTACACGTACAGGGACTAAAGTTAGCACTGAGTCCCTGCAGCCCTGCCGTGTGCTCCTGTGACCACGCAGGAGCGTCGGGGGAGCGTCAGCCTCCAGCCACGGGGCTGCCAGTACTTGGCAGCGATGTTGAAGCCAGCACGTGGCAGTCATCTCGGGATGAAGAAGCTTTATTACCCTCACAACCCACACCCCCATACCTCCCCCCTTCCCTCTCAACAAACAGTGCCCTTCCACTACGTTCCCCAGCCACCGGCAATAAAAAACCCACTTACAAGTGGCCAGCTAGACAGAGAGCAGTCCAAACCTGGGGCAGGAGCGGTAGCAAGCCAGGAGCCCTGAGGTGGTGCCTTCTAGGGTTACTGCCAGGTCGCGTCTACATGTGCATTAATTCACTTTAGCTAGTTGTGCCTAAATTTGATCCCTGCAAATGCCATATTTTTATGCACAGTAAGGGCACACACGTTTAGATGTGTGCCTGTAATGCACATTAAGTTAGGCTAATGAGCATTAACGTATCTTGTGTAGATACGCCCAGTCTGTATGTAACTCAAGACCAGTGGCAGCCCATTGTGCAGCCGGCATCTGTACTGCTGGTGACACAGCCAGTAGGAGCTATTCTTGCACCCCCGTCCCAAAGGTGGCACCTGGGGCTTTTATACCCGTTACTGTACTGAGGGGAACATGGCGATAGATTTGCTCAGATTCTTGGTTTAACAGAGGTAGGTCTGAACGCTGCATGATTTATTTTTGTTAATAGGGATTAGTTCAAGTTTGTTTCCAACTCCATTTGTAGCTGGTGCTTGTGGTGCATCGAGCCTTCCTATTGATTTTGTTAGCAAATATGATTCTTTGAGGAGACTTCTCTTTAATCACTGTTGAAGTCAAGTTTCGTGTTTGGTCAGCCTGATTAGTGTACAAGGGAATTCATAGGAGAGAGATGCAAGAACTTGGTGATTTTGAAGTCTAACAGAAGATTAGAAGAATAAAGTAATGTGTAGTTTGACCAAAGATCTCACATGGCTTTGGGGTGATGGTGTCTGATAAATGTAAACAACAAAGAGTTGGAGGAATCATTTAGGCCCGGTGGTGTGAAGATAAGGAGTGAAGATAGGGAAGAGACAGTAGGCAAGAGCAGAAGATAGGGGCTTTTCAAAACTCGAATGCCCTGATACAGCCCAGGAAATCGCTAGAAGGAAGTGGTTTGGGAATGAGCTCCAGAGCCAGAATCCAGTATGAAATATAATGGGAGCTCTCGTGCTAATATGAGGACTGGTGCTGTCAAAGTATCTCCCCTGTACAATGGAGAGTGAGATCTGAGCTTCCTCTTTTGGAGTTGGCTCAGGTATATCTACATGGCGCTGCATTGCGCAGTGCAGACAGACTCTTGGATGGTAGTTGGTAGTAAAGGTAGTTGTCATGGGGCTGGACGAGCAGGAGGGTTTTAGTAGCCATATAGGCCATGATGGAGAATTTCTGAAACTAGCATGATTACTCTATTTCTTTTTTAACTGAAACACATGTTCATACATCCTTCCCCTCATAGCTCGCCAGCTTTTTAGATAGCCTTCATGTTCTGCACCCCCTGTTTGACCTTTGTGACCTGGCCTCGGGCTCCTGTTTCTCACCACCTCATACAGCTCTCTGAAAACATTTGTCCTCGGTTAGATCCATGCTTTGTGGTATCTGTATCATCACAGCTTCTGATTTAATGTTCAGTGCGGTGTAACACTAGCAGCCCTTGCTCTGTGTATCAAATGACCAGTGGAATGGATGGTGCTGAAATCTGTGCCCAGCAAGAAGTAAAAGCAAGGTAGATTCTGGACCGACATGCTACAGTGAAGCAAGGAAAGAGGTGGCGTAGCTGTATGGAGAATGCAATTCTTTTTATCCCACTAACGTTCCTGGTTCGGCGCTGGAAGAACGTGACTCTTGCTGGGAATCTTTGCTGGTGGCCCCATGATGCCAAATGTTTTGCCGGTTGCTTCTGATGACTTCAAGGTACTACTGCTCTGATCTTTCTGTTTTCCTAATTTTCTGTTCCAGTAGCGCTATTGTGCTTACTGTGCAGTACATCAGCCCTACCATTTTCTGCATTGCTAGGGCGAACATTTTGTCCTTGCCTTCTGTCACTTCTGGGTCTGTTGACAATGAACAGAATGACAGGAAGCGGTGGTTTAGCAGGGAGCGCTCTGCGGATGGAAGAGGCGAGAAGGAACTCAGAATTATGAAACATTGGGGGAAAACGGGCACGTGAAACCACACATGGCATCATGCCTCTTGTTCCCAGCGTAGGTAGGCTGCAGATATACAGCGTGGAGCAAAGAAGCTATTCCCTTAAAGGGTCAAGTAGGTGAAAGGAGAAGCTCTGTTACCTATCTCCAGTATTCCCCAGTGATTGGGACTATAGTGTGCAGACTGAGACAGGAACAAGAAGTTATTAATTTACTATCAAAATACTATTTGGGGTTTAGATGAGGAGGGCGAGAGTAACTTTTCTAGGAAATTGCTCAGACAATGGCATCCGACTTTTATTCACCAGAGTTGTCACTTTACAGAAAAGCAGTCTGACAGCTGCTCTACATCCCGATTGGCTGGGTGTCTCCCCTTGTCACATAATAATAGCAGGAGAGATGCACTTCATTCTGGGAAGAATAGCAGTTGCAAGCAAATAGATTGATTTAGGGCATTACATTGCTAAATTTTAGGGGTTCACAGAATACCGGCGATACATGGAGTCAGCCCTTTCCATGGCTGCATCTGCAATATAGGCTTCTCTGTGAATCAGTTCAGAGAGGGAGATTTCTCAAGAAACTGTGCTCCTGATTAAATTGCTTTCCTGGCAATTAGCAGTTTATTTCTGCTTCAGTGATAGGTATCACACAAAGTAAAAATAGAGAAGGATCTTTGGGCAGTCGGGTTTGCCTGACTCTTTCCTGTGCGTGCCACCTAACTGGACCGAATGTCTTGCCCACTTGTGATGTGAATTATTATTCCAATCTGTCTAGAATGAGCCTTCTTCTAGTTAGATCTGGGGAGGAGTTTTCTGTTACTTCTCAAATGACTGAGCAGCAGGTAACTTTTTTTTGTACTTGAAAGCAACAATGAAATTAAGTCTGAAGGGCAATAGTGTGGAAGCCTTAGTTGTTTGAAACTAGAGCGTTAAAATGAAAGCACAAGTCAAACCTGTTATAGGTTGGGAGTCTGTAACAGTGTTATGCTTAGAAGCATGAAGGAAGGATGAGCTGAACAAATAGATGTGTCCCATCTTTTTGGGAACTGCGTAAGCAACCTAATGCAAGCAGGTTGTGGGAGGCAGGAGACTAATTGGCCTCTTTTTTTCTCTTCGGATTTACAATTAAGTGCAGGAGACTTGCATTAGGCTCAGCGTCTCAATTCATGTGCAATTGTTTGTATGATTTTTTAGGTCCATTTTGAAAGGGAGAGGTCATCATGTTTAAAACATTTGAATGGCGAGGATGTAATGTATTCTATCTATAGAAGAAATTCTGATTATTGGGAAGGATCGAGAGTGTTACCGATCACTTCAGTGTCGAAGATGAGTGGGCACTGGAATTGTTAAGACAAACGCATCGTTTTCTGGCATTCAGTAGTAGTGTCTTCTCCTAAAAATATTGTAATGCCACCCCCATGCCAAATTAGTGCTTATCAGACCAGTATTACAGTGTACTCACACCTTAAGGTAACAGTGTGATTCATTTTTTAATGATAGTGGCTGCTAGCTGTAACTATGGAATGCATTGTCATGGAAACCACACTTTTCTATATTTACACAAGTGCTGGGTTATGAGAAAGATAGGACTTGAAAGAAAATCTTTTTAATATATAGCTTAATAACGAGACAGTCAGACTGGGAATCAACAGATCAAAGACTTAGATATGGTATAACAGTGTGTCACCATAACATGTATTCTAAACAGGGTCAACCAGGATTTCAAATGTTAACCAGAAGGACAAGTTGGAAAAAAGTGCTGCTGTGATGTCACTTTGGAATAACAGGTCAAACGCAGCTTGGATTATTGATGGTTGATCAAACAGCATCCCAATAATAAGCTCCCACATGACTTATTGTAGCATATAAAACCTGTTTCAGGCCGCTTGGAATCAAGTTATGGCTCGAGTGAATTGAGGACAATGCAATGTAGGACCTGTGCTTTGCAAGAAATACATATTGTGAAAATAGAGCAGGGTTGCAACTTTAAGGAGAGAGCAATTAATGGTGCTATAGATAGAGAGATGTAGATATATAATCTATGTTCAATTTTCATTTTAGCCCTTTTGATAATATACAGACAACCCATATGCTACCGTAGTAGGTAAGCTAGAAGTTCTCTTTAATTTTAAGAAATCAGAACTGATAGATGGAAAATATTTTTTATGCCAAATAAAGATTTTTATCTATAAATAAAGACGACTGGTCAAAGGAAACATTAGTGGGATAATGATAGAAAAAATGTCCAATTTTAAGAAAATGACTCCTTAATCCTCTGTGGGTTGAAAAGTAAAGGCTAAATTGTGCAGAAGAGATGCTGCCTTTTTGTTACTTATTTCTATTGTTATTTCTTGTACGTTGTCCTCTCCAGTCGACTCCTAAAATATAATCTATTGACAAGTTTTCTGATATTCACTCTGATAATTCTGTAAAGCAACTGCACATACGCACCTTCATTTGCCCTGGGTATTTTTCTAGTCTATTATGTAGCAGGTTGTGTGCTCTTCTTAGCTTGGGTCTCTTGCAGATAATATTTCATTTGTCTCCTGAGAATACATTTATGATTGCCAGAGAGACAAACTGCTCTCATTTCTTTAGAAAGAGTTCATAATTTGATGGGCAGAGCCACCTGAGTTAGAAATAGCAGGGTCAAGTCTGTGAAGTGACAGCTGAGATTATTTCACTGCCAGCTGTGTAAATGTTTAAGCTGTCTCTCTGCCTTTTGTATTAGTTACCATTCAGTTTATGGGTATCTGTGTGTCTACGCTGAACTAAAGGCTAGACTTTCTACTCATTCAACTTTTGACGCAAATGATTCTGGACCAGCACAGCTACCGATTTGCCCACCCAAATGCTGGTTATGCATTTTTAACTTGTACGGTCTAAACTGAGCAAATACGACCATTGTAACTGCAGCCAAAACGTTGTGGTTCTTTAGTGAATGCATTTCTGGCATGGTGGAGCCTGGTGTGTAGAATATGTTTTCGGGTATATTACTAAAGTACGAGCTGCAGTGTCGGTAGAAAGGCTACCTCCAAAGCAGAGTTTAAAGACAACTGTTTTTCAAGCTTCATACATGTGTATTTTCTATGTAACTTCATGTATTTATTCAGTGCCTCCTGCAATCCATCAGCCTGTCTATTTGTAAATTTGTGCCTGGAGAAAGCTCCCATGTGGCAGGCAAGGATTGGGTAAATGTTACTTGTATTTCTCCGATTGCAAACTCCCAGCATCTGGGATTTTCAGCTTTGAGTACAGTTTGTTTCATGCTGAGATTCATCTTTATGGAGAAAGCAAAGGTCATAGCTTCGGCAGAGTTGTGATTCAAGTGATTCGTTTTTGAGAGGACGAGGGAGGGAATCCTTATTGGGATGCATATTGATAAAGGCTGAGGAGTCTGTCTTGTAAGATAAGTCATTTTTCCCCCTCTTCCCCACAATGACTATGTATTGCAGCAACTCACTGGCTTTTTACCAAATCAGGAGCTGCAGTATTTTTCTTCCGATGGAATAATTTCAGCCCACTTGAGCTAGCATGACAATCTTATGTGATTGTTATGAGTAGGCGTTTACATCCTTTTACATGCTAATGCTGCCACACCTGCTATTCCCCTTCATTTCCATTTCTTTTTTTTTTCAATGTAAAAACTAATTTCCCAGTGGAAGGGAAACCCTGAGATTCACGATCAGTGCTGCATCGTTGATTCATCAACAAAGAAGGGGATGGCTGAATGGGGCACAGGTAGAGATTCAAGCAGGCTGCTTCTGACCAGCAAGAGAAAAGCTAGCTGTTGAGCAGCATATGTTGCCACTCCATGTGCTGTATTAGCTACTTGTTTTTATCCTTCGGGAGGCTGCCACTACTGCAGCACTAAGGGAATGTGCCCTATTGTTAAAAATCCTGACTGCTTTACACCAATGATTTGCCACTGCAAAGTTGCATGTACCAACAACACTTTATCGTTGATGTTTGGATGCAAGGTAGGACATGGTTAACGTCTTTCAATGCATGCTCTAACTCCTTTGAATATTTGTGCTATTTTATTTCATGTCTGAATAGTGCAATTTGGGATATGCTGGCTATAAATTAGGGCTTGCAGAATTGATACATTTCAGATGTTAGAGAAAAAACAGTGCAAGAAAAGGTTTCCTTATTTCCCAGAATTGTACAGGTGCAGATTTACATAGGAGAATCAACTGGATTATGAAGAATTTGTTTTAGACTTGGTTATATACTTAGCTAACAAAGCTAAGATTACTAAATCGTTTGCCCAGCTTTATTGCTTTTGAAACATATGTGATCATTCTGAAACCTAGAACTAGTAGGAAGGTATCTACTGTTTTCATTTATATCTCTGGTGCTTGTAATGAGACCTGAAATGATCAAGTATGCAGTCCTGCACTTCTATATAATAAAAAAGTAAGCCCATAAAACCTTACAAAAGTCTAGAGGAGATGAAAAATGCATATATGAAAGGAATGTGGTTTTTTGGGGCTTGGACAAATTTAAATTTAATAAATTCAATCAAAAGGTGGCACAGTTATGCAGATAAGTTAATTTTTTGGCTATATAAAGCAATCTCACCCCTAATTTTGTGAAGAAGGTACTGAGTTGAGTTGGCTTTTTAAAAAATCCTCCCCCCTCATATTTCCAATTTGATGCATTTAAACGCTCATTACTCTTTTACTGAAATAATCCGATAGTGATGTCAGGAGTTAACTAGATGTTTTGTCTTTGGATAGAGAAGTTTGGTCCTCAGATTGTTGGACCATTCACCCTAGCTTTGTAAGGCATGCAGAATGTTGCCCAGATCTTAGTCTCAATAGTCCTTATTTTAACAACGTGAATAGTTTTTAAAGTTGCTTCTATATGCTTAAACATACAGTGATTAAGTAACTGGTCAGAAAAACCTGTGGTTCTAGTAAAAAGAGTTAAGATTATAACTTAAAAATAATTTTAATTGTTACAGATCTTTCAGTCTTCAGAAATGGTTGTGCTACAAAATTCAACCCTTGCTTGATCAGTGGGGATACAATATAACTTTTGAACTACTGCAAGGCATACCGTGAAATATCCTGAAATCCTACGTAATAACTATATAAATATAGCTGTAATGTAATAAACCAATACTTCCAACATGTTAAAGGTAAAGGGTGGAGTATTTGGCATTTGCTACAATTTGTTTGATCTCAAGGTAGTTTACTGTTATCCATTGACAAACATTGGCTTGTCTACCGTCTCTTTCCCCTCGGTCTGTATGAATCTTCTGGCTATATGTTCCCGAGTACGTGTTACTTGTAGTCTTAGCTCCATTCCATACAAATAAAAAGTTGAGCTAATTACAAACGGTTTATTATTTAATTGCCTTGTCATGATGCCACTGGTGATAAAAAAGAGTGTTGACAGTTGAGCAATCTATTAGTGTCTTCAACTTACATTTTGTAAGAGCAATTAATGTGGGGTTTTTTTAATTTAAACTCCAAAACTTTCAAAAACTGATTCTGAGTGTTAAATTATAATTAATAAAGGTGAATTATTAGTCAAGGGAAATTAAATGCAAGCCAACAATCTAATAAGGTAGGCCAGTGGCCTAGGGACTGGGATCCAATTTGTATTCCTGCCGGAAGCGTGATTTTCAAAGGATTTTCTTTGATGCACTTAAACTCTTTCATGATTTTTAGATCCTGTTAGGAAGAAGCAGGAGAATAGAATTCATAAATTTGAAACTTTAAAAACTTTTTAGGGCTGCAGGCTCATTACATTAGTTGCAGTGTGGGCTTTTTAATTTTTTTAATCGCTTCATGAATGAAATAAGTCAAAATGTGGGGTGGTGATTCTTAGAAGGAAGACGCTAAAAAAACACAAGTAAAATGCATATTCTTGCCTCAGTTTGATGTATGTCAGACTTGTACTTATTTGATTCAGTCTCCAGAGGAGGTGGTGGAAGTCCAATATTTTATGCGAATGTATCACTAGCAATAAAACCCTTTGTGAGATCCCCAGATACTGGAAATAGATCCATTGCAGCTCTCCAAGTTTACTGTGCCATTTTAATTCTGGTGAATGTGAAATATTTTGAGTGCTGCCACTGGTTAGCCTACTCTGCAAGGGCTAGTTATTCTGGATCACCTTATTTTTAATAGCACTCTAACTCTCACTGGGCTGCACAGTTAGGATCTGAACATCTGAGATGGCTCATCATGTAGACCCCCTTTACTAAGGCGGGGTCTAGTACCTGAGAAAGGAAATACCCCTTGATGCTTTAAATAAGAACATGTCCAGAAGCCTGACACTTGCCATGCTACCCAGGTCTGTAGTCTGTATTCTTTTCTACATCTAACTGGATCAGGAATAATTTAATTCTCTAGCCCATGTTTTCAAGTGTTTTTGATTCGGTGTCTCTTATTCCTTTATACTTCAAGATGTAGATTGATGTTCACAGATAAACTCAGTTTTCAGTGAAGGAAATGTGTTTGCTCCTGGACTTATTTCAGTTACATGAGAGTATAATCTAGCACTAATGATGTAAAAGATATCCTCTTTTAGGAGCATGCATACATTATGCAAAAATTATGACAGAAGGTCTCATGCCAGCCTGAAACTGTGAGGGATGGGGCAGAGTTGGTGTCCTATTTCATTGAAAGAGTAGGAGTACCTTCAAGAAGGGTTCAGAGTAAAAACAAATATCTTGGAGGTGTCAAATCATCAGGTTACAAATCAAATAGTAGCAGATATATCGCCAATAAAAAAAATCCTTTCTGTAAGACTGTGTGAATCTTGAACATGGAGTGTTTCTGACAATCATTATTTGTGACTTTGCATTGTAAATTGGAGCAAAATTCAGGCTTCATCTTCTGTGAACATAGAAAGAGAGAAGGAGGTGTTTAGGAGGAAAGCTTGGTGCCAGAACCATCCTACACCATTTCTACTTGTCCTCTGGTGCAAGGATTTTAAAAATTTGCCAAACCCTAGCAGGTGGAGACATGGGAGGAGTTGTTGGGAAAGAACAGTGTGGATCTGGCCTAGTTAGACCACGTGTTGTACAGACAGAGGAACAGAATAGACCTGTTTGAACTGCCAGGCAGCATTTACTCTGGGCTCATGTTCATAGACGTTGGATATCATTAAAATAAAGAGCCCCAAACTGGTTATGTTTTTATAATCTCTGACATTCAAGATTCAGAACAGTTCCAGGCATGATAATCTGAAAGGCAGGATAGATGCTAACTATCTTGGGTGTTTCTAGTGATTCCTTAAATTCGGTAGCTGCATGCCTCCAGTTTATTTATCCTTACAACCACCATATGCGAGAAGAGTTTCCCTTACTCCACCCGGGGCAATTTGCTGCATGCTGGAGTGTGCATGTAGAGGTATTCCCTAGGGACAATTAGCAGTGACACAACTATGTGACACTGCTAGTTGTCCCCAGAAAAATGCACGTATGTGCTTGTCTGGATGCGCCAAGAGGAGCAGAACAAGGAAATGATTCTGTTCCTCCAAGGTCCAGATAGCACTTGAACTTTGGATCATCCTCCCCTTACATTAGCATATATAAGTCGGGGGCTTAAGTCTCCTTACAGCAAAGTGCTGAAGCAAGTTGCTAAGTCCCATTTACGTTAATGGGATTTAAACACATATATTTAACATGCTTAACATCTTTACTGAACTGAAGTCTTTAGTAAGTAGTTTATCACCTGTTGAGTTGGTCTTTCATAAGGTGCCAGGACTTATTTCTGTTTCACTGAGATGTCTCATCATTTCAGTTCCATCTCTGACTTTCCTAGGCAGGTGACTTTCTGCCTCTCTGCCTTTTTGTCCGTATATTGCAAGTAATTGCATTGGAGATTCAATTGAAAGATGTCTGAGAGCCTCTTATTATCTGAGCGTCACCAGGAATTTTGAGGACTCCTGCTTTTCTTTTTTTTCATGGCTAGGTTTTTATCTAGCTGGCATAGTTATAGAGGGCCGAGGAGGATAAAACACCTCTCCCTTTGTCACTTGTCCCTTGTCAATTTGTTACCTGTGGTCCTCCAGAGTTGCAGATTCTTGTTAGAGATTGCAGAGTGGGTCCCCCCCACTGCTGCTTATTTAACAGAGGTGTCCATATACTGACCTGTTCCACTATCCAAAAACTGCCTCTCTCTCTGCCACAGGGACAAAGCCACATCTGTTGTCTCTCAGCTGCCAGTACCTCCAACAACTTCCATGTTTCTCTCACTCATTGTCAGCCCAGATATCTTTGGCACGTTGCAACTGACAATGTGAAGAAGGTTATAAAACTGAATGTGATATGACATCAGAGTGGCTCTGTTGTACTGACCGTGCCGATTTAAATAGTTAATTCCTGCAACTCTCTTGCACGAGAGCACCAAAGAATTCCTAGTTTGCTACACCAGTGCCACTTACCTCTTGCACAAACTCCTGTGTGTCACTTCTAAGATGAGAATAACATTTCCTCTTGTGTGTCCTAGAACTAGTGTTTCAGAGAGACAATTCTTCAAGGCACCAAGAGATTGCTTGTCTAAATATGACCTGACCTGATCTGACATTAGACTGGTTTATGTGCAAAATCTTACATACCAAACTTTAAATACTTGAGTTATTTCACTGACCTCAAATAGAGCTTTCATTTCCACCTTGATTTTATATAACACTGTGCACTCCATATCTTAGTTCCTGACAAGGAAACTGGCTGAATTATCCCCCTGGTCAACTTGAACATATTCCTTGGAAATGCTTGCAGATAAAACTAGTGTAATACAGTAGTACATGGCAAAATATTTTGTAAATCCACAGTCATATGCTTTTCCCTCGTCAAGTCATAATGGACTGTGGGGGGGTTGCCTTTGGGTGTAACTCTGAGCGGCCCCCTTCCATGGATCTCTTGAGTATATTTAACAGCTGTCTTTGCAGCGGCAGGACACTGACATGTGGCAAACTAGGGTGCTTCGGTTATTTTGAGCATCGTGCCTAGTAATCGTGTGAGAAGGTTTTTCACAAACTTTTGTTTAATTTCTTTGTTTATTTTAAGAATAGTTTAGACAAACACTTGTCTAGGATGGTTTAGATAGGGACCTTCCTGCCTTGAGTATTGGGTTGGACTGCATGACCTCCTGAGGTCCCTTTCAGTCCTACCTTTCTCTGATGCTAAGTCAGCACCCTGAACTAGTTAACTCCAGAGTGTTGCACGAAGGGTGGTGAAGGTGTATCTTACAGACTTGAATAAGGGTTTGAGTTTTGGGTTTAACGCTCACTGTTCAACGTGATTTTTTTTTTTTATTCGGTTCTTATTTTTTAGGAAAATTTGGTTATAATTTTTGGGCCGGAAGTGGAAATGGATGGTGATAAATATACATCATAGTCATGGTCATACCTGCATCTATAGTCTGTCCACCTTTGAAACTGATGGACTGTATAAGGCACCAGGTGCTTCCAGGGTTTACAGCCTTGTCATGGGCAATCAAGAGAGCCAGTCAAGTGGAACTCTATTACTATTTGCTCTGCGTTCCAATTTGATGCCTACTTTCCCATATCGTTTGAGTTTGGTCACCATTGTGTTAAATAAAAATGCTCAGCAACAGAAGAAGTTGCAATGGTGAATGCCAGCTTCCCAGTGGCAGGAGGCTCTGAGTCTGATCAGTTGTCAGAGAGGATTTGTGCATTCCTGTACAGAAGCAGGGATTGAAGCCAAGAGACATTTCTTTTCTGGCATTGCATTTATGAAAGTTAAGTTTGGGGCATAAGCCCAAACAGTCTTGGTGTGTTGTGCACTCTACCATGAGGCATTGGGGAATTTCCAGACATGGGAGAAAATTAAAGGTGAAGGGTTTACAGAGAATTAAGCATAGAAAGGGGTGTCTGTCCTCTAGAGTAGCTTTCAAACTACATCTTCAGTCCCAGAGTACAATATCACAGTTCCCCCAGGCAGCTCGAGAGCACTCAGGAATAAAAAGCTTTTCAATGTACTCAGTAGGTTGCCAGGTTCAGGATGTCTCAGCCTAGGGGTAGCGAATTGCAAAGCTGTGGAACCCTGGAATAGCCCGTCGATAGCCACCATGTCTTGAGACCCTCTGCTAATTCAGTGACTGCAGCGTGTCATGGACAGAGTTACAGTCTCAGGTCTCCTATGCTTTGTCCGTGTCTGTATGAGACACTTGCTGTGCAGTAGCTTGTTACTACTGGGCAGTAGCGATGTGTGGCATGAACACTGATGTGATGCTACTGTGCAGTAATAATGAGCTACTGAGCAGTTAGCGTCACCAGGAAGCCATGCAGGGATGCTACTGCACAGTAGGTCCAGTTACTGTGCATACAATTATTACTTGGGTATGCAAGTACTAAATGACTGTGCAGTAATAACTGCTCAGTCAGCATCTTGTGTAGACGTGGCCTTTGAAGAGCAAACACAGCACCTCTTCCTTCACTTACAAACTAAGAACAGCCAAAGCAGATCACAACGCGCAGGTTTAATTTTTTCTTGGCAGGATAATCTTGTTATGTGAACAGCTTCATTTTGCCCAAGCTTAAGTGTTCAGGCGATTGAATAGTATAGCGCCAAATAGATCACACTACAGTACCTAATCTTGAGGTGACAGACCATGGGCTATACTTTCATAGTTTGTATGCAGGGAGTATGGTTGCCATCTACTGACTGTACAGAAATGGCAAAGAGTCACCTAGTTCACAGTTGCTTTTTTTGTATCCATTGGGAATGCAACCAGACCATTATATTATGAATCTGACGAAAGGACAGACACACTCCCTCAACCAAAGGGATGGTTATGCCATAGCATCCAATTGAATTTCCAACCCAAGTAATATAATTTTATTTTGTCTAGCCTGGCTTGGGGTTATCTCTTATTCAAGCACTAGGCTTGCCCAGACACTGAATGAAAACTTCAATTGGTTTCAATGTCAAAACAGATACTTTCAGAGTTTTACACTCTCAAAATATCCAAACAATCCTGTGTCCAGAGTGAACAAGAAAGATGACCAGGTAGTATCCTATGGAAGTGCCCTCAGAGAGTAGGATCAGGGTCACATCACAGCCTTTTTAGGACACTCCCGAAGGAAGAACACAGCTACTCTTAAGCAGTGATCTACTTTAGATTGCCCTTAATGTGATCTACAGGCAAGTTTACAGCGCCTGCAAGGGTAGCAAATAGACTATTTGATACTAAAACATTAATACTTTATCTCAGTTGTGGAGGGTCTGTGACAGTCAGTAACAACTGTGGGGCTGAAGAACAGGTCATTTTTATTCAGTAGCACAGCTCCAACCACTTCTCCTGACTACCCTGCTTCCCCAGACTCTGTACCCGAGTAGTTAAACCAGTTAAACATACAGCTTCTGTGGCACTGGGAACTAAGTTATGGTTCTTAATGCTTGGCGTCAACAGTTCTGCAAGAGCTCAAAATAATCCATGGCCTTATCATCGCCATGCTTAATCATTATCTGTCATGACCTAATGTTACCTTTGAAGTCAGCTTGGAAGGTGTAGAGAGTGCTGAACAAATCGCCATCCTCTTGAAAGTGTGGGTCAGTGAGAACACACATTTGTTGCATGAGTCATTGCTTCTCTTAGTTCTGGCTGGAAGTCACGGTGTTGATTGTTGTATTGGTGGAGGGAGGCAAGTTTGAATAGTGGGAAGCGGCTTTGTGACAGACCCTCTCTCCCTTTATATTCCATCAAACCAGAGGAATCTGGCTGGGAAGTTCATACTGATGATGCAAGTTCTTAGGTTTCAATGTGCTAGCGCCATACGCAATCTCAGCTGAAAGCACCTGCTCTTAGCATTGGCTCTTTGGCAGCTGTTGATAGCTGTTGATACCTTCAGGGTACAATAAGAGATCTATTTTTTTTTGAGTGTAACTAACTTTTATCCTTTGTTAGGGGCTTTGTTGTAGCTAATTTTTGCTTTTAATCTGTCTAATTAAATCTCTAGCTACCACAGCAACAGGAACTATAAAGGTTGGATTGAAAGGTCATAGGTCTAAGAACTTTGTATAGTCCTTAAAATTCAATGAACTCATCTACAGTTGGGTGTGGTGGCAATTAGGCCAATAATAAACACCATAAGCAAGGTAATTTTTTTAGACTAGATATATACTTTCAGGCTTAAAGCATAAATCAACCCTGAGCTGATGGAAGACAAGGAAAAACTTCTCTTTTGGCAAGGTTATTCAATAGTTTTCTCCCTTTTGGGTTTCTTGCATCTTCCTGTGAAGGTATCTGCATTGGCTGCTGTTCAAGACAGGATATTGGAGTTGTTGGGCCATGAGGTTGATCCACGATGCAAAAAACCTATGTCCTAGGTCAATTATGGGCAGTCTCAGCAACGGTGTCTGACTTTCGGAAGTGCTGAGGTCCCACAAATTCTGCTGAAGTCAGTGGTAGCTGTGAGTACTTTTTGTGCTGCGCCCTTTTAAATATAGTGTCCCCGCCTGATCTAGGGACATGGCAGGGAACTGCAATTACGATTTCTTTTTTGGATATTTTTGTGTGTTTGGTTATATAGCAAAACATGATGTCTCACTGACCCATGAACTAAATTATAACCATGTAAAAGATCCACTCTGAAGTTTTTAAAAGTCCATAGTCTTCTGAAATACATGCATAATTTGTAGTAAAACTAAATGTGAATTAGATACCAAAAGAAAACCTTAACTCCTTTAATTGCAATCAGCCTATAGAAGGTATAAGTATATGTAAGAAAACTGGGTTAAGCTAGGTCATAAATATCTAACAATTATTGTACATCTTAAATATGAATATTCATTTATTGTTCAATGCATGTTTTTTTCAAAATAAACAGTTTTTCATGTTAAGCATTTTTAAAAATACTTGATATTGCATAATGTTATGAGGGCATTGTGTGTAGGCATAACTCTGACATGAAAATTACATCAGAAAGTAGAATTATTATATGGAAATGTTACATAAGTGATGTGACAATGTCAGTTAAACTGAGAGTTGTCATGGCATAATGTGATGACAGAAATAAAATTTTTATGCTCCAAAGATAGTCATCTAAAATATTTTCAGGATAGATAAAACTCTTAATAAATCATTGTTATGGTTTTTATTATATTCCTCTTGTAGATTTAAGTACTTTTATAATGTTAGTGTATTCATTTGCCAAAGGACTTGCAAGTACAGACCCTTGCTTCGGCTTGGGACTTGTGGCATCTATTCATTCTAATAGCATTCTGCGTGGGGAAAAGCAGCTTGTTTGTGAATCCTTGAAAAACCTCTGTGAGACACAGAGAGATAATGGTCTTACGATAAAGATTTCAGGTCTCAAGAGTACCAAAAAGCAGGATTTCTGGTCTGTAGAATTTATTTTTAGAACGAGTCAAATTCAATATGATTTGGGGTTCCTGTCTCTGCGGAAAGGAACTAAGCCCCCTACTATAGTTGGGATTTTCAGGATGCCTCTTCCAGAGCAAAAAGCCTGAAGGCCTTTCATGCCTGACTGCTCAAAGCCTGGAGACCCCATTAGCATTAACGTCGTCAGCCCTGGGACAGTCTGCCAGAATCCTGGGTATGGTTTCATGGGAAGGCTGCCTTGGCAATGGCACCTAGTTGTTAAACTGTGGATGCTTTAGACAAAAGGCTTCAGGTTCAATGAACTGGGACTTTCTAATGGAAAAATGTGATGTCTGAAAATTTCTGATCAACTCTAGTTGTACCTATTTATAGGGCACATCTACACATGCAGTTACTATGCAGTAATTTAAGTTACTGTGCAGTAACCAAAAATTACTGTGCAGTATGGGCATGAGTCTAAATGTGTGTGCCCATACTGTGCAGTAATTATGGTGACTTATGCCAACTTGGGTGTAAATTTGCTACTGGCACGATGCAGGTAGCAAATTTATGCCCGAGTAGTTACTGTGCAGAAAGGCACATGTAGATGCCTTACGGTGCAGTAACCCTGTGTGTGACTTTAGTCCCAAGTCAGTCCACACACAGTGTTACTGAGCTGTAACACCTGCACATGTAGATACTGGCGTAAAAACCACTTACTGCGCAGTAAATGCAATGTGTAGGTACGTCCACAGTGTATTATGTGTTTGATGGATATGGAGCCTGCCAGGTAAAAAAAAAAGGGTAGAGACAAGTTGTGTCAACTGAAAATATATTTAAAAAATCCCCAGTAATGCACAATTGCCTGCCCTTTAATTGCTTGGTATGTTTAACCAGGCCTCTCTTGTGATATACTATATGTATAATATGTAGAAACAGTGCAAGTGCCACTTTTAAGATGCACTGTCATGCTGAAATGCCATATACAGAGTAATATTCCCTGCATTAAACATAGCATCTTCAGTGTTTGTCTGAGAAAGATGTTGTGAGAAATAACAGTAACTGCTTGTACAGAGCTGTGAAAAGGAAAGAGCTGTGGGCATCCAGTGGGTGATTGGATGCAAGTAAAATCCTAGGCAGATTTGGATGGGAAAAGCAGGGTGAGCTGAGGGTGTCAAACCTTAAGAATCTCTCCCCTCTCTTTCTGTATCCCTCTGACAGTATGATTCCACTATAATTTTAAAACTCTCTTGTTCATTTTCTTTTTTTAAGTCCTTATTCGAGACCTGAGCCTTCATCCCAGTTTTTTGCCCAGAGCAAAATCATGACGGTTGAACTATAAAGCCATGGAAAAGGGGGTTTGAAATGAAAATGCTGACAAGCTCTTATCTGTACCCATGCAAGTGGTGCTGCTATGATCTAATTTATTGTATAAACTATCTGTAGGGGAGAAATACTTTCCAGAGCTCTGGGGCGCTACATTTTTATTTTGTAAAGTTTGCTTAAAACGAGCTGTGGGATGATGAATGAGATGGGAAGTAGACAAACAGATGAATATGTGCCTGCTGCAAAGAGCTAAATCAATACCACATTGCAAACCTTCGCTGCCCGGCTCCGGATTCTGCGTAGCCTGTTCATTAAGAAGGCACATTCAATCCATGAGGAGGGCCCCGTGGACCATTTAAACTATGCATTAAGTCCCTGACCCTATAGCTTTCAAGGCATCCACTTAGAATTTCCTTGGAGCCAGAGGTTTGCTCACACCCCGCAACAGTGGCATACCTGGGGCAGAGTGACTGGGGCCTCTGTCCCACGTGCTGACTTAAGCTGCCACAGCTTCACAACTGCACTAGTGGCGGGGCAGCAAGGGAAGTCACTGCTGCCCCGGTGTGGGGCAGCTGCCCGGCTTCCCTGGACATATTGTTATGCCTCTTCTTGGCAACCTGCAGGACTGGGACCTAAGGTCTCTACCCCATGCTGCACAACACCCTATCAAACAAAGAAACCTCCACCTTTCTACACCACTGTGCTGTCCTTCCTTGTGCTGTATCTAGCTCTCCATCTTTTTGTCACAGCTGAAACACAACTCTGAAATTACCTTCTTGCTGGTTCAAATGCTTGTAATATCCCACATGCAATTGCATGGGATAGAAGCAAAGCAAGAAAATATGCTTTAATAAGGAACAGTTTGGCTGTGTATTCTACATATTGCAACTCCATTCCTGAGCACCTGAGAGGAGGCGTGGGGAAACAAACTAAACCAAAAAACCCTCTAGACTATCATGTCGTGTGTATCTTATTACACAGGCGCTTGCAGCTATTTCCCAGTAAAGCCTATACAATTTTGTACCTCGTATTGCATGCATCTGCCCCATGTGGGTTTCAGGAAAACAATTTTATTTTTTTTAATTTAGCCGAGTTCAGTGTGTGCTTATTTAATCTACTATAGTTTTTTATGAACATTTGATACTAGGAAGGGTGAATGGAGGGCCACATACTTCTCTTGCTAATAGCAAGACGTGGCTAGGAAGCAGAACCCTCTTTATTCAGTGCCTGATCGTACTGCCCCCCAAGCCAAGGTGCAGTTTAGTACCTTATCGGGGTACATGTTGAGGCTCAGAGAGACTGACTTGCAGTGGATCACACAACTGGGTCTGATGTAGAGCTGGGGATCGAATCCAAGCTCCCCGAGTTTCAGTCCCATGCAAGTTTTCTAAAGCTGGGATTGAACTGTTCTTCTATCCAGCGTGCGAGTCCTGTGGATCACCTGCCTGCTGGTGCAGCAGAGAGGCTGTTTGCTGCACGTTAGCGACCTGCTGCATTCTGACGAGCCTGGAATACGCTGTTAGGTGCTGCTTAGCCAGAGAAATGCAGCTGTGTCTAGGAAACAAAACGCTGCGTGCAAATATTAGTCAGCAACTTGTGAATGTATATTTCCGGGGGGCGATTTCAGCAAGGGTTAGTTATTCAGATTTGATCGCCCCTGCCAGTCTCGCTTTGATTTAATTGAAAAAAGGAAGACGGGCCTAAATATCACAGTGGCAGTCTGTATTATAGAGCTCGTATACAAGAGTGTTTAGTCATGCCACAGTGCACTCAGCACTGCAGAAGGCAATTTCTTTTTAACACAGTGCCTGACTGAAGACTTTTTCTGTCTAAAATGGAAGGAAATTGAAGGGGAGCACAGCGCGGTGGTTAGAGCCGGGGCACAGAGGTGAAAATATTTGCCAGGTGTTGTTCCAAGCCCCGAAGGTCTGGGGCAAAAAGTCACTAAGCGTGAGAGATTTACAAGGAGCGTAAGCATGTAAAATGGGGCTTAGGGCAGAAGTGCACTTGTATTGGCTCCGTTGATTGTCTCGGTCTATTTGTCCCACTTAAGGCTATTTGGGATTTGCAAACGAGAGGTCTCTGCAGAGGCACAGCAGGTCTATGTCCTGGGCAGTGGCACCGCGAAGGACTAAGCTTGCTGACGAGTCCTGCTGGCAGCAGGAGCACAGCCAGCTGCAGCAGGAGCTATTTTGTGCCCCCTCCACAAAGTGACACCTCCCACAAGTATCCCCCCCCACCCAACTACATCTCTGTACTTCAGTTCCCAGAGGAAGCTGATCATGTGCACTGGCAGCGCTGACACAGCCACTATTGTTCAGGTGGGGTGCCCACCTTTTACCCAACAGCTTCGTGGCTAGAAGGCAGGGAAGTGGGCCATGTCCACATCTCCTGGTGAAGCTGAACCACTGTGTAGAAGGGAATGCAAGAGTCATGGGGGCAGAGAAAGAACAGGCAAGGGGGAGTCTGACCCTAGCGCAGGGATGGGGGCACTCTGTTGGGAGGGAAGGGATTCCAGTTTCTGATTCGGAGATACTGCCTATGTGAAGCTTATGTGCTGTATGTAATAATTTGCTACTCTTCTTCAGTACTCCCTTCACTCAGCTCTAGCGTCCTGCTTAACTCTACTCCCTTTGATTTTCTTCTCCCCCTCAGTTTTCTGCCTTCACCCTACTGCTGACTCCAGCATAGAATCCAGTCTTAGGCCCCATGTACATGAATATCAGTGAGAAGAAAACTTAATAAAACAAAACAAAAAAGGTTGGAAAAGTGCTGTTGGTGTGCAGGGTATGCAGACCGCATCCATTTCTCCCCCTCCTTACCCCATACTCGGGCAACATCCCAAATTTGTATATTATCCCCTGGTGATTCTGGGCCCTGTAGAAGCTCAGAGTTGCAGTAAATGCACACCTAGTACTGATCAGTTCACGGTTGGCCATGTTTTATCTGAGGATGCTCAGGGCATTTTGTCAAACCAAACATTGGTACAAGGCGAATAGAATTGTAAATTTAACATCGTATTTGAGAGTGTCAAACAAGCTGGCAGAAAGACTTACCAATTTTTACAAAGAAGATGCAGCCTGGAAGGTCTGAGAAGTTTCTTTTTCAATTGAAAAATGAGAGGGCAGCTACTTCGTCTGGCACCCAATCCACCATTAGTAGAATCTGTTGCTGAATACCTCAATCATAAATTAAATCTTATCTATTTATGTGGAGGTATTTTTTAAGAAAGCCTTTTCATTCTACTGAATTGATAGTCACTGCAATGCAAAAAAACTAGAGTCAGGTACTAGAAGGGAATCCTCTTTTGTAGTCTCTGCACGATTTGTTCACCTGATTGAATGGTTATGTGCTAATGCAGAGACCTGTTGCAAAGAGATGGTTAGGAAGGGACTTAGGACTGAAAATACAAACATGTGAGTGCCCTCAGATGCTATTCCTTAAAGTTAGGTCACTAAATAATTGGTTGGTGCTGAAGTTCAGTGCACTTAATTAGGTACCTAAATGCGAATTTAGGGAGCTGGCTAGATATAATGGACCAAGATTGGTCTGTGTTTTATTAAAGTTATCCAGGTGCCAAATTTCATTGATTTCAAAAGGAGTTAGGTGTCTAAATACCTGGCCCTAAGGCCTGAAATAATATGTCTCTGTTTATAAGGGTGTGAGGCCCGGAAGGACTCTTTCCCTTTTTACTTTGATTAACTGGGCAGAAGCAAAAGCATGGTTGTTCAGCTACCGTACAATGTTGAGTTTCATTTCAGCTGAAATTTCTGCTGATTTCAGTGTGTGTTTTGGTGGATTTAAGGACTACAACATTTTGTGGAAGCACTTGCCAAGGAGGAGCTTGATATCTTTGTTTTTCCCCCGAGAAAAACTAATATGGAGTGATTTATTTGCAGCCAAAAAGACTTTAAGGTACATTATAATGCTTCACTAAAGAAATAATAAATGTCAGAGCAAGATCAGGAATATAAATATCTTTAAAAACACCTGTTGTATCTTTACTAAATTGAGTTGGGAAGACCTTTGAGAAAATTATCGAGGCGCACATCTGCAAGGGCCTGGCAGGGAGGTAATGCTCAGAAGCAACCAACATGGGTTCATTGAGGGCAGATCCTGCCTGATTAATCTGGTTTCTTTTTATGATCAGGTCACAAAGTCCCTGGATGAGGGTGTCAGGGTGGAAGTTGTCTTCCTGGACTTTAAGAAGGCCTTTGACACGGTTTCCCATTACATTGTCTTAAAAAAACTTGGTGACTGTGGCATTAATGAGTGGTAAATTGGCTAGATGGTCACACCCAGGGGGTGGTGGTGGATGGGTTGTTTTCGACCTGGAGGGACATGGGCATTGGAGTCCCCCAGGGCTTGGTCCTGGGGCCTGTACTGTTCAGCGTCTTTATCAGTGATCTGGATGTGGGTGTGGAAAGCATGCTGTCCATATTCTCTGATGACACCAAGTTGTGGGGTGAGGTGGGCATGCTGGAGGGGAGGGACAGAATCCAGCTAGATCGAGACAGGTTACAGAGGTGGGCGGATGAGAATAGGATGGAGTTCAACGCAGACAAGTGCAAGGTGCTGCATCTAGGGAGAAGGAACCAGCAACACACCTGTAGGCTGGGAAACACCCTTCTCAACAACACAGTGGCAGAAAGGGATCTTGGAGTCACTGTTGACTCCAGGATGAACATGAGCCGCCAATGCAAGGAAGCAGTCATTAAGGCTAACTGCACCTGGTCGTGCATCTACAGATGCATCACAAGCAGGTCCAAGGATGGGGTCCTCCCCCTCTATGTGGCATTGGTCAGGCTGCAGTTGGTGTACTGAGTCCAGTCCTGGGTGCCACACTTCAAAAGGGATGCGGCCAGCATTGAGAGGGTCCAGAGGAGGGCCACTTGCATGGTCATGGGGCAGCAAGGCAGGCCCTTCAAGGAGAGGCTAAAGGGCCTGAACCTATTCAGCCTCCACAAGAGAAGGCTGAGAGGGAAACTAGTGGCCGTTTACAAACTCACCGGGGGGACCAGCAGGAATTGGGGGAGGCTCTGTTCCCCTGGGCACCACCCAGGGTTACTAGGAATAACAACCACAAATTGTTAGAGCAGGTTGAGGCTGGACATCAGGAGACATTACTTTACAGTTAGGGCTGCCAGGCTCTGGAATGGGCTCTCAAGGGAGGTGATACTCTCCCCTATGTTGAGGGTCTCTAAGAGGAGGCTGGGCAGATATATGTCTGGGGTGATATGAGCTTGGCAGTCATTTCTGCCTGGAGCAGGGGGTTGGACCTGATGATCTGTTTAGGTCCCTTCTGACCCTAAGTACTCTGATACTATGAGTTTGATTTGTCAGAAGCTTACAAAATGGAGTTAATTTCCAACTCTTCCTAACCAATGAACATACTAAAGTATGCGATACATTTAATGTGTAGTTAATGATGTTCAAAAGTCAGTTCAGTGGTGTTCAGAGATTCAAAGCTTTGCAGGTTTCTGCTGGCACCTTTACCAATTATCAGGTGAAAGGAAGAAAGTGGAGAAGGAGAGCAGTATTTTTTGTATTTAGTTTCAGTTAATTGTATGTAAAAAAATTGAATTATACCATTTAAGGGGAAGAGGAAACACTGAAGGAACCTCTCCACAGGCAAAGAAAACTTTATCCCCTCATTGGCAAGAGTTATAATATTTTCTCTAGCATCTTCCTATTCCCTGACAGCTGGATTTACAGTAGGTAGCAGGGAAAGCAGCAGCGGTTATAGGGATGTCACTCTACATTAGACTTGCAGGCTTATGCAGTTGTTTCTGGGTTGGAAATGACCAATTGCAGTTGAGGGTGTTGGGCTTTGTGGCTGGTCTCAGTATTGATGACAGCTGTTCTGATTGTTTTTTGATTGCAGATAACCTGTTGGCCTTGTCTGCAGACTTGATGAAAACAAGTGTTTAGCAGCCTACCACTTGGTACTCACTTGACCGCTAAGTAGAGTGCAGAATGCTCATTGACCCGGTGACTTAGTAGCAATTCCCATCTCCCATTGATGCTGCAGCACCCAACTGCTTTATTGTACAGTGGCTCTGTTTAAAATGCCATCCTGTGTTAGACAACTCATTTCAGTACAAAACAAGCCGTGCATAAGTGACAAATGAGGGTGACTCAGGATTTCTTTTAGATCTCTGCTTCCAGCGGGAATTTTTTGTGCCTGAATATATGGGTTTTTTCCTCTCTCTCCCTAAAATTACAAGTATTGACAACCTTCATTCATTAAAGGCAAAGCAAAATTCACTTGAACAGCTACAGTTCTAACAGTTGATTTTGGTGTCTGCCATGTACAGGGCAGAAGCTAAATCACCCTGAGCTGGGGAAGCAAAGCAGGAACGCTTGACCCACAGGTCCCGGCTGATGTCTCTTTGTTTCCTACTTTCACTTCATTGCCAGCAAACCCTGAGGAACAAGCTTGATTTAGGACATCCACTTTCTTATTCACAAATCCTGGTCTGACTCCTATTCCACCATGGAAGAGACAGTTGTTTTCCTTCACTTACCAAGAGAAACTTTGGCTGAGCCAGAAACAGGATGGCTCAGCCAAATATATATTTATATAGATATGTATATATCTAATATAATATATATTTATATATATTTAAATAGATATTTATGCGTAGCGACCTACTAATCTGTGACTGCACGATTTTCGTGGAAAATGTGAAATCAGGCAGGCTCTGTGAAAACCAGTGGGCACTGTGATTTTGGCAGGCTCACTGCAAAAAGAAAGCTTACCGACAATAAAATGCTGGCTCCTCTAGCCAGCAGTCTTCGGGGCGCTGTGTCCCGGCCATGCAGCCCACCAGGGGCGAGGAGGAGAGCGGGGCTGCCAGCACGAAGAGCTGCTGGCAAGGTGGCTGTCACCCATGCCCCTTGCTGCTGGTTGCCTGTCATGCAGTCCTGCCCCTCTTCACCAGTTGGCAGTGGAGAGTAGGGCTGCATGATGGACAGCACTTGCAACCGATCAGTGGTGAGGGGAGGGGCCACTGGGGCCCCTCGGCCAATCAGAGGCATGGGAGGGTCTTGCTGTGCCAAGTCGGTGAAAATGGCAGCTGGTCCTAGGATCTGCCTGCAAAACTGACCAGCTGCCTCCATGAGTCGGGTGGACCCCTGTCTGTAGGTTATCAAGGGCATCAAACCATTGTTTGAAAGAAATAGGAAGACAGGCTGGTTCTTTACAGGGTGGCACTTAAGCTTGTTGAGGGGAGCAGAGCTTCCAAAGCAGACAGCAAAATTTCACAGCCTCCCATTGATTTCATTGACATTTTTGTTGGATTTTTGTACTGAAAAGTTGGAGCAAAGTTTGCCGCGCTGCAGTTTAATATCTGTTTCCTGGCTTGACTGGATAGTTCACTTGTTTCTGGAAAAAAAAGTCTCTCATTATATCAGAAGGATTAAATACGGAAATAACATAACTTATGTTGTGGAGGATTTTTTTTCTATCGCTTTAAAATGTTAATGTTTGGATACAATCATAATTCTAACTCTTGTTTCACTCTTCTTTTAAACCTGACAAATAAATGAGATCTTTTTGCATCCTGTGACAGCTATAGAAGCCTCTTCACATAAACATGTATTTGATTTTTCAAAGAGCTCAGTTGGATACTCAAGGGCCATGTAGCTACTGATTGAGTTATTCAACCCCTCGTTAATAAGATCATGTTTGTTTTTATTGTATCCTCAAACTTGATTTAAGGAACGATGTGTGACTCCTTTTACCCTGTTCTGTTTAGAAGTCGAGATTATTAACACTTCTCTATGAAGTGGGTAAAGTGCGGGAGTGAGATGTGAGCTGGAAAGCCTGGTTCTAGTCCTAGCCCTGCCAGAGATCCCCTTCATGTCTTTGGGCATATGACCTGGTACCTATATATATATTGAAAGTGTTGTATTATTTAATGCTGTCTGGTTCCATTTTCTGTATGATGATTGATGCTTATAGAAAATTCTGCTTTACGTGGAGTTCAGCAAAAGCATTAGCAGAATGGCCATGGTACCGGCACCCAGCTGGGCACATAGTTCGGCAGGTCCATTAGTCAGGCTACACCCACAAAATACTACTATGGCCTAATCACAGGGCTGCTCTAACCATTCCAAAGAGCACTTTGCTTTTCCCAGTTTGTAGGCTTCATCTTCCCCACTACTAAAAATAAAGCTGATTGTCACTTTAAGGGAAAAATGTTAATATGCAAAATTTAATTACTGTACCTCAGTCTAAGCTTATACGCCTACAGCACCTTTTACATAACCCAAACACTTGAGTTCCAGTTATGCAGTTATCCTTAACGTTTATTAAATGCTATCATTCTAGTGGGGTCCCTTTTCTGCTGAACAGTCAAATTAAACCCCCTTACCAGCACTGACCTACATGGCAGAGGCAAATTTTGCCTCAGCCACAAAGCTTTCATTTTCTGTTTCACCCTCCTCTGCTCTCAAATATGATAAAATTATGCCAACTGGGTCCTCAGAGAGCACATTGCCTATGTTTGCAATATTGGGAGCGGTACCCATGCACTCTATAATGCCCACAGGATAAAATTAAAACCACCATGGTCAGCAAAGCCCTACTACTGCAGTTAGATCAATAATACACACACATAAATGCCACTTGCATCCTTTGTTAATGCATGATCCTTGACAAAGTCTGAGTCACTAGAGGAAACAAAGAACATGCTCAAATGTGAAGGAAAGGTTGCTGCTTTTTTTTTTTTCAGTATCCTTTGCGATATGAGAGGAGCGAGACTGACAACACAGGAGACAAAAGTCCCCATTAGCTACAGGACAGATATATTGCAGTGACTTGGCTAAATTTACAATAACCTTGCACAGCTAGACCAAGACATGTCAGCTTTGATCTGGAGGGTCCATCTTTGTGGGCTAGAGGGAAGGCATGCCCATTTAGCTACAGATATTGATGAGATTGGGTTAGCACTTCAGAAAGTCAGGGACCCAGCTGTGGATTTAGTAGCTGAAGGTTATGTCTGTGTTGCAATCGCAGGCAAAAGGATGTGTGATTAGCCTGTCTAATCTGTGCTGAGCTCTGTGCTGCTGTGGCTAGATTGGTACCCGTACCAAGCTGAATAGTTTAAAGCTAGCTGAGTTATTTCTCTGTTATACTCTTGTGACTGCAATATAGGCATACCTTAAGAGTAGGAACCCAGCATTTGAACATTTAGAATCAACTTATTTTAATTGGTTCACACAATTCAGGCCAAATTATAGGGCCTAAATAAACGTAAATGCAATTAATTATATAATAAAACTAAATTAGTACAACATTGGGTTTGTGATACTTTAATTTTATACAACCAGAACATCTGGAGTTAACATTCCCATGGAAACCTTAACTCTGCCTTTTGTATGCAGTATAATATATATGTGTGTGTGTATGTTCACGCACGTGCTCATGTATGTATGTAATATATTATATAAAATATAGGATCTTTCATTTTCATGATCGTAGTGACTTAGGACTTGCTGTATTAGACCAGACAATTGGTCCATCCAGTCAGGAATCTTGCCTCCAGCGGTGGCCTATGCTTGATGTTTCTTTGGCTTAGTAACACAGCTAATGTTGCTATGCAGTGGAGATTGTAGATTCGTGTTCTGTCTGATGAGTGTTAATATTCAAATGTGAGATCTGGATACCCCAGCGCATAAAATTGATCTCGGCCTCTTCCAAATTCAACTACAAATTGTTACGTGGACACCCCATGGTCATGAATTCCACAAGCTATCAAAAAGCTGACAATTGACAATCAATTTTCAAATGAGCCTAACTGGCTTCAGACAGAAGCTATTAGTTTGCATTAGATGACACTCTACTGAGTCATACTGGTGCTCACGATGAAACAGGAGAGTTAATATTAGCCTTAGGGAATGGACAGCTAGTTGAATGTGTTATGCTTTGAAGCAGGTTGGACATGAGGCACATGTCTTCTTAGGATCATTGAGCAGTTGCAGTAGTGCAGCAATATGGCTCCTTGACTAGTAGCATAACTGGGAGCGGAGGGGTGGGGTGAGTGGGGTGCCAGCCCCAGGCACCAGCTATGAGCAGGTATCCGAATCCACCCTCACCCTTCTTTGTCATGTCTTTGCCATGGCTGGAATAGCTTCAGACTGCCTATCCATAAGAGCCAGGAAGTGCAGGCCTGCACTCAGCAGTGCATCTGGGGCAGGGCTGAGTGGAGTGAAAGGAACGGTGCTCCCCTGCTAAGGAGTTTGTGGCATAGTTGGCACAGCCCTGCACCCAGTAGTATACCTGTGGTCCAGGGCAAGGAGTGAACAGGGATCGGTAGACCTCTCTACCACCCCCTGCCCTGAGTGAGCTTGCTACACTTCTGCAGTTGGCTAAACTGTGTACGTTTCCGTATTGCCAAGGGACTGGATGGTCCCAGCATCCCTATTAATATTTCCCTTATTCCAGAGGTGGGCAAAATAGAGCCCGTGGGCTAGGTCCATTCTGCCAGGTCATTCTGTCTGGCCTGCGAGGCCCATACCAGATTTAGAAAATTAATATTTATCTGCTCTTGGCTGCCTGTCAATTTGTTTTTTTGTGAATGATTTGTTTTTTTCCTTGTTCTAAGATGGTAACCCCCCTCCCCCAAAGGAATATTTCTGATGGGCAAGGGGAGGGACTTCCAGTGGCAAAGGTCAGGGATTAGGGGGCGGGACGTCCAGCCCCAATATGGTGATTGGGGGGCGTGGCAATGGTCAAGGGGCGGGGCTACACAGGTGGCCCTTGACAGCTTATCAAAACTCGTTAAGTGTCCCTCGAGTCAAAATCATTGCCCACCCCTGCCTTATTCCCTGCTCTCTTGCTCTCTCTCCCTTCCTCCCCTAGGTCTCTTGTGATAAACTTCTCTTGACTTGATTTTTGGTCCGGGGACATGTAGGACGCAGACAAAACTCCTGAGAAAAAAGGGTCTCCAAAGGCCGAAGGCACCCAGTAGGGCGGTGAGGATGGAAGATGTCTCCAAACCATTGGAGTGAGAGATTGGCAGCTGTGAGACAGTTGAGCTGTTTCAGTCAGATGGAAGTGGTAAAGCGAGGTTAGGTGAAGCCGGTGTGAGCTGTCCTCATGGCTTCCTTACTCTTCCTGTACTGTTCTCAGGGACTGAAGTGCAATGGTCATTCTTACCGCTATCATGAGATCCAGTGAGTAGTTCACTCCTGGTAAAGCAAAATGCAAATAGCATGAAAAGTAATTTTCTAAGTTTCCATTCCTCTTCTGCAGCGTGTACAGCATGAGCAGTTAAGACTAACTCTCTGCTGGTGTGGACAGCTCTGATTTCCCCCCGCCGTGCATGCAGCTCTGTCCTGCCATCCAGGTGGACTCTGCTCTGCCTCCAGGAGTAAAGGCAGGAAGCAAAAGTGAGAGGGGGAGCCTAGACGCTGCAGCTGACAGAAGGATGGGGGCAGCAGCTGCCAGGTGGGAACTCAGCGGCCACATGTTAGCCCCTTGGGAGCTGCAAGTGGGACAGCGCTATCATTAGGTATGAAATGATTTTTCAGTGTAGCGGCTCAAACGAAGCCCAGTGCTGTAAAAGGCACATTGCATAGCCTTACTCAGGCAAATGCACATAATTGCACTTGATGAAGTGTATCAATATTTTTAGTGAACTGTTGCGTGAAGTACTTAAACAGATATTGAGATTGTCTTGCATATTGTTGTGCCGTATGCAGCCTATATTTCCTGACAAAGAGCTGGTGGATAGATTCTGAGATATTAGCAACCTCTGAACATAATAACATACGTTTTGTGGGGTATTCTGTAAGATTTTGGAATTCATCCTATTTTTGAAACATGGATGTATAGAGGGTTCATAGATAGTTACTTGACGGGGAGCAAGGATTCAGCTGAAGAAAGCATTAAGAAAAGGAAAGATTAAGAATGGAATCTATATGAGAATTTTCTTCCAATGGTCATTTTGGGGATTATAAATTAGAACAGTTAAATCTGGGGCTCATTTTAATCAGTAACACTCTATTAAATATAGAAAGCCAAGGCTTTTGAGATGGAACAATTATTTCTATTTAAATCCAGCATCTTTCACTGTGAATCATACGGTCAAAGTCTGATGTACAACATACTGTTAAATTACATAGTACAATTTTTTTCCTATCCATGTACTTCTGGATTTATATAATGGCGCAGAAGCTAAAAGGCATATCCATAGCCCTAAGTGCCTTTAACATAACTTAAAAATACATAAAAAATCATGCCCCCAAAGCATATCTTATTGAGATAACTTTTCTTAGATCTTCAGTGAAACTTAAATAATATGATCTTTATAACTATAAATAATAGTATAAAATTCAACAAAAAGACATTTTAGGGCAGCATATGCATGAAGAATTTTCCTGGCAAAGACCATATAGACCGTAAAATCAGCTACGAAAGAGGTGGCAAAACCCCATTATGCTGGGACACTTAAGGCAGGAAATTACTCCAGCTGCCATGAATCTTAGATGGAACTTGACAGAAAATAAAGCACATCTCTCCATGCACTATAAGTGCTGAGGGAGCACTGAGCGCCACCAGGTTGGAGGAATAAAAAGGAACTAAGACAATATCTAAAATGGAAGAATGGAGCAGTCAAAAGTCCCACCAGAGCTGAAGTTCCCTAGAATATGGAGGGGAAGTAGCAATCATTTAAACGGTGTTCAGTACAAATGATAAATGTCAGCAAAAAAGGAAAACAGAAGCCATGTTTATTTCTGACGTTAGCTAGTTTCGAGACACGTGATGCATTTGATAGTTTTCAGCTAGATCTACCAGAGAAACCACAAAGCTGATTTAAAGAATGTTTGAGGAGTACTGGCATTGACCGCCGTTAAAAAATGAAACATATAAATGACATTTTTAATCATAGGGGATGAAAAAGAAGGTAGAACCATATGGTCTAGTCTAAGGCTGAAGGACCATTGTTGTGATTTTGTAAGGCTAACTGAGGGCAATGCCTGCATGCTGGCAAATTTGTCTTACGGCCAGGCATAGGTGACACATAGGTGGGAATGGGGGAGCACGTGCCCGCCTTAACAGGGCCTTCCCCACTGTCGATGCCGACAGCAGCTTCTGCGGGTGTTTGGGGTACTTGGTCCCCCGGCAGCACTTCTAGTTTCCAGGCTTGGTGATTGGCTGCTGAGGAACCCCCTCTCCCATCCAGACTCAGGAGGCACCAGCTGCCCATGCCTCCAGAGGTTACACACGTGGAGTTAGAATGAGTGGGTGGGCACGTTCCTCGAGCTACCACCAGGCAACAGCACAAGGCAATGTAGACAAGCACTAGGTCTCTCTGAAAAGAGACTGGGTTATGATTAAAATCTTGGACAAAGTCCAGGTCGACGTGACCCAGAAGAAAGCACTAGCAAAGCAAATTGAAATTTGCCAGGAAAAAGAAATTTACAGAGAATGGACTGGCCTCAGACAGCATAGCCACTATTGAAGACTCCAAAAACACTACAAGCAAATAGAATCAAGGCATAAAAGCATATGGAGCTCAAAGTCTCGCTCCAGCACAAAACAGCATGTGGAGCTGAACAATTGGTGGTAATCAGTCTAAGCCAGAACAATGGACAACATATGGGCAAAAAAGGCAAGCAGTGCAATAGCTTGGAGAGCTGGCACGCACCAGCAATGTTTGTGGCATGGACAGAGGCAATGACTGCATCATTAGTACAGAGGAAATCTTCAAAGGAACAACGGGCAACATTTCAGCAGAAAATCAATGCACTATCAATCTGCAAGTGACTAGGAAGCCTATCAGTTTTAAGCTGGGTTCTGGCACATAAGTCAATATGCTACCCGAAACTGTTGTGAGCCCGAAAAGTAAATTTCAAGCACGAAGGGAAACTCTTAAGTTTACAGCGGTGAGCTTATTTTCATTAAAGGCACACATAAACTAAAACATACAATTTGTAATGGTAGCACACTAAAACAAAGCTCCCATCTTAGGTTACAATTGCGTCAAGGCTTTGTCCCTGTTAGGGGGGCGCGCTCATTACTGAGGGCCCCAGGAAGAAAACCAGTTGAGGAAGAGTTTGAAGATATGAGGTTTCCTTTGGCAGAAGGTAAAAGAGGTGCTGGATAAGGTCATACATCTGGAATCCTGTAATTGTGTAGGTGCCCTACTGAGAAAAACTATACGTCCAGCCAGGAAGTGTGCAGAAGCTGGGGGTGGGTGCAGTGGTGCAGCCACAGCCCGCTTTGATTCCTGGTCCACCCAAAATTTAAAATCAGCTGCCTGGCAGTGGCAGCAGCATTCCTATTCAGGCAACGGTGAGGGACTCAGTCGACTTCTACGGCTCAGTATGATGGACATGACTCCTTCTAAACGTGTCATTTTGAATGGTCTTGATGTTCCACTAACCAGACTATCCTTTCGTCTGCTATCTGTTAGGTGCTCCGGAGCATGTAATTCCTATTTTACAGCCTTTCAGACTGTTTCTAAAACTAGCTAAAAACATTAACCTGGGTGTAGAAACATTACCTTAGGTTAACTTCAGCTTGGGTGTGGAAATAACTTTCAATAAAGCATTGCACTGTCAACATGCTTAAGAAGGCTAGACTTTGTTTTGGGAATCTGAAAGAGAGGTAGGTTTACTTCTTATGGTACCAGGATTAAAGAAAGAACATCTTTTGATTATTTTTGCCTGGTTTGATTTTTTTTTTGTACATATGACATAGCAGGATAATGCACATTTCATTGAAATTGTATTTGTTTTTGCTTCAATTTTAAACTGAATAATGCAACCCTAAACCCCAGGCATATTAGTAAAGCTTCTAGTTTCTTTTTACTAGAACATGTTATATTTTGTTCCTTGTGGTGATGCACCACCCCACCTGTACTCCCCTTTTCAAAATCCTAGATCCACCCATGCATCCAGGACCCCACTGAGGAAACATGTTTCTGCCAACTTCCATATGAGGTGTGCTTCTTACCCAAGGTGTTTTCATCAGATATAATACAATATATTTTATATAGTAAAGAGGATACTACAAGTTACACAGCTGATATTTTGTGTTAGGTAAAAACAGCAGAAGAACAATTTTGCATAAATTTGTACTATACATAAGGAGATATACCAAATGATCACAGTAAGGTTGACCATTATCACTTGGCTTTCTCCACTGCTTGAGGAAGAAGGATAAAGCCTCCTAGCAATAGTGACCCATGCAGGAAAATGAGTTTTTTACCTAACTACCAGAATCCTCAGTGTGTAAATGCTGCAGTACAGGACGCTCAATGGACATGGGATACAAACCTTAATATAGTGGTTGAGAAGGGACTGTTACAACACCCAACCCTGAGGTAATGGGATGGTAAAAGCAAAACAGAAAGGTTCAGAGATACTTCAGGGCTCTTTCAATTGTATGATCAAAACTGGAGTGTCTTTGGCTTCAAAGGTGTTAACAAAAAAAAAAAGTCCAGTGGCGGCAGCCTTGGTTTTAGTCTGTATTTATGCATGTATTTATGAGAAGTCAGTATGAAGTGAAACTCATCCCAGATTATTTCTTGTCATTTATTATTGGGGAGGAGGCATAGCACCATCCTTGTCAAGAATAAATACTTTTTTCTCTTTTTTTCCCCCAGTTAAATGTCTGATTTTGTAATGGAATACAGACCTGAGAGAGGATTTGTTGCTGCAGAAAAATTCCCTAGGGCAAGATCACAGCAGAGTGAAGTCCAGATATATATAGACTGTGCCTATTAATCTCCTGTGATAAAAAGCTGTCTGGTCTCAGAGGAAATGTGGATAGTGATTGCCAGAACTACGGATCAGGATAAGACCCTTCAGAAAGCATTTAGGGCTAATGGCACATTGTGGCCAAGATAGTATGTTTCCAGCCCGTATTATCATTTTAAGAGGGAGTTCATAGTTCTACAGGGGATTCTTTTTAAAGATACCAGGAGGCTAATCCTGAAGGCATTACACATGAATATGTTAAGCAGAAGGCACAGCAGAGTGGCACACTAGAGACTTGTTAAAAAGGTGTGTGAAGGTCATTTAGGGCCTGGAAAGTCAGAGAGAAGGGCTACAGATAAATTTTGTACTGGCCTTAAGTGAACAGCAGTACTGATGAAGCTGCCAAGGGTGAGTGCATATGGCAAACATACAGGCCACATCACACGCGTGAACCCGTTTGGTGGCACAGAAGAATTGCAAGGCTGGAAGGGGCTTGAAGGATCATCTGTTCCAGCTCCCTACATGAATGCAGGATGCACACAATTCCTATACCATCACGGACAAATACCTGGGACCAAAGCACGCAAAGATTTATTCATACTTACTGGAAAGAATATGTTGTTGTCTTAGACTATTATTCTCAAATTTTCGGAGATAGCTTTACTGGAGGATACTACAGATTAAGAGAGAGTTATGCTTTTCAAGTCCATTTTTGCTATACGTGATCTACCCAATAAATTTTATGAGCTAGAGTTTAATGGTATGAATCTAGGCAGTTTGCAATTATATTTGTAGTTAGATATATTACTTCTGGTCTGTATTATTATCAGTCCAATGGGTTACTGGAAAACAAAGGCTTAGGCACACACCTACTGAAGCACATTGTAGAGTGAGACTTTGATCCAGATCTAGCTCTGTTATATTACAAGAAGCATGGATTGTCATCACTGAAGCATGGGTTGTCATTTTCTGGTTTTTTGTTCAGTAGAATAAAGACAAAAAATGCTAGACACTGAAGGTACAGTCACAGTAGGTAGGGACCTGGAAACTGCCACTGCTTTAGGAACATGACATTGTTTTTCTCTGTTGAGAAACAATGGAAAGAAACATAAGTGCTGTCTCAGCATCAAAGTGTCGCTGTCTCAAAGTGTTATCTCAGCATCATAACAGGTAGTTTTTACTCTGCCCAAATATATTACAGAGGAGTAGTTGGCACCTTTGCCAAGTACCAGAAAAGAGGGATGCAACAGGTAGTTTTTACTTTGCCCAAATAGATTACAGAGGAATAGCTGGCACCTTTGCCAAATACTAGAAAGAAGGGAGCAACCTCCTGATGGCCACGTCACTGATATTTACAGCGCAAAACAGCAAAGACGCATTTTTAGAACGCAGTTAATCTGGCAGAAGTGTTTGTAACTGTGTATTCTAGATCAATGATGCTTTTTTTTAAGTGTTTAAGTTTTGGCTAGGAAAGGATGACGTGGTATTGGTGACTCTGCCTTTTTGGACTGAATGTATCAGACTGTCTAGGCAGGACACTGTCAAGCTCTTGTTCACAGACAAAGAAAGTGAACAGTTTTCTTGTAGGTTGAACTCATGACATCATATGTTTTTCCCATCTTGCATGTTTGGGAAGTGAATCAAATGACATCTAGTGTTATATTTCAGAAGATATCTGCTCATGATATTAAAACTTAAGTGTTTGCAATAATCTTAGCAACACTTGCTTTTTCCTGAAACAACAAATTGAATGAATGTATGTATGAATGAATGAATAAATGAATGAGGGATACTGTGTTGCATCACAGTTTAGAAAATGTAATTTTCCAAAAGAATATTCAAAAGTAACATCACACCAAAGGGTGATGGGGAACTATTTAAAACTAAAAGTATAAGACATTTCTGGTGGAGATCTGGCACCTCTGCCCTTGGTAGGTGTGATTTGTTTTTTGATTTTTTTAAAGCCCTCTTCCCCACATTTTAGAGCTCATATTAAATGATATACCAGTAAATAGTATAGTATATAGAAAAATAAAATATTAATAACTATAAATGGCCCATTTTATATTTCGTGTATCTACTTCACAGGAGTTATTGCACCAGTTAGTATCTGCACTGGTTAACATTAACCTAGTTGCATCTACCACTTAACAGCTATAGCAGAAAATGAAGCAGGATCAGTTTTCCATAAAATTAGGCAAGCTGACTTCTTTTCTTGGAATTCCTACTCTTGGTTTAGTAACGCAAATCAGTAAACCACGAGTGACTGAAGCTGCCACAAATCCTACACGCTGCTCGTGATCCCAATTCCCACTTCTAGCATCGGGACTAAAAGGGAAGGTAATTCTTAGCTTGATTATTATGTAAAACACACACACAAATTGGGGCCTTGTCTGCACTAGCATAATTACTCATTGCTGACAATAACTGCTACTTAACAGGCACAGCTGAACTGGTGCTGCATCTCACTTACCTGCCAGAATAGCCGAGAACCAAGCATGCTCTATAGTGTTTCAGAACCCCTATTTAAACCTGGCCGCTGGTTTGAACTTTGTTCGACGTTGCTTAAATTACGCCCATCACTGGCACCGCTTATAAGCAACACACCATTTTGCTTGTGTAGACATGCTTCAGTCAACAAAAAGCTTGGAAGCCTTCACTTGGTGTGTTTCAGGGAAAGCTCTGTGTCTCTGGCTATTTATTCTTACATACAAAATGTTCTTGGAAACCATTCCACATTGAGCAGTAGTTGAACCCATCTGTTCCTCTGAATTTTCATTCCATTCAGCCAGACTGTTTTAAAACCCATATTTGGTCATCGCACCAAAGCATAATCATGTATATTATTACAAAAAAAAAAGAAAAAAAAGGCAAAGAGAGCAAGTTGAACTAAAAGGGAAACAGGTAGTCATAAGTACAGTTCTACCCTGGTCATCAGTGTTAGCAGGTCCCACCCCCTTTTCTGTTGTCTGAGACAGTTAAAGCTTTTATGCTAAGTTTGGGTTTTTTTAAAACAGTTTTGTCAGAGATGCTCAGAGTTTCATATCGAAGGCTGATTTGACTCTAATAAAACAGGGTTGGTGAAGCTGACTCTGTCTCTGTCCCTCTGTGTGTGTGCATGTGAGATGAGGAGAATTCGAGGAACTCTAGTGCTTCTTACATGACAAATTTGCTTTAACTGGCTGACTGCAACTCACTGCATTCCTGCCGGTGCAAGGATTTGGTTGCCTTACTTAAAAGCAATGGTTGTCCATCTTTGGGTCCTATCTGTGCTGTCCCTAGAAGGATATCCCTGAGCATAACCCACCCACTCGCACAAACTTTCACCAAACCTGGATATCTGGTGGTGACGCTGCTCCAGAGGCATCCCTCTTGCAAGCTCCATCTCTGGTTGAGACATTCCCTGGGCATGCCCCGCTGCTTGGCTTCACTGCTGCACGAGTGCTTTTGGCACATGTGAATAGAGGAGGTGGTAGAGGCATGCTCTGCATTGCCTCTAGGGACATGCTGTTGATGGGCTGTAGACAATTTATTAGACTTTTGTATTCTTCCACATAGGATCCATGGCAACTGTGAAATCCTTAAGGGCTTCATATACTCTTCTCTATTTGGGGTACTTTGAGTTATTTAACTCAGTTGCCCGTTTGTTTTGTTATTGTAACGTGTTTTGGGGGGAGACACTGGTATTACGTGGAGCTGCTGAAAGTCATTCTTACTGAAGGGATAAACTGATCCTTCTCTACTACTCTAAAAGCAAGGCTTTCTGTCATTTCCAGAAGACAGCTGGGCTCAGGAGTCACCTGAATGCCTTCTGCAGCTTTGTTCTGTAACTGAAATGGAGCTCAGTAATCCTCATTTGAGAATGGTTTGTCCCCAGTTCTTAAGCACTTTATAATTTGCATTGTGCATCCTTTTTAGTAGTTCAAAGTTCAGTGCCTGGTATTTGATACATTTTGAAGATCAGGACCAGGATTTTAAATAGATCTCCAAAATGGAAAGGTAGTAACATCAGTGTAATTGGAGTAGCAAAAAACCCCCACCCTCAGAAACTGAAACATGTTCTAAGACTTTCTGGTGATACTACATTAATAAGGTATATGTCATTAATGGCTATCAAGGATGCTGTTTTTAAATGATTCTCTCCCCCGCTTCTGTTCTAAGTAGAACATGTTCAAGAGCTTGTTATTTTTATAAACAGAAATAAATATCACAGCATGCGCACACTTACCAACTAATTTATGCAATGCTAATTTGAACGTTGGTGTCGTTTTTGAGCCCAAAGGGAGATGGCCATGGCTAAGGTGCTAGATGGCTCTTAATCAGCTGTTTTCCAGCTGAACTTACTGAAAAAAGTATTGCAGAGCAACAGTATACAGGTTGTTAGAAATTGTTCTTTTAAAGAAGCTGTAGGTATGCACTTATTTGAAGAATGAGTGGATAGGTTATCTAAGATAGCTTTTTCTTTGTGGCTAATAAAGTTCACAAGACTAGGAGCAGTGGCCTCAAACTGCAGTAGAGGGAATTTACACTGGAGGTTAGGAGAAACTTTCTGACTATGGGAGTAGCCAAACATTGGAACAGACTACTTAGAGAAGTTGTAGGATCTCCATCCATTGACATTTTCAAAAGCAGGTTAGACAGACTTGGCTGAGATGGTTTAGTCAGGGATAATCCTGCCCTGAGCCGAGAGCTGGACCTGATGATCTCGTGGCCCTTTCCAGTCCTGCTTTCCTATGATCCTGTATAATGGTGTTGGATACAATTTTATATTCATAGCTCTGGATATTAGATTTTACATTTGACGTAGGTATGGTGGCATTTATAAAACAACGTCTTGGAGAAATATAATGCTGTTCACATGCATAAGCATTACAGTTACAGGTGGTTCAGTGTACAAAAAAAGTCTCTTTCCCTAAAAATTTGATTCAAGGTTGAGATACTACAATGGGGGTATTAATGGACAATACAGATCTACAGACGGCAGTTACACTATCCAGTCTCTGTGCCCAATCACACTGATAGCTGTATATGTTATGCTTCCTACTATAGAGTGTCCATCTAAGTCTATTTTGCGAGTACTTGAGTACTCTGGCCAGTACAAATTGTTTTACAACTGGATCATTAGGCTAGCTAATTGACTTCCAGTTAGAAGTGTTTCCTAAAAATCTGGTTTCCCATTTTGAAGAACTTTGTAGCTGGAGCATTTACAGTCTTAAAATCTGAAGGCTGCATCCAGACGAGCGCAAACGTTTGGTTTCCTGGGGACAACTAGCAGTGGGACACCTTGTCCTTGGGGATTGCCAATGCCATGCACCCTCTAGCACACTGCAGACTACCTTGGGTGAGGTAGGGGAGGCTGAGGCCAGCAAACGTGCTGGCCCCAGCAGCCTTACCTGGGGTCCTGGGGGCCAGGAAAGCTGCAGCTGTGTTGCTTCTGGCTGGCAGCTGGACCATGGCTCTGGACGGCTAGTCTCCAGTTTTGGACAGTGCATGCTGCCTTCACATTCAACACCCCACTTCTTTTTCTGCACAAGTTATTTTGACCTCCGGATTACCAGGGGTCGCCCCGCACTGCCCGCAGCGCAAGGTAGCAGCGTGGGAAATGCCTGAATGTGTGGTGTGTGGCACAGCAAATGGGTCTATGGCACCACATACCACTTGACCGCGTTTGCCTAGATGCGACCTAAGAATTCAACACCCTCCCCCGCCCTCCCCAAAACTGCACTCTCATTTCCTTATCTCACTTCAGGTGTTCAAGAAGTGACGGCATGATGTTATGATCAAAATGCCACTGTTATTTCAACAGCGACTGCAGAGTACTGAATAAAAACAGATTTTCCTTTTCCCTTCTGGGCAAACAGCTGGCTTCAAATCCTGCTGATGGGCACTAATTAGGTTAGCAGCAATGTTTCCACTGTAATGAGCCTAATGTATTCTCAGGTGCTTGAAAAGTATTCTTTTTTTTTTTTTCTGAAGTAAGGCTTAGAACTAGGCAAGATCGGGGCTCATCAGTGCTACGCGCTGTTCAGATGCATAGTAAGGGACAGGCTCTCCTTTTAAGAACTTACAGCCTAAAGGGACAAAACGAGGATAGGGAGCGGAAAAGCAGGCACAAAGGAGAGAAATGAGGTTTCTGAGGATATTTGCAGAGTAGGGAACAGAACACAGGACTCCAACTCCAGTTCTCGATCTATCTCCTGAGCTTCAGTGTCTCTGTAAGATAATATAATATAAAACACCATGCGGGGACACACTGATCATATTGGGAAACTGATGAGTATGGAAACGAGGTGCCTTAGAGAGTCAAAATATCAGCCCCATCCTGCAAGCGCTGAGGTATGTGAATAAAGTTACTTGTGTAAAGAAGGGTCTGCAGAATTAGCCCTGCTTTTGAAGGTCGTAGTGACTGGAGAATTAGTTTTATTTAAACAAGTGGTGTCTGATTCTCTACCGCCCTGTGCATCTTCTCGTTGTTCACACATATGCAAAGGTGGTGCAAAATGCTAAGGTTTGATTTGGTAGGACTTTAACTCAGTTTATGCTCATTCTGATAAAATGTAAAGGCCAACGGCCCCACAGTCAGCACGACACAGAATGAAGCCCAGGACTTTTAATCTGGGGGCCAGCTTCCATCCTTTAGAGGTTTTTCTAAATGTGGTGTTTCTTTGCATATGCTAGTGACCTTGAAATGCTGTGGTATCTCACTTTAATCCCAGCGCTCTTTGTTTATGCTGAGTGTCAAGTCATGCTTATCACTGAAATTCCCACCAGCTCCTTGAAGTTCATGTTCAAACATAATGTAACTTCTGATGCCAATAACCCCTGTACTCAGAGCTGGATTTGACAGTCCTGATGAAGGACATGCAAACACACTTGATATTTCAGTCAGGAGTAAGAAGCATTAGTACAGATGGCACACGCCTCAATTTGCTAAGCCCGGCTCCAAATTATTTTATTGTGTTTTATGAGCACTAAACAGTTTTGTTCATAAGCCACTGAGGTGCTGCACAAGCAGTTAACAAAAACACAATTAAGCTATCAAAGTCAACATCTTTTAATACGTAGAAAAGTTTAGTTGCAAGAGCCAAACATTCCACCAATCAGGAGAGAGGAACTCCTTCAGCTTTCAGGAGTATTTCTTCTGTCCCTGTCTACTAGCCGCTAATTCATGCCATCCATCTCCAGCGGTTAATTTTAAGCTTGATCTAAGCCCATGGAGAACTCTCATTAAAGTAAAAAAAAACTTCCACTGAACGGGAATACCTGTACAATTGGTTAATACAGTCTAATGACTTCCAGTGGGCCTGGTTCTGCTCTCTATTGGTGTATATGTAAGGTCTTTACACACACCAACATTGTCACAAGCTGATTAATTTATTCCGGACTTCTGATAGTGTTACACAGATTTAGATAATGGCCTAGTGTCCAATGTCTGGAGTGCCCAAGGCCTGCCAGGGCCCATCTCTCCCACTTAGGCAGCGGGCTCCCTCCATGTCCCCTCCTGCTGTCCTGTGCCACCCCCAAGGGTGGGGCAGGACGCAGAAGCTGGAGTAGGAAGGGGGAGCCTGGAGACCCTGGCAGCAGTAATAGTGATGGTGGGAGCTCATGGACTAGGTTTTAACCCCTTACAGCCTGCACGCAGCCCATAGGCCACCAGTTGAACAGCCCTGGTTTTCATACATGGTAGTCCCTTAAGCCTGACATCTGAGAGTGGGGAGCGTTTAAATTATATGCAGTGTCCAGTATTTGTCTGCTCTACATCTAATACAACAGAAACTTGGTTTCTCCGTGAGCTGGCATACGGTGACTGTTGTGCTGTTTGCGATGCCTGTTGACATTGAAACGGTTTTGCATGGCTTTAGTTTGATATGAGAACAGCTTGGTGGTGGTGCTGGTTGTGTATAATGGCTAAAAGAATTTAAATTAGTCAGGACCTAGGAACTGAAGTTGTTTTTTCCTGCCTGGTTTTCTGTTCAACGATTTGTTCTTTTATAAGATGGAGGCAAAGATATTAAATCTAGTGGTGTTGGTTTAGTGATGTTGGTCATAATGTACTATGAGGAGAAGGATAATTGGAGCTTAGGGTAAATGGAATGGTTTCTGATAATTTGTCTACATAACTCAACAAACACTGTAATGATTGTATTAGAGAGGAAACGGTGGTATCTCAGATATACTGGTTTTGTATGGAACTGCTGTCTACATCTTATCAGTGTCTCAGCTGATGGTGCTGAAAAAGACAATGACCTGGAAGGTCTGCTTTACATTAGACGTGCCTTCCTCCAGGATGCATTGATGAAGACCTAGGATGGACCCAGGGGAGAAGGGCTGTGTCCTGCTGAAAAATGCAAAGGACAGTCCTCAAACTTCCATGCTATTTTTTTTAGGAGCTTTGATATCCTGAGTGGGCTAGACTTTTGGTGAGACTCAGCTGAAGTGCTAAGGCATGGTAGAAGCAGGTCACATGAAAGGCGGCCACTAAGGATAGTGAGATGGCATGCGAAACAGGTGGCAGGCCACAAGTTGGCACTGCACAGATGGACCCTGAGAGCAGTCTAAAGCTCCCTGAAAAAACACTTTCTCTTCTTAAGGGCACAATTCCAGTTTTCTGTAACTTAATTGTGGTGCTTTATTGTCTTGACCATCTGTTTTGGATGTATTTGGTCCGACTCCAGAAGATTGAAAGCCAGGGTTGTAACTCCACGATTCTCAAAGCTTTGGCGTTTAATGTGGCAGAAATAAAAGGGAGTTCTGTAGGTAAAACGAATGCAATTCATTGTAAATCTACACTTTGGTACATAAAACACTATGCATTTTCTAAAAAAAAAACCAAAACAAAAAAAGGGCAATTGACTGCTACCAACAGAGCATTTTATAGTCTCCAAAAAACAAACAAACAAGCCCACCACATAACTCTCCTATTACTGACGTGGCTCTTTCACATCTCTGCTTGACAAGGATTCATGAGTTTGCTTCAATGACATTGACTCAGCCCCAGCAGGAGCTTGAATTTAATTGCACCGTGTAGCAAAGAGCCCAACACAATAAAGCCAGATGAGTACTAAATACAAATCCATGGTCTTCTTACCTTTAAAACTGCAGCATCTACAATGGTAATGGGCAAGATTTTTAAAGCATTTAAGAAAACTGATTACTGTACTTCTAATTTTAGTTGGAGAAGAGAGGACTAGTGGGAAATGCTTTACTTACTGTTTCTGCGTAGTCCTAATGCTTAATTTATTTCTTGTTTCTTGGGATTGCTAGATTTTACAGAATTTTTTTAGAAGTACACTCAAATATTGCTGTATTAAAATAGATGCTTTTTTAAAAATCTGTTTTGCTTTCTTTTGTTTCTTAAAAGAAAAAATAGCATATCCACACACACATTTAGAATCATTATATACCCACTTTGAATGTTGGATAGCATACTGATATATTTAAGTTATGGGCCCTCCTGTTGAAAGGCCTCTGGGCACCTTTTGGTATATCAACACAGTTTACAATTTAAAAAAAGACAACACGCTGAGATGAATGCCCAAGTAGCAACAAAATCTGTGAAACACCAGAGGAAGCAAAAGCATCTGACCAAGCACTATGTGCAACCAACATGAAATGAGAAAGGAATCAAGAAGCAGTGCTGTGACAGCTTCTATGCATGCCTATTAATGTCAAGGGGAAAGAGTCTTCCAGTGGCAAACACCTAGAAGGGAGAAATGCTGGCCTGCCGTGTTCTCGAGATTGTAAAATAATGATTTTCTTATTGTGTTGTACCCTCCTCTTATTGTGTTGAGAACCTCTTTCCTCAGATGGAAGTGTATATGGCAAAGCAAACGAGTGTTGCGACCAAATCAAGACAGGTATATAATGAAATGATGCAGAAGATTGGCAGCTAAACACCACCTTCTTAATGCTTCCTATTTCTCTTCCCCGGCTCAATTATTAGCCAAGGGAATTATAGAGGCAAAACTGTGTGAAGTCCATTCAGAACCTAAATTATCTGGCATAATAGAAATTCTGCAGCAGTTTCATATTAACTAAAAAAGAACAGCTCTATCCAGAAACAAATTTAATTTCATTAAGTGTTTCATGGGTTTGAAGTTTCTTTTCATTCTGCATTTGCAAGAAAGCCGGAGTCAGAGTTCAGAGTATCTCTTGCTCACCAGATTTGCTCCTCTGGACCTCAGAGACCTACCGATAATAGTGTGTTGAAACAGATACGTTTCAACTAAGAAGTGACTTTGACAGGAAAAGTTTTTTTTTAATTCTCCCCAACCCCCAAGTAGTTCTACTAAGAAAGAACGAGGGATTTAATGTATCAGACCGCTACTACAGTCATCTCTCTGGTTTATTCTTATTTTGAAAATTAGGTTACATCATGCCATCGCACTTACTCTTCCGTTTTCAATGCACTGTAGGTTTTAGGCTTTGCATGCCTACCACCATAGTAGAAATTGTTAGTAAAAGCAGCTGGGCAATTGGGATTTTTGGCATCTTAGGCCAAAAAAAAGGAGGCAGTTTGGGATGGAAGGACAATTTGCATTAGATGGATGTTTCTGTTTAAATTAATCAAAAGTGGTAGCATATTGATATTTAAATGGTCATGTTCTGATTTCACAGATAACAAGCCATTGAGATGAACAGAGTAGTTGATACTTCTGTGTGAATATGGCAGAGCTGTCAACAGAAGCATGCGGCACTGCATCCATTTACATGATTTCTAGGTTATCTTTATAAACACAAGGGCTAGAAATATGTGGCCCTTAACATGGCAACAAAGGATGGGCTCCATGACAGATTCTGTGGACAAGGAGTTTTGGAACAAATGACTTTTTTATTGTCAATTTCTGCCCGAGTCACTTTCCAAAAAGGTTTGATGAAAAACATTTACTCCCTTTGTGAAGCCCATTCCCCTGGTCTGTTGTATAATTCATAGAATTATAGAAAATTAGGGTTGGATGGACCTTAGAAGATCATCTAGTCCAGCCCCCTGCTCAAAGCTGCTGTTGAACTTGAAGAGCACTTAGTTACACCCTTCGCTCCCTTCATGATCTCACTGGGACAGAAATCCTTGCAGTACACCAAATATTCAATACTGCGTATTCCTGTACAGGTGAACACAAATCTAAGAACTTTTTTATGTGTAGTGAAGGAAGGTAGCAGGAAATCATTTAAGATGCAGGCAAAGCAGTATGAGACTCAGTGTCCCCAGTATGCAGACAAAACATAGCTTTTCTAAAGAGGACATAAAGCAACATCTGCTATGGATAAAAAATGTTAAAACAGCATGCTGATTGCTTGATAAATTGTACCTCAGAGTCTTGAAAGAGCAGGTTGAAGAGATCTTCTGGAATACCAAAAAAACTCCAGAAGACTGGAGGACTACTAACGTTATGGTGCTGCTGAAAAATAATAGCAATGATAGGCTAGCTGAGTCTGACATCTGATCTGGGCAAAATAATGGAAAAGGTGATGCATGCTATTCAGCATTTTCTCAGTGACCTGGAAGTAAATAGAATAAGATCTGTCCTCAACCCAAAGGTCTGCAGGGTGATAGATAGTGAGGAGAATAAGGCACTTATTGAGCAATCTCCATCACTTGGTAACTACAGCCATTCAGACAGAATGCATTTAAACACAGAAGGGAGGACTATATTTTGAAAAGCAATGAAGTGATCTAGGCTTCGTAAGGGAAAAGGAGCTCAGTCTGGGCTACTGGTGCCATGGTGTAGCAAAGTGAGGCCCAAGCAATACACAAATGTACAAATGTAGAGTTAAGGAGTAGAAATGGGAAGGCAACAGTGATACTGCAATATTGGGTAAAGTCCTGGTATTCATGGTGTTTTAAAAAGGTTGGAATGAAGAAGTCAGGGCCTTGTCCAGTAAGACTTAATGCATGGGCCAAGTACAAGGCTGTGCTATGCTGACACACCACGTGCAGGTTACACATGTGTTAGCTTCTGAACTGGAAGAAGTGTGTAGTTACTTACTGACCCATGTTTACTTGCACATGGGCACTTCTGTGTGGCTCCCAGTTTAGGAGTAAGTACACACAGACCATGTATGGTGTGCCTCAGCATTTTGGTCAGGGCCAAATTAATGCATAGGCACCTAGGCACATGCCTAGGGCTCTAAGCAAAAAAGGGACCCAGTTGCACTTATTTATATATTACAATTATCAAGTGAAAAAAGTAGGGGCCCGTGTGTTTGCCTAGGGCCCGCTAAATGGTCAGTCTGGTCCTGATGGTGGCATCCAGTCTCTGTAGAGTAATACCTTGCTCTGTATAGGTAAAGCCTTGGAGACCCCAGTCTGTTCACTGAGTCAAAAGGATAACAGTGACCTGGTTAGAGTGTGTAAGTACTTCCATGGTTCAACCAGGGACTAATAGGATCTTTAATCTATCAAAGGAAGGCAAGTAGTGAACCAGTGGTAGAAGCTGAAGCCAGAGTAAGTCAAGTTAGGCACAGATTTTTTTGCAATGAGGATGTTTAGTAACTTAGCAAACTGCTAAGGGAAGTGGTGGGTCCTCCATGTCTTGTAGTTCAAAACGAGCCTGGGTGCCTTTTTGGAAGATGTACTTTGGCAAAACGCCTATTATTGGGCACAATATAGGGGTAACAGGGTGCATTTCTATGGCCTATGCTATATAAGAAGTCAGAATAGATGGTTTCATTAATTGCTTTGCCTTTAAGCTCTGTCAGTCTGTGAGCCTTCTTTATTCTAGGGGTTATAGATGACTTAGCTGACTCAGGGTATGTACAAGCATTACCTTTAGAGCTCTCTAATCGAGTTTAGGATGATCTAAAAGGCTGAGCAGGCAAGTGTTTACAGGGCTTAAATAGCTGTAAAAATAGTACCCTCAATTTAAAATTAGTTTACCTCTAAAATGGGTTTACCTGGCCTAGTGAACATCTGCATGCATTCATAGCACAGCCCTGGGGCTGGGGAAGCCCAGCCACTCACCACAGCCCTGGTGCTATGGTATTTTAACCCTCTCCCCCAGTGCTGATCTAGCTATTTTTACACTGCCCTCCCCCAGACCCACACAGCCCCCTACCATGGACCTGCTAGCTCCTCCCCACCCTCCAGTTCACTTCCCACTGACTTACCTTCAGGTGCCTGCTCATAGCTGAACCTGGCTTGAATTTAGGTGGCTCAAAGAAAGCCAGCTAACTTAAATACTTAAATACTTCTAAATTTAAATACTTAAATAGTGGGTCATTTAAATACTTCTTTGCACCATCAATTGATTGGCTTGTTTAGTGTTGTGCAGGGATTGGGGCAAGCATGATGATGAGTTGACTGATGTTCAACTCAAATTTGATGGGCAGCAACTATGTACCATCCTATCTTGACCCACATGTTAACTTAAATGAATGACTCAAAAAAGATGGGAGAGGGTTTTTTTTGCTCATTCTAAACTAAGAGTTTACTTATATTGTGCTTTTTTTCCCCAGATGGATGAATAGTGGCCAAGATTTACATTTCTCTTTTTTTCATTGAATTTGGCCAAACATATGCAAACTTGCCTTTCAGATACATGAATGTGTACTGTGATCTAGTGAAAGAGGCTTATAAAATCACATTACTATACTACATTGTACACATGCTGTATTTTGAGACCATTTACAGACTTCAGAGGACACAGAACGCTGTGGCCTACTTATTTAAAAGAGCTTTTTTACAGGGAGCACACGACGCCTATACTCCGGCATCTGTAGTTTACTTCTGACTGCAGCAAGAAAAAGTTCATCTCAATCCTATGAAGTCCTTAAATACACTGTCTCTTGGCATTTCACATTACATGAAGGGCTCAACTTGATTGTCCTCTGATTTAGATGCAAAGAGGTTGGAGGATAAATGCTCCCAGGGTCCCTGACTTTTGGGACACTTCCATTCTGAGTTTGCCACTGCTCTGCTGAATAACCTCAGTCAAATTATTCAATCTCTTGGGGGGCACGTCTCTACCCGTATGGGAGTAATGAGATTTACCTCTTCCATGTTATGAGCCTTGAGGCCTAATTATGAACATCAGTGGTAACAATAATAGCAACACCAGTGATACATCTGGAGAGATCTCATAGCTCTATGTAGATTTAGATATGTTGTATAGTCATTCCAGCTACTGTTCAACTGAGGGTGCTTTTACAGGTTATCTTTAAGCAATTCTAGATCCAGAATCATAGGCGATGTTAAATTTACAACACTTCCAGTGGAGTTGCAGGTTAAAGCTTAATGGGGTCTCTGACTTGCACCCCTGTGAGCAGGGTATGGCCAGGAGCCAGGACTCTAGCCCTCCTCTGGGAGCAGAGCCCTGGGTGTTAAGCACAGCAAGAGCCCGGACCCCGGGGAAGCAAGCATCCCAAGGAAGCATACTTCCGCGGGCCACAGGCTTCATGCTCTTACCATAGTTGGTGCTAGGCAGCCTTTACCTTCTTCCTCTCACAGGAACGCTGGAGTTTGGCGAGGGAATCCATGCCCTGTCCCACCCCAGATTCTCTTGGCTAGGAGACAGCCACCCAGATGTGGGGCAAAGCCTTGGCCGTCTCAGAGGAGTGCTGCATTTCTGGCCCCCTGCCCAGATCAGGTCTCTTGGGGTCCTTGGAGCCAGCAGTATGGTATTGTGTGAGCTGGGATAAGAACTACTGGGCATGGGTGAGAGAATTGGGTTGGGGCCAGTACCATTCCCTAGGCAGTAGAGCTTGGGAGAGTGGAGAGTTTGTCAGGGATAGAAGGGCTGAGAGCTGTGGGATGTTGGGTGACTGCCAATTGGTCACTTTATCTGCATGTAGCAGACTAACGATACCCTAGCTCGAAGTAGGTGGAACAGCTCAATGATAACCCACAGTCAAATTGGCGTACTTTAAGATGTTTAAAAGGTACTTAGCAGAGTTTAACACCCTTAATGCATGGATGCTTCTGTTTTAATTGCCTTTACAATGGTTTAAGGGTAACCTCTAACACCACCCTATTACACAAATCCCAGTAGCATTGGAGAGGGCATGGTCATACATTAGCTGAATTACGAGTCCTAGCACCTTGTATATGATTTGATCCTGCAAGATGCTGAGCGCACAGACCCCTGACTAACGTTTCTTTGATCAATTCCATGCAGAATGGTTGGTGGTAATGAACTATATCATCATGCTTTTTGTATCTGTTCAATAAGTCCTTCTTCTGCATTGCATCAAATATTAACTATTTGTCTTTATTTTAAAGGCCCTTCACAGTTTATTTACACACTACCCTCCTTTCTTATGCAGGGTGATGTTGACTCTTCCCTCAAATTGGCCTACGATGCCAGCTCCATTGCTACTTGTTCTATATTCAAGTACTTTCATGCTTTGCTTTGTGCTGTCTCTGGTGCTGTTTATAAATGTCTACAAACCTACCTCATTATCCTCCTTCAAAAGCCTCCTTGAAACCTTCCTCTGCTACAATGCTTATGAAAGCACAGACAGTGCTTAGCCCACTAAACATGCTATCATGCTGTTATTGTCATCTTGTATAGCTAAGGTCAGCACTATGCCTAGACTATAGCAGCCCTGGGGCACATTTTTAGTAATTGGGCCCCCCCTTTGCTGGAGATAATGATAATAATAAAAATTACCCTTTTTGGGTCCCCTTTCTGTCTGGCCCCTGGGTGGCCACCTGGTTTGCCCATGCCTGTGTGCAGACGTGCTTAAGGTCCTTGGTCTCTCTGTACCCATTGTCTCTTACACCTAGATTGTCACTTCTGTTTTTTAGCATAATGTAACAGGAGCAGTGCTCCGGGGTGGCCATGATGCCCTCTGGTGGCCACGCAGCTCCTGTCCTGCTCTGGCTCTAGGTACCCTCCCTTCCCTGCCTGCCATGGCTTGATGTTTAGTCATAGTATCATAGTATCATAGTATCTAGGGTCAGAAGGGACCTAGAGCAGGCCATCAAGTCTGACTCCCTGCCAATGGCAGGAACGAGTGCCAGGGTCACAGGATCCCAGCCAAGTACCTATCTAATCTACTCTTAAAGATGCCCAAGGTAGGAGCAAGAACAACTTCC
>JAGPOW010003316.1:187002299-187012976 GCA_030014935.1 Caiman crocodilus
TCCCCACCTCAGCCCACAGTTTGGTGTCATCAGCAAACTTGGATAGCTTGCTTTCCACCCCCTCGTCCAAGTCAGCGACGAAGATGTTGAACAGCGCAGTTCCAAGGACTGAACCCTGCGGGACCCCACTGCTCACATCTCTCCAGGTCAAGTACGACCCATCCACCACCACTCTCTGGGAGCGCTCTGTCAGCCAGTTTCTGACCCACTCAACCGTGCAGGGGTCAATACCACAGCTCCCCATCTTTTTAATGAGGATGGGGTGGGAGACCATGTCAAACGCCTTCCTGAAGTCTAAAAAGACTACGTCAACAGGGGCACCCGCATCCATGGCTTTGGTCACCTAGTCCTAGAAGGCGACCAGGTTGGTCTGACAGGACCTGCCCTTAACAAACCCGTGCTGGTTGCCCTTCAGCATATAGTCTCCTGCCAGTCCCTCACAGATATGGCACTTGAGAATTTTCTCAAATTGAGTCGATTTTGGAAAGGGAGGTTGCTTTCGATTGGAGCCAGAGCCAGAAGCAAAGCCACAGCCCTCTTCATGCAGCATGAACAACGTGTGCCTCTGGAGGCTGTGGGGGTATGGCAACTGCCGGCAGGTGGTGGTGGCGGTTTGGGTCAGGGGCATGGTGGCAGCAAGCGGTGAGCTCCCACAGGCGGCCACAGCGGTGTCGGCAGTGGGGAGCAGGGGTGGCGAGCACCAACCCGTGGTCAGCAACCACCCACAGACACCACCAGCAGTGTTGGCAGTGGCCGGCGAGGAGTGGAGGGGAGTGGTGAGTAGTGACTTCCTGCAGGTGCCTCCAGCACCGTTGGTGGCTCTTCTTTCAGGGGGTGCACTGCCAATCTCAGGAGGTGCACGTATACCCGCGTGCACCCCCTACACGTTGCCAGTGCCTTGCAGAACTCTTCCCTCTGTGGCTTTCCAGCCAAACTGACTGCCAGTGCCTTGGCTCAGGTCCTGGCTTATATGTGGCTCAAGCCCTGCCCACTTCCAGTTAAGTGGCTTGCTAGCCCTGGCACAGCTGCCACTCTCACTTCTAATGGGCTGCTTGTTGTCACTATCTCTTATAGCTGTGGCTCTATTGCTTCGGTAGGCTCTGTCCTAGCACAGCAAGAGGCACTCTCGGCTTCTGGCTGCTTATTCCTTTACAGCTAACCTTTATTTGGCTGCCTTAGTGCTATTTATTACTGTGTTTTTTTCTCTTAAAGTAACAGGAGCTGTAGGCTCCCTGTTACAGCATAACTTACTCATTTTCACCATTGGGTCTTCAGAGTTGCAAGAGTGGTTTGGATTCTATTCCCTTTTATGTATCAGCAGCGTAATTGGCTACTACATAATTTACCAATTGGTTAATTAGTGCACCTGTGCAAACAGTGATGCTGAATGTGTCACCTTTGCACTAGAAGACCTAGTTTTGTCTTGATTATGTGCCAGTAATAGAAAATGTGGTAATTTCCCTTTATTCCAGGAGAAAAACGCCTTCTGAGCCTTTCAAATTTTTGTTTCTTCATGCATTTTCAAACTTTAATTAACATTGTCATTGTATACAGCTGTATTCAGAAATAGTTCCCCCCTCCTTAATTTCTTATTTTTTTCCCCAAAACCCGAGCAATGGAAGCTTCATATTTTTTTTTTTTCAATTAAAAAGACTAGGAAGAAGTATACAACTCATCTTGATATTTCCAAGCCCAGTTTAAGATAGCTAAGCTGCTTGATTTGTTTTGTTAGCTATTATTTTGCTTATTAACTGAGGATAAATAGTGCAGGCTGACAACACATTTTAAACTCAACATTGAAAGGATTTTTGTACAGAGTCACTTTTCACAACTGACTCCTAATTCAAAATATAATAGAACTATTTGTGTGGGAGTGAGAAAGGGAATATTCAGTTTACTGAGATAGGAACAAATAGCTCTGTTTTGAAATAGTCTGATGCTTATTTTTAAACCCAATGTTTACTGCTCTTTAATGGATCAGTCCGTAGTCATTTTAAATATGTATTAGTTTGACACTGATAAATCATTTTTAATTATAGCTCTTTATTGGTACTTTGACTGTTTGGTAGCTGGGTATACAACACATAGAAAAGCTATCACTCTATTTCTGTTTCTATTTGTACATGTCTTGCTGCTATCTGTTGAGTGCATGTTCCTTTTCCCAACACATTATAATGAATATGTTGCTGAATAATTTTGTCATATGTTACTGGGTAATCCCAGCCAGGGTATTTGTGTTGTTGTTGTCTTTGTGCTATTATAGTGTTGGCTGGCACGTGGTTTGCTTTTGGGATGTTTGCTACTGACCTGTTTTGGCTCTACTAATCTTTGGAAGATATTGTTGTCACAGCTGCTCTGTTGTTTCCCCAGCTGGCAAAACAGTGCTCACCCTTGAAGCGAACTGCAAACTCTTGATTGAGCCCAAGATTTTACCCATTTTTTCTAGACCAACCAATCCTTTCAAGAAAATGCGGTAGTTAAATGACTATATCAGCAACATACAAAACGGGATGAACTTACCTCCTAAGATAATATTGAAAGCATAGCTTCTTTCAAAAGGTACCTAGAAGTATTGCTATAGAAAGAGATCATAATCTGATGGTGATAATTTAAAGCTATTATAAACTCTGCAACTGTCATTAACAATTAAAACTTACCACTGTATCTTGCATGGCATTATACTATTAATTAAGCAAACAGTAGAGTATGAAAGGTTTTGTTTTTGACTTGTAGACATTAACATTTTGTTTCAAATGACTTATTTCTGTTTTTACTTCCTCCGCCTGGGACATGTTCATTAGAGGTTTAATCTATGTTAAAACCTGAGCCATAAGAGTCACAAATAACCCTATGCAGAAAGGATCTCTAACCCAGAATATTATCAGAAACAGAACTTACTCTGCATAATACATTTAACAGAGTATTTTTAATCTTCAGTTAATTAATCCTCATAATTTCCCCTAGTGCAATGGGTTGATAGTACTCTTTCATTTAAAAGATGACCGGAAAACTAGGTAGAAGAAATAAGGGATTTGTGCAAGGAACCCTGGGGAGTCCGGGATAACATTGGTGTTCACTAGCCTGCCCATTCCTAACAGGGGTAGGGTGAGTGCTGAAACAACAGATAAGTCTAAACGCTTTCTTTCTTGAACTCTACAGTCATGTGACTTAAGTCTGGCTAGTAAGAGTTATGTACAGCAACACAATGGTTTGGGGTTAAATGTTGAATAGGAAATCTAGTGGTTGTTCTAATTTTAATTGATGCTGTGACCTACTTCCCTCCCTCCCTTCCCCTGCTAAAGTTCCATAGACATTTTCCAGCAAAGTCTCCTGTTAATTATAATTGCATTTACTTGTGCTGGGTCAGTTGCCATTTCCATTATATAAACTTAAAGTTTAGGGTTTTTTAAGTTCAGTTATTTTAAATCGCATGAGGGTAAAATCTGCCATTAGGGCCGGTAGCTTGATGAGGCTTTGTTCTCTCAACTCTGATGGCTTCTGACTTTTAAGCTCTTTATAGGGATATCTACAATTATTTTTTGGGTGCGGGGGTTCAGATATTTGGCCATTGGCAACATAAGCATATCTAGTTTCTCCTCCAGTCTCTGCTGCATCAGTGCTTGGGCTGCACACATTTGTTTCTTCGTGGGGCACAACAGAATTTATCCTTTAAACGGCAAAGAGTGTACCTAACAATTCCCTGAGGCTCTGATATGCTCAGGTAAATTTAATCAGTCTGAACTTCTAGTGAAAATAAGAGCCGAATTTGACCTAAGGTAATTATACAAATACCTGGGTCACAAATTCTAGGCTTTCAAAGATGGTACACCATAAAACCAAGCTTTGAATTCGTATTCTTTTTCCATTGGATGAGGAAGTTGGTTAATAGACAGTTGCCTCTTTTACCGTTGCAATGTCAATTAGCTTGCGTATTTGGGAAAGGAGACAGACTTTGGGTGTTGTTTGAGGACTTTTCTCTGTGGCTTATTGTTAAACAATTAGAGCCTTTTGGATAGGGTAGGATATACATCTAAAATAAATAAACCAACTAAATAATATATTTTAAGCATAGCTTGAAAGAACAATAAAATAAAATAAGGGGGGAAAAAAGCTCTAGCCAGGTTTTTCTGACAAAAGAAGACAAAAAGAAGAGCTGAGTGCATAGAACTGAGCCATAAGCTCAGACTCTGCCTACAAGCACCTAAGGCTGTCTAATCTTGCTACCTGAGGTAGGTCAAAATATCTGGCAGGGCAGTTGGCCAGGAGCTATCCAAGGAGCACACTGTGGCTAGAGAAAGTAATAGTAATTAACAGGTGCTACCAAATTAAGAATGAACCACTTGCATTGAGACTCCTTGGATTTCAGATAAGAAATACAAATCCTTGACCCTTTTTTTGCGATTTAAATTCTTATGGCCTCTATTTTTAAGGCTGCTGAGTCCCTTGATTAAATGTTAAATGTGGTTCTACATTAATCTATAGCTAGTTGCCTTGTGCTGCTGCATATATGTCACCCTTCACCCTTTGCAAAGCTATATTTCACCGATGGGGGAATGGTCTCTGCACCATAGGTTAGTTGTTTCTCTCATGGGATTGAGGTTTGTGTTGTATATTTTTAATCATGAATGAAAAGTGGCCCATATTAATGCAAAGCATACCCTTTCAAAGGAGACAAAGGATGAACCAACAACTTAGTTACGAAAATGTCTGTAGGGATCACTGAGATTTGTTTGAGGTTTTCTTTTTTTCCCCAATATTCATGACATACATATTTTGGCACTTAAATCTTATAAAATCAGATAATTGTTAACTTTTCTTTCCTTTTTATTATTTGTTCTATATTTAAGTTTAAACTTAACTCTGAATGAGGATATCAACATAAACATGACTTTATTCTGGGTATCCAATTTTGAGATCTCTCGAATTTCAAGATTATGACTTTTATGCACATTGCCGAAAAATCTCTGACTATAACGAGAGTTATGGGTACTCAGGAGATCCAAAATAGAGGCATTTAAATTAGAGGTTAGACATCAAATTTTGTCGATGGTCACTATACTGAAACAGTTAAGGTTTTGGACAGGTTATCATAGAATCCAAAACCCTAACTCAAAATTCTGAACTCAGTCTTTCTAATTGTGTCCCATCACCCATCTAAATTGTTGATGTTAAAAAAAAAATCTCGTTTAATTGTTATAAAAATAAAAGACTGTATTGTGTCTGGACTCTGTGTCCTGCTCCAACTCATGCTTTTGTTTGGTTTGGTTTTGCTTTGACTGGTTATAAGGAGGACTTTTCCCTGTGGCCACTTGAGACAGGACAAGAAGTAACATCCCTAAATTACAGCAAGGGAAATATTTTGAAGAACTTTCTAAAATGAGTATGGCCAAGCACTGGAACAGATTAACCAAAAGTGTGGTAGAATCTCCTTCCTGGAAGTTTTTGGACAGATACAGACTTTTACTGGTGTAAGTGATCAGAAACCAGTCTGTACCCATAACAGAACTGAACTTTGGCACACATAGACTGGTTTAAAAATGTCAGAACCCGGTCTAAGATTTTCCTTCCTCACCCACTGAAGGGTGAAGGTGTGTATTGTGAGCCTCCAATCTGAACTGCATCTAAACTTACAGAAAACTGCATAACTTTGACCAGTTCTGCCTCAGGCTTTTTTAATGTCTGTACCTAGCCTTAAAGAACAGGTTCGGGAAACACTTGGATGAAATGGTTTAGACAGGGATGCTGCTGCAGTGTGCAGTGGGTTAGAATAATGACCTCCTGAGGTCCTTTCCATTCCTACTTTTCTATTATTCTAATAGTCTACAATCAGGATAGTTCTGGCCATGTGGGATGACTAGATAAATTATTTCATTTCTTCATGTGAGTCAAAAAGCACTAGTGTAATCATTCCATTTGCTGTGGAAGGTTGGTGAGTTACTCTCGTGGAGGGTTGTTCAGAAAAAGTAATATGCCATTACTTAGGGAATAATCATGCACTGCAGTTACTCTGACTCCGTAAAATTATTTTACTTATATTTTTGTTTGGTTCAGTCCCACACTATAAAACCCAGTGTACAGAACTCTATTTTTGTCTTTGCTTCATACGTTATACGCGGAAGCCTTCAACACTTTAGAAGAGCACAGATAATGATGTGAGGTTGGGTTCTGTGAATATTATCTTTAATTTTGTTGGTAATATGCATTTCCCTATGGATAGCCCAAAGCCTTTTCTACTGTTGTCATGTGCTGTTTATAGGACACTTCCAGCTACTAATAGAATTGTTTTACTATGTTGTTCAAAAGGGTATTTCCCATGGTACAAGGATATCTTTGCAATAGAGAACTTGTTTTAAAAAACCTTGTGTGCCCTTTTTTCGATGTGTACAGAGAGAGTGGAGCTCTTCATTCACTTAAGGTCTTACGTAGTTTCCCATTTATTCAGTTTCATTAGTTGAGTTTAGCTCAACTAATATTTTTACATGCTTATTTTTCTTTCTGTTGTACATTCCTTTTAATATACAATTAGTACACGGCATAGAGATTTTTTAGAACAAAGAAAGAGTAGACAAAGACAATGCTTGTTCTACTTAGGTTCTTATATTAAGCTCATCACTATGATATCTGAGCTCCTGAGGTGGCAGATGCTTTTCTATGCTTTCATCTGAACCCCATTTTGTACACCAAGATGGCAACATCCTTATCTTAGGAAAAATATATTTGATAGCTCTTGTCGGATATGACTCACGTACTTGTTTTAAAAAGTATACCCATCAGTTGGCTTTCCTTGGCTCTGTAGATAAAAAAAGTTACTAAATTTAAACAATAAGATACTGTCAAATTTTCAAGTCACAAAAGACGCCTTTTTCGTGTTCGACATCCTCTGAGGCAAACATGTTCTTTAGTCCAACTCAGCAGTTAAAACAAACGCAACTGTTTTATTGTCTATTAAAAAATCAATCAATCAAGAAACAAACAACCTCCCCCCAGACAAACATGACAGCTATGACCTAAATATAAGCACAGCAATATATCTGTGTGTGTGTGTGTTTCACACCATTTCTATGTAGTAATGCTGCATTGGCTGAATTTACTTAGATGTTCCCACATACACATTAATTTGTAATGGATTCTCTGTACCTGAGTGCATGTATAGGTTTCCTTTGGCCTAAAGGAGTCCAAATGCTTTTTATCTGGCACAACACTGCAGCCTTGTACAATATATTCAGTGGTTCGTAGATGCATGAGTTGTCCAGTACAGCACATCCTGGAGTGCTGTGACTGGCTCTGTTTCAGTTCGAGGCTGGTTCATTGGTTTTCTACTCTTTAGAAACTTTCAGTGCTGTTTAGGAGACAGAAAGCTTCGCGCGCTCTGTACATGTCAAAAAAGGACATACAAGCTTTTCTTAAACAAGTTCTGCATTGCAAAGATATCCCTGAGTTTCTATTTGAAATAGTAACTCTTTCCTATATGAATTTTTCAACCAGAGCATCTTGATGATTTTATTTCCTGCAATCACGTTCTTGAGGTGAGCTTAGAAATTGTAGAGTTAAGGATATCTCATGTTCAATTAAAACTCTCCAGAACTTTTAGATCCAAACTATCAAATTAGGAAGACTGCCAGCTAAGCTCCTAATATACAAGCACCTGATAATAAAAATGCCTGATTTTTTTATGAGATGAGAAGCACCTCCAAACTCCATTGAAAGCGCACAGGAACAGGAACATGTTGGTTATTTGCTAGTTAGGTAACCAGAATTATAGATTTAGGAACGTTATGTTCTTTAGATCCCACTATTAATTCTTCCTTGCTCTTTAGTTCAGCTTTTCATCTCTTCTTTTCTACTGCCGGCAACTTTAAAATGCTCGGATATGGTAATTGTGTTTCTCTTTCTCTCTCAGCTTCCTCATTCCGCCCAACGTGCTTTGCACATATTAGAATCTTTTCGCTAATAGTCTCAATTAGGGGTAGGAGTTTTTACATCATTTCTGTATCAAGAAAACACTTTTTTGATCGTATAGCTTAGTTTGTTTTGGGAACTAATATAAGCTCTATGGTCAAAAGTATTTTTTTTCTGCTCTAAACTTCATCTACAGTAGGAAAGTTTGCTGATTACAGCTTTCCAGCAAATCATTTCTTTTGTAGAGCAGGGCTTTGTCAGGGGCTTAAAATCTAATAGTTGGAGATTGAAAATCCACTCATTCACTTGCCTGAATCAAGCAGAAAGCTTCTTCCTGAGCCAGTGTCAACACATTCTGCAAAATTACCCTTTCCTTGGGGATATTATACTTTTCTCTGCCTAGTTTTTATGGTTGTGGTGAAAAACTCAAGCATAAGAAAATTCTTTGCTGTTTTTTTTTCTTTGTATTACAATATGACCCAAGAACCCCAATCAAAGGGTCAGGGCCTTACTTTTGGATAACAAGCAACAGGTGGGAGTGAAGTGGAAGAGAGGATGTGTGGGGAGATAATTCTAAGGAACTAGCAAGACAGCAATTGTAGGCATGATAGCCAGTAGTCTTAGCTCTCCTAACTATTGTCCAGGTTTCATAAATACCCCAGCAAAGGACAATTTGAAGGAGGGTTTTGGAGCAGAATAATGCTTTGGGGAATGTTTTCTTATCAGTACCTACTGCCGAAGCCCTGTGGGGAACACAGAAACTCAGAAGAATCCGGTTAATTTCATCACGGCGTGGAGAAAATCTGAGCCACTGTAGCTGAAGCAGGTTGTGGAGATATTCATTATGAGGAGTGTCACGACGGGGTCCTGTAGGAGGGCCGTGATCTCCTTAAGGTCCCCCTCTCCGTGCCAAGTCGGCCCAAGGGGCACCCTCTATTTCTCGCCCGCCACATCTTTGATGTTTGAATCAGTTGGGAGGCTGCCTTATGTCTCCTTGGACACGTCTCTAGGTTGACTTGGACCCCGTAGTTTCCCATACTCCTTATGGGTCTTGTCTTACAAATGGGTGCTTTGGGGCACCCTAGCCTTATGGGCTATGCGTGGCTCCAACCACCCCTGATACCACGCCTCAAGCCTTGCAGTTGGAATTGACGTTGGTTTATCTCTATCTCTCTTTCTCTACGTACACTGCCGCCCCTCCTGGGGCTCTCCTCGCCCACTCCGGGCCCTCGCTGTGCTGTCGCCCTTTCTCGGGGCCTTCTCGGTAGTGCCCCCTTCCTGGGGCTCTTTGCACCCACACCTGGGCTTCTCAATAAGGCGCTCCCTTCTCCAGGGCTCGCCGTGCCCAACTTGGGCTTTTCTAATAATGTTGACCCCTTCCTGGGTCTTGGCACGCCTGCACTGGGGCTTCTTAATAGTGCCCCACCTGGGGCTTGCTACACCTGCACTGGGGCTTTTCAAATGCCCCCTTTCTGGGGCTGGTTGAGAATACTGCACCCTCACTGGCACTAGGGCCCCACACCCCTGTGGGTCCCTATGAGGCCTCCTCCAACCCCTAATAGCCTCACCCAAACCACCGGTGTAATACAATGACAAAACAAAACCACAAGCCCCTAGGCTACAACATAACTATAAGCCGCCTGGCTATAAAACATCATTGCTCTGACATCTTAGAGCTGCCGCCTTTTATCTGGCTTAGGCAGTACCTATGGTTCTCACTGCTTCTTGCTTCATGGCTGAGGGAGCTCCTGCCTCTGGCTGCTGGCAGGGAGCTTCCAGCCTGGCCTCAGCCCTGGGCTTTATAAGAGCCAGGCCCTGCCTCCTACAGGCAGCTGACCGCCGGCAGGTGTGGGTCATTTGCTCCTTCCAGTTGCCCTGGCAACCCACAGGTGGACTCCTGTTCCCTGCTAGGGCTCTTTTCCCAGCAGTTTCCCCTCTCTAGGAGCAGGGCACCTCAGTGCTCTGCGACAAGGAGGGATCCAAATGCATGGGCTGGAAACGGCTAAAAAGGGTCAAGAAAGAGCACATTCTTTTGGCAGGCAAGAGTCTCTGGGGCAAAAGGGCTGAAACCTCTTTCACACAGTCAGTTCCTCTGAACTTTTTAACATAATTTGTGCCCTTGCAATAAAGACTCATACAAAAATCTATCATCATCATCAGCAATCCCTCACAGGCAAGGTTGATTGTTTTCCATGGCTCTCTTATCTGTGGATCTGAAATTGGGTGACAAAATGTGCCCAGAGTTCGGATCTGAGATGTCGTGGAAGGACTATCGAAGCTTACCCGGCCCTCTGACTGCTAGCCCATGCTGCTCATCCTTGTGGGCACCAATGATACTACCAGGGGAGATCCTGATCATATCAGAAGTGACTACAGGGTTCTGCGTGCAAGGGTGAGGGGATCTGGGATTCAGGTAGTGTTCTCAATCATCTTTTCAGTTGTGTTCTCAATCATCTTTTCGGTCCAGGATAAGAGCCTGGGCAGGAACAGTGCATCCTGCAGATCAACACCTGGCTGAGCAGGTGGTGTTGCCAGCAGGGCTTTAGCTTCTTCAAGGAAAAGCAGGGGCAACATTGGACCCGTGCTGAACCAGATGGGGCAACTGACAACTGATGCCCAGGAAAAAGCCAACCTATTAAATAGGTACTTTGCATCGGTCTTTCATCAGCCCCATGGGACGCCCATGCCCACTACAGGACAGGGAAGTCCGGGTGAGGGTGATCCCCTGCCCTCCATTAATGCTGACTTTGTGAAGGAACATCTTGAGAAGCTGGATAC
>JAGPOW010003316.1:187040644-187065546 GCA_030014935.1 Caiman crocodilus
AAAAAAAATTGTGTACTTGACCTAAAAGAGAAGTCTACTGTTGCTAACTCATTTCTGTGAGCTAACACTGGGAGAGAACCAGGCGGAGAAGTTTTGTGGAGCCAGACTTCAGATAATCCTTTCCCTGCACCCTTTGCTGTACTAAAAACAGGGATTTATGCAAGTGTGTTTAATAGTGGAGGATTTTATTTTTCTGTTATTGGCTGCTATTCCCTTTCCTACTTAAGTGTGACCTTTTTTCTGACATTCACACAAAATATCCATTAAAGATATGTCATAGCCCCCTCTGTCACTTAGGGCCATTCATAGCTCATTTCACATTGCTGTAATGTAATTGTATGCTGGATGTAATTGTTTGTAATACATGCTATTCCTAGCAATAGAAGAGCCCTTGCCACTTTGACAAGAATGTGAACACCAGTCGTTTTTACATGCATTCAGAGCAAAGCAAAGAATTATATTTTACTAGCCTTCAAGACTAGAATAAATCTAGTTTAGTTTGAGCTTCTTTGACATATAGCAAAACGGAGCCTAGAAGAAAGTATTGTAACAGGCCAAATGTGATGATTAGCCATTGTGAGACAGGAGAATTTGAGATCTCCACTGTGTCTGTCCTTCGAATAAGCTGCTGAGTCAACTCTTTAACTGCTAGGAACTGAGATAGATAAGAGACCTAGAGCAATTTATCCTTAAGGTCATTATATCACAGACCCATTAAACTGGGAGCATTGAAGCAATCAGCAGTCACTGTGCAAGTAACTAGGATTCTGGGAGACTTACTAAATTGGTTAATTTGTTAAAATGGCAAAAATGATTACACTTTTCCTGACTATAATTTCAGGAAATGACAATGCTGCTCTGAAGGCTTCTGATAAAAGGTGTATTAGGACAAATCTGTGTGCTCAAATTATGTATTAAGGAGAAACAATCACTCTTCCCTTTAGGGAAAAATCCAGCTATTCCACCAGCAACAGCCCTGCTCAGGTAGCTATATCATCCACTGTGTCATTTTTGTCTAGAAAGGTGGAGAAGCACTGTTACCAAATCCTGACTGGCAAATGGGACCTAGCGGGAATGTTGGCACTTATATCACAAAAAGTAAGCCAGAATGGCCCTACTCATGATGCCAAAGAACTCATTAGATGCGTCCATTCTCATTTAGAGCCTACATTTTGAATCACAAAAAGCCCAAGGCTTTTAAACTAGAGGTGTCCTGGGACCTGGGACCAGTCTACAAGCTGAATGAACACTGTAGGGCTAGATTGGGCTCATAGACTGACCCCACAACTACCACATGCCAGATCTAGTACCCACAGCGCTCGCTCTGGCCAGTTCATGATTGGGCTGTAGGTGGTGCCCACTCTGGCTGCTCCAGGGGAGATGCCAGATCTAGTGCCAGCTCTGGCAGGTCGGAAATGCCACTACATGCAGTGCTCACTCCAGGACCCATGCTGCATTTGCAGGTATTCATTCCAGGCTATGAAAGGAACTGACTGAAGAAAATGCAGATCCACTAATAACAATAATAATAATAATAATGATGGGTGACAGGCAAGGTCCCTTAAGATAGGAAAAGGGCTACTATACCCTTTATCTTTAAAAATAGGAAAAAGAAGGACTTGGGAAATTATAGAATATAATTATAGTCTGAAGTCAATCCCTGGGAAATTTCCAAGAGAAGTGGTGCTGGCTCCTACCCTGGGGGTCTTTAAGAGGAGGCTAGATGAACACCTTGCTGCGGTTGTTTGACCCCAGTACTCTTTCCTGCCATGGCAGGGGGTTGGACTTGATGATCTGCTCAGGTCCCTTCCGACCCTACCAACTATGAAACTAGAAATTACTAGAACAAGTTATAAAATAGTCAATAAACACTTGGAGGAGGAATGGATGACTGACCACTAGCCACCAACATGGATTTGTTAAGCAAAAGTCATAGCAAACCAACTTGAATTCCTTCTTTGACTGGGTATCTGGTTTCATGGATGAGGGGAATGCAACGCAAATTATTTACCTTGACTTTTGAGACCATTCACATGACATTCGCATCAGCACACTGGTGAAATGAGGGATAGATAAAATTACTGTTGGATGGATGCATAATTGGTTTAATAACTATAAGCAAGAGGTAACTATAAATGGATAGCTGTCAAAATGTCAGATGTTTTAAAGCCAGGTTGTACAGGAGGCTGTTCTGGAGGACTTGGATATAGGACTACAGAGATTTGTGCATGATACAAACCTGGGAGGAGTAGCAAACACTTTGGATAGGAGTAGAATTCAAAATGAACTAGATCAATTAGAGACCTGGGCTATAAACAGCATAATGAAATTCAACAAAGACAAATGTCAGGCGCTGCACCTAGGGAAGGAAAACTAAATGACTGTAGTAGAATGGAGGATACTTGGCTGGGCAGTGCCACCAGTGAAAAGGATCCTGGGGTTATTGTGAGTCATGAATTCAACATGGGTCAGCAATATGAAGCTGTCATACACACTCACAGTAAAAGTACTAATGAATATAGTTGTGGTCTGCATCTGCACAAGTAACATATACAAGGCATGGGAGGTGATCCCACTTCCTTTTAGTGGGTCAAGTTCTGGTTCCCACTTTTTAAGAAGGATGTTGAAAAAGTGAGAAAGATCAATAAAGACGATAAAGAGGTTGGAGTGTGTGAGGAATGGTTAGGAGGACTGTTCCATTTTAAGTCTGGAGAAAACCAAATTCAGCAGGATAATGACAACACATTTCAAGTATTTGAAAGGCTGCCATAGAGAAGAGAGAGAATAACTGTTCTTCCTTGTCCTAGAGGGCAGGACACAAGGGAATGGATTTGACATACAGAGTTCATGTAGATCTTAACCCATAAACCCTCCACTGCCTAGGGAGGTGGCGGCACCTCGTTCATGGGAATTTTTCAAGGAAAGGCTGCAAAAGACATGGGTGGCATAACACATCCTGGATCTGTGCTGGGAGTAGAAGACCAATGATGATGAGATGACCCTATGATTCTCTGCTCAGCGTTTCCTATCTGCTAGATCTAAATGGATCTGCACTCCAGTTCTGGACTCTCTGGGTTACCATTTGGGTAAATGGGTAACACCTCTTTGTGGTGATGCCTAATGTCTCAGTGCATTGAAGCCTAAGCTGGGGCACGCAAGGGCAAATCTTTATTTTTGTCCTTAGAATCTAAACATTTTGGGGAACTTTCTGTTTCCTCTTTAAGGTTCTACAAAGACAAGGAATATTATTTACAAAATGAAAGCACTGACTTTACTAAGAAATCAAAGGAATAATGAAGGAGCAACTCAAGTCAGGGGACTGAGAATCTATCAGTCATGCAGTTAGCTGATCTAACTAATTTTAAGAAATGCTGCTATTTTGCAGAGAAATTGGAGCTGAGTATTTCATAGCTTTAGCCTAGCTTCCTCCTACATTATCTAGTGCAGTTGCCAGCAGGGAACAATGCTCTAAGTAAACTCAGAAAAATTATTGACTAATCTTCAATAAGGGAACAGACTGCGTCAAAATGTATTGCCAATAAAATCCTCCTTGCAATATAAGGAAACCTACAATTGAGACAGTGGTGTATTTTCTTTCAGCTAAATTGCCAGTAACAGTCTCATATTCCATTATCTAAAGGGTGGAGAGTTTAATTTTGAGACTGAGGTGGGATGCTCAAATACAGAACTATTAGATGTATATGACAGAATGCTTAATTGATATGAGACTAATGGGTATCTCTTCATCTAAAAATCTGACACCTGAATTTCTGACTTACTCGATAAGAAGATGGTCCTCTAGTTAGGGCATTGGCTCAACAATATTTAGCTGGCTATCCCTTTGGGTTTTTTTTTAACTTCCAGGGTGAGGTTTTTAAAAAAAAAAAGGCAAAATATTAAACAAAATAGAAACACAAGGACCTACTCACAGAACCAAATTGGCTGGCCCTAGATACCTACATGTATGTGTTGTTTATTTAGATTGTAAACTTAGCATGGCAGAAGCCTCTGCTCTTTTCCTTTTTTTGTGATATAAATATAACACACACACACACACACACACACACACACACACACCAGCTAGGTACAGACATTCAAAAAGCCCGAGGTGGAATTGATCTAAGTTACATGTTTTTCTGTTTAGTTAAGATCAGTAGCGAACAGAGCACACATGCACCCTTTGGTGGGTGGCAGTGGGGCAAATCTTAGATCAGGTTCCACCATTTTTAAACCAGTCTGTGTGTGCTGAATTTCTGTTCTGTTTTGGGTAGATAGGGCTAGACACAAGCATGGGTGAGCTGGGTGGCCACCCAGGGCCCAGACAGAAAGGGGTCCTGAAAATGGTAATTTTTTCCCCGTTGTCCGATTATTATTATCCTTATCTTTGGTGAAGAGGAGCCCAATACTAAAAGTTCACCCGGGGCTGCCAGGAGCCTCTAGTATAGTGCTATGGGTAAAGATCAGTTTCTGATCACTTATACTGGTAAAAATGTAATGCCATGGATTAATAGATTGAAAGACCAGAAGGGACCGCGAAAGATCATCAGGTCCAGCCCCCTGCACCAGGCAGGAAAGACAACTGGGGGTCAGGTGACCCCAGCAAAGTGACCTTCCAGTCTCCTCTTGAAGATCTCCAGGGTAGGTGATTGTACCACTACTGGAGGGAGCTTATTCCACAGTGTGGACACCCTGACTGTGAAGAAGTTTTTCCTAATGTTGAGTCTGAAACGGTTTCCCAGGAGTTTGTGGTTGTCCCTGGTGCTTCACAACCTCCTGGTTTTCCCCAAGGGTACTCTCATGAGCAGTTGTTCAATGATCCCTTGATGTACGCCCCTGATATAGCGGTAAGCTGCTACCAAGTCCCCTCTCAGCCGTCTCTTTTTCAGGCTGGAGAGTCCCAGGTCCCTCAGTCTTTCCATGTCTGTACCTGGCCAATAGGGCTACAGTGTAGCTTGGATCTTACAGATAGATAGCAGCACAAGAATATTGTATGGGGGGGGGGGGTTCTTCCATGCGGATTGATGAAAGAGAAACCACTAGGTTCAGACTACAGGCGGAATAGGAGTAGCTTTTTTTGAAGTGAGCTAAACACTTCAAATAGAAATCTTGTTCAGACTAGCTCATTTCACGCACAGTCTGCTTGCTATTATATAAAAGAGCAAGATGTGTTTAAGGTTCAGAATTAAAATGTTTTTATTACATGATGTAACCATGAAAATTGACACTTCATCTAACACGCAGGCCAATAAGAAAATACAAAGGAATGTGCAAAAGGCCAATTGGTAAATTAAATATTCGTTCAATCATTAAATATTTTACAGCCCTGAAGCAAGGTACCAATAAGAAAAGAAAAGTTCATAGCAGCTAGGAGAAACTCCATCAGGTTAATGCCAAGGCTTTAATATATCAAAGGCTATAAGCAGTTTTCAGCAGTATTCAAACTAAGGTAACAGACTACATTCAAATTGAGAGAGCCATCATGAAACATAAATGAATGAGCTAAATTGTACACTTGCTTATACACATGCCAACCCACTGACTTTAGGATTGCAGCTGTTTTATTGAGGACAAAAAACTGAACTTGATCGTACAATGCTGGCGTACTGTATTTTTCAGTGCTTAACTTTATCACAGCTGGGAAATGTACATGTCCGAGTATCCTTTTTTAGTCTCAGTTTTGTTGAACACATCTCAGAGAATCAAAAGACAATTCAGATATCAAAGCAAGCAATTTTCTTCCTGGAGCTGTGGTGACTGGTTAGTTCTCCGCTTTCATCTAATTTAATAATTTTCCTACAAGAAATTCATAACAAGAAAGTCCAAACGTTTAAGTAGTAGGGGTGTGTGAAGTGGGGCCTATTTGATTCGGATTTGGCCCAAATCATGGACAGTGATTTGATTTGTTATTTTGGATCACTGTCCCTGATTCAGTTCGGCTGAATCTGAATCTGATGATTTGATCCTGTTTTGGAGAATCAGTGATTCGGCCATAGACACAACTTTAAATGTTTTTTCTACGTACTACACGGTTCCAGCACAGCTTGTGAACGCTGCGATGCTGGGGCACGTGGCGCATCCCACAGGAGTGCAGGGGGGCCCTTCACATGCTCAGTGGTGAACCCAGAAGTAGACTGAAGTACTTCTGCTCCACTTCCAGGTCCGCTGGGGAATGCGCTGTGGGGGCCTCCACTGCCCCACCCCAGCTTGGTGATTGGCCACAGGAGGCCCCCCAGACCCAGGAGGCACCAGTTACCGAGCCAGGGAAGGCACGTGGAGGCCCCCCAGCAAGGTATCTGGTGAACCTGGAAGTGCTTCTGGTCTGCTGTACTGGAAGTGCGTCTGGTCCGCTTCCAGGTATTCTGCCAAGCATGCTGGGGACACCTCCTCACTCCTGTGCAATGCTCCGTGTACCCCAGCATTGAAGCATTCATGAGCTGTCTGGTACCTAGAGGTATGTAGAAAAAACATTTAAAGTTTTGTCTGTGTCCGAATCTCTGAATCTTTCCAAATCTCTCCAAATCAATTCGGAGGGTTCCAATTCGATTCAGAGAGATTAAAGGGTCTCCTGATTCGATTCAGATTTGGAGATTCGGCTACCCTACTGGCAAAGCATCCCATTGCACTGTAGCTCTGGTTACATGGAGGTTAACAACTTACTTCTGCTATTGGTTACTCCATTAGTTCAAGTGGCAGTAGTTCAAGGTCTTTATGGTGAATCTAATAGGGTGAAGTTATACGTGACACTTAGACCATACTAAGGACTCTTAAAATGCAAGTGTCTGCATATTAAAGTTCATTATCTGAAACTAAGTGTCCTGTGAGCACCTTTAAGTTACACCACTTTAGATGAGGTTTAACTCTGGGCTATGCTGCCTAACTCGTGTTAGGGTAACTTCAGTCTGCACCACGGAGATAAAACAAGCAATTTTCAATCCTCCAGTGTCTGAGGATGCATTGCTCCCAGCTCTTCCCACCCACCCAGTGCAGGCATAGAGCCCAGTTCTTCTAGCTTCTAGCCATGTCTCTGATCATCATAGCCCTCTCAGAGCTGTGCAGGCAAGAAGTGGTATTTAATGTGCACATCATGCTCACAGCATGTTCTCATTTCAACACTGCTTAACGTTCTACGTAGTAAGGTCTAAAAGTAACATGTAACTTCACTCTGAGTGGTTTTAACCATTTAGGAAATGTGGGTGTAAATATGATGCTGTGTTATTGTATTTCTTAGTTTCCATTTGCTTTTTAAATAGCTGGGAAGTACACACAGGAAAATTACCGGTACATGAAAGGAGGCTTTGTAAGATTGCAAAGATAAGCACTCAGAAATTAGGCAAATGCCAGAATTAAGGTTGCCTGTGCCATCTTATGCTTTATGAAACAGCTTTTAATTATTACATGATTGCTTGCTATTTTTCCCTAAATGATCTTACCTTATTCAATGCACATATTTTTCTGCTTTGGGATAAATCAAGGTTTTCTGGTGAATGCAGCTGTTGTCTGTAGAACCATTGCTCTATTTGTTGCAAAAGCTAGAGGATGTCTAGTGAATGAGGCAGAGGCCATGGGATGGTCTCTTGGTGAAGGCAAATGAGTGCTGCCCTGTAGAAATGGATTCTAACTCTGCACGTGCCACAGAACTCATATGATGGTTAACAAGAAGCCATTTAGACCAAATTTTACCCAGGGGTCCTTACTTGTGTCTTCCTCATTTTCTGAGAATACCCTTGAGTCTCTTGAGTCTCTTGAGAGCTCTGGGTTTAACAGATTTGGGTTTAACAACTCTGACCAAAGTCTAGGTGACCTTTACTTTGAATATATAAAGGTATTATGTGTAGTGGTATCACTAGTGCAGCTACACAGGGTGTGTTGCCCAGGGCACAATATGAGGAGTGGGTAAACCCACTCTGGACCTGAAGCAGTACAACCATATTGGCATCGTGCCACAGCCAGGCCTAATAAGCTCTTCCAAACATGAGAGAGGGTGCAAGAGGTGCTCATGGTATACTCTGTGATATGTACTCAGGCCCTTAGGTGCCTCCACTGAGGCATCCAAAATTATTGAATACTTTTGACTTGAATGTGCCTGTGTCAGTTCCTTGTCTGCACAATTGGGATAATAATATCTATTCAGCTCACAGGACTGTTGCAAAACCAAATTTGGTTACATTTGTAAAGAGCTCAGGTATCCTCAAGATGGATTGTGTGTGTGTGTATGGAAGAAACAGGATGCAATCATGTATCCGATTATATTAGCAGTGATCATATAATTAATGAAATCATTTAAGTAATGCATATGCATAGGGGTGCAGATTAAAGTCAGTCTTCTTTCTGACATTTTCTTAATGCTGGCTCCAGCCACCGTAAGGTTTTCAAACATCTTATATGTATATGTGAATGGGTGTTTATGAAATACAGAAACCCATTAGAGAATATAGATACTAGAACACTATGATGATGTGCACAGGACAAAAGTCCAGATAGAAATTATGATTATACTGACTTATATTCTATCCACTCCAGAAAGACTCAGAGCAGCTTAAAATAATGAGCAATCCACAAGATAAGAAACAGCAAACTCCCCATCTGATGCCCTAAAATAGCAAAACTCAATCCCACCCCTCCCACTCCCTGTTCCCTGCCTATTATCCAGGAGTGAAAACCCTCCAGTCCATTGCAGCTTTATTTCCCAATCTCCATTCACCCCACTGAAATATATAATACATATCAACTGGTTTTGGTGGTTAGGAACCAGTTTAAATCTGCAGCAGAACAAAGTTCAGTACACATAAACCAGTTTTGAAAGGGCCCAAACTGGTTTGAGATAAACCTGGTTGAATGTAGTATCAGACTTAACTGATTTGGGTCATACTGGTTTATGGAACTTCTCTCCCAGACCCTTTCCTGGTTTACGTTAAATCAGAGTCCCCCAGCATCCCAGCATGCTCTTTAGCCCTGGCCTGTGCTCTCTGCTGCAGTGGAGCAGGGCTGCCCCCATCCCTAGCTGCCAGCAGGAACTTTTCCATCCCCAGCAGCATGGCAGATTCCCTGCCTTACCCCCTCCTCTGCAGAGGAATTGACTCAGCTCCCAGCTGGGGTGGGGGAGTAAAGCCTCCACTGCTGGCTTCCGCCCTCCACCAGGCATGGAGTGGGCATTCCCCTGCAGGTTTCCCCACAGGACCTGCTGGGTTGGGGAGTCTGGAGTGGGGGAGCTGCATCCTGGGATGTGAGCCTCCTTCCTCCTCTCATGTCAGCTGCACTGCAGCTCTGCCACAGCCTGGCAGGTGGAGCAGGCCGGGAACCACAGATGCTGTGCCAGGCAGGGTGGTGGGCAGAAGGGGATGGCTCATTCTGTGCGGAGGGTAGTGGGCACTCACAAGGAACTGGGGGCAGGCCCTGCTCCCCAGGAGGGACATCCCTAATGCTCTGACATCCCCAGGACAGCTCCAATGAAGTGGTAGTGCCAGGGGCCATGCTCACTTCACTGCTTGGATGCAGCAGGGGTCTGCAATTGGTGTGGGAGAGGAAGGAAGAGAACATTGCCACTTTTGCTCCCCACTTCCTTCTCAGCCAGTCTGCCATCTGGGGAGAACATGTCGCAGAGTGATCTGCCTGGCTCCCAGCTGCAGGGAAGCCTGCAGTTCCCATCTGAGCTGGGAGCCAGGACCTGAGAGCAGGAAGCTGAGATGATCACCTGGTCATGCCCCCTCCCTAGCGGGCATGCTGGCTGAGGAGGGAGTGGGAATAAAACAGCCCCCACTGTGGGTTTCCTATCCCCTGTGCCAAGAACAGCCTGCCTGGGGTGCAAAGCCAGGCTGGGCGGGGGGAGGGGAGGCGCATTTCTCCCACCCGACTCCCTCCTCAGCTGGCCTGCCAGCCAAGCAGGGGACGTGATCAGGTGATTGGCCCAGCTCAGTCAGGGGAATAAACCCCCTACCACAGTCTTCCCCATAGCCAGGAGCTCAGCCGATCACCTGGCTGCAGTCTCTGCCTAGTCAATGAGCTAGCTGAGAAGGCAGGGGGGAGAAAAGCACTCCCCTTACCACCCCCTGCCTGGCTTTGGACCCCAGCCAGACTATGCGTGGCACAGGGGGTGTTAAGCCCACAGCAGATGCTGTTTGCCACCCCCCCAGTCCCTCTTGGACAACCTCCAAGTTGGGTTCCCCCACTCCCCACAGCCAGGTCACATCCTCCCTCCCTGCAGCCAGCTGTCTGCTCCTCCAAGGCACTTGGCCCAGGGCATGTATCGGTACCCTCGCAACTGCTGCCTGCAGTGGGGGGATTAAACCCCCCCCTTCCCCTCAGGCTACTGACATTTGGGCCCCGGGGTCCCAGGTGCACAGCCCCAGGAGCATGAGCGGAGCCTGTCAGTACCCTTTTTGCCCCCTCTTTGCAATGGGGGAATTAAACCCTTGCTTCCCCTCAGGCTACCAGGGTCTGGCCCCACTCTCGCTCCTGCTGCCAGCCAGGAAGTGAGTAGGGTTGGGGGGACACGTGACAGGGGCTGCTTCCCCCCTCCCCCTTCAGGCCCCCTTGGGCTGGGGTGCCTGTGGGCCAGGGTGGGGGTTTAAATCTCTCTCCAGTCATACTCAGGTCTGCCAGGGCCTGGCCACATTCCTTCTCTCAGCTTAGTTTCAGCTTATGGCTTGAGCTTGCGTTTCCAGAGTCAAAAGTGGATGTCTGTCCACTTGCAAATCAGTTCAATCTATGCAGGTTAGAGTAATCTGCAAAGATCGAATCATTTTAGGCTCTGGCTTTTTGATTGTCTGTCTCTAGCCTAGAGGTTTGGGAACACAGCAAAAGAATTTTGGGGAAGAGGGAGAGGCAGAGAGAGAGGGCATTTAAGGAAAGCAGGGCATGATTGCCAGGAGAAATGAGCAGTGTTGGGTAGAGAAGGGAAGTAATAGGGATGTCAAGGGGAGACGGAAATCCTTTGTGTGCAAGAACCGCCCCAGATCTTTCAGCACCTCATTTATCATACCTGGTATAACATCTGAGAAAGCAGGTTGTTTCATATATTCACATGCAGGCCCGTTAAATAAAAACCATTCTGAATATACATTTTTAAAACCTTATTCATATGTTGCTCATCATACACAAGAAATATATACATCATATACTTTTTTATTTGAACGAGAAAATGACAATCTTTAACACTTCCGTGTTGTTCATCTGCCTTATTTAGCTAAGGAAAATGTTATCACTGTTTTGTTACAAAATATTAATATCACTTTCTCCAATATGGGCTCTACCCTTCCCCTGACAAACTCTTCCCATCAGAGTTAGTAATGCCTAATTCTGTAGCTAGGAAAAAGATGCAGCTCCTTATATAAATTTGCCTCTCCCCTTGCTTCTCTTTGGAATAGAGCTAGGACTGAAAACAGCCAAAAACTACAGTGATTTCTCAGATTCCTTATCCTGTTGGTTGTTCTGGTGCTTTGTAGGTGTTTACAAATGCTAAATTGTTCAGGGTAAAAAGCAGGGGGAGAGAGGTCTCAACAAATGCAACTGTATGCTCTGACTCAGTATTAGAAGAGCAACTATATTTGGTTGTCACAGCTGTTCCAAGTACAGTGAGCCAGCCTACAAGACATAGGAAGCTCTCCACGGAATACAGCAGTGACCAGCAACTGTCGGAGTATTTTCTCTAAATGTAATATTTCCTTTACAATAGAAACTCCTCCTCGTCTATGCCGCTAATTGGACCCAGGGGCTATGGTGTTCAGATAAATTGGCAGGAATAACCAGAAGTAGCTACAATAGTGCCGGTTGAATGTTTCATTACTATGATATCCTCAGATGGAACTGGGAACATATGAAAGCAGCCAGAGGGCATGTAAAAAGGAGCTGCAGTAGTAAATCTCATTAGAAATGTCCAGGTGCTTTGGGGAGTATTTGGGAGACATCGTCCTGGTGTGAGACAGAGGAGTCACTGGGCACATCCAGACGAGCCCACATGTGCCTCTTGCAGCATCTCAAACCCCTCTGAGATTCTGCAAGAGACCCACATGGGAACAAAGAAAAGCTCCCCCCCCAACTGCAAATTTGCAGCAGGGGAGCAAAATTAGACCCCTGAATATCCAGGGGTCAAACAAAAACCCAGGGGAGAAAAAATGGGTCAGGGCACGGTCCCAGACTGTGCTGTGGGACGGTGCCCTGAGGCAACTGGAGGCTCAGTCCTCCAGAGACGCTGGCAGAGTGCCAGAGCATCTCTGTGGTTGGCCCTTTCTCTGGTCCAGAAGCACGCTGCCTGCCCATGTGGGACAGGCAGAAGTGCAAGCTCCAGGGACCTGGACCCCACTTTTGCCAGGTAAGCAGGGGGTTGGGAGCCTGGAGGAGAGAGGAGGGGACCTTCCCCAACCCCCCGTTCATTTCTCCCACCCCCATTCTCCCTTCTCCCGGTTCATTCCCCTAGCTCCCAGCTCGCTCCCCCCACTCTCCATTCACTCCCCCCCACTCTCCATTCACTCCAGGTTAGTTCCTCCTGCCCCGTTTGTTCCCCTAGCTCCCTGCTGGCTCCCCCCCCCAAACACTCACCAGCAGTACCAGAGAATGAACAGGAGGCTGGAAACAGCCCCAGAGACATTACCCTGCTGTCTCCAGTGCCCTGCTTCTTCCCCTGTTTGTCTCCAGCCTCGGGAGAGCAGGGGACAGGAGGGGAATGTCTCCAGGAGCTGTCTCCAGCCTCCTGCTCCCTCTCAAGCCTGGAGACAAGCAGGGGAAGGAGCAGGGGGGCTGGAGACAAGCCCCTGGAGATAACCTGGGGACTTTCCCTGCTGCCTCCAGCCTCCTGCTCATTCTCTGCTACTGCCGGTGAGGGTGGGGGCCTGGGGGAGCAAGCAGGGAGCTGGGGGAATGAATGGGGGGGGGAATGAACAGGAGATGTGGGGAACAAACGGGGCAGGGGGAATGAGTGGGAGCAGAGGGAATGAATAGTGATGGGGGGAATGAATGGGGAGCTGGGGGAACAAGTCTCCTGTTCATGCTGTACTCTCCAGCCTCCTGATTGTTCTTCTGCTCATCTCCAGCCTCCAGAGACCAGCAGGGGGGTGGGGAAGGGAGCTGTAGCCGCTGTGGGGGTCTGAGACCCTGCAAGCCGGGTAGTCCATGTGCTGCAATTTGGGGAGTTAAGGTTATTGACTGAAGAAGGTAAGGAATAAAGAGGCAGAAGTATTTTTAGAATAGGTCTGCAAAAGCAGTAAGTGCAACTGTGTGAACAGAGACTCAGTCACAGACTGGTTAGAATAATAAAAAACAGAGCTGAATGGGATGATCATCTACTCCAGTACCCCGCTCAAGATGGGATCACTCCTGTTTAAAACGTCTCAAATAAGTGTTCATCTAATGCTCACAAAGAAAGTTCCAGTGACAGAAATCCTACAACCACTTTGATAGTTAGAAAAGTTTTCCCCATATCTACCCTAATCTCCCTCATTGCATTTTAATCCACATTACTTCTTATCCTGCATTCTGGGGACATAAAGAATGATTAATGGCCATCTTCCTTATAACATCCCTGTTTGTGTTTGAATATCTGACATTCCCTTGGTTTTCTCTTCTCTAGACTAAATAATCCTAACTCTTCCAACATCTCCTCATAAATCACATTTTCTAGGCTTATAATCATGCTTCTTATTTTCCTCTGGAGTCTTTCCAATTTTGTCCACATCTTTCTTGAGGAGCACTAAACAAAGTGCTCTCTAGGTAGGGCCTCATTAGTGAGCTAATGAAACCTATTTATCTTGTACACAAAGACTGAAATTGAATGCATTTCTATTGAAAGATCAGCTCAGTATTTCACTGAACTCTGAATTTGGGGGACAGTTTTACCATCAGTGTTAGGTGTGGTGCCAGATTGTCAAAGGCTTCTTGGGACATCTTCAGAAGCACGCATTCAAGCCCTTCGTCATATTCTTGCTAATGTCTGCTCTGCAGGTGACCCACTTATCAACTCACCTAGGGACTCAAAGGTAGCTAGATGTGGTGGTAGCCACACAGGTCAAGTGACTGATGAAAATTATAAAGCCTTAACAATATTAGTTTTTGGGGCTGCCAGGCTTGGAAGGATCTTTGACTATTACACTCAAAGAAATCAGCAATTACTTTGAATTTCTATAATGCAACTAAGGGTATTATTAGCTTGATACTTTAAAGGACTTTTAAAGTCTCTGATGAATCATGAAGTAGAGGGGACCTTACAAGGTCCCTGTTCAAGTCAGGATCATCCCTAAACCATCCCAGCTAAGTGTTTGTCTAGCCTGCCCTTGAAAACTTGCTGGGATGGAGAGTCCACAATTTCCCTAGGTAATCTGTTGCAATGTTTGGCCACCCTCATAGTCAGAAAGTTCTTCCTAATTTTCAAACTAAATTTCCCCAGCTGCAGCTTGAGGCCTTTGCTCCTAGTCCTGTGCCCAATAGCCACGGAGAAAGCTTGTCTCCATCCTCTCTGTAATAGCCCTGCAGGTATTTGAAGACTGTTATCGAATCTACATTCCTCTGACTTGCCAGTCAACTGCTATCCAGACTACATAACCTCAGTTCTTTCAGGAATTTCCCAAAAATCAATCTTCTTGGGCCTTTAATCATTTGCGTCACTCTGGTGGACTTTTTTCAATATGTCCACTTTTTTCTTGAAGTGTGGGTCCAAAACTGGACACAGTACATTGGGTGAAGCCTCACCAGTGCTTAATAGAGTAGCAGAATCACTCCCCTTGATTTGCAAGTGAGACTTCTGTTAATATAACCCAGTATGCTGTTGCCTTTTTTTTTTCCAACAAGAGCATAGTGTTGGCTGATGTTCAGCTCATGGGCCACTGTAATCCCCAGGTCCTCCTCTGCAGTACTGAAGCCTAGCTGGTTGTTCCCCAGTCTGTATTTGTGCATTCAGTTACTTCATCCGAAGCACAGGACTTTGCACTTGTCCTTGTTGGATCTCAGCTGATTGATTATGGACCATTTCTCCAGTCTGTCCAGGTCATTCTAAATCCTAGCCCTTCTCTCCAGAGTGTCTGCAACTCCACCCAATTTGGTGTCATCTGAAAATGAAGCAGAGAATGGTAAAGAGTAAAAGGATAACAGCACAGATGGTGGAAAAGTAAATTTGATTTAAAAAACAGAACTTGTATTGAGAGAACATGGTGTTGTGCACTGTTTATAAAGATCCTGAAAAGTTGCCCTCTAAATGGTGAGAGGAATAATTATGGATCACCTGAAAAGTGCTCAGTAATCTGGCTTATGTAGACAGTAAGTTTTTGTTTTATTCTTCACAAGATAAATATGTTCAAAAGTTGTAATGGATGCTCAATACATTGAGGAATGGATGCTCAATAATGCACCAAGGCCAGATCTTCCTGAGAAGATCTGTTAATGGACTGTGCCTAGGAAGAGCTACGAGAAGCCAGGGAGTGGATCTTTGACTACTCTGCCGTTGTAAACAGATGGCAGTTGAAGACTTGGATGCCAACAGTGATGACAAAGTTGAATATTTGTCCTATGCCAACACACTCTCCAAAGTTGGGGTTTTGGTAACTACCAAATTACTGTAGACCACAGCTGCTTTATCACTCGGCAGTGGAAATGCACGAAGTCCAGCATCCTCTGTGCTCATGGCAGGAGGAAGAGGAACCAGTGTTAGCCTTAAATCCATAGTTATCTTCTCATGAACCGATATGTTTCCCACTAAAGTCAAATTCTCAACAGCTCAGAGGTTAATTGTGATTTTTTCTCTCTACAAATGTTAGCAATTGTCTATAGCACTCCAGCTCTTCCAAGCTGTTATCCATCCCATATGACGTTATTTTCAAAGAATGCTATGAGGACTAAAAAGACAAGAAAAAAGGAATCTGTAGATAAGCCATTTTTTATCTTTTCAGGCTTGAAATATATGCCCTATTAAGACAATGCAAACAGCAATGCTGCCTATCCTGTCTTTGGTGTCTGGTCAGGACATAAATAATATTTACTTCAACAGTTATAATGTTTTGCACTCCTACAGTACCTTAAAGCATCTTTCAGACAGGATATCAGTCACCTTTTCCTTGCTCATGGCTTAGGATATTATCCAACCTCTTCAATAGAATTGTAGTCTTTTTCTACTTGAATGACTATCTATTATTGTCTCCCCCGACCCATCCATCTTTTTAGATCGTAGCAGGACTAAGTCAGATCAATAAATCTAAGGATTCATCCTGTTCTGTGAAGTCTAAATAATATGGTTCTTGTTTTCTTGGTAAAGAAAGCTAAGCCTGGTAACAAATGAAAGAAAAATATAACAACTACTCACCATATGGTGCGGAGTAATTTCTGTCAAATACTACTCACAGAAAAGTCTCTATAAATTGAAAATCAGCGTGATGGAAAGTGCAGTTATTCTTTTGTACCACAGAATGTTTACAATGGATTCTTTTATTGTTAAATCATTAGCGTCTATAAAAATCCCATTTTCTAAGGCCAAGCTATAAATGGTAAATTCTGTCACATACCTCACCTCACTGGATAATGTCACTAACTGTATCTTTTCTCCTACTTGTTGGCCATTCAAAAGCTCTATTTTATGTGTCTAAAATTATTCTACTAATACATGGCCTTCGTCAGTACTGTAGTTTATGACTTTTCAGTGCCTGGTAGGTGAGGTGTGTAGGCAGAATTGTATTTCACAACAATCAAACAGTCGTTTTAGTCTGACAGTAACGAGTCTCCCAATACAAGTGCGAGAGAACTGAGCAAACTGTCACTTCCTGTTCAGATTATAAAAACAGGTACTAGTAAACGTAATCATTGGCTGTGTCTATACAACATGCTGACTGCACATTAGCTTGTTGTTACTGCTCAGTAGCGCCACGGGGCACAAAGCATGATGCAATGGAACTGCGCCGTAGTAAGGAGCTACTGCATAGTTAGCATCACCTAAAAGTCGCTTGGCAATGCTGCTGCACAGTAACTGGCATTTCGTACTTGTGCATACAAGTACTATGTGACTGCAGAGTCAATGTCTTGTGTAGACGGGCCACTATGTAAGTGCACAGGGCATGCTTGATATCTTGCAGCAGCTGACCAGCTGAGCGGCCGGTTCAGACTCCATTTACCTCCGTGTAACTCAAGAGCAACTCCACTGAAATCCAGAGTCACCTAGTGTAAAAGTGGCACATAATTATATTTAAAGTGAAATCAGAACTGGCTCATAGCCTCCAAACGTCATACGGCTAGCAGTGTTTAGGCATTGACAGCTTGTCACCATTTCTGTTAACAGTTGGCACTGTTAAGATAAAACACTACCATGCTTCCTCCTATAAAATGGATAATTCTTGTATAAATAGCATGAGAAGTAATAAACTGAATTCATTAAAGGTTACTTGCAGCTAACCAAAAATCCATTCATTTAAGGATGATATCCTTTATATCCCAAAGAGCAAGGATAAAGGGCTGTCTAATTCACTTTATTTAAAATTGCCTAAGTCAATACAATTCTGAACTCCAAATATGCACTCCAGATGTCTCTGTTTGTTGATGACCTATTAATAATGGACGAGGCTTGAGCCAACTTTACTTAATCAACCGAGGCGTAACTGGCTGGCACTGTGTGCTGGGCAGTATCTGCACCCGCCCTCCTCCCCTCCTCCTCCCCCCAAATCTTGCACCTACCCTACAGCTCCTGGTGGCTCCCACAGTAGGGAGGGGAGGGCAGTGCAGCAGTGATGCATAAGCAGCAGCCAGAGGTTTGCTGTTGTAGGGCAAGATGCCACTTCCTTTTTTTACTTCTGACATATATGTCAACAGGCCAAAAAACTCACTGGTTTTCATTGGTGGAAAGGAGAGAGACACTACAAGCACAGTCTAAACCTGAGTTATCTTTTATAGGACTGAACGTTTTGGATGATACTTTTGAATGCATTGGTTTATCCCTATTGGCCTTTAAATACAGTAACTTTCTTCTTATGTAGTTTTGGCATGTTTCCTTACTATTTAGCCTGAAGCTGCTCATGTTTCACTGATGAGTGGCATTCCTTTGTTCCCGAAGAGCTTCAACATTACCTGCATTCCTACTCCAATTCAGTCTTTTGCTTTTTATTTTTTTCTAACTCACTACTTTAAAATAGAATAACAGTGGGGAGATTTAGGAGAGTAATGAATAGGAGTTCTCTAAGTAGGCTTGGGGTTCAGCACTGGCACAGATTGCCTACAGAGAGGTTGGGGAATCTTCATTAGTGAAAGTCTGTAAAATAAGGTTGGGTGAACACTTGTCTGGATGGGTTAGATGGAGATGTCCCTGCCTTTACCAAGGGGTGGTTAGATTCAATGATCTTGTATGCTTCATTTCTATGTTTTTATTCCCATTTTCTAATTTAGATTGGGTGAAATTCTCCTTTATGCAGATAGCAAGCACAAAGTCCAAGAACCATTTAAATCCCAGTTATGACCTCCTTTCAGCTCTTAAGTGAGAGTTAAGTGGCAGATGGAATGAAATTCACCCAATATGAACTGTTAGAGCTTGAGTATTCAGTCACACAGCAGTGTTAATGCCTCTGCCTTTTTCAGCACTGGTGTTAAAGAATGTGTTTAGTGTTAAAATTCACATCTGGATTTGGGCAACTGAGGTAGCCATTTCTATCATGTGGATTTGGTCATCAGTTTCATTACAGTGTTAGGCATATATGGATCAGGGCTTGGTTTGGACCTACTTCTATGTGTAAACTTTCAGAGTATCAAAGAGTCTATAAATTGGTAAGGAGCTCACAGTTTAATCTTGCTCTCTGGGTATTGCATTATGTTTTATGTATTAGTTCTATCAGTGACTGTTTATTCATTTGATTTGAAATTTCATTTACTGCCACACACACATATTCAGACTTCTGTCATTGTTTGTTGGGGAGCATGATGTTTTAAGAAACAGATTTCTTACTTTCTTATTATATACATCAGAGGGACTGTTTCATACTACCCTAATATTTTGTTCATATTGGGCGCATCTACGTGATATTAAATTAATTTTTTAATGCACAGTAAAGTATTACCTTCTATGTGTGTGGCAATTACTGCACAGTAGATTAGTCTAATGTGCCATTTTCTAGTACCAGTAGATACAGGTACTAGAAAATGGTTCATTAAACTAATGCACCAAAGTGCACATGTAGATGCTAACTGGGAGCAAATTGGAAGGGTGGGCAGGGAGGTGGGGACAGCTCCCAATCCACTTCCTGGAGCAGCTCTGAGCCCGGTGTCGCTCTGGGGTCAGGCAGGGAGCTGTGGGGTTCACAGCTGCTCCAGCTGTGCCCAGCTCCACCCCTCTTTCTACCCCGGGGAGCCCAGGCTGCCCCCAGTGCCCCCTGACAGCTGTGCCCTCCCCCTGGCTGCTGCAGAGGGGCAAAGCAGGATAGGAGCATCCCTGGACTGAACTGCTTCCAACACCAGTGCATGATCAGATGCATGACCAAGTGCAATTTAATGCACTTGAATTTTCTGCACAAAAAATTCAGGTGCGTTAACTGGACATATAGATGTGCCCACTAAGTTAGTAATGTCTGTAGTATTTAACTTTCCTCCTATACACTCGAAAGAATCAGAGCATTACTCAAAGTCTATAGGTATAGAAAAACATGGATTTCTCAGAGCCAGGATTTAGGAGGTAACAGCACTTAACAAGACTTTGCTTGTTTAGATATATAAAATGTTGCCCTCTAGCAGTATTTAATATGATGTATATTTAATCAAATATTTTATTCCATAATATGCACTAGGCTATTTTAGTCTTTGTTATGCTGTGTTTGCCACTGTTCCTTCTATTGGCAACTAAAAAAGCATGAGTATACCCCTGCCAATGTCGTTGCAATTCATGGAGTGTTTTGCTTTGTATTTTTTTAAAATTCATCACCATTTTTTACTATTTATAACCTTAATTAGGTAGTGTTATAAATAGATTATAGCTTCTGCTTCACTGCCTACCTTCAAGGCCACATTTGCTGGATGTGCTCTGAAATCATTGAAGTAGTATGAGCAGTGTCAATAGAGAATGCTAAGATGGTATGACAGGAGGCTACCTGTGGAAAACTACTTTTTCATACACCTTCTTTCTTACAAAGGAGTCTGGCTGCTACTGGGCCTAGGATAAATCTCAGGTGTAGAAGAAGCAGGGCGCACTTTAGGAATAGTCATAGGGTTGAAGCACAGGCTATCAGAAAGCCCATGGTTGAATCAATTCAATCGTCACAGGTTAGTCTAAACTGCATAGATTAAACTGATAAGCAAGTGAACAGACATTCACTTTTGATTCTGAAAATGCAGCCACATGCCTTCAGTGGTCCAGGCCAGAAGCCTACTTGGGTGGAGCAAACAGTTTGCGTCAAGGGTCAAGCCTTCTCACTCTGTGGGGCAGAAAGAGGTGGGGGAAGCTAACAAGGGAGGTTCAAAGCATCTGTGCGTTAATTTAAATCTGGAGAGACAGAAGTTCAATAAACTGATTTAACCTAAATTGGTTAAATCTGATACTCCGTGCATCCAGGTTTATCTTAAACTGGTTTTAGCCATTTCGAAAGTGGTTTATATGCACTGAACTTCTGTTGCGTTACAGAGTTGAGCCAGTTTCTGATCATTTATATTGGTTTATGTGTAATTTTTGTCTCTAGCCTTCACCTCTCCACGCTTCATGTTTGCCGTCAGGATAATGATACTGGTACTGATAATGATAAGGCTATATCTAATGATACTTCCTGTTATAAATCTCTTGTGTTCTCTTAGAGCTATGTCTTATGGTTATTATAATTTTTTTTGCACTGAAAGGGTTTGGAATCAGGCAACAGTGCTCCAGAGGTTTTATGCAACTAATTTTCCATTAGGTAACCTGTTACACTCGGGTCTCAATGCAAGGGTTGCATTCCAAAAAAACCTCTCATAAAGCAAATTCACATAAAGCAAATCCATTATTACATGTAATTAATAGGAATATGTACCAGCCTTACTCTACTGCGCCCCCAACCCATGATACAATCAAACAGTAGTCACTCAGTACAATAAATGCTGCACGGAGAGGCTGCAAGCTCCGCGCTGCAAGCAGCGGCACATGCAGGGGGTGCTGTTCACTGCTCCTGGCTCAGCCCTGCTTCCCTTCCCTGGTGCCTCTCCAGCCTTGCAGAAAGACTATGAGCTCCTGCTGCACTGGGTCATGCCCGCTGGGCTGAACAGGCACCTGGGGCAGGGCCACAGAGAGAAGCTGCTCGCCCTGCACTGCAAGCAATGGCATGCACAGCAGGCAGATCACCAAGGCAGCACAGGATGAGCACCTCCTCTGTCTGCTCTCTCTCCCTGCTTCCCTGCCCCGGGTTCCTCCACAGCCCAGCGGGCATGACCTGGTGCAGTGGGGAGCACGTAGCCTCTCCACACAGCCCCATTGTTCCCAGCCGCACCAGGTTGTGCCTGCTGGGCTAGTGAGGCTATGAGCTACTTCAGGGCAGCGGGGTAGAGGGTGCTGGGACCAGGCAGGGAAAGGAGCTGAGCTGGGCTAAGGAACAGGGCCAGGGCCCACTGCACTCACGTGTCTGCCCCTTCCCCCAGTGAGCCACCCAATGCACACAGTAGCGGGGAGCCGGCTCTCCCCTTCCCCCAGTGAGCCACCCAATGCACACAGTAGCGGGGAGCCGGCTCTCCCCTTCCCCCAGTGAGACACCAGAGGCTCTGTCCTGCTCCCCACTGGGGCCCTGCAGCTGCACACTGTGGCCCTGGGCCCCAAGCACCCCTCAGCTGGACAGCAGCCCCAGCCCTGCTGAGATCCCTCCCTATAGGGGCCTCGATCCCCCTCTTTTTCCCCACTTACCTGCTGAAGCTACCTTCAAGTTTACTTGGGGCCATGTGCATGTACTGTACATGTACGTGGTACCCCCTGTCTCACTGCCTTCCTTCCGCTTCTTCCCAGCTCATTGCCAGCCGATGTTGCATAAAATTGGATTTTTCTTGCACAAAGTGAATTTCTGGTATAAATAAGGTCATTGAATATAAGTGAATTCACACAAAATGAATTTGCATAAAGAGAGACCCGAATGTATAGGCCTGTTCTTTTACAGCTGCAGGATCTGAGTTCTGTCCCTATAGTTGCCACAAGATTCAATGTGGCCAGGATTTGTGGCAGAGGAACAGTTATAAAATAGTAGATTTGTCATAACTTAATAATTATGTTAAAGAATTTAGAGTTCCAGTGAGGGTGGTTGTCTAATTTTTTTACCTTTTTGGAAAATTCCAGCCTCAGATCATTACAAAGACTGAAGCATGTAAGTTACAACACAATAATTGGTACAATAAAACTATGTAGACAGAAGAGCAATGCTGAACTATTCAGAGATGTCTGGGTTTGCTAGCTGTAGAGCCGAAGGAACTGATCTATCTAGAGAGGTATAAACATGTGTATGATTTGGCCCAGGAAAAATCTTTAAATACAGGATTGTGGCAACCTTAATTAAAAAAACCCAACATAGTATCATAGTAGCTAGGGTTGGAAGGGAGCTAAACAGATCATCAAATCCAACCCCCTGCCTTGGGCAGGAATGGATACTGGTGTCCATCCAGCCTCCTCCCAAGGTAGGAACAAGCACTGCTTCCCTTGGAAGTTGGTTCCAGGTCCTAGCCGTCCTAATCGTAAAGTAATGCCTCCTGATGTCTAGCCTGAACCTGCTCTCTATCAACTTGTGGCTGTTATTCCTAGTTACCCCATGTGGTGCCCAGGGGACCCGGGCATCTCCTATTCCTTGCTGATACCTCCTGGTGAATTTGCAGACGGACATCAGATCCCCTCTCATCCTTCTCTTGAGGAGGCTGAATAGGTTCAGGTCCTCTAGTTTCTCCTCATAGGGCCTGCCCTGGTGCCCCCTGATCATGTGAGTGGCCCTCCTCTCAACGCTGTCCACATCCCTCCTGAAGCGTGGTGCCCAGTACTGGATGCAGTACTCCAGCTGTGGCCTGACCAATGCCACATAGAGGGGGAGGATCACCTCCCTAGACCAGCTTATGATGCACCTGTGGATGCATGACAAGGTGCAGATAGCCTTACTTGTATTACAATTTTTAATTTGATGAACACAAATAATCCCACGCTGATGAATCTTATACTTTTTGGATATTAGCACTTATACATGTAAAATAGTGGCATTCTATTCTGTTTGGGCGCTTTGCTCACAACCACAGCATCTGAGATGGTTTCTCTATATTTTTACTGTGTGGTTCAGTATACAGAATGGGCCAGAACCTCAGCTGATGTAAATTAGCACAGCTCTAAATCAAAGGAGCTATTCCATTTGACACCAGTTGAAGACCTTGTCCAGGGATACATATTGCAGGGGGCTGCAGAAGTTCCATGTATAGAGAAGGGATGTATGTGGTAGCCGTGTTGGTCTGGGACAAAAAGAAATGCAAAAATCTGGAACTCTTGGTGCCAAAATGATACCATTTATTAGACCAACTGAGAAAGTGCAAAACAATTTTTTTTTTTTTTGCAATTCCTCAGTTGGTCTAATAAACAGTATCATTTTGGAACCAAGAATGCATAGGACAGCAGTTTCCAAACTGTGGGTCACAACCCCAAATGGGGTGGCAACATCAGCAGATGGAGTCACGGCGTGGTGCTCTCTCCTGCACCAGGTCCCACTTGATGGGCTGCAGAGGCCCAGGTGAAGGGCAGCAGGATGGGGAGCCACAAGCCTGCAGCAGGTAGCCTGTATCCTCCCGCCACCCCACCACAGGTGCCACTCTGGCTGTACTGCCTGTGAGGGAGGGGACAGAGGTGGGGGGCAGGAGGCAGGGAACCAGGCTCCACGCTGTGGCCGCAACAGCTGCTGCTTCCTGTGGGCAGCAGCCGGGGCTCAGGTGCTGCTGGGGTGGAGATGCAGGGGGTATGGGCCCTGGCCCTGGGGCACCTGGAGAGAGTGGGGTACTGCAGATTGGGAGTGAGAGGCACCTGCAGGACCAAGGGGCTGTGGGCAGGGAGGGAGAGGCATGGGAGGGGGCAGAAGAAGAGGTGGGTGCAGTGAGCTGGGAGTGAGGAGCCATGCTGGGGAAATGGGGTCATAAATGGGGTCATGCTGTGGAAAAGTTTGGGAAGCACTGGTATTGAGTATATTATGAAAGATTGAATGTCGAACATTTGACATCAGAACTAATTTGAACGAATTCACATGGGATCAAACTGAGCAGGGTGTTCATTGAAGAGAAGCTGGTTCATCCGGTTTGTAAAAAATAACCTTTCAGTGCATTCGAACAAATCCTTACATCACAAACCGGTAGAATGTTGGATCAATATTTTGATTCCAAGTGACTATTTTCAAGATTACTTAAATTGTATATTGCTTTTACACTGTCTTAGAAAAGAAGAGCCTTGTGATAGGTAGACTGATCCCTCTGCAGGAATATCTACAGGAATCTGTACATTGTAAATTAAGAATTTAATTGCTTGTCCTAAAATGTTCTTGAGAGCTTTGACACATAATGTGCATTGTGCAGAATGGATGCAGTGAGGCACAGTGAGCTATGATTAAACCAAGTTTTTTGTAGAATATTTTTTTAAAGAAATGCCCTTTTGCTGAAAGACTCACTGCAAATGCTCAGTTTAGAAGAAATTTTAAAGCCAGACTTTCAAATCTTGAACATTTTTAAAAGCTCTATGTAATGAAATTATTGGTATGAATTTATGTAACTAAATGATGATGTTAGGTGCTGCTGTAATCCTTTCATAGATTCATAGATGCCAGGGTCGGAAGGGACCTCAATAGATCATCGAGTCCGACCCCCTGCACAGGCAGGAAAGAGCGCTGGGTCTAGATGACCCCAGCTAGATGCATATCCAACCTCCTCTTGAAGACCCCCAGGGTAGGGGACAGCACCACCTCCCTTGGGAGCCCGTTCCAGACCTTGGCCACCCTAACTGTGAAGAA
>JAGPOW010003316.1:187065646-187081039 GCA_030014935.1 Caiman crocodilus
GCCTAGGATGGAGGTGAGACTGACTGGCCTATAGTTGCCTGGGCCCTCCTTCCTCCCCTTCTTGAAAATGGGGACCACATTGGCCCTTTTCCAGTCCTCTGGGACCTGGCCCATGAGTCATGACTGCTCAAATATTACCACCAGTGGTTGCACAATGACATCAGCCAGTGCCTTCAGTACCCTCAGATGGAGCTCATCTGGGCCTGCCAACTTAAAGGAACTTAACCAGTTCCTCCAAGTGACTCTGCACCATCTCAGGGTCTACGCATGGCAGTCTGGTGCCTGCTGCTGCCTCTCTATAATCCCAGTGAGAGCCTTGTCCTGCCCCTCACTTAGGAGCACTGAGGCAAAGAACTTGTTGAGGAGTTCAGCCTCGTCCCTCCTGTCCGGCACCAATTGCTTCTGCCCATTTAGTAGGGGTCCTATTCCACCCTGGTCCTTCCTTTTGCTCCCTATATATCTAAAGAACAATTTCTTGTTGTCCTTTACTTGGGATGCCATCCTCAGCTCCATGGTAGATTTGGCCCATCCAACTGCCTCCCTACAAGTGCAAGCAGAGGAGGTATATTCCTCTTTGGTAATCTCTCCCCGTTTCCACTTTTTATATTCTCCCCTTTTAGTCTGCAGGCTGCCCTGGATTTCTCTGGTTAGCCAAAGAATCCTCCCAGCCCCTTTCCCTCTTTTTCCTCGCATCGGGATCGTCTCCCTCTGTGCCTAAAGGATCATTTCCTTAAGGTACAGCCACCCTTCCTGGGCTCCCATCTCTTCAAAACTCCTATTCTGCATTGCATCCTTGACTAATCCTTGTTAAAATGGAAAATATCAGTGATGAACTAAAGTTTCCAATCCTTGTCTTAATTAGGTCAGTCAAATGGATGTATTTTCTCAATAACCTTCCCAGTCTGAATTTTATATCAAATGCTCTCCATAAAATCTTTGCATCTTTTGAATGTCATGACCCAGTGCTCCAGCAGATCAGTTCTGCTTCGAGTAAATGTAATATCTTCAATATATTACTGTAACTTCCAAGGTCATGGCAATATTACATGAAAAGAGTGCTTTAATTTCCTGTCTCTGTAATGGTGAGAAATCTAAGCTCTATTTATTGCTCTTCCATGGTTTTTTTAAATCTAAATGTGAACTTTACAATGTTTAAAACAGTCACCAGAATTAATCTTGTTAATCAGTTGGTACTATAGGGGCAGATTCTGCCTCTGATTTGTTCAAAATGAATGGAGGTTTTGGGACACTCGGGGAAAGAAGTGAACCGAGTTAATTCAGTAAAGCAGTAAATATTGCTTTAAGACTATTGCATGTAAAGTTTTTAAACTGAGCTGGAAATAATTTTATAATTATAGTTATGTACAGTAACAAGGGATCAAATGCTTTGTTGTTATCTTGTAAGAGTATAGTCTGTGTCTTTTAAACTGTCATCTGTATCTTTAAAATTGAAAAAAAGCATAACACAACCAGACTGTAACTCTCAACATTTCTACAACAAAAATATTAAACTATAATATGCTACTGTTGCATTGTTCAGTGAAAATGTTTAGCTGGTCAAAATAGCTGGGGTCATCTAGACCCAGCACTCTTTCCTGCCTATGCAGGGGATCGGACTCGATCTATTGAGGTCCCTTCCGACCCTAACATCTATGAATGTATGAAAATGTATGTGTAAAAATCCCTTTTCACTTAAGTCAGCAGATTGTAAAATAAAACTAAAATGTTCTTGAAAATGGAAAATGTTATGAAAGGCAGATAATAGGTCCATTTAAATATCAATTCAATGGAAACTTCTACAAAAGTTTGAAAGTTTTCACAAATTTATTTTTCCCCATTCTTGATTAGCTGTATACCATAAAGTGTATCTACTAGTTTTGTGCAGTACTAGCTATTCAGGAAGCATCAGTGAGTTCCCAGTTACATATGCAACGTGATATGTACAAAGTATTTGTACCTTTCTGATGATGTGGCTCCTGATTATTCTAAACCAAAATTAAATATTCCTTGGGATTTTAAACTAAGTAAACAGGCTTTAAACTATGTATGACGGGGGATGGGGAGGCAGGAGATGGAGAGAGTCTAGAACCTACAAACTGTGAGACATGCAGTGGTACACCCTGGGTGAGTACCAAGGAGTCCTTTGGGCATCAGAGTGGCATGGGGGGGACACCAAAGGAGGGCTCAAGTGCCTCTATACTAATGCTAGGAGCACAGGGAACAAGCAGGCAGAACTTGCACTTCTGTTTGCAGATAATAATTTCAATTTAGTGGGGCTAATGGAAACTTGGTGGGACCCTACCCATGACTGGGCAGTACACATTGAGGGCTACAGGTTGTAAAGAAGGGACAGAGTAGGGAGGAAATGGGGTGGGGTGCTCTCTATGTAAAGGGACATTATACATCTACCCTAATCCAAATGGGATCAGAGGAGGAGAAAGTTGAGGCATTGTGGGTTAGGATACATGGAGGTTGAGGGGAAAGGGACTTGGTGGTGGGACTCTGCTACAGACCACCACACCAAGAAGAAAAGCTCGACTTGAAATACTTGAGGCAGCTCTCAGAGGCCGTACAGTCTAGGGACGTGGTAGTCCTGGGGGATCTAAACTACACTGACATCTGCTGGGAGGAGCAGTCAGCCAAATCCAACCAGTCACGTAGGTTCTTAACCTGTATGGAGGACCTTCACCTAATGCAGGAGGTGTACGGTCCCACTAGGGGGAATGCCTTACTGGACTTGGTGTTGGCTATAGGGGAGGACCTGGCAGAGGAGCTGAGATCTGTGGTCACTTTGGGGACAGTGACCACCAATCAATCAAATTCACCATACGGTGTAGAGTTGGTAAGATAACTAGTAGGGTAGAAGTGCTTGACTTTAAGAAAGCTAACTTTAGTGTCCTTAGGAGTCTAGCCAATGATGCACTGCAGGATAACCATATTGGTGAGATGGGAGTGCAGGAAGGTGGTCATTTCTAAAGGAAGTGATCCTTCGGGCACAGAGGGAGACTATCCCAGCATGAGCGAAGAGGGGGAAAGGAGCCAAAAAACTTCCTTGGCTAAACAGGGAAATCCAGGGGGCCTAAGGGCAAAAAAGAAGGCATATAGGCAGTGGAAGCACGGAAAAGCTACCAAGGAGGAGTATAGCTACTTGGCCCTCACTTGCAGGGAGGCAGTTAGAAAGACCAAAGCAACTACAGAGCTGAGGCTGGCAACACAAATTAAAGACAACAAAAAGTATTTCTTGGGGGTATGTAGGGAGCAAAAGGAAGGTGCAGGGCAGTATAAGACCCCTACTGAACTAGGAGGAGCAATTAGTGACAGACAGGGGGGACAAGGCTAAGCAATCAATGAGTTTTTTGCCTCACTGTTCCTGAACAGGGCTCAAGATAAGTCTCCTAATGGGTTCTTAGATGGGCATCAGAGGGACCCCAGCCCACCAACTGTCGATGCTGACTTGGTAAAGAGTCACTTGGATGGACTGGGCTCAGGTTAGGTCCCAGAGGACTGGAAAAGGGCCAGTGTGGTCCCTGTTTTCAAGGAGGATCTGAGTAATCATAGGCCAGTCAGTCTCACCTCCATCCTTGGAAAGGTCTTTGAAAAGATTATGAAGGATCATATTTGTGCGAGTGCAGTGGGAAAAATAATGCAGCAGGGAAACCAGCATGGATTTGTAGCAGGTAGATCATGCCTGACCAATCTGGTTTCATTTTATGACAGGGTCACAAAATGCTTGGATGCAGGAGTAAAGGTGGATGTCGTTTTCTTGGACTTTAGCAAGGCCTTTGATACAGTATCTCATTCTATGAGAACGAGGTTGTGACACAGATGTTTACACCATCTGGTAGGTGGCAAATTGGCTTAAAAGTCACACCCAGAGAGTGCTAGTAGATGGGTCAGTATATCAACCTGGAAGGATGTGGCTAGTGAGGTCATGCAAGGCTTGATCCTTGGACCTGTACTCTTCAATGTCTTCATCAGTGACTTAGATATGGGTGTGAAGTGTACTCTGTCCAAGTTTGTGGATGATACTAAATTGTGGGGTGAAGTGGAGGGTAGGGAAGGGAAAAATTGCAGGCAGACCTGGACAGATTAGAAAAGTGGGCGGTATACAATAGGATGCAGTACAGCAAGGACAAATGCAGAGTGCAGCACCTAGGGTGCAAAAATATCCAGCACATCTTCTGGCTGGGAAGTGACCCTCTCAGCAGTACAGAAGCGGAAAGGGATCTCAGAGTTGTAGTGGACTCCAAGGTGAACATGAGTCGTCAGTGTGACGAAATCATCAGCAAAGCTAACCGCACTTTATCATGCATCAGAAGATGCATGACAAATAAATCCAAGGAGGTGATACTTCCCCTCTATGTGGTATTGGTCAGACTGCAGCTGGAGTACTGCGTCCAGTTTTGAGCGCTGTACTCCAAGAAGGATTTTGATAGACTTGAGAGGGCCCAGAGGAGAGACACTTGTATGCTTAGGGACTTACAGGACAAGCCCTATGAGGAGAGACTGAGGGACCTGGACCTCTTCAGCCTCCACAAGAGAAGGCTGAGAGGGGATCTTGTGGCCACCTACAAATTCACTAGGGGGATGCAGCAAGGGATTGGAGATGCTCTGATCACCAGGGCGCCTCTTGGGATAACAAGGAACAATGGTCACAAACTGATAGAGAGCAGATTTAGACTAGATGTCAGAAAAAACTTCTTCACAGTAAGGGTGGCCAAAATTTGGCACGGGCTTCCAAGGGAGGTGGTGCTCTCCCCTACCTCTGGGGTCTTTAAGAGAAGGCTGGATAGGCACCTGGCTGGGGTCATCTGACCCCAGTGCTCTTTCCTGCCTAGGCGGGGGGTCAGACTCGATGATCTGTTAAGGTCCCTTCTTACCCTAGCATCTATGAATCTATGAATGCACAAAATGTCAAGCCAGCCAATGTCAGTAGTGACTGAAACTTTTGCTGTTTGCTGTTTGCTGTTTGCTGGTAACTACACTGGACGAAAAACCAATATAACCAACACCTTTTTAAAAATGGGCTTCTTAAGCTGCACTTTGTATATGAGAGTCACATATAGACACGCGAGTAAATGGTCTAAATTCCAAAATCATCAAGCACCGATATAGGTCCTTAAATTATTCCAAGTAGTTTCAATCGAGAATTAGAGTTCCCAATGAGCAATGGTGATGGATTTGCCTTCAGTCCTGGAAAGAACATTCATTCACAGCCAAGTCAAGATACATACATAAGATATGGAGAAGGAGTTTGGGTTTGCTCTTAATAAGTCCTATACAGCTTTATTCTTCAAGACTAGTCCTACACTTCTCATAAAAATAAAATTCACATGGAGTCTTTGGTTTTTACTTCCCACATTGCAAGCACAACAGTTTCAGTCTGTTTATAGCAAGGTATGAAACTGTATTTTATTGAGCTTAAGAGGTGAAATCTCACTTTTTTTTTACTTTGACTGGTTATTTTTATTTGTCACTAATCTCCTTTGATCGTGAAGTAGTCCATTGAATTCAAGAATCAGGCTGCAGAATTATGAAAAGCCTCAACATTTATGAAAGATGAATATTGCACAACATTCACCAGAGAAGGTGAGGGAAAATGTCAAACCCTCAAGGTACTTTTCCCAGCTTAACAATCCTACCTCCTCCAGAAGCACTGGAGTTGTTAGAAAAGGTGAAGGGAAAACGGAGCTTTGGGAAGGATGTGTTTTGTGTGACACATTAACCCCATATAGGCCTGTACTGAAACCAAGGGGAAGACCTGATATATTAGAGTCTTAAGGCTTCTATGAAAAATACTAACCTTATTATCTTCTTTGCCTAAGAGGATGAGGTGGAAGTTTACGATTAGGGACCTACCAAAATCAAGGAGATAGGAAGCTGATTTTGCAGACAGTTCATTGGGCCAGCCACCTTTTTTGTTGCTGGCTTATTGCAGCGGGGTCCCCCCCCCAGCTCTCATTGGCTGAGGGGTCCCAGTAGTCCCACCCATCACCACTGATTAGTCCAAAGGGCTGTAGTACACGTGGCCCTGCCCCTCTCTGCTGATTTGCAGACAGGTGGGATTATACAACAGGCGGCCCTCTCAGCCAATTAGCAGTGAGGGACAGTGGCAGCTGCTTCTTGGCTGCTCCCCTTTGCACCAGTAGCCTCCACTGCACTCTCTGGTGGGCTGTGTGGCTCCAAGTGGGGAGCCAGCATTTTATTTTTAGTAAAGTTTTTTTTTCCAATGGATTTTCCGGACATCACACAATTTTGTGGACAGTGCCCAATTTTGTGATTTCTGCCAATTCACCAGTTGAGTAGGTTCCTAGTTATGTTGAGTTTCAAAATCGCTGGATTGGACTTATAGCTATGAGGCTGTCTTAACTTACAATTGTGACTGCATTTTGCAAAGGATGCTTCTGTAAAACATGATAACTAAGATGGCATTAGATAGTTGTTGATGTGTTCTTGTATTCATAATGTGTTCTTGTAGGCCAGGAAGTACGTTAGTAGGAAGGGATGTTTTGGTGATATCCTTTATTAGATCAACTTGGAATGGCATTGTGTGCCCAAAAACTTGTCTAAAAGCTCTCCCAAATATGTAGTTGGTTTAATAAAAGATAGCACCCAAAAGATAGCTTTCTGCAAGGTGGCATTATGAAATTCCAGCATCTACACAAAGGCACTAAGCTACTACATTTATAGAGGGCTCAAGTCTCTAAACGCCTTAACTTTTTAGAAAATGTGAAAACTCCATAAAAACTTCAGGGCCAAATCTGATCTTTAAGAGAAGCTGTAATTCTAACAGGCAGGGCTTTTCGTCGAGTTTGAGAATGTCAAACATTTTTTTAAAATAAATACATTTAATATATTCCTGTGTTTTGCCTTCAAATTGCACATTTCAATTAAAAAAGTACTTTCAATTAATGCTCAAATATTGGATAGTAACTAGATAATTATTTTTTCCTTTTATTAATGAACTGTTATATAGTAGAAATGCCTGAACACTGTGATCTTAAAATAAACTTAAGCACAGGAAAGTTTTAGAAAACCATCTGGCCCTAGTAGGAGGGTCGAATAGGTCCTTTTCATCTCTTAATCTACGGGATAAAACTCCAGATGCCATAAAAATCATATGTATCATATGTAGTAGGAATGGAGTCACATTGTCTGTTTGCCTTCCCTTGTTAATTTTGTATCAAAACCTAAGCACTTTTGTTTCCATTTAACTTCCTGTAAATTTCTTATCTGTAAAAAACAGTTGCCACCTTGTAATGACATATTCGCATTGCAGAGGCCGAGGAAACGCTGTATAAATTAGGGTTTGGTGCCTTAAGTGTTAGTATGATGTCAGCATCCACTGCATAATCATTAATAGGCAGTTGCCTTGTGAAGTTTACAACTGGAAGGATTTATAACCAAACTGAGAACCTCAAGATGAAAAATATTCAGTATAAATTTTTCAACTGAGCAGAAGCAAACATGCGATCGTGTATAAGAGAAGGGCCCCCGTGCTCTGTGCATTATTGATGAAGCTCATAACACCAAGGTTCAAAATCAGTAAGTCACACCTCGTCCTGGATTCCCTTTTGAACTCAGTGGCACCTGTCAACATGTGGTTAGAAGAGACAATATTTGGGCCATTGTTCATGTTTATTAATATAACTTGTAGCTCCAGAAATATATTTGCAGACTTTTTTAAGCTCATAATTTAATACAAATCATTTTATCCCACACCAAGAGATTTATATATCACAATTCAGCCAAAGAAGCAAGAATTGTCTCTAGAATGGAATTTTCTTTGTCCGATTAATATATCTGCAGACGAAAGCATTGCCTGGACACATTCTTTATAGGTCCTTCCCTCTCCATATAAAATTCACAGTGCTGTGAAAATACATTGTTGAGACTCCCAGCATGACATGACAACAGCAAACACCATCATAATTATCTTTGCAGCCAAATGCATACTGATTACCTATGTACAGCAATTATATAAAATAACAGTAGTTAATGTGTCATCATTGAATCACTGAATTCATGCAAATACTTCATGTATAATAAAACAGAAAAAAGTTCTGAGTTAAATACAGTCAAATCTAGGACAGTCTCTGCTATTACGTAAAAAGATAACTCCAAAATGAACATGCCTCGCCCTGTTTTGCTTCATTTTTCAATATATATGTTTTTCAGTATATATATATTGAAAAATGAAATGTGTGTGTGTGTATGTGTGTGTGTGTGTGTTTGTGTGTATATTGTGTACTTACATATGAAGTATAAATTCTCTGTTATCTTCTGTGGTATCCAATGCATTCCTGGGCTACATCCACACAAGGAGGGATATGTGGTTGCCATGGGGAAAAAAGCAGTGGCACAAATTCTTGCCACTGCTTTTTGCACCAGCACACACCCCTGAGCATGGGGTTAGTGCAGGGAAAAACGCTATGGGTAGGGTAGGGGAGGCTGAGGCCATCACCTGGGCTCGCCCCAGTAGCCTTCCCTGGGGTCCTGGGGGACTCCCCAGGCTGCAGTGGCAGCAGGAGCCTGGCTGGCAACCAGATCTTGGCTGCAGCTGTGGCGTGTTTGGTTTGCAGTGCCACAGACAGGTTTGTGGTGCTGCAAACCACGTATGTGCACGCATCTGGACAAGCCCCAGTAGTTCATTAAATGTGATCAAGATCCATTATATATTGTTCTATTTTATGTTCTCAGTAGAGGAAAACCTGCTGTTGGCGTTTGCTACTGTTTACTAGTTATTTATTTCTGTTTACTATTCTATACGTTCATATTATGAAAGGCAGGGAGAAAATGTGCTTTCCATTTGGAGAAAAAGATGGAAAGTTTTGAATGAGGGCTCAAATTCTGGAGAAGTTGCACAGTCTGACCTCTAGCCAGACCCAAGGGAAGTTTGAGGACAAATTAGTTATACACTTATGATGGACAAATGCATTGTGATAAAAGAATTCTTGACCGCAATGCTTGTCTGGAAAGGATAGGTGACCTACATCTAGGATAGCAGAAAATCATTGAGCAGTTGGAAGCTAGTGGGCATGTTCACATGCGCATCAATGTGCTGTTGTTACTGTGCATTAAGTTTAGTACCTGTAATAACTGAATGTGCAGTGCTGGCACACGCCTTTTTAGATTAATTCTCCTGGGTGTTAACGGAGTAGCGTGGTTTTTCCTGTGATGTACTAATGCACAGTACAATAAGTGTACTATTTATTTAGCATTTCATTTGCTAATAAGGACTTCTGTGCAGGGGGAGGGTAGGTGTGAGTTTGCACATGATTTTTCTTGTATGATATTCATGCAGCTGCATAGTTTACAAGATACAGCTGAAGGTTTTAAACCCAGGAACATTGCTCTAACATCACTGGGAGGTAAAAATGCCATCATATTAAGATGGATAGGCAAGTAATTAATACGCTGATTCTGGCTTGATTTAAACCTGCAAATTAGGGGCCCAGAGCTTTAAACTAAGCATGGGGTCCAGCTCCAAAGCCCAGTGAAATGAGCCTCTTTGCATTGACTTGAAGGAAATTTCAGTCAAGCCAGAAGTGTCTGAGTTCTGTTGAGTTGAAAGGCATATTATACCCGACAGTTATTTTTTTCAAAGAAAGGGCCCTACATTTATTAATGAATGTAGGCTGAGTCAGTCTGCTAACATGATTGTATTTAAAAAAGTTTGGAGAGAACAGCCTCTTAACAATAAGAGGAGGTTTCTTGTGAGGGAAGATGCAGACAGATGTTGGTGTTTTAAAGTACTTTATCAATGAAAAACACCATACATTTTTGACTTCCATATACTCTGTCTTCAAACCATCAACAATTCCTTGATGGGGGAAATTTTACCTCCAAAAATGCTGTTTTGTCAAAATTGAAACCTTTCAAGGGAACATGCCCATCTCAATGGATTTTTTTGTTGGAAAATGTTAAAATCAGTGATTTGCGTAAATGTGATATCTTTTATTAGACTAACTAAATGGTTGGAAAAATTGTTCTTTACAAGATTTTGGCACAAACACCCTTCTTCAGGCATATGAGAATCTGCTGGTGAATTGTGAGCTCTCCTGGGTAGAACTGAAGCTAAAATGCAAAGTGCAGGTCTGTGAAAATGCAAATACCTGGCAGTGAGGGTAAGATGGGTGGAAGACAATAGGTGAGATGGGAAGAGAGGGGGAAAAGGGGGAACACTGAATTGGTGATAGAAGATTGTAGCTTGTAAAATGCAGACGAGTTACCTGGGGTTATCAGATGACAGGCAGGTTTGTGCCGTAAATCCAATGTTTATATTTAGTCCATGATTTTTTGTATGCCCGGATGGTATGTAGGAGAAACCAAACAACAACTGCGTACCAGAATCCTTAACCATGAAGACTTCATAAAAGAAGCTGACAGACAACCTTTTGACACCACCTACTACAAAAAACTAGAGGAAGATCCTACCCCCCTTTTCACCTTAAAATTCAAAACTACCGTCAAAACATTTGCATCTGAATTACAAGAAAAACTACAGAACTTGATCCCCCCACTACCCAACCCAGGAACTTTTTACAGGCTCCCTAAAATCCACAAAAAAGGGAACCCTGTTAGACCTATCATATCCAACCATGGGACCCTAACTGAGGAAATATCAGCAATAATGCCAACTCTCATGAAAAAATCATGAGACTTGCAGTTTCCAAGTCCAATTAACTCTGATTTGTGATCTTGGGCTAGAACTGTGAAATCTTGGGATTTTTTCTTTTGGTGCATGTAGAGAGCACCCAGATGGTAAGTCTGTGGAGGGGAAGGGGTGAAGGGGAGAGGGAAAGGGCATGGAGGGCAGACTGAGACTAGTGAGTGGGGCAGGGCAAAGGCAGGCTGGGGCTTTCTGTGGTCTGCTGCCTTTTCTCTGGGAGCCGTGCGGATGCCAGTGTGCCTCTTGCTGCCTACCTGCTGCCCTCCTGCCACCCCGGAGACTCATAGCATGGCCAGCATGCCGCCCCTGGGGCAAACTTGCCTCAGGAGCGGCACACTGCCTGCGCTGTGTGTCCCCTGTCCACCTAGCCAGGGGCAGGAGGCACGCTGGTGTCCCAGGTCTCCCAAAGAAAAGGCATCAGGGTGCAGAGATGAACTGCAGTTGGCTCTGTTGCACGACCTGTGACCTGATCAATCTGTGTGTCTGGCTCTCACTCTCAAGCCACATCCCCCCAGGCCTGCTGCTGCCCCTAACTCCTGACCTACAGTATCCTACATCCTGCCACGGTGTGCAGGGGTCCACCCATCCCGGGCTCCATATTTCCCTACACTTTCACAAATAGCTCCCCCTCTATACTGAAAAAATATCATTTCATGATTTACATACAAATCTCGTGATTTTTTAAGAGTTTGTCTTGTGATTTGTGACACGGTGGGGTTGGCAATACTGTATCAGGAATCCATTCTAAAACCTCTTGTCACCCAAAGAGTGAGTTTTGTCCAGGACACAACAGACTTTCTGTGAAAACTTGAAAACATAGAGCGCCGTCCCAGCAACATCCTCCTAGCCACCGTGGACATTACCAGCTTATATACTAACATCCCACAGCACGATGGCATCCAAGCCTGCCTTCCATATCTACAAGAGCAAGATTACAACTCGGAGTACAGACTTAAAGACATTTCTGAACTTATACATTTCATCCTCACACAAGAGCTTCACTTTCAATAACCAACACTTCCTCCAAACCATGGGCACAGTTGTTGGCACCAAAATGGCCTCACAATATGCCAACCTATGAGCTACCTGAAAGAAGACTTCCTCAAGGACTGCACCATCAAACCCTTGCTATACTTAAGACATGTCGATGACATCTTCATCATTTGCACTGAAAACCTGCAATCTCTGATTAATTTTCATCAGAAATTCAACAACCATCACCCCTCCATCGTTTCCTTTTTAGACACTGTGACCACTGTCCAGAATGATAAAATACAGACTACTACGTACAAGAAACCCACAGACCAACATACATATCTGCACAGAACTATCCAAACACACCAAGAAAGCTGTAATATATAGCCAAACCCTCTGATACCACTGAATTCACACTGAGAAAAACACCCATGATAGTCACCTCACAAATCTCAAAAGGGCTTTTACTCAACAAGGCCACTCCTCCAGAGAGAGAGATCACACTTTTGAAAAAGCCACCTGGATACCACGTGAAGAACTGCTGCAGTACAGAAGAAACCCCTCACAAGTCGCACATCTCTGGTTATGCCATATCACCCCTCCCACGAACCTATATGGAAAATACTCAAACAATTGCAACCCATGCTAGAAGGAAACCCAGTTCTTAAAGAGATCTTCCCATAATCACCTATCCTAGCCTTCAAACAAACATCAGACCTTGCCAACCTCATCACCAGAAGCAAACTTCTTATGGCCCAATCCAACTGAATGGATCCAGACCATGCCATGACAAGAAATGTAAAACCTGGTAACACATCCCCACCACTCCCACAATAACTAGACCCCACAACAGAGCCATCAGTGTTCCTGGATCTTACACCTGCACCTTCAGAAATGTAATATATCTCATTCAGTCCACCAAGTGCCGTGATGGAGAATATGTAGGAGAAACCAAACAACTGTGCACCAGAATGAATGCACACCGAAAACCTATTAAAGACAAGAACACCTAATTACCAGTGGGGGTAATTTCCCACAAGAAAACTACTTTCTCTCCAATCTCTCAGTTCTAATCCTCAAAGGGAATTTACAAAACACCTTTCATAGGTGAGCCTATGAACTTCACTTCATAAATCTACTGGATACTAAAAATCATGGACTAAAGGTAGACATTGGATTTATGGCACATTTTAACCTGCCTGCCATCTGATAACCCCAGATAATTGTCTGCATTTTACAAACTACTTTTTTCTGTCATCAGTTCATCATTCCCTCTCTTCCCCCTCCCTTTCTGTCTCACACCTATTGTCTTTCACCCCTCTGATCCTCACTGCCAGGCATTTGCATTTCCACAGACCTGCATTTTCATTTTGGTTTCTATTCAACCTGGGAGAGCACAGAATTGACTACCAGACTCTCAGTATGCCAGACGAAGGGTGTTTGTGCCTGAAAGCTTGGAAAGAACAATTTTCCAACTATTTAATTGGTCTACTCAAAGATAACACATTTACCCAAAGAACCTTGTCTGCCTATGTCCTTAGATCCACAAGGGTAAATAAAAAAATACTCCTTTAGATAATTTTTTGGAACGTTAGTTGTTTGGAAAATTTGTAATTTTCTTCTTTGCAGTTTTAGTCTGAATGAAAATGAATTGTAAAATGTCATGTGTCTCAAAGAATGGGAATTCTGTTTTCCTAGTAGCTGTACAACAGCTATGTAAAATACTGATATAAAAATAGGCAAAGATGACTTACTGAAAACTGACAAAAGCAGCAAGAAAATTACTATTTTAAGTTTAGTATACTTAAGCCACCCTGTAGTGTCTACAAAAGATAAAGCAAAGATCTTTGAGTAGTAATTTGTCTTGCAGCTAGAACATAGAGTATAAATAAGATTAAGAGTGCAGTAGTAAGATAAGTCATTTTTATTTTAAATTTCTACCATCTTGACATTGTTTTTTGGAGTCATTCCTGTATTTTGCAAGTAGTACTAATTAAAAAAAATTTTTTTTCAGTGAAAATAAATTGCTGCCACCACTCCCATTCTATTGAAGTTTTTGGAAAAAATACATTTTGTAAGTTTTTGATTATTTTAAAACTTTCTGCAGCATTTTTAGTACTGTTACTTGAGAAAAGTCTCAGTATTAAAAAACCATCACTCAGAAGCAAGATATTGGATATTCGAGCGTCTTACTCAACATTTTAATTCATTAAAGACCATAGTTTTGGTAAATAGAAGTGTTGTGATACTGGTTATGAACCCAGTTACTTTGGGAAAAGCCTGAATATTTTTTGACATCTTTTAAGAAAATCAACAAATGGATAGATTTTTGCACCTTGCAAAACAGTTCCAAAATTTCCCACAAAACTGGTTTCATCCAGATTCATCATCCAGCAGAGTCTTTGACCTTGCATGCTCCTAGATAGCATGTATAGATCAAAACTGAAGCACCTAAAATGGTTCATTCTAAATTTCAGTGTAATCCATGTGCCAAATGAAATATTGGGGCCACTATGTAACATAAAGGCCCCTGAATTTTATGTAGAAGATGGACTAGCAATGCATTTTGGGTTGTTTATGTACGTATATTCTACTGAGTCAGTTTTAAAGGGAGAAGGGTGCTGCTTATCACATTGTAAGACACCAGCAATCAATAATCATGTAATCCCCCTAAAAAAAATCACAAAGCTGATTCAAATGATGAAATTTGGGGGAAGATATTTTGTCTTCTGGAATGCTAACTATTGTTCAGGAATATTTAGCATTCACATTTTCAAGCAGTTCTTAACCATATGGGTTAGAATTGCCTTTAATTTTTTACTAGCATCTGAGATGTTTCAAAGGAAAGTGTGTGACCTGGTAGACAGCACTGTGCAGGGACTTAGGACACATGAAAACTTCCCTGTGTCTTCTACTGCTTATGGTGTAGGTGACATCAGGCAAATCACTTCACTGTCTGTGCCTGTGGCCCCCCACCTGGAAAATGGAGATAAGGAGCCTGACTCCAAAGTAAAGTCCTCTGAGATTCACTAGTGAAAAGTATTTATAAAAAGTCTAAGTAAACAATACCCCAAATCACAAGACTTGACCACTGTGAACAGGTGCAAGGACTGAATGTTATTTCTAAATATCATGGGGCTGAAACACACTATTCTTTTCAAGCTCTGTGGTTCAGTCTAGTTATTTCACTGGGCTGCTAGAATTAGTGTTCACATGCCCTATTCCAGGGAGTCTTAAATAGCATGCGGTGGCACCCTAGGGAGCCTTGAGATCCTTCCTAGGGTGCTATGGGGTGCCGCAAAAATGTTAGCACAGGTAGATATGCAGATACGGTTGACAAGATAAACCCAAGGTGTCCACATAGCCTTAAAAAAATGATGTGTTGTGATCTTTCTTTGGTCTTTGCACAGAAGAATTGCTCTATTATTTTTCTGTAGTCGAAAAAAAAGTGAAAACTATAAGAACTGGGATTTTTTGAGGCATGCTTTGACTCTATCAAGGGGTCTCTCAGATCTGAAAAAGTTAAGAAACACTGCCCTAGTTTCTGAAATGATAGGTAAATGTTGCTGTTATTGACCTCTAGTGGTGAAAATACAGTAATGCCCATAGTTTGAGAAAAAGAAATATGCCTGGGCCTTACAGATGGCAAAGGGGAGAGGTGAGTTGAGCTTTGTGGAATATCAAACTCAGATATCTGAAGATGTCCTTGAGGTAAGTTTTTATGTCCAGTAAAAGAAAAAAAAAAA
>JAGPOW010003316.1:187089569-187110052 GCA_030014935.1 Caiman crocodilus
GAAACCAGAAGTGCACTTCTGCCGGCACTTCTGGCTTCACAGCTGGCGCTTCCAGGGCGTGCATGACCAATCTCATGGGGTGCACGCGCACTTGCATGCACCCCCTATGCATCACCAGTGCTCATGCTCAAGCTTGGTTTTAAGTATCTTTGCCAGCCCTTCATTCCTAGTGGTGCTCACACTATGCCAGTAGCTTCCTGGCCCCAAAAGCTGCCTCTCGACCACAACAGAAATCTTTCCTGATCCAGTTAAGACCAAGGCATACATGCATGTTTTTCAGACATGGAGATTTGCTAATCCAATATCCACCTCTCCTGTTTGCTTAACCAGGTGACATGCTTCTGGTTTTTCTTTTAGAAGGTACATTTATCATTGTCTGGCTAGATCCAGACTTCCCCTGCTTCCTAGCACACGTTTGTGAAGAACCCGGCAAACAACCCAAGTCAAATGCTGACACTCCGCTCTTGATTCGTCTAATTGTGAACAGCTCAGGACTGCTCAAGCTAATCACTGCCTCACTGACACAACCTTGGCTGAAATATAAAGATACGTAAAAATGACATTTTTAGCAAAAACTATAACACATAGGGTTATGAAAGCAATAAAACTGAATATAACTTTGCAGTAGGTACACCTGGGGACTAAACACAAGAATAAACCTAATTTGGGAGAGTACCCATGTATGTGAACTCCCAGCAGTAAATTTGTCTGTGGGTGAATCTGTGACCGCTATCTCAGTAGACCCAAAACTTCTTAAACTGTGGTTAGCATGACTTTAATTCTCAGAGTTAGCTACCCTTATAACTTTCCTCACAGATCAAAGTGACTTTCTGTCACACGAGTGCTGACCATTTGTGCAAGTGCAGTTAGTCACAAGGAAGGTAAGGCAAGGTACCTTAGAGACCAACTGATTTGGAGAGGCAAGAGCTTTCATAGGTAACCATCTGCTTCATCCGAGGCTATGATGAAGATTGTTAGGTGTTTGTGTTCCCTTTAGTGAGTGTGAAAAGTGGGATTTTGAAGTGCATCTAAGAGAAATGGGAATGAATGTAAGTCTTGCTGGATGTATTTACATTAAATGTTTATTAATGCCTAATTAGCTCCACAGTAAAGTTTCAATGTCTACACGTGTGGCCCTATTTGGGAAGCTAATTAACTCTGCTGCAGGTTAGTACTTGTAAATACAAGAACTATCCTGTGGCAGCATTCTTTAGTTTCAGCAGGTAATGTGTAGATGGTGATGGGGCTGGCCAGGGCATGAGGGTGCTTCAGTAGGGAGGCTGCCTGCCGGCTCCACACTGAAGCACCCCTGGGCCCCAGCCAGCCCCAGTGTAGCACATTGAGCCACATTGGAGCAGTTCTGGGCTGGCTGCCTGACCCGTGGGGCCTTCTGCCAAGTGGGGCTGCCCCGATCTGGCTCAGTGTGCTTTGGTCCTCGACTCATGTTCAAACATGGCACCCAGGAGCAATAAACTCTGTTGTGATATGTGCTAATAGCATGTGTAGATGTACCCTCTGAAAATCAAAATACTGTGTTCAGTGATGCTAGCCTATTCTAGGAAAAATTTCACTCGCGGGGGACATTTTTCTCATTTATGTTTGAAAATGCATCAGAAACTCAGTTTGGGGCCTATCCATGTACTGTACAGCATACACATACATGATATATATATATATATATATATATATATCTCTATCAGTCAGGAGCAGTTGGTACAGGGCGCCAAATGTCACAATACGCAGTAGGTTTTTCAACTCACCTTTTGATGTATTGCTAGTCTCTCACTCGACAGTAGCCATTAGTGCTGGCAAAGGCAAGGTAGCACACTGAGTATTTCTTGTTGCCAGATTGAATTCTCACTATGATAGTTTTCACAAAGCATGCTGCCCAAAGGGATGAATGCAAACTGTTAATTATTAAACCTGTGCATCTCACCTTAGGCTTGTCAAAGTTTGGAAAACAAATTTACCAGAAGGTGTTAACAGTGAGTGGCAAAATAAAAGATACCTGCAAACCTGTGCTAAATATTCCCCCTTGCCAGGCTGTTCAGCTCACTCAAGAGGTTTTACTAATCTTATAAAAGATTTAGCCCTGTTGGTACTTGGGGATGTAGCAATTGCCATACTAAGTTAGACTAGTGTCGTGTCTTATGATAGACAGTGGCTAAGAGCAGCTACTTCAGAGAAAGATGCCAGAAACACTGCGCTAGGTAGTTGGGAGATAATTTCCATGCAAGGAAAGTCTGCTCTTAGTCCCTGTCACTTAGAGGCTGATTTATGCTTTGGAGCATGAAACTCCATATTGCACCCAACCTAATTTCTGTTTGTTTGTTCATTTGCTTGTTTATAATTCTGTCTGTGGAAAGTCTGGATCTTCTTGTGGTCTATATAGGTGTCCAATCTTGTTTTTGAATCCTAACTAAATTTGTAGCATCAGTGCTATCCCTTGACATCACTAATGATATCCTCAGAGGTGCACTCAAGTACTTGAAGCACTCTAGAGAAAGAATGTGGAAAGGTACAGACCTCTAATGGGCAATGTAGAAAGACCAGTGATACTTAGAGGTAGTCTCAAGCTATCCGTTATCAATTTCTGTTCACCTGCAGTGCCCAACCACTAGTCACACTTCTGAGACCCCTGCATACCAAGTTTCTGATGGAAGATGATGCTGCCCACAATGCCAAGCTTTTGCCCAATAGCCTGTAGGCTAAAGCAATCACCCAGGAATAAACATTGCATTGTGCATTAGACTGGCAGTGGTTACAGATAGAAATATATCTAGCAGCAGAGACTAGAATTTAGGATTCCCTCCAAGAAGAGCAGCTTAACTACTAAACAATAAAGTTAGATTCCCTTTGCTTTTCTTCTGGCCTCATAATTCTTCTCTGTCCAATGGACTATCCACAACAAGAGGAATGGAAAGTGGTCTCAGATACTCTCATAGTCTACTACTCTGGAAAGTGTGAAATCTGGCTGAGCAGAGCCTATTAACCAAGTCTCCCATGTTCTGAATGAATGGTCTAATACTGGTTTATTGGGAAAAAAGGTGGAATGTGATGGCAGCAACTAAATTCACTGCTATCAGTCTTAGGGCACGTCTACACGTGACATTACATTGCTGTAGGAATGCGCTATGGCAGCATAACATCCCTGGCGTCTACACATGACCAGCAGCTACGTCGCTGTAGTGATGCACTCCCCTGTTATAGTGCACTACTATGATGAAGTAGCTGCTAAAAATAACCATTTGCTGCACGTATAGTCCAGCTTAATTAAGAAGAGAAAGTTTAATCTAACAAAAAAGAACCATTTCAGTTTTATCAACATGAAAATTGCAATTGTCAGGAAGGAAATTCCAAACTTGACTAGAGATTAAAGTAGATATTAAAATTGCAGAATTTGTTATGAAACTGAAATTTCAGAAACTGAAATTCAGTGCAAAATTTTAGTACGCTCTGTGGCCTATGATAGGGAGGATGCTTGGGGCTAGATCTCATGCCAGCCTACCCACCTGTTTCTATGGGCAACTGGGCACGTCCTTGCCTGCCATGCCTTGCTGATATATAATTATGATATTAATTAGGCAGGAGGCTGCCCATTTCTTGTCCCGATGGCAGGCGGTGCTATCTGCGGCACCATTCCTCCCCTTTACCAGAACCCAAGCCTCACAGATGGTATCCACAGTTCTTAACATCACTGGCTCCACACTGGGCCCCAGAATTCTTCAGTCCAGACCTCACCTGGATCCCTCCAATCAGGCGACCTACCCTGCCCTCATTCTGAGCTTCCTAGCTCCCTGAACACTTTCCCCTCCCTGGTCTGGCCCCCTTGGGACCTTTGGCCACACAGGCCCTGGCCTCACCTCCAGGCCAGTCAGAACCCCAGGCCCTTAGCTCTGGGCATCCCTTGCAATGGGCCCCTGGCCCTTTTGACCCTTCTGGTCCTGGCCTCAGCTCTGACAAGTCGAGGGTGTTTCAAGTCAGGCCTCTGAGCCTCTAGTCCACTCTCTAACCTGGGTCTGCCTTCCTGACCCTACTATGGGATAACCCACCCAGTTTTGGGAGGTAAGGTTGTTAAGGCACTCCAACCCACCTTTCACCGGGGTGGTAACTGGTCTGGCATTTCCTGGGGGCTCCCATGCCACTAGGAGCCCAGGTGCAGTTTTAGGTTATGCCCAGGACCAGGAGCCTCCAAACCATCCCGTACAGCTCCTGCCCTTACTTCCAGGATGTTGCATGCAGCCTTGCAGCCAGGTGATGTTTCTGCCAGCAGCCAAGTACTCCATTTATATAGGTGGCCAGAGATCTAAAATGGCTGCTGCAATCAAGCACCTGCTGGCTACTTGTCTCAGCCCTTAAAGTGGCAGGCACCAATAGTGCCCTGCCATAGGTCCCAGCACGGTAGGAAGGGGTGTAAATATGGATAGGAGATAGAGCTAACCTTAGTTGGAATAAATCTTGTTCTTTGGTCTCTTCCACATATGAATCCATCTGTATGTGGGATTTTTCTGAGTACAACTTCCCTCCTGTTGGCAAGCTTTTAGAGATATCACAACGCTTTGTGACACACTCTGGAGGACTGGAAATCCATAAATTAAATTAATGCATCATAAGATATAAATATAATGATTTTATCTGTGTCAGATGAAATCTGAATATTTGTGTTTAAAAGTAAAAACCACAGGTACACACTTTCAAGAGAGAAACACTCCTTTGACAATGAATAAGCTGAGAAATGAGTATGAAAATCAATTTGATACTATCTCCTGAAGCCTGAGACTTGTAATATAAGCAAAACGGATGTTCTGATTTTTTATCACAATTTTAAATATGTATTATATGGATACTTCTTACAAGGCCAGTTAATGTTTTACATAAAGGTGTTTCTGGGATTTATGGAGTATTTTGAAGCTATAACAAGGCCCTTTGAATTTAAATGAGATATTTAGTCAATCACATTTAGCTGTGGGACTAGTTGTACTCCAGGGGCATATCCAGACAAGCACACATGTATATTTCTCCCTGGACAAATAGCAGCAGCACATAATTGTGCTGCTGCTACTTGCTCCTGGGGAATGCCCCTGCATGCACACTCTGGTACACAGCAAATTGTCCCAGATGGGGTAGGGGATGCTGGGGCCAGCACCTGGGCTGGCCCCTGCAGCCTTACCTAGGGTCTTGGGGGCCTCCCGGAGCTGCAACAGTGGCAATTGGGTGTACACAACCTGGCTGGCAGCCAGAGCATGGCTTTGGCTAGCCAGGCTCCGGTTTCAGGCAGCACATGCTGCAGCCACATGTCCCACTCCACCTTTTTTTTTAACCATTTTTTTACATACCGGGACTTCCCAGTATCTAATTTTAGCTCTGTGCTGCAAATACACAGTGCAGAGGACTTTTTCATGTGCACTATGTGCATTTTGCAGTGCTCAAAAGCCTTGGAGCAAAGTGAGCATGCACACTCATCTGGATGCACCCTAGTAATGTATTTCAGTAATGGTGATGTCAAATTCTTTTCACAGTTTTGCCCTGAGAGGGTTCAGAGATCTGCCGAAAAGTTGTCTTAGGTGTTTGAAAAAGCAAACGGCTAATTCTAGTGTGAAAAACAAACATAACTAGTTGATATATGAAAGAGAGTTAACTTTGGGGAACTCAAGAATTGCAAGCTTTGACAGTACTAGTAGTACAAGTAATTAAAACCCTAAAACCCCCTGATCTATCAAGCGTTATTTCAGCAAGATCCCTAAGCACATGAATAACTAAACATGAATTGTCCTGTGATTTCCTGTACTGAAAGGCATTACCAAATCATGTTTAAAATGCAGAGGAGATTTTAAAGGTATTTGTTACTCAAGAGGTTAAATAACAAAAAAGAAAGTAAGAATTAATGCATGGGAACAAGATCACCTTCTTTTGTTTCTAAGCGCAAGACGAGAAAGTGTTGAGGTACACAGTTTCTAGCTATTTCATGGCTGTAATGATATGTTTTCTTAAAAACGGGGACTGTCATCAGAAAAGTGAGATGTCACACTACGTTTTGCAGGTAGCCTGACTAACTACATTCCCTAACAATAATTAATCATCTGTAAAGGAGACTTTGCAAACCACTTCCTGCTGTAACCATTTAGTCATTATTGTTAATAAAGGCCACATTTTTAATAAACTAATAATGTTGAAGGAGATGTATGACAGCGTGGAAGTTCAGGGACAGAATATTAGAGACTACTGAGGGATCTGAGTAATAGTAGTAAGTTCAGTGTTCAGTCTAACAGTTTGTATGGGAACAAAGGAAATTCAGTGATGCAGTCAGTCCCGAGGGAGTTGAGAAGAACCAAGCTAAATTAGCTTCACCTGGATAAACACTGAGTTTTAAATGCAGATGTTCCCTGTAGCATTCAGTGGCAAGACACACGCAGACAGTACAGTTGTCACTTAGGCTTAGTCATATAGCATTTAGACTACAATGTAAAACCTTTAACGTCGTAAACAGAAGCTCCTCCCTGTGACCAAAATACCTGCCTACTAAAGTAGGCAAATAGAGTAGATGGACTCGGTGCGTGTATGTGTGTGCTGCATGTGTATACTCATTCATGTGGATGTTTTAAGAATTCTGCTCTTGTTCTGAAGTTCTGCAAATAGTGAAAATAAGCTTATGATTTTAGCAAGAACTGGCAACATCAAACAGCCATTGACTTCGAGTTCAAACTCAGGACTAACTGGGGATGTCTATGCCTGCACTCTACTGTGCATTTGACTAATTTAATGTGCAGTAAAGTGTCATTGTCTGCATGTGCGCTGCAATTAGTATGAAGTAAATTAATTTACTCCAGCATAAAATAGTCCCTTTAGAAACAGGGACTATTTTATGTTGCAGTAAATTACTTTGTCTAAATGCATGTATAGACAGTGATGTTGGGATCAATTTACTCCAGCTCAAATTGAGCCAGAATATATTCAGTCATATTAATTGCACGTTTAAACATGCCCAGTGAGTGTGAAGACTTGTTTGCCCTCCTGTGGAACAGAGGAACGAAGATGATGTTGGTTCAGGGAAGTTTGTATTTCTTTTGTAGTAACTAGGAAAATATACTTAGGACTTAGTGTTGAACTGACAGCCTTACCCAAGCACTATCCAAGAAGGGGTAACAAATAATGATATGGTTTTATTTTCTAAATAGGCAAGATTCCTTAATTGGATTTACACCAGCTAAGGACTTACTCCATTGCATGTGTGTGGTTTAGAAAACATTTATTTATAACCTCTTAGCCCCCAGATGTTGGAACAGGACTGCTGAAACCTCACTAAACTGTAATAATATCACCCTTCAAATCTAAACTAAGTTTACTGGGGGGCAGGGGAAAGGGGGACAGCTCTGTTATAACATATTTCATTTAAAAGTGAACTGTGTCTCCTGATCTGGGCTAAGTCTAATTTTACCCAGGATGACTTCTGCTTTTGTCCTCATTTTTAAGTAATGAAGGAAAACCACAAAATGCACCCTGACATGGTTCTTAGGCCAGCAGTTGCCTATGCAGCTTTTCTGCAAAGCTGTTTGTGAGACCAAAAGAATTAGCCTCTTATAATGTCACCCATGCTCTTCTGCTCAAAAAGTTTACTTCGAACTCAGGTGAAATCATAGCAAGGTGAAAGATGCTATTACAGTGCAATGCCTTTGTCAAAAAGACCCTTAGTGAATGGAAGGAAGTTGGACTTTTTTGACTATTAATTAAACTAACTTTACAGCAAAGATGTAAGTACAGCTGTGTATGTTGTTAAGACCAGCCTGTAAATCAGAAGAGAACCTGTTTTTGCAAACAGGTACATTGTAGTAGCCTCTCTGTCATCCAACATTCACCCTCAACAATAACAGAAGAACGAGGTGAGACTGAGTAGCCAAATTAACTGATCAAAATACAAATGTTGCAGATTATTTTAAAACTATCTGTCTTTCCAAAAATAGGGGAAAGCAATCACTTCAACACATGCAAAATAATAAAGGAAAGCTGTAACAAGCCTTACTTTCAAGTTAGCAATGCACCCTTTAGCTTGGTCTTGCATTGAATGCCCTGTTTCTGAGCTAGCTTTATACTTAGCTGCAGTCTGGCTTCAACTAACTGGATGTTACACAAAGCTTTAGAGTTGTTGGTTGTAGCCAGTCAGCCTAAGGGCATAGGCAGAGAAGTTTCCTTGGGCAAATGTGATATATTTCATTAGACCAACTAAATACTTGGAAAAATTGCACTCAGCTTTGTAAATTTTCCTTCTTAAAGATACATACCACACATTTTATTGAAGGGTAAACTGACACATGCTGGATCTAATGTTCAAAATTGCCTCTAACTTTGACTGCTAGGTTGGGTTTATAATTCTTCTCATTATTATTATTAGTTTTTATTTTTAGTGCACAGCTTTAGACCTCTTGCCTTAGACTGGGTTTCCAACACCCACAGATCCACTGAAGCTAATATACTTCCTTTACCTGTCATGCATCAGACTTCTTCCTCTGCATTCATTCTTGTTAAAATGCACAACCTTTGAGACAGGGGCTTGATAAAGAATGAGAAAACATACATATTAGGAGCTTGTAATATCTTCACCAGCAGAGACAAAGATTGGTTCTGTAGAAAAAGAATGCTGTCTTCTGGGATAATAGTCTGGATTCATCAGAGCACCAATGGGTAGATTATTCTTTCTAATTTATGCACGTAATAGCATTCTTGTTCTAGGATTCATGAAGCGCCAGTTTTCTATAAACATTGAAATTCAGTAATTATCACTATAACTACTTCTGAGTTGAGTAAGCAGGTATGCCATTAACATTCATGTCTCTGTGTATATGCACATATTACATCTAACAACAATTTAAAAGGCATTCAGTCAAGCATACAAAAGTTACTCAATATCTGAACTAAGTTTGTATAATCTTATTTCTCCTCTTCTGTGCATACGCATTGGAATAAAATCTGTAACTACATGATGATCATGTATAATATTTTTCCATGGGACCTCTGGTTTGCCATTACTTAGCCAAGTAGTCCACTCTTCCACTTTCAGTATGTGGCCCTGCACCTTAATGCACACTATTCAAACTTTCCTATGAAGACAAGATTATTAATTTTCTCCTGGGTCTTCTAAAAGCACCATTCAGCATAGCATCTAAGTTTTTTGCAAATATTAATAAGCATATACTCATAGATTTGTGACATCTTTAGCCCCCTTTGGGAACTGAGGTGCACACAGGGATCAAAGAACAGCCTGACCATTAATTTTAGTTGTCTCTCTTGAGGGGCTGAAGCTATGTCTACCATACAGATTGACAGTGGCAGGCACCAGCATCTGCAAACATGCCATGCTACTCTGTGCTTGCCATTTTCTGAGTTGGAAGTAGTGTAGCCACATTTACCTAGCACCACTGGTGGGCTAATTAACGCTGTCACTCAGAACTGCTAATGAGTCCTCCAGCAACCCCACAGCATGGCAGCAGTGTTTCTGGACGTAGCTGTTCTCTCTCTGTCCTCTTCTGTGCAGACAACTGCAGCCCCTGTCTGGTACTTGACCCTTCTCCCTGACTTCTGTTCTTGACATGCTACTTCTTTACTTCTATTGTCTTCCACTTTTCTTGGGTTCAGAGAGATCCTCAGCTTTTTCAGTACGTCATATTCGTATTCATATTTATGCTACCCACTTAGGCTGTGTCCACACAAGCATGGACATTTGATTCCCCGGGGACAACTAGTGGCCGTGTACCTTGTGCTGCTACTAGTTGTCCCTGGGGAATGCCTATGCCACGAGCCCTCTGGCATGTGGCAGGGTGCCCCAGGTGAGTCAGGGGAGGCTGGGGCCAGCACTGGGCTGGCCCCAGCAGCCTTACCTGAGATCCTGGGGACCTCTCATGGCTGCAGCAGTGGTGATCCTGCCGCTCGGAGCCTGGCCGGCAGCTGGAGTATGGCTCTGGCCGGCCAGATTCCAGTTTTGAGTGGTGCGCAGTGCCCCAACATGTGCCACTCCACTTTTTTTTTGACCTCTGGATCTCCCACACTGCTCCCTTGCAGCGTGGAGAACATCTGAACACGTGGTATGTGGCATCGCAGATGTGTCTGCAGTGCCACATACCGCATGGCCATGCTTGTCTAGATGTGGTTTTACTGTTCAAGCTGGTTTTGAGAAGTGAAACCCACTACGACTTCATCTCCTGTAGGGATAAATCCTGGAGAAGTGAGAATGAAGAAGTTTGGTTGGCAGGCAGCCTTTGTTACCCTTCAAAGTAACCCAGTAGAGAGAATATTATCTGCTGGCAGAGGCAGAGAAAACAAACTTGAAAAGAATAGAATTAAAATACATAGGCTACAGTCAGTCTCTAGGAAAATAACCCCTTTTTGATTGTGAAAGGAATTAAGAAACTGCTAATCTTGGAGGATTAGGTAGGGATGTTTTGTGTAGACTGTGTTAATTGCTGCACCCAGCAGTGAAGGGAGGGGAGTTACTCTCCATTCTGAACCGAAAGGATCTGCTTTTATTACATGGAAGGAGCCCTGTTTTCTCACAACACATTTCTGGTGCCGTGAGTGAGCAGGATAAATGAACAGTCAAGTCATCAGCTGTGTCAGAAATCAGGGCAACTTTGTTATTAATTGTAATAAGTGTAGCAATTAGAATTATTATGTAACAACTCTAATTTTAAAAAAATGATTCAAGGTACCACCCTAGGGAATTTTGAATGCTTAAGTTTAGTAATGCTGCAGATACTAGTAACCGTTACTGATTTTACTTTTCAATAATCAAAAGCTATTCTGTTTCATAGCAAAAACCAACCTTAAATAGCCTCTCTTCACATTGCTGCATAGAGTCTGAAGTTTAACAATCTACTTTAAAGTACTGAATAGCAAGTAGCAACCTCCAGAGGGCTAAATAGATGCAGTTAACAGGTCCAAAATGTGATGCAGCGTATGGAGTTGAATGCCTCATGGTACATATTTGCATGCAGGCGGTTTTAATTAGGAGCTTGAATTCCTTGAGGAATGCAGCATTCGGGACTCTTTTCAGTTCTGTCAATATATAGCGTTTTTGTTTATGCTAACCTCTGAAAAATCAATATGTTCTTCCTTGCTCGTGGTATTTGATGCTTGTACAAACGGTTGCAGTTCTTCCAGCTGCCAGCTTTGATTATGATTGATGCCTGTTTTAAGTGCACTTTATTAAAAATACTGTGGTATCATTAAAAAAAAAATTGTATCAGATTAGTTCCAAAAAAAGAATCGACTGAAAGTGTACGATGTTTCAGGGCTATTCATCCCCCCGCAACCTGCCTGCCATCCCTTTTCATTGAATCACTTGACTGTGGGTGTCCTTTTAACTTGATGGTTCTTGTGCCATCTTGTGATCTAAAGGTGCAACTACGTCCAGATAATACAAAGGAAGGCTAGATAGACTAATAGCAGTTTTTAAAACATCTGTTTTATCATCATGAGCTTCATAATGGAAAACAGCTTTTGGTTTTGAGTTTTGTGGCAGGTGAGGAATATACTGAACAAATGTTATATAATCCCTGCAGATACCTTGTTAATTTAAGTGGGAGGAGGGAGAGTATAGCCCTGAAATGCTCCTTGTCTTAAGGAATAGTGACTTATTTCTGTGCAACTTGCTATTAGGGCCCTTTTATTTTAAAAAAAAGAAAATAAAGCTTGGCTTGAATGAGAAACCTCTTATCCTCCACAAAACATTTCCTTCATTAAGAACCGACTTTTCAATATGTTACTTCCCAAAGGGAAACTGGGACACTCAAACTGGGAAGTATCATATGGGCATGTAGCAGTGATTTTCAACCAGGGTGCCATGCTTGGGAATGCAAATATGCAAAGACCTACACATGATTCACATGATAAACGCCAAGGGAAATCTTTAGTGTTAAATACATGCAGACCTGTTCTGGTCTTTCTGAGTTCTTTGCAAGAGAAGAGGCTCCATATTATTTTTCCACAGTCAAAAAACAAGTGACAGATAAGAATTGGCATTCTCTGAGGGGTGTCTTGTCTAACAAGGGGTGCCCGCGTCTAAAATGGTTAACCGCTAGCATATAGGGAAAGTTGACCTTTTTCTGAAAGTGCTTACTGTCTCTTGAAAACCTAATCAGAAAAGCAACTGAAGATTATTAAAAAGTTTTTACTAGAAATGAATGATATGCCTCATTTCACCCCATTTTATATAGAATGGTAGCTGCTCTCATGTAGTGTTTATAACAGCATGGTGAAATTAGGCTCTGAGCTCTATTGCCACTTTTATTAATAGATCCCTGATGTGACCTTGTGCAAGTTACTAATTTCTGTGCCTAATTTACCTACTCTAAATGTGCATAAACTCTTTCTCGGTCGAGTTTTGTCAAGTTTGACTAATGCTTTTGTAAAAAAGTGAGATTCTTAGTTGAAGAATCCGGAGAATAACAGGGTGACAGACTCTTTAGAAATATGCTAGATAAACAAGGAAGCAAGTAATTCATAATAAATACAATTATTCAGTGATTTAAGCTGTTTATCTGCTTCTACAATCACAATAAGCAGATTGTGATTTCTTCCAGTTTGTTTAATGAGAGATCCCCGCTCCCCACCAGCTTTTTTCTCTATAGATTGATTGCAAATATTCAGAGTTCAAGCTGCGTTGCTCAGGTCCAATCAGACGGGTGAGGAGTACATTTCTGACTGCACAAGCATTTCAAATACAGATATTTTGGGGAGTAAATATACAAAAAATGGCTTCTTGGGATATGTACAGGCACAAGATTGAAGCTGAATGTCTGTGCCAGTAAAACTTAGTAGCCTGGAAGTTTCCATGCAAAGTACATTCACAAGTGAGGTGATCATGACCATAACAACAAACACCTCATGAATATTCATTAGCTGTCATTAGGTATAATTAAACCTTTCACACTTCTTGCATGATTTGCCCAGTAGTAGTACTATCTTAGTGCATTAGGACTAGAAATGCTGCTTGACTTTCCAGGCTAAACTCGTAGCATTACTTAGTGATACTTTAGGCATAAGTTTGGACAGAGTGATCCTGCCTTGAGCTAGCTGGCCTCTTAGGGTCTTATCCAGCCCTCCTTTCTTAGGACTCCATGAGTTTACTAGGTTTCTATCCCACAGTAAGTCCTGTGTTTTGTTTTGTTTTTCTAGGTTTTTCTCCCCGAAGTCTGTGCTTGTTCCAAGTTGGACCAAAAAATTCAAGTACCAGACCCTCTCTTTGAACCAGAAAGTTCATTTTGTTCTGTTCTCTTAAATGTGTAATTTCCATGTATTGACTTGAGCCTACACTCGCCATTAGGTTCAGTTCAGTGGTGTTTTCAGGTGGCATGGTGCCCCGTGAGGGTTGTAGATCAAAGAGCTCAAGTTCCTGCTAAGACACTATGGCAAATAACTGCTATAATGTGTGCCACTGGGCCCACCAGGGGATAGTGGGCTGCATGATGGGAGGTGTAGGCCAGTGAGAGAGCCCTGATATCAGGGACCCTAATGGGCAGCCTGGTCTGGGCTAATTGCCTTCTGGGCCACATCTGCCCGGAGCTTTGACTGGTGGTCCCAGCCTAGCTAATGACTCTAGCTGGCCTCTCTCTGGGCCTGCTGTTTGGTTGCGGGTACAGCAGCTTCTCCACTTATCTCCAGCTGCGGCAATGGAGGCCAAGCCAGCCACCAGTCTTTACTAAGATCTGCTTTGGTAAGCCTTTCTGTTCCTGCGCTCCCTGGTTCTGCTGTTGGGTCCTACTTGTGGATTTCTCCATTGGGGCTAGTATCCTAGCATCTGATTCCCTGACCCTGACCCTGTCTCCGCTTTGAACTGTAACCCACGGTTTCCCCTTTGGATCTGGTAACTTGATACCTAAATCCTGACTCAGCCCATGTTTTAGGGGAAAGAGGACCCAGGGGTCTAGTCCAAGTGGCCTACCAACCACCTGTGACCCAGTGCATTACACGTGGCCCACTACAAAACATGGGCACAGGAGGCACTTGAACAACAGCTTCCATTAGAACATAGGCCGCCGAACGGGCCGTGGCCCGACCACTTTTAGCATGTTAATTTATATAAGCCACAAAAGCGCAATTGTCATTCCAGTTAAAATTGTATAGCTGTTTGTTTGTTTTTTTTGAAACAGCACAGCTAGGTAAATTAATGTGCTAAAAGTTGGTCGGGCCATGGCCCGGGTGGCCCACCCCATTCCACGGCCTGTGCATAAGAAGCATGATGGCTTAGGAGAACATGCATGAATGTTAACCTGACCATAAAATAATTTTTTTGTCTAGAATTTTCCCTGAAGGAAAATCAGATTGAAACAAAATGAAGTCTCAGTACAGCAAGAGGCAACGATTTCTTCACGTAATTTCTCTTATTGCACAAATTATGGAGTTGGACTAAAGTTAGATAAAGTTTTGAATGTAAGATGTTCTTCTCCGGGTCTGATTACAAGACACCAGGCACAACCAAGTGAACAGTAGCAGTGGACAGGGGTGAGAGTAACGTCCAGCGGTAGCAGGCACACAGGGCTATTATACACGTGCGGGGAGCCCGCTCCGCTGCGCTGGATATCCAGCATGGCGCAGCAGCCTTGATTAATCAAGTGTGCTGGAGCATGGAAGTGAACGCACTCCGGCAAACTCTAGTATCATGTGGACCAGCATCCCCATGCTGAAAAATGGCGGTAGGGCTCTTTGAACTAAAGCTCGTTTGATGAACTTTAGTTCAAAGTGCCCTGCCACCATTTTTTTAGTGCAGGCATGCTGATACATGTGACACTCGGGTGCTTTTAATTAGCATGGCTCGCTAATTAAAGCACCCCCCCCTCCACATGCCTCCCAGAGAACATGTAAAAATGCCCACAATTAGCAGATGAAAAGAAGCTGATTGCTGGGAGATGGACTCCTACAAGGACTTCTCTACAAGGAAGAGCATCGTTCTCACCTTTCCGGTATGGAAAGAATTCAGGAGTTAGGTAAAATCTAATGTGGCATTAAAAAAGATGTCAATGCCTAGCTTTTGCTTCTTAATGCAGAGAGAACTTGTTTGTTTGTTTTTTCAAAAACTGTATTTTTTTAAGTCACAAAAATATTTAGACAGAAAATTCCCCACTGTCTCTCTTAACTAACAGCATGTCAGAGCAATAGATTCAAATTGGCTGGTTGTGAGAATTACAGGATATCTAAAGAGAGGCAGTAGCTTTCTTATTCTAATGTACTGTCAAGCAGATGTCTTCCTGGCTTTCTCCTTTCTGCTGAAGAGCTGGCCTACATCCAAATGTAAGGTTCTGACCATCACTCTGTGCTGGGCCCAGATCCTGCCTTCTGCTCAGCTGCCTCCCTCCACCAAAAGCAGGTCCCTGTTGGGTAAAGGGAAATGGGAGTGCCATATTGCTATAATAATCTCACACTGTAACAGAAGTGATCCTTTATGAAAAGGGCAAGCTCACATTAAAAATTCACAGCAGCATGCTCCACTCCTCCATTATAGGTAATTACAGAGGATTTTAAATATCTGATGGTAGTTGGCAGCGTACAATACGCTGTCAGCAGCAGGCACTGATTTGTAATTTAATTATCAAAAGACATCCACCTGTTCTTTTGTCAAATGAGGAACAGCATTTCCGTGCATTTTGTTTTTCCTTCCAGAAATGTGAATTAACCCTTGGGGAAAAGGCTGCTTGCCAGGGAGCTAGATGTTTTCAAGTGTATTTTCCGGCCACTTCAGGCTACCCTGCTAGAGATGCATGAGGGTTTCCAGCTGTGAGGAGTGAGTCAGAACAGTCACCTGGTGTTACCTGGCATCTTGACCTGCTCTCTGTCTGTTTCCCAGAAACCCTCAGTTATCCCTGGCTTGCACCCATGACATGATGCTTTGGCTGGGAGCTAGCAGGAGAAGGTAATTCGTATCAGAAGCCTCAGTGTGGAGAGAGAGTAGGGTAGAAGGGAACCCACACAGACCAGGAACAAATAGCAATTTCCAGATGCATGGGGTAGGAGTGAATTGGCTATATGAAGCATGCTCTTTGACGAGCAAACTTTATGAACAAGCCTTGTGGGGAGGTCATAAAGCAGAAGGGGAAGGTGGGGATGTGTTCAGTAAATGTTCCCACTAATTCATGGAGGAGGAGTACACATGCCATCTGCATTCTCATACTTCAGTGTGTAACGGAGTAAAATAGTCACTTTTGAAAATGACACAAATGAAACTTGACTTAGTTACTCTGGTAAAACCAAGGAGTTGACACACAACAATCAGCCCTCTGTCACTATAAATTACTTGAACCTGGCATAGAATTACCTTGAAAAAAATCACTTGTGTGTATGTTGTATCCTATGGTAGTTCATGCTAGAGGACAAACTTCTCCTCTGCCAGCTAGTGGTAAAATGCTAAAATAGCACCTATTATGGGCAGCTCCCCTGGAATAACTGCTCATCTGTCCACTCTCAATGCAATTTACATCAGTGTACAAAAGAGCAGTGTAAATGTATTGGGTAGCCCTGATACATTGGGGTAGTTGTTACCATGGTGTAGTTGTTACCATGATTGCATTATAGTGTAGAGAGAGAGTCATTGAGTCATGGATTCATAGAAATTAGGGGCTGGAAGGCACCTCAGAGGTCATCAGGTCCAGCCCCCTGCTCTTGGCAAGAAAGACTGTTGAGGTCAGATGACCCCAGCAAGGTGTGCAACCAGTCATCTTTTGAAGATCCCCAGGGAAGGTAACTGTACCACCTCTGGCGAGAGTCTGTTCCAGACTCTGAACACATGAATCAATATCTGAGATAAATTTAGCTAGCTTGTGTACCAGCAGATATCTGCCTATGGTGCAGTTTGGTATTTAACATAAGCTAATCTGCCCAAGGGAATGATTCTTGTTTATACTATGGCTAGTAGGGCTGTGCGAAGCTTTGGTCCCTGATTCGATTCGATAGAGATTTGGCCACTGACTTGGGCTGAATCTGAGAATCCAAACTGAATCAGAGGACCCTTTAATCTCTCTAAATTGATACGGAGAGATTCGGTGATTCGGATGTAGATACAGCTTTAAATGTTTTTTCTATAATTCACTAGTAGTGGGGGTTGTAAACGCCGTGGTGCTGGGACACATGCCGCGTCCCATAGAAGTACAGGGGACTCCCCAGTGTGCTCAGCAGCAGACCCAGAAGTGGAATGGAAGTACTTCCAGTCCAATTCCAGGTTTGCTGCCAAGCACACTGGGGAGCCCCCTGCACTCCTTTGGGACTCTTCATCTGCCCCACACCACAATGATCATGAGCCACCCCTTCTACCTCAGGCTATGTAGAAAAAAACTTTTAAAGTTGTGCCTGTGTCCGAATCACTGATTCACTGAATCAGCATCGAATCTTCAGATTCAGATTTGGCCGAATCAAATCAGGGACAGTGATCTGAATCAACAGATTGAATTGCTGTCCCCAATTCAGGCTGAATTCGAATCTAAATTGTCTATGGCTCATTTTGCACAGCCCTAATGGCTACCTTATACTGCTTACCTTATACAGACTGATTCAGGCTCAATGTTCAGGAAAACGTACTCACAGTCAGGATGTCCAGACTGTGGAATAAGCTCCCTCCAGAGTGGTGCAATCACCAACCGTGGTAATCTTCAAGAGGAGACTAGACAGTCATCTTACTGGGGTCGCCTGACCCCCAGTTGTCTTTCCTGCTTGGTGCAGGCGCCTGGACCCAGCGATCTTCTGAGATCCCTTCCAGCCTTACAATGTATGAATCTATGAATTAATCTATGCTCTTGCAATGCTAAAGAGTTTCCACGTAGGCCAAGTTTCAAGCCACTTTCAGTGCCAAGAAAGTGTAAATGAATTAGCACAGTGTAAATGAGAAATCAATTTTAAGTTGTTTTTGGGAACTGCTCTTCTGTTTCTGTTCTCTGGATATTAGTGTGGTCAGCATTCCCAAGGAGGACAAAATTACTCCTGTTATATAGTCAGGTCTTAGAGTTTTGTCTAAGTCAATTGGTTATTGTGGATTGTGTCAATGCCTGGACTACTTCTTTGAAAGGGTATGCATTAAAATTAGAGAATAATTGATTCCTCAGGGCTTAAGTAATCTGTGTGCCAAGACTTTACTGTGACATTAGTTGGAATACTCTCTGAGATGGCTTCTTGCCAACATACTGCTTTGGCTGATGCCAATTGCTCTGTATGTTCATTACTTATATTATCTCAAAAGTGCATATGGAAGGAGGTACAGATATACCCCATAGAGGGAAAAGAGACTGAGATGTACTAGTTGTGCTTCTTGAAAATAATTGGCATGCGCTGAGTCTTTTCCATATGTAACAGCAAGGTTTGTGAACTGGGAATAATGATCTAAAGGAAATGTGTGGATTGAAGTGTGCACCTGAATTTGCCTTTCATTAGACTGTAGGAGTGGCACAGCACATCTGCTTTGTAAAGTTATTTTGAATAGACATAATGAGCTTACTACTGTCTATCATGTTAAAATGAAAGTGAGATGATGATGTTTCCCAATGGAGAATGAATAAAATGTTTGGGTTTTTTTTTTACCAAGATCCTCCCCAAATCCTGGAACTCCTGTAAAACTATAACTTACTGAATTCTCTGACTAGCTTTCTAATTGTATAAGGAGTCCCTCATCCACTCCTGAGTTGGGGAAAAGCACGTATAGTAAAGTGTCAAGGCTACAACTATGTGACTCCAGCTACTGAGCTCATAGAAACCTGGTAGAGGTCTCACTAGTTCTAAACAAAATGTATGCATTGGATGTAGTCCAAGTCTCATGGGGTTTTTCCTTCATTAGTTAGACACCAACAAAACAAAGCTCAGTCTGAATTTTCTCTTAAGTTTATTATTTCTAGGTTTTTTCCAGTACTATGCTGTAACTAATAGGAGCCACTGAATTTGACCCCATTGTGAAAGTCTTATGGCTGTTCCTTTTTTCAACCCCCACATTGCTATCTATTTATATTGCTCCCCTCTTCTGGTATTGATTGAAAGAATAGCCATATTTAAGAGTAAGGATGATCATCTGGCTAAAGGATAAAAAAATATAGGATTAAAAATAACAGGATTTTGGAGGGCTAGTATTGTTATTTAATATCTCTTACTTACAGTAGTAGTACACATGTGCATTTATTTTTATGGTCTTTTATTACTGTTGTATTTTTTTCCCTAGAAATATCGCTATCAAGATGAAGATGCTGCACATGATCATACTTTACCTCGTTTAACCCATGAAGTGAGAGGCCCCGAACTTGTTCATGTGTCAGAAAAGAACTTATCTCAGATAGAAAATGTCCATGGATATGTCTTGCAGTCTCACATTTCTCCTTTGAAGGTGAGTCAGATGAAGATTATTTATGGTTTTGATCCCAAAGCTGGTGATATCCCATGCCTCTTAGAAAAGTAATTTCTGAAACTGACTGATTGAGGCAGATTTTAAAGGTTTAGTTGATATTGTAGGTTATTGTTTAACTAGCTCAGTTTTATATTAGTTGAGAGTGTGAGGGCAAACTTGGTCTTGGTGAGTAATCTTCTGGAGGAAAGGCACGTTTGAAATGCAAGCTCTGACACTGCATGGTGCTGTCTGGGATAGAAAAATTGCTTTCTCATGTATTAACTTTGCTTTCAAAGTAAAAGAAATATTGAGTGATAAAAGAAGTCTATACAGGAAACTAAGATCTTCCACGTGACAGCAATTTCTTTGTCTCAGGGTAAAGTTACATGTTACACTTGTGCCATACTAAGGGGACTTAAAACATGAGTGTTCGCACATTAAAGCTTGTTAGTTCATGCTAAGTGTCCCCAAAGCATCTCAAAGTTATGCCACTTTGGCTAGAGACAGACATTCGAAAAGCCTGAGTTTGAACTGATTCAATCTTTCCAGGTTAGTGTAACCTGCAGAGTTTGAACCAATTTGCAAGTGGACAGACATCCACTTGTCATTACAGAAATACAGGCACATGCCTATAGTGGCTCAGTCCAGAAGTCAGGGGGGCAGTAAAGCAGCCCTCTTTTGCCTTCCACAGGGAAGCTGAGCTGAGATGGAGGGGAGGGGGAACATGGCCAGGCCCTGCCAGGCCTGAGTATAACTGAGGAGGGGTTTAAAGCCCTCCTTGGCCTGCAGGGTTGAGAGGGTGTGGGAAGAGGAAACATAGACAGACCCCTGTGTTGGGGGAGAAGGAGGAGGGGGGAGAGCCCTGGTCTCCAGAGTGGCTCCCTATCAGCTGGGAGCAATCAGGCACATACTGCCTGGCCCCAGAGGGGGGCTTTTCCCCCTCTTCCTTCTCCTCCTCGTGCTGTAGCAATGTGGGGATGGGGGCTCTGAGCGGTACTAGAGGGGGACTCTTCCCCTTCCCCCTTCTGCCCGCCACAACAGGGTGGGGAGGGGGGCTCTTGTGTAGTGCTACCTGGTCCCAGAGTCCCCATCTTACCCTTTGTCCTCCTCCCTCTCCCCTGCTAGTGTGGGGTGGGAGGGGGGCTCT
>JAGPOW010003316.1:187112660-187122989 GCA_030014935.1 Caiman crocodilus
AACACTTTCAACCTATTATCTTTGCTTAAAAAATTCTCTGGTATTTGCTTGGGGGATTAATTTAGTTGCTTTCCTAGTGGTTAGTGTTTTCTGCTAGGATTGGTAGTGGTCTGAACCGTAAATGAAAATTGGAGGTTCATTAGGCTGAGATGATGGGCATCTGGAAGATTCATTACAGGTAATGACCTAGCATTTTGCATGCAATAAAGATGCTTGGGCGTCCATGGTACTCTAAAGGTATGGATTGGAGGGGACCACGTTGCCTAGCCTTGTTAGAGTGTTTATGTCCAAGCATGGTCTTGTGTCCAAGGCTCTTTTTCTTCTTTAGGGTGTGGATATGTTCAGGTGGTATTTAGTGAGGGTTTGGCTTTTTGAGACAATTGCTTAGCCTCTGGGTTGGGGAAGGTGCTGTTATTGCTATGTATTATGAATTAAACAAGTTGTGAGGCAGTCCTTCTGATGGGCATTGCTCTCTCCTGCAGAAGCCAGCAGAACCTAGCAAAGTAGCAATGTCTCCTTGTTCAGCCTTTGCACATTTAGTTGGTAAGTGCAGCTGCTTACAGCCGATTGTGTGCTTAGAAAGCAGTACAAAAGTGTGCTGGAGATAGGAGATGCCCTGGAACTGCAGGGTTCTGGCTTATGGAGGTACTAGGGTGGTGTTTTCCTCTAAGAAAGATAAAGAAAAAGTGTTTAGCTCATGGACGGAGGTTTGTCTGCAGTGCTGCTTGACCCAAGATGATGAAGGGGTGTTGGTGATAGGAAGGTTTGGTGAAATCACAGCTTCATAGAAAAGTAGAGCTTGAAGAGACCTTCAGAGGTCACTTAGTCTAGTTCCCTGCCAGAGGCAGGAAGTGGGGTGGTAGAAGAGAGGCTCTCCAAGCCACATGTTTGAGGTTTCCATCACAGTAGTGAAAAACTGCTCCTCTACTCTCTTGGGGTATGTACATACAATCTCAATGCCCAATTGTGAAGGTTTGCAGAGGGCTCAAATAGCCCCAAAAATGACATGCACAATCTAAGTCAGGTAACCCAAAGAGGTGCACCAATTTAGATCGAGGTTGGGCTAACTCAGTCTAAGAAAGGGGTTAACCTGATCTTGTGAATGCCTGCAGATGTTCACAGTGCACCCCAGCCATGGGGCTGCATTATTCCCACCCTGTGATCCTGACTGGGCTGGTTTTTTCAGCTCCTGCGGACCTGCTACCCCTCCCTGAATTAGTTACACAGGTTTCCCGGTGTGGCTCCCAGGAGCAGTGAATTGCTGCATGAGCCTCTCCTGGTCTATGTTTGCACAGCTTAGAGCACAGGCCTGGTATGGAAAAAACCCTTCCTCCAAGGGGTAATGCATCCTTGGAGGAAAAATGGGAAGGAGCTGTGTCTCATGCAAGTCTTCTCGTGATCCTGTTTAAGGGTCATGGCTCTGTTCCTTCACTTCTGCGCTTTACTACTGATTCCTGGTTTGGTCCCTGCCCACTTCCATCTTGGTCTGTCATGTACCCTCTCATGCTCCTTTCTCTCCCCACAATAGCATTTAATCTGCATTGTATGCTGAACTATAAAGTTGGCACAGAAGGTCAGAGTAAGTCATTATGCTAGGATCCATGATACGTGGCTTCTCTGACAGGTCTGCTTCCTTGACTCTGTTCCAGTCGCCTTTCTGCACACTGCCTTAAGTGCCTGTTCAAAACCCTTCTCTTATGCTAGGATCTGAATGCAGGAGTGATGCTGTTCTGAACTCTGGAGCCAGAAAAAAAACTAACCAGAGTTGTTTGCCTACTTTTGAGCTACAGAATTAGTGTGCTCTGATTAATTGTCATGGTTTCTTCTGAGCTGTGCTCTCTCTCTCCCTTCTCTCTGCATGGGTTTTTCCGAGAAGCTACATAAACAGAATGATTTATTTCTAGCCTCAATGAATAAACGTCAGTCATGCAGTGCACTCTGTCTTTCAACCCACAGGTTGAAAGTGCTTGGAGCCAGTTTGTGCTTGTAGAGAAGCAAGAAATGTCGTCTTTTAAAAAAAAAAAAAATCTGGGGGAACAACTACAAATATAAGCATCATTTAATTACATTTGTATCCTGTCCCAAGACTGGTGGGAATATTGAAATATTTTGTCGAGAGGGAGAATTCCAAGCACCGAGGTCTTGCGATAGCCTGAAAAGCAGGGAGACGATGACAGATGCAACTACATGGAGCCATGAGAAAACCCCTCCAAGAGCTGTTTGCACAGGAAAAGTTGAGTTGGTCTGCCCAAGCTTTCCGAAGGCAGGTCAGAAGGATGGTGCAAGGGAAACTCCTAACTGCATTACACACATTTTAACCTCTAGTAGGTAGGGAATGCAGATCACCATCCAAATCAGTAGGGATGCGCATGTGAAATAATTTGTGAAGCACAAACACTGCTGGATTGTTAGGGAATGGCTTAGATGTTTAAGGAACATTTTTAATTGTTGCTTGAGTAGGATTTCACAGTAGGATCTGTGCCACCAGGATGCATGTGTTGAAGTCTTATTTGAATAATCAGTTTGACGGTCTTTAGTAGCTACAAACATCTTCCGTGATAGTGGTTTACCCGATCTTGTTTCTTCTGAAATAAGAACAACAACAAAACAGGTGGAGTCAGTTAAGATGGTTGTTTCATGGTGCAGAGAAGAGTCTGGGGCTTCCTGGTCATAAAACCAGACCTCATTTCTGTCTTGACATCTGCAGTTTTGACATGTTAGAAGAATAGATTTGAGAGGTGAAGGTCTTTTTGTTGCTCGTTTGGGGAGGAAATCTGCCAAGATGATATGACATAAATGACCTTTTGTTTCAATACTCAGACCTGGTTGGGTTGAGTACTATGATTAATGTTAAAGATGTTGAAGGCAAATTTTCAAAGGCGCTTTGCTGACATGAGAATAAGTGGCCAGCCAAGCCTGGGTCAGAAATCTCCCAGTGGGAGCTGCTGCTGTTGTCTGCCTTGAAAAACATGTCATTTTTGAGATGCTTGAAAATGGGTTAAGTTCTTTTGGAGAATCTGGCCTCATCTGGCCTTGAGCCTTTTGAAAATCTCTCTGGGGCGCTCTGATTTCAGGTATAGTGGAGGCTGTGGAAGAACTTTGAATGTGGTGTCAGAAACTGACTGTATCCATCCTTCTTTGGCTATGTATCACTTGTGCAATCTAGATCCTAGATGCTCAAATAGGCAGTCAAAATAAATTTTAGAAGATAATAGAAAAGTGCAATACAAGTAATATGTTGAAAGTACATAGCTTTTGCATAGTCCAGTTGCTCTATAGAAGTGTAATTCATATTTAATATGTGTATATCATGTTTTTAACTATATACCTAACAATTATTTTAAAACTTTCCCCACAATAATAAATACAGGATGTGAACACCTTTCTATCTCCCATTCTTTGTTAGGAAAATAAGCTTTCAAGAAGCAAAATTTGCTTCCTTTATTTTTTGCTCATGTTTATCTAGGTTTTTTTCTTTGCAATTCTGGGATAACTTCAGATATTTAAGATGGACTTGGCTCTTGTGTATTTGCTGAGAGTCTTGTGCTAGTATACATTCAGTTAAAAATCGTGTCTCCTTGGGTATCACTCAGCTGTACAGAAAGGGAAAGGGGGAAAGAAAAGATTTCTTTTTGGTTCTGACTCACAAGAATCAATGAATGACTCTCAGGGTACACCTACATGAGACATCGCCTAATTTGCTCCTTAGTAAAGTCTCTGCATCTACATGTGTGGCCCTAGTAGCCCACATCAAATTTATTAACTTTGCCATAGGTTAGTACTTGTAAACACAAGTACTAGCCTACAGTGTCATTATTAGTGTGCCATAATAAATGTGTAGACGCTGATGGGGCTTGCTGGAGCATGAGGGTGTTTCAGTGCAGGGGCTGCGGGCTGGTTAGCCCCATGCTAGAGCATCCTTATACCCCAGCTAGCTCCTCCATAGCCCATTGAGCTGGGTCAGAGCAGCCCCAGGCTGACCAGCTGGGCCCCCTGCCAGTCAGGGCAGCACTGACCCAGTTCACGGTGCTGCAGCCATGGGTGCACATGCAAACACAGTACCTGGGAGCAATAAACTCCAGCCAAACTGTGCTGAAGTTTATTGCCTCACACTAATTGCACATGTAGATGTGCCTGCATTTACTTGGTTATATGCTAATATTATTTCCTTTATAAATCTTGCCCTGGACCATTCACAATGAATGAGTCAGTTACTGTTATTATGATTGTAAATATTCTTGATTAACAAACTGTTTCAGCTGTCCATGTTAGGAAAACAAAATGTGGACTGAAAAGGCCTCCATCAAAAAAATGTTCATCTTGCACTTTCCTTCCTTTGACACTAGATGGTGTAATTAGCTGGATATCATATGGTGTGGGCTAGTAGGTCTTCAGTTCTATATTAGTGAATAGATTTTCAAAATGTGGGATAGAAAATGCTCAATAAAATGTAAAGTCTGGCTTGTTAGAGATGGGTACTTTTTGGAGCTCTACCCTATCAGGAAATCTTTGTGTCTAAACCAGATTTTACCCTGTACCTAGAATCTGTACCTATCCATTTTGGCTCCTTTTAATTTAAATGCTTTTCTTCCCAGGAGTAGATATAATCAGATTTCATTAAATAAGAGCAATCACGCCCACCTTTTCATCTAACCTAACATTTTTGGCATAACTGATTCTGTTAACTATCTTTTGCATGATAAGTTATCAAGGTAGTTGTTAATGAATAAAACAGAGCACTAAATATTTCCATCTCGTTGATTGAATGCTTTTTCTAGGTGACTGGCTTGACCTGCCTCTTATTTAAAGCAGGGGCTGGGTATTTTCTCAGGGTGTTTGGTACAGCTGAGAAGTAGCTGAGTTTTGTGCTAGGGATCCCTTGCTGAATCTCTTATTACTGTCATTTTTAGGTCCCACTTGAAAGGGGAAGGGAGCTACAGTATCAAGGCACAATTAGTATTGATGCAGGCATGGACCACTACACTCCATCTCAACAGGACTTACTGAAGCTGCAAAAAGAGATCCAGGATACAGGGGGAAGTCTTAATAAGTGACAAAAATGGTTGTTTTGGGGGGTGGAGGAGGGGGAAAGTTGTCAGGAAGCACTCTCGAATTGAGGAGTGGGGAAACAAGAGACTCTGAGCCCCCTAAAATTAGGAGTGGAGAAATTGAGCTTTTTTGTCCGGCAGCGTCGTATTCTGATTTCATTGGTTCCTTTCCCACAGCTGTAGCAGCTGGATCAACGGTCCTAACCCTTTTGGACCTGTCATCATCACTAGGGAAGAAGCGATAGCTCTTGGCAGTAGTGTCTGCCCCAGAGCATTGAGTCAAAAGGTCTCTTCTGCCCCTTCCCCTGACCCTGGTATGTCTGAGCATGGAAATTGTCATTGTCCTGTTCTTTTCATTCAGCTGTAAATGACCATTTCCTGACCCTTTCCCCTGAATTTGGCCCCTCTTCCCTCATTCAGTCTTCAGTAAGATAATGTTTTATCCTTTTTTGTGGAAATATGTCCAAGTAGGAGTAGAAGGAGGGGTGGAGAAGGAGGGAGTGGGGTTGCAGTGGTGCAGCTACATCTCCCTTTGCTTCTTGATGCATCCAAGCTTCAAAATCAACTTCCTGGCAGCGGCCACGACAGCAGCAGAGACAGAGGCAGCGGCAGCGGCAGCGGCAGCGGCAGCGGCAGCGCTATTTCTATTCAGGTACTGCAAAGAGTCAGTTCAGAGAGATGGTTCCTTATCATCTCTCTGATTCCTACTAATCTCCCTCCACTCCAGGTGCGTTAATGGCCCTCTATCTTTTTTAAAGGTCTTGAGGGTCTCTATACAAACTACCCTTTCTTCTCCAAGGTTGCTTCTGTTAGGCATTCCTGGTAATGCATCTCTTCCGTTTCACAGCCCTGCAGGCTGTTTTTAGCTAAAAATCTTACCTGGGGTGTTGTGATGATATTAACTCAGGAGTAGAAATAACTCACAGTGAAGTACTGGGGCCACTGTCAAGAACATGAGCGGTTGGAGTCTGGCCCTTGGGCTGGATCCAGTTGGAAGTGGACTTCACTTCCCAGCAGTCCCTGCCTGCCTGCATGGCTGGGGCCAGTTTCCATGGAGACCCCAGTAGCAACTGCACTGTGACAGTGTGGGACGGGGTTTCCATGGAGACCAGCCCCAGTAGCATTGACAGGCAGCAGTGGCACCAACCTCTTCCTGGTGGGGGGACGAAGAGGGGCTGTGCTTCAGGTAGGAGTGGGGCAGGCTCAGCTGCTGCTGCCTGTTTGGGGTGGGCAGTGGCAGCAGTGACGCCCCTTGGATGGGTGGCTATAGGGCAGCTATGGGGAATTTTGGGATGGCTGTAGCCTCTCCCTAATGCTGCCCCTGTTGGCAGGGTGTGCGGCAGGGTGGGGAGCTGCTCTGGAGCTGGGCTGGGATCTTGTAGTAGTGACAGCGTGATCCAGAGCCAGAGCAGAGGTGTGAGCTGCAGGCTGCACGTCCCTGCCACCGCATGCAGGCTGCAGGTCGCGGCTGTGCCCTGGCTCTGGACCACACTGTCACTGCTGCAAGATCCCAGCCTGGCTGCAGAGCAGCTCCGCAGCCTGCTGCAGGCCCTGCCAGTGCTGCTGGGGCCGATCTTCCAGCTGCAGCCTCACCAGTGTTGAGTAGAGTGGAAGAATCACCTCCTTGGCTTTGCTGGAGATGCATCGATTGATGCGTGCCAGAGTATTATTTGCCCTACTGGCTATAGCATCGCAGTGCCGGCTTATATTCATACCGTGGTCTGTTATTTCCCCCAGGTCCCTTTCATTTGTGGTGCTAGTCAGTGTGGTGCCACCAAGCCTGTAGGTGTGTTGGGGGTTGCTCGTCCCGAGGTGGAGCACTTTACATGTCTTGACATTGAACTTCATCAGGTTCCCACCCACCCAGCTTGCCAGCCTGTCTAGGTCCACCTGTAACTATCTTCAAGCGTGACCAAGCTTCCTCATAACTTGATGCTGTCTGCGAACTTGGCAAGTGAGCTCTTCACCCCCACATCTAAATCGTTAATAAAGATGTTGAAAAGTACTGGACCCTGAATCCATGTGGGACACCGCTGCCCACTTCTCACCAGGATGACACAGATCCGTTCACTATGACTCTCTGGGTCCTATCCTGCAGCCAGTTTCTTGCCCGTCGGACTGTCTTGGAGTTTGTTGACTATCAAAACAAATGCTGGAGGGGGTCGTATAAAACAAGAAGTCTGTATTGTGTCCCATTATAGCTCCCACTAAGGGTATAAACCCTAGGCACACTTATTTGCTGCTCCCTTCTCATCTCAATGTCCTTGCCTCCACTTTAGGATTTGATCTGGGAAAGCTACATATTCATCTAGAAATACAATGCATACAGGCCAATAAAAAACCCCTGCTATTGGCTCCATTTTTTGTAGTCCTGCAGGTCCTGTCTGCATATCAAGTATGGCAGAGTATGATGCCAAACATATTAATCGGGCTAAACTTTTTACTACATCTTGCAAAAATCCATGAATGGGGAGAAAGAACTGAAGAGGAACCAAAGAGTTTCATGTTGCCTCCAAAATATATTGACAGTAAAAGCAGCAAGTGGGCTAGCAATGAATGTTCATAGTCAGCTGTCAGTTTTATCGGAGGCAGTAGCACTTTTCATTGCAGTGCAAGGTGGGACAGGCTCAGCTCACAAACCCTGTTACTTGGATCATGGATTCCGATCTGACAAGTTAACTGTAGCACTGCCGATTAGTGTTTATAATTAAGTCACTTGTCTCTGTCAAATGAGAGATTCTCTTATTAAATGTAGGGGGGAGAAGAACAAAAGGACAAGTTTTTTTTACTCTCCCCTTCTTTTTTTGCATATTCCTATCCGAAGAGTCAGGCAAGCTTGCACTGGAGTATGTGACTGCGTTTAATTTCTTGCAGTTCTTACCAGCATTTGTTCTTGCAAGTAGCAGGAAAAAATTACTTATTTTTTTCAGTGGTGCAGGCTGTGCCTCTCTCGCTCTCTTTCTCTCTCTCTTTTTTTGGTAGCCAAGTACTATCATGTAGCTCTGTATATAATATTGCACAAATAGTATTTGTATGTTCCAAACCATATTGCCATTGTTTTAGGAGCACTGGAAGCTTTAAAATGTACCGTCATCTGAATACTTGTTCCAAATATATATATTCTATGGGCTCTAACTGTCATACATGTTGTTGATTTACCATCTGGCTTAAATGTTCCTTGCCGAGTTGATGCTCAGTAATAGCGCTATCACTGGATCACAACATAATTAAATCCTAATTATTCAACTGTGCTATCTAAATGCCTTTCTTTCCCATCTTTCAAATTCATATAGAAAATTAAATTTATTTATCCCAAACTCTGAATATCTCGAGATTTTCAGCTGTCCCTGAAACCATCTGGATAATTACAGTTAGCACTGAAGTAGTGGACCTTTTAATCACTGCAGGAAGTGTCTCTCTTTAAAATAGCAATTTGAAGCCACATTCACAAAGGGTCTTAGGTGCCTGTTTCTCATGTCTAAGTGCCAGTGGCATTCACATAACTCTCACCATCATCTATCCCTCTAGGCATCTACAACTTGTAGATATTTAAGTTTCCACTTGCAAAGTCCCTTTAGTCCCAGTGGGTGTCTTACAAGGAGTGGAGATGTGCATTTTCCGTGGGAGAACTAGCAGGGGGACATATTTATGCCATTGCTAGTTATCCCCAGGCATGCCCCTGTATGCACGCTTTGGTGCAAATTGCCATGGGTGGGGTAGGGGAAACTGGGGCCCCATCAGCCTTACTTGGAGTCTTGGGGGCCTCTTGGAAACCTCCTGCTGTGTTTTTATTAGATACTGGGATTTCCCAGTACCTAATTTTGCCACCACACTGCAAATATGCAGCATGGCAAAGGGATGCACGAGTGCCACGTGCATTTCACAGCACCTCAAAAAGCTTTGTGGTATGCAGACCACATGCTCCTGCTTATGGGGATGCAGCTTATGTGTTTCACTACTGAGTAGGATTCATACTGTTGTTTGCTTCTTTTGCTTATGTGACATAATCTGGTAGGCATGCTAAGGAATGCTTTTAACAACTGTGTTGGTCCCCTTCAGTCCCATTGGTTTGACTACATATCTGAGATGTGGGAGATCTTAGTTCAAATCCTCTTTTTGCTATATTGGCCACATTCAGACGTGCAGCATGTGGCATCATGGACCTGTCATACAGATGGTTTTTGCGCTACAAGGGAGCAGTGGGTGGGTTTTTTTTTTTGACCCCTGTATATCCAGGGGTCCAAAAATCCTGCACAAAAGAAAGAAGTGGAGTGGCACACATGGGGGCAGCGCATGCTGCTTAAAGCTGAAGACTAGCAAGCTGGACCCACCCTCTGGCTGCCAAGTGGCAGGATCGTCGCTGCTGCAGCCCCAAGACCCCAAGTAAGGCTGCTGGTGCCAGCACAGTGCTAGCCCCAGCCTCCCCTACCCGACCCGGGGCAACCTGCCATGTGCCAGAGGGCACATGGCGCAGGCATTCCCTGGGGACAACTAGCAGTGGCACAAGGTATCCCATTGCCAGTTGTCCCCAGGGAACCAAACATCCACGCTTATATGAGTGCAGACATTTAGAGGCTTCACATTTTGGTCTCTCACTTAGAAGAACGTCCTAACCACTGGGCTTTAGCGTGTTGTTGGGTAGGTATGTCTCAGTCTCCCAGTAAAGCTGATCCACTTTGCATGCATAGCTGAGTAGTCATTTGCCAGGGACAGAGCGTGTCACTCTGTAACCCAGAGGTTACAGCGCACAGCTGGGATTTGGAAGTGTCAAGTTCAAGTCAGCGCTTCAGTGAATATTCAGTTATTTATGCAAAGTAGAACAGCTTCTGAGCAGAAACTCAGAGACACCAGCCTCATGATACCTTGTGTCCCAGTTTGAGGAGACCAGGGTTCAAATCGCTGCTTCAGATCAAAGCGAGGAGTCATAAGAAGCAGGGAATCCCACATCCCAGTTGAGTGCTGGGCTGTTGGGCATAAGACTGCTAATGCCACCACTACCTGGTTTGTTGGTTTTCCTCCTTCATTTTTCTGCAAGGGACTCCTCCAGAACTGGGTTCACGAGGTGAATTTCAAAGAGGGAAAGGCACTTCTTTCCAGTCTGGACTCTGTGGCCCGATCCAGACACGCAGACAGGTGTGGTTTGGGACACCATGACCCTCTTTGTGATGTCACAAACTGAACACTTGGCATGTTAAAATTGCACTGCAAATATGCAGCGTGGGGGCAAAATTTGCTACCAGGAATATCCTCGTAGCACAAAAATAATCACTGCAAAAAAAAA
>JAGPOW010003316.1:187123379-187135279 GCA_030014935.1 Caiman crocodilus
AAAAAAAAAGCGGTGCAGTGCACACCATAGGAGTGTGCACCAGCACACATGGAGGCTCGGTCAATATGGAAGATAAATGTGAGGGGATTCTGCGCATGGGTGCATAAAGGGTTCAGACAGAAACACAGCTCCTTGCTGTAACTCATAGTGCTTCCCAGGGATGCCCTGCGACCATGCACTTCTGTTTGGTCAGGGTGGTAGAGCACCGTCTGGGGCCAGATTGGGTGAAAATCATCACTTCTTTCTGAGCCTAAACTGGTCATATGTGCTGTTATCTGGTGTCCTCTGTACTTGCTCAGCCTGACTCAAACCTGCAAGTAAAATAAATCAACAGTCAGGATTGTGTGGCATCTTTAGTCCCAGGATAGATCAGCCAGATAGCTTTGGTTTATAGCAGCACCTTTGCTTTCTGCCTTTCTTAGCGCTGTTTTCTCTGAACTTTTTCATTTTATTGTATGGTCACTAAAAAAATCCACATTTGGATGCCTTTCATAGTCTGTATCTGTGTTGGTGCAGCTTACTGAATATTCAGTACCCTGTTTCATTAAATAAGACACAACACTTGTTACATATTTAATCATATAACTCTTTTCTCTTATCTCTTACTGTAGCCGGGGATATGCATATAACACTGTCTTTTTTGACCTATGTTTTTAATATACAAAAATCCAATCAAATTTTATTTAAAAAATATGTAGATGGGATCAACTCTGTTCTTGCTTTTGGACACAAAAATAGCTCAGACTTCTAAAAATCCTGGTTCAAGGCAACAGGAACAGCTAGCTAGTAAATCAGTAGAGTAATGAATAAAATAAAAAAAATCTTTGCCTCAATTAGGGTAATGTGTGTAGGAATATTTCCAAGTTTTGCAAACCCTGCTGTATTGATTATCTGAATACAGCACTAGTAAGAAATGGTGTTAAATCTTAGTGTCACTCTTGTGGTAAAGAATAGTTGGTATTTTCCATTACTGTTTCTGATGTAGCCTACTATTTCATGTGTTTGATTTTTGGACAACTGAATGATGGCTTTTCACATGATTAATGTTGTTGCAGACAGTATCTTGTTATCTTTCCGGCTTCTGACAGTGTTAAAAAGAAACCAAATAAAATTGCTTCTGTCAGTGGATGATTTAATTGGAGAAACCTCAGCAATTTAAGGCAAACCGCAGGCAGTATAGCTCTTTCCTCTGCAAAATAAATGATGGCCTATGATGAAAACCAGCAAAGTAAATTCTGACAGTTTCGGGAGTCATCTCCCAAACCCGTTGTGTGTTGTTAGATTCGCCTGAAGAATTGATGAAGAAATGTTTCATTTGTGAGAAGAATATTTTTAGGCTATAGATACTGTTTATTTTATAGAGAGACTTCCAGGTATTACATATCTCTTCAAATATTAATCTAATATGCAGTTGCAGTAGACTTCTGTTTTATTCTTTATCTGCTGGTTACTGCATCTAGTAGAATTAATTAGCTGTATTATTTCATTGTTTTGTCGGATATTTTGTCACTCCTTGAGGGTATTCATAGTTTTGTCCCTGATGCTCACTCTATAATGTAGGTCTAATATATGGTAACCTAATTGGTCTCCCTTTGCCCCCATGACCTGGAAGATGAGACCTGTTGGGGAAATCTTGTTTCTAGCGTGCTTTGTCTAACATTTTGTTAAGTTATGTTTGCTGCGGTATTTCAGTTTTCTTCCCTGTAATTCATTGAGCTATTTTTAATATTGTATGGTAGTCACGTGACATTTATGGAGCGCAGAATGTTTAGAGAATTGATGTAATACAAGAAACTTCCTAGCAGGTAGATATACAAAATGCCAGTAGAAAACCTTTCTTTTTAAAGAGCAAGTACTGCATATCACAGACATTAGAAATTTATGGTCCTCCAGTTCCCTGCTCGGGTCTAGGAATAGAGTGGCTGATTAAAAGCATAATATTATATTAATGATATATGTCTCCTTTGTAAAGTGTTTTGTGATCTACCGATATAAGGATTAGGTGTTTTTAAGGACACAATTTGAGAGATTTCTCAGATAAGTCAACTATATCTGATGTCTGGTTTGGGAAAATGACTGACTACAGGGATGCTGCATTTGCAAAGCTCAGCTACTACACAGACTTTATTACTGTGCTGTATATTTTGTTCTGAGGTTCTGCGCCCCACTCATTCTCGATTGTGAATATGTATAGGTGTAGTTCACTGTAAAATAGAATCTGCGTATGTATTTATACCTGCATATATATTTATATTGTGCGACACAATAAACCAAAAATGTGTTATAGATTCCCAATGTAAAAGAAGGATAATACAAGTAGAAGTGAGTCCCATGATTCCAGGGGTGAGGGAGCACAAAATTATGATTACTATCACATAGAGGACAGGATTTGTTAATTCATTCTTTATTGAGCAATCTTTGGCAGTTCAGTTGCTTGGGGGGTGGTGTGTGTGTGTGTTCATATTTTTGTTTCCATGCACTCCCATGTCAAGCTTCTACTTTTCTTGGTAGGTCCTTTTAATCATGCAGTAGTAACATAGCCTCAGCTTCACATTGATTCAACCTTCAGCCTTTTGCTTTTAAAAGACTGTTTGCATGTGAACCCCCAAAACAGTAATCCTTAACTAGCTAACGGTCTGAAATGATATTAAAACAACCTGTCTTGAAAACACCATATTTTCAAGCATTATTAGCGTGCAACATCTGACCCATGTGGTTACAATACAGCAGTGTTGCTTGAAAAATTGTCAAGACCTATCTTTTTAAGAAGGATTTTGAAAAAGGCAGCTTCCTTGAGTAGCCGGGACCCTAAATTCCATATAGATGAGCAAATTCTGTCTGTTGATGAACTCACTGTACTGGTGGTCTCTTAGCTATAGCTTTCTACTATTCTAAAACGTCTTTGATCATTTCAGTCAATTATCTTTGTTTTAGTAAGTATACTAGATTAAGAATTGATCAGCTATAAATGGACACAATATATTAATAAAGCTGAAAGGGTGCTGGTAAAATTGATCAAAAAACACATTTACAGAATATTGTACTGTTTGACAAGCTTTGCTTCATCTCCCCCAGAATTTTGGCTACAAAATGAAATGAAGCCGCATGCGATATTAAATCAGGGTGTATCCCCAAATTATCATCCATCTGTCCTGTTCCTGTATTACCACTTTCTTCCCAGATATGTTTCTTCCTACCAGTCATTTATGCATTCACTTACAGATCTTGGAAATTGTATTAACCACCCAATAACTAGGAGGTCATACTAGTTAGCAGGGAGAGTTAGGACAGGACCTTCCTTGTTCTAGCTGCTACAGTGTGCGTCTCTGTGATGACATGGGGGGGCATATGTCTACTACTTTATAATGTCTTCAGTCTTCTTATTTTAGTTCAATCATCCCAGTGAGTTGTGGTCCCGGGGTGTCAAATATTTGGTCTCTGGGCTGAATCTAGCCCACGGAGCTGTATCATCTGGCCCCCAACATTGCCTGTGCCTCTGAAGTAACCCACAGGCCGCATGTGGGGTGTGCGGGATGGCCTTGCGCAGGGCGCCTGCCTGCTCCATCTCCCATCCTGGCGTAGTGATGTGCCACTCCAGTGCTGTGCTGCACCAGGCTCTGGTTCTGCACATGCACAGCTCAGTAGAAGTGACTTCAGATCTACAATGCGGAGATGGTGTATGGGTCTGGGGTCCCCTGGGTGAGTCTGACACCCCTGCGCTACTGCCTGCTTCTGCCATCACTCTGTTTTTTTCCCCCCCCAAGTTAAAGCAATGTGAATTAGACCTGATTCTCATCCTTTGCAGAGTTTCCATGGAAAAACAACTGAAAAGCTGGTCATTTTTTCTCCTGCAGCCTCTGAGCAGTAGCGGCAGCAGAATGGAGTTGTCTGTTAGCCGGCTCGAGCAAACCACCCTGCATCTGTTACATTCTGTTCGTGTTTTGAAGATGCCCTTCCCAGGCGTACGGGCTAGAAATTAACTTATCTTTTAATGAAAGTTTGTTCAGCAGAAATTGCTGGCGTTCGCCAAGGAGTGATCAGATTCTTCGAGGCATGACTGACATTGTAGTTTATTAGAAACACACAGCCTGCATTGCCTCCTTGGATTTAAACAGCCCTTAGTGGTGGAAGTTTCTGCCTTCAAATCTCAAATAGTCATTAAAACTTGCTAATTGACCTAATAAAATGTTTATAGCTGATAACACTAAGCAGGATAAGCTGAGAATAGAGACGATGTTTTCAACAAATAAACAAGCTTCCGCTTTGAAGTCAATGCCACAAATCATGGCTTTGATCAATAGGTAATCAGATTTCCAGCAAAAAGCCAAAATATTTAGGGATGTCAAATGGGGTTTGATAATAGCAATATCAATTACGGCGACTCCGTCAGATCACACCACGTTAGGCAAGGTTTGAAGACTACAGTCTCCTGTGTGATTTCAACTCTCAAACTGCTGCTACCAGTATTTTCTCCTTGGCAACTCCTGTGAGCTGTTCGTTCTAGCTGATTGTGTCTATCTGAACTGAACAGGATGTTGCGATTAAAAACATGTCTCTTCCTAGATTCTGAAATTTTAATTTACTTTGAATAGTTGATGCACATAGCTTCCCTTCCTTCCCTGAAGTGTCTTAATGTTCTTTCAGTATCCTTGAAATGTCAGCATTCACTTAAGGGAAGTAGAAATGAATGCAGCGAGATTTAGGCGGAGTTTGTTTTATAGACTTCATGCTTTACAAAGAGCTACTGACATGAAAAACTTGTTTATGAAATCAGGCACCGAGTATCTCAACCAGTCTCCAAAATTGGGGGTCACCTCTGCAAATTTTGTCTGTAAGAGATGGAGAAGGGGGGTCCTGGAAGGAATGAAATATAATCTCCCTCTGTTGCAGCTTTGACTGAGCTACAAAAATCGGTGTGCAACTAACACACTGCTAAACAAGGGGGAGCTGCAAGCATAAGCAAAGGCAAACCGGGCTGAGCACCACTCTTAGCAGTTTCTTTTTTAAACCCTCTTGAAACACTGTTGAACATGCTTTGTCCTGGTCAAAATTTGTAGCTAAACAGTATTTGCCACTGTGTGCTACTACCAGTCTTAACATCTCTAGTTGGCAGCGGTTCGGTTTCACAAGCAGACAAACCCCATGTGACTCTAGTTTAGACAATTTGCAAACCCTCCCTTACTCCCAGTAGCCTGATTGTGCATGTGTCTAGGCCAGAACCAGCCAGGATAAATAATACACAGTAATAAGCTACTCACTTCTTTAAGATTGACAAAAACAGGATATATCCAGTTTGACACACTGTTGTTTAACCATTGTGCTGCCAGCCTGCCACAAATAAAACCATGATTGAGTTTCCAGGCTGGATTCGGAGCTGTGGTAAATTACTGTTGTTTCATTGGACCTTTGTTAATTTGCATTGCTTTGAAGATCTGACAGTCTGTCTTCTGCTTTGTGATTCTCTAGCTGCATGTTCACAGACTCTTGGTATATCAGCAGCGTTATTCAAATCTGTCTCTTTAACATACTTTTCTGAGTGAGGTGAATAGAACGAGTGTCTGTTTTAAACCTTGTCTCTCAGCAGACGCTGAGATCAAGGCTCATCTAGGCTAAGTATATTCAAAATGTTTGGGGTGAAATTGATCCAAGTTACCCAGTTTTCTGTAAGTAGCGCAGTGTACCCGCTGGGCCTCGTACATTTTACCTTGGGCTTCCTTGCTCCAAGTGCTTACTGGAATGTGCCTTGCCATTGCAGGTGGCCTTACGGGAGGTCGTCACACGCGTCGCAGGTTGCCCCTTCTCGCCTGCCACGACTTTGAATCTTCCAGTGGATGGGACTCCATACGACCCGGTCACCCTCGTCGGTCACCTGTTTCGTTGATATCTTCTGCGAGGCTCCTCCTCCCCTACATCTCGCCCTTTTCCCAGCCCGGCGAGTTCTGGTCGCTTCCTTGACGGACCGTACGCGTCCTTAAATTCTTAACAATGCGCCTGCCTCTCACTCTCTCAGTCTATCTAGATACCTCCTCAATCCCTTCTTAAACAGGGGAAACAAACAGAACAGCCTTCACAATTCAGCTTAGCAACTTAATAAATATCACGAGAGGCACAACCTTGCCCCTGACGGGCTTCCTTAGGGAACACGGCTAATCCTCTTCACCTCTACTTATTGACTGAGCTACCTCCACAGGGTCCAACTCTATGCCCCCACACCACCTATCCTGGTTGGACGTTACTCCTTCTTCCCCCTGGCAAGACCTTCTGGTAGTGGCCCCCTCTCTGGGTCTCTGCAGAACCGTTGCCCTCTCTCAGGGTCTTCACTATGGAGTTGCCCTCTCTCTGGGTCTCCACCTAGCTGCTGCCCTCTCTCTGGGTTTTCTGCACCCTGCAGCCCTCTCTCTGGGTCCTCCTCAAGCTGCAACCCTTTTTCTGGGTCTTGCCACAGCACCAGACCTTCCTCTGGGTCTTCCCAGGTCCACTGACCTCCCTATGTCCTGTGGTCTCCTTCTGCCTCACCTCCTGGCTTGTGTGCAGGTATAGTCCTTGCTCGAGGTGCTGGCTTGCTGCCGGGCTCTGCAGCTCCCTCGCAGTCTATGCGTGGAGTTGCTCCCAGCGTCTTGTGCTCCCAGCTAACACTACCAGCGAGGCTTCCTTCCAGTACATACGTGCTTTTGTCCCACTACTGGCCCTTTTACATCCGCTGGCCGGCAGTTGTGAATGAAGTCATCCGCTGGCCCTAGGCACCATAAGGCACGATCAGCGCTCCATGCGGGCTTTCCCCACTGTCCTTGCTCCTCCGCTGCTCCCGCGGTGAGTAAGTTTCCCTTTTTCTCCATTCCACCCCCAGTTCCTGGCCCTGAGTTTCCCCTAGTGGCCCCAGGAATTTCCCTGGTTTTCGTCTCCCTGTGACACGCAGGTTAAATCAGTAGTGAACAAAACATGTTTGCCCTTGGCTGTGAGAGGAACACAGGCCACCTGCACTGGCCAAGGTCTGCAGGTTGGGGATGCTCCTATATGCTTCCCAGCGTGCCCTGCAGGTTCAGCTGGCTGCCAGAGACTGCAAATGCCCATGCCACCCGAGATTGTTTGCCAGGCACAAGCAAACATGCTCCCAACCCCCCCTCTCACTCTCGTACTCCAGGACCCTGTGGCTGCAAGCTAAAAAAGACTTGGAGCACGCCAAGTACCCTTGGCCTGGGTACCTGCTGGCAGTGTCCAAACCATGGAGGTCACATGGTTTCCTTGGTGCAGACCTAGTCCTGGTGTTCTGCCCCTGCCACCCTGACCCATCAGAGGTGAGCCACCTGTGCCTGTCCCTGCTTGGAGGGTGCGGGGTCTGGGTGGCAGGGCACCTGTCTCTGGCCTCGGAGATGTGATGTGCAGAAGCCTGTCAGGCTCCTTGGGACTGTGCCCAAGCATGGGGCATGAGGGTCCTTGGCTGGGTGTGTAGAAGTTGGGGTTCAGCTTTGTGGGGCTGTAGCCTAGCATGGGGGTTTGGGGATCCCCGGCTATCAGGGTTGGGCTCCATGGGGCTTTTCCTGAGCACGAGGGTTCTCCTGGGCTCAGTGTCAGGTGTGTGTGGACATCGGGGCATGCTTTATGATGGGGTCACAGCCCAGGAACGTGGGCTGGGGAGAGGGATAGTGTTCGCATAGCTTTGGGAAAGTTTGGGTGTGGACCCCACTAGGTGCTTGGCCGAAGGGAGCGTGGGCTGAATGCTAGCGTGGCTCCCTATGAAGTGGGTGAGTTAAGGGAGGCAGCAAAGGAGGTTGTGATACCGGAGGTTGTGATTCAATGTAACTTGAATTGATAGGGGATCTGGTACAGAAGTTTGTTGCACCAATCTAACCTAAATCAATTCAATTTGAGTGCACATCAAACAACCAGGTCTATCTTAGATTGGGTTCTGTCATTTTTATACCAGTCTATATGCACCAAACTTCTGTACGGTTTGGAGTTTGAATTGATTTCCAGTTGTTCGGACTGGTTTATATACAATGTCTGTATCTGGCCCTATTTTTTAATGCCAAGTTCTAATCATTTCAGTATGGATTTTTCTGGCAACTGGAAACCTGTTTTTACCCAAGTTAATCAATTAAAATGAACTTGTTCATAATTTAGTGCTGTCTTTATAGTGCAGGCATCAGTGGAAGAGTGTAAGTAGGTGAAATGCTAATTAAATTTTACTGAACTTTAGTCATTTAATATTCAGAAAGAGGTTGTGCCCTTACAGATGCTGTTCTTTGCTTTGCCTTTGGGGATTAGGGAGGAAGAACCTTGAGAGAGAGACAGAGAGACCGAGAGCACCGCCTCTAAATGTTGCTTGCTGGAGCGTTCTGTAGAGAATTCAGGCTGGGGTAATGATTGCTTCAGAATTAGAGATCTATACGCTGAGGGTCAAATTGTGCACTTATTTCTGTAAGCCCTTGATAAATTGATTGAGAAATCCTGGCAGGAAGGAGGGAAGATCAAGGACAGAATTTTGCCCAGGCAGTTATATTTTACAGCAGTGGTTTTCAACCTTTTTCATTTGTGGACTCCTACAAAATTGCGTATGGGGGTGCAGGCCTGTTTGAAAACTTCAAATGGAGGTGTGGACCCCTTTGAATTGTAAGTGTGGGTGTTCATGGGTGTTCACATATTTTTGATTGATCATACTCATCTTTTGCAGACCCCTTAGTCATAATCTGCAGACCCTAAGGGGTTTACAAACCACAGGTTGAAAACCACTGATTTACAGCAATCATTTCTTGCTCATTCATTTTGAAAACTGGGGAAAATATAAGATAGAATCTACTTCTCCTTCAGAAAAACCTGAGCATAAAGGAGCCTAATGGAGACAGGGCACAACTCCCGTTGTCTTAGAGTGGCATGTAGGTGCATTTGGGGCACTTCTGCACATGCTCCAGGGACGATCCTTTAATTAGAGTGTCTCTGAGAGCCACTTTAATTAAAGTGCTGCTGTGTCTCATGTACCAATGTTCCCATGCTCAAAAATGGCGGCAGGGGCACTTGAAATAAAGCTCGTTCAAGTGCCCCCCCCCCCATTTTTAAGCAATGGGACACAAGGTGTAGAAGGCTGCTGGAGAGCAGTAATTGCTACACTGCAGCAGACTCAATGAATCAGGTCTGCTCCCATGTGCTGGAATTCCAGCACGTTGAAACAGCCTCTGCGCTCCTGTATCGGCACCCTTAATGCCTAAAAACTCCTTTTGGAAATCCCAACTTGTGCACAGAAGGACGTGTGATGCAAAATGGAAGAAGTTCAGGTTCCCTCTGTCGTAGCCGCTTCACAGCAGAGTGATAGTACTTTGCAGCTGGAACCCCTTTGCAGCCTCCAGCACAAGGCATGGAGGCCACTGAGTACACAAATGCAGATCCCGTAGCAAATGCTTATTGTAGGCCTAAAGGATGGTCTGTACAGGACTAGTCTGGAGACTCTTCTTGCACCTCTTCCTCTCATTCAGCCTAGACAACGCAGTCCTGGACCAGGACTCCATTGTGCTAGGTGCTGTACAAATAAAATGAAGAGTGAGAGCTATGCCATTGTGTTTATGTAGGGATCTAATCTACAGAAATTAAATTACATTCCTGTGAAATCATTTTCTCGTTAAAATTATTTTTCTATTTCTTGAGTACCCCATAGGCGTCTGTAGATGGGCTATGCTTTTTTTCCATTTTGTTCTTCTGAACCAGGTTACAAATACTTGTAGAAAGCTAGTGATAATCCCCTTACATTTTCTAGGATCTTTTCCATTAAAGTTGTGATGGCACTAGATGTCTTGATGAGGTTTTTTTTAAAAGCACTTTATAAAATGTACTGTGCCTCTTTTTGTAAAGAGCTTGGTGAGAAATTGTACATGGCTCTGAGAACCCAGCCCCTCCTTAACTAAGAGAGGGTCTAAATCTGACAGAGTTGCCACAGTTTCTTAGCTCAGAATATAAAACCATGACTAATACTGGTCTTTGCTTTATGTGATAATTAATTCATAGCATCAGATTAATTCTGCACATGTTACACTGAGTTGATGAGTGTTGTTACACTTTCCAACAGATAGTCTTTTCAATATAATCTCCACAATGCTGTTCAGCAGCAAATTATTTTCTTATTTAATGCTTCAGAAATAGCTAGGTTTAGTATTCTTTTGCCTTTTGGGCACTGGACAAGTTGCCAGTGGGTACTCCAGTGAGGAGTGAGGTCCATTTCTAGTCATGCTGTATGATGTACTTATTAGGCCATGCCATGGCATTCTACAACATTTCTGGGTTCACAGGGGTAGTTGACTTTGATAAGATCTTCTCATTTGAGTTCAACTGGAAACATTTCGTTGCATAAAGTAGAAAAAAAATTGAAAGGCTTCAAACCCCAAAGTCAAAAGAATCCCCATAATCCAGAAACTAGTTTATTGGAGGACTTTGTCTGACTTCTATCATGGGAGTTTCCATTTGCTTTGGAACGGTATGCTGTATGACATTTTTGCCCACCTGCTCTCCTTCCTGTTCTTCATAAACTATACGGGGAATCTTTACAATGACTGGTAAGATATGTCCTTTTTGTATGATTTACATTTTTGTTCTTTGCCACTTGTATACTTTTCAAAGGAAATGAGGGAGCGAGAAAATGCTGTGTGGGTGCATTAGCTGCTGCTACTAGTAGTGGTTGAATTGACATTGTTGTTCGAAAGCCCAACAACATGTAAAACTTCAGGGACAGGATTCCAGGTGGATAAGCTTCCATGAACTTGGACCCTCAGGGCCTGATGCTCTTCTATATGTCAGGTGTGTAAGTGGTCATAGGCTCTTCCACCCTGGTCTTGTCCCTGAAAAATGGTTAATGCATAAGTGAGTTGTTCTCCTCCTAGCTGCCTTTGTGACTCAGTCTTAAGTTAGATGATGCCATACTACAAAAGTAGATGAAACAATAGATTTTCAGGGAATCTAACAAGATAGAAAATCACATGCAAGTGTCTAAGTCCATTTAGATACTCAATAGTTGGAATGTGACCCTTCAAGTTTATCTAAAAAATATCTGACATGGTGCTCTCCTGCTGTTCTTCCACTCAGCTGCTGGTATCATGCAGTCCAGACAGCAGCCTCTCTCTGTATGTCGTGCAATGCCACTATTGCTTCTGTGGCACTCTCTTAAATCAGCTGGATGAAAAATGAGAGGGGATGGAAGGGGTCTTTACTCCTTTGTCAAACAGCGGGGTTTTTTCTGCCACTCATCCTGCTCATTTTTAACCTTTATCTCTGCTGTTTTGCTCTCTCTGCGCTAAGCAATCTTTCTCAGAGACTGCACATTCCAAAGCCAACTATAGAAGTGTTGTATTGTGGGGTTTTTTGGATTGATTTGGAATGATAAGAGTTCACTTTGGGGCAATATGATTTGTTCTGAAAGTTAAGGAAGAGGTAAGGGGAAGCCCTGTGGTCTAGCAGGGACGGGCAAAGTACGGCTCATCAAAGTATGGATCCAGCCTGCCAGGTGGTCCCGTCCGGCCCATGGGGCCCCTCTGTAAGCTGAAAGAATCATCATGGGCCCTTGCCCTCGGCTGCCCTTGGAAAGCTGGCACCTCCATGCAGGAGCTTTGATGCTAAGCTTTCGTGACATGCCCCCAGCCCCAGGATAGAGGACATAGGAAACAAGAAGCTTTTGCCTAGCAGAGGCTTTTGTCTGGCCGCCCCATGGATGCTTCTCTGCCTGTGAGAGTGGGAATTCAGGTAAGGGTCTCACTGGGTCTGGCCCAGGGCCTCCCACTGGGAGCAAGGGAGCCAGGAGTGTGGGAGCCATGCACTGTGGGGCCAGGCCAGGCTGGCCCCACACCCTGCAGCGGTGGTAGAGCTGTGTGCTATGGGCCTGGCACAGGCTGGCCCCACATGCTCTCACCATGTGCAGCCAGGCA
>JAGPOW010003316.1:187135379-187180382 GCA_030014935.1 Caiman crocodilus
ACACACACACACACACACACTTCCCAACCATATAGCCCCTTACCCTCCACACCATATACAAGACTAAGACTATATTTTGAGCTATCGTGCAAACATCTTTACATACACTATGCAAATGCACATAACTCAGGGCAAAATTACTTTTTGAAATGAAAGTAAAATGTGTTCTAATAGATGTTTGACTTTTAGTATATGATTTGGTTTTTTTTCCTGATCCCAAGATGGCAACCAGGGGGCGGGGCACCTGTCAAGGGGTGGGGCTACCCTTGTGGCCCTTAACAGCTCACCAGAACTCACTGAGCAGCCCTCCAGTTGAAATAATTGCCCAACCCTGGTCTGAGTTACGAAGTTAGCAGCAGGAATAGTTCCTTCACCCAGGAACACATGAGCGGGATATTTAAGCTGCAAAGCCTGTATTATGTTGGCGGTGACTAAGGAGCATATTTGCTTGTGTACCAACCTGTTCTATTCCTTTTGTGGCATTTCAACTATGAAATTACAGCACTATAAATGCTATGGTGCTGTATCCTGTTCACATTGGCTATTATTTTTTCTTTTTTCTAAGGTAATCTGTCTGGAAATGTCAAGATGTGACTTTAACATGAGAATATTGCATACTTGGATTCTAGTGTTAAGTCACTGAAAGCAACAAAAAGTGTGTGGATTTAGAGACTTGCTTAGCATATATACACGCACACAAGGCACTTCTTGCCCCAAGGTGTTCACAATAAGCTTCCAATCTTGTGAAGACTTGCCTATGTCCTTTACACATGTGAATAATCCCATTGGATTTTATGCATGTTAACACAGCCCTATTCAACTAAGCATATACAAATATTCACAGGATTAGGATTTATGCTGTGTGAAATTTTTTTTTGCATGTTTTAAAAGGAGATAAGTAGAGCTGCAACTCATCCCAAACTGTCATATAGATAACTCAAATTATTCAGAACAATGTGGCTGAGCAGTTAACAAAAATATGCGGTCTTGCAGCTGCTACCCTTGCAGGCCCGGAGGGCAGCAAATGTTTATCTGCATTTTAAAGAGGGACCGGGGTGATCTTGAGAATTACACACTAGAAAGTCCATGCCAGGTACATTTAATGAGATGATTGTAACATGACTGGGACAAACAGGGCGGCTTATGTAAGAGAAAACCTGGTCCCTTTTTAACTCACTAGAATCGGTGATAGCATCAAGAAATCAGTGGGAAAAGGGGAAAGAGGATGAATTAATTTATTTGGACTCACTAAACCTCTGACACAAACTCCCCCTAATAAGCTGAGAAGGAAACTAAATAGCCAGAGAGAGAAAATACTGTCAAGATTCAGAAACTGATAAAGTGATCAGAAACAAATGGTAGAAATAAGCAGTCCATTTGCAGTGTGGCATGAGCGAATAGGGGTTGTGTTGAAGCTGTAGCATAGCCTAACCCAGAAGACCACACAAGTGCTTGGGTGGTATTGTACACTGGGACTTTAGTGCTTCAGCACTGTTGTACACCTCCTAATGATGGTGTTTTGCGTGTGTGATTAATGACGTGGGAAAACGAGTGAGCAGATGTATGGCAAACCTGTTATTTAGTTTAGGGAGGACAAGAAAAAGCTACAAGGAACATTTACTCTTGCTTGATTCATTTGAAGAATGATGAGATGAAATTCAGTGTGATAAATGTGCATCACTTCATTGGGAGGAATCATTTGAACAAAGTCATATACCTTAGATAGATGGCATTAATTCTGTGTGTCTGGGAGGGGGGTCTTGGATCTGAAGACAGCTTGGTGCAAATCTGAACGCAGAAGAGGCTAGAAGCAGCAAACGTGATGTGCAGATGGATAACAAAAGAGAAAAATATTATAAATAGTTGAATGCCAATATATGAGTCAATAGCATGACCTTGCCTGGAAAACCACAAACAGTTTGGGGTCTTGTCTTTAATGGCAAAAGACCAAAGGAGACAAGTAGATTGCAACAGAGCTGGGGTGCTGTTACAAGTGGAAATATACAGGTTTAGAACTACAGAAAGAGATTGTATGGCTGGGGAAGGGGAGAGCCATAAATCGACACTGTCTGGGAAGGAGAAGGTAACTATACAAAATCCTAGACTTTTTGCAACTCCCGGTTGCAATGGACCGGGAGTTGTAATCCAGAGAGGGCTCCAGCAGAGTGATATCGAGGAGTCCTACAGATGCTGCTCGTTTGTGGCAGAAGGAGCACAATACGACATAAATGTAAAGGTTTCTGTGCTGCCTTTAAGAGACTTGAAGTCTGCTGAAGTAGTAGAGCAGGAACAGAAGTAACTTCTGGAGCCTGCCACCAGGATGGAGGAAACGATGGCTGTGATGCCAGTCCCTTTCAAAAGAGAGGGTTCAGGCATCCTGAAGTAATCAATTAGCTTAAAATAACTCCTGATGAAATTGGGAGCTGATAATACTGAGACTGAGGAATTTTGCATTTCAGGAAAAGGAGAATCTGAGCAATATGCATTTGTTATTTTTAACTTGTTGATGTTGAACTTTCTCTCTGCGGTTATTTTTGTGGTATGCATCTTATACCAGTGAAGCATCACGTGGTAGGCAGGAGCAGGGGAAGAACACTTAGAAATGTTGTGTGCGATGAATACAAATTGAAAGTTTAATTCCCCCCCCAAACTCTTGGTGTTTCCTTAACATATCTGCTTTTTTTAACTGAGTTTGAGAGTGGACTAAAATCCCTGATATATTGAACCCATGGGGGAATGAGCAGACACAAAATCAACTTGCAGAGGGTGCAGTCTGAATCCCTGCTATCTAGTCTTGGAGCCAGCCCTGGATCTCTTTCATGTAATAAAAAGGTGGTGATCAGCATCTTGTAAGTCCAGCGTAAAATAAATTACAAAGCTCCTTAGTTCAGCTAGCATGCTCAAGTAGTGACAGGGATTGTTTACTTTTGTAATTTTATTAGTCACACAGGCTAATGTCACATGACACTTTTTCCTGCCATGGCACTTTTTCCTGCCACTGGCAGGGGGTCGGAGTCAATGATCCATTCAGGTCCCTTCCGACCCTACCATCTGTGACTCTAACGCGTGGCCAAATATTCCTCCTAACTTCTTACTATTAAAGAAGAAACCAAATGTATATATATATTTCCTTTAAATTGCTAGTCTGCAAAAAAAGAAATAAAAAGATCTGATGCCTCAGGATTTGATCCTAAAATGTGCCGAGTCCATTTTTGTATGTTTATTGGTAAAGGTTGATTTTTAACTTCTGCTGCACCAATTTAAAAGGCTATCTGGTTTATATTCGCATTCTTAATGTAAAGTTATACTGATTCCCTGGTTCCAGCTTTTGAAAGATTTAAGCAGCTGGTACAAAGCAGCAGTAAGGCTGGAGATAATTAATCTCTCCAGATTTGAAATCACACCTACAATCCATACCTAGAAATACAAAAATCTACTTGTGCAAATGTATTGGAAATGCCAATACAAGGCAACAGCTGTGGAGCTGTTTGTCAAAAAGAAAAAAATCATCCAGTCAGTTTGCCAGGATGTTGGGGAGCAGCTGCTGCCTGCCCCGATACCCGCAGCAGGCGCGGGCTCCCTCCCAAACACCCCCTGAGCTCATGCAGCAGGGCCAGGTTGATGCTTCATGCCCCAGGCTGCAGCAGGGATGGAGCCAGCTGGTGCGGTGGGTGGAGGGGTAATGCGGGGACAGAAGCAGTATGGGAGGGTATAGAGTCAGGGCCCTGAGGCTGTGGGGTGGGATGGTGGAGGCAGGCACAAGAAGTGAATAAGTGGGGAATGGGTTCAGGCAGGATGGGGCAAGTTTCCCTCCTCCCACCACCTCCACACTGTCTGCCTGCCCCCTCCCACTGCCTGCCCACCCTGCCACCAGTTTCTCCGTTCTAGCATTGGTGGGGTTTAATATGACCCATCAGTGATTAGATTTCATTCATGGAAAGTTTTAACAAACGTATACGTTTTCCACATATAGCATCTAATTATTGGAGGGGTCATCTTAAAGTCAAGGTCATCTTGGATTTGGGTAAATGCAGTATTTTCACGTTAGCCTCACAGTGCTAAACCATTAGTTGCACAAGTCTCATCATGACTGTGCCACACCTTAAGATTACGGAGATCTTGTAGAAAACCAGCAGACCCACAGAAAGAGCAATACAGCAAGCTCAATGGCTTTTAGCTTTTTACAAAGATGTACAATGCATGTTAATGTGGAAAGCCCTGTAGCCCAAGGTGGGAAGCTGAGTGCTCTGAACTCTAGAGCAGCAAGCTCTTTCAGTGCATGAAATTAATCATGTATGACTGACTTTGACAAAATATTCAGTTTTGCCACATAAATACTGTATTGCTATTCCTTTCTTGGCAGGGTATGTTGGGTTATTTGCCAAATCTTCGTGAGACCCACAATAAAAAAAATGTTCATTTACTGCCTTTTTGCTGTGGTTTAGGGCTTTTTTTTAGACATATGCTGCTGTTTAACAACCACCAAAGACTTGCCAGGCTCTTCCAGTATAAGCCATCTCGTGTGCATTTCTTCTAGCTGCAGAGTCCAGGTGATATGGCCTGGACAGAAGCTGAGAAAAGGTTGTACTCTGGGTTGTGTCACTGAGTTGTTGTTTAATCTCAGGTAAGTAACTTAGTGTCTCAGTTTGCCCAGCTGTAATAGGAGAGATGAGAGTTTAAGGATTTTTGGGAGGCAGCCTGATATTAAGTGGTTTGTTGTCATTGCCTCAAAGCCTGGGTCAATAACTTGAGAGCCCTTTGGAAGAGCTGAACTGTCAAAATGGTCTGAGAACCTCCATATGTAGGGGAGCCTGCCCCCACATGTTAGGTATCCCTAAATTTTGAAGATTTAATCAGAAAAATATATGGTACGGCCACAGGTGTGTCTTTTGTTGTGGATTAGTTCTAACCATGGTTACGGCTTCGTTATTCAATACGATCCTGGATTTATTGCTGTTGCTTTCTACAATTTGAACTCATACTCTGGATCAGAGCCCCCCTTTGAATATTCTAAGTACTAGTTCATGTCTTAGTTCACTTTTAACCAATACTTTCTTGGTTAATGTGTGCAGTTTGGTTGCCTTCTAATTTGTTTTAAAGACTGAATTTGCATGACCTCATACTTTACAAGTACATGTTGCCTAGATGTATATTTGTTTTTTCCCCTGTTTTTCAGTTCTACCACTATCAATTGAATTTTATGTCACCTATAGGGAAGGACATGGCACACTTCATCTTTTCTTAAATTGTTTGGAATGTACTTTGTTAGCACAAGCACAGGGACTAGTTAGTTGCTAGTTAGTACACGAGGTGGGGCTGGACCCAGTGATTTTCCCAGGTCCCTTCCAGCCTTACAATCTGTGAATCTAAGCAGTGAGTGCAAAGATTGGACTCTGATAGAGGCTTTCAAAAATATAACTTCAGATGCTTTGGAAAACTATTCATAGTTTAAGTGCTGTAAGTCACTTGTGCCTTTTAAGAAAGCTTTACTTTCATCTTTGCAGAACTGAACTCTTAATTTTAGTTTTCCATAGTTGCCGTGGTCATTATCAACATCAACAAGTTAAAATAAGAAGCATCAGGGAGATAGACCTTGATTTTGAGAATAATCAAGGCAAAATACAGGCCTTGTTGAGTGAGATACAGCCTCTTCTGGAAGGGGAAACAAGGGATTATGGAATAAGAGAGAAAATAAAAATATTTCAGTCTTTTATTCTTCATATCTGTGTATGGCGATATTGGGCATGCCATTCTGTAGGTCTAATTACAATTTGTGGAGAGTGCTGCCTAAAATAGATGGCATGTTGTCTATTATTTGGAATATTTTACAGAATGGCATGAGCACAGAGCTTTTCTAATTAAGAAGCTGGCATTACAGGAAGCTTCAAAGAGCATTTTACAGACGGCTTGTAGGTTAAGAGTAAAATGGTTGTGCCACAGAAAAATTCACTCCTCATACAGTATATTTGGTTTAGCTCTCTTTCATTTTGCATAGATAAAAGGGGAAGGTTTGAAGCTAGGCTGTCCTGCGAGAAGAAAAACTTTAGAGGGTTGCATTAAAAAAAACAAACCCTTATGATTTACTTGATACCACGAATCTAAATGTTTTGGGAAAAAACAGGACATATCTCTTTTAGCTATGGCTTTTTAAAAATGCCGTGCATGTAGCATCTTGCATTTTGTATATGATACTGCATTTAACCTATTAAGATTTTCTGGAATGATATACATCTGCAGCTGGGTGCACAGTTTGACTTTTCTTTTTAAATGAGTGCAAAGGAGAGCAGGGGATGGCTAGAATCCTTCATTTATTCTGAGCACATTGTCTCACTGGTAACTTGCCCAGGGAACATCAGATGGCCCTAACTTTCTTCTTTTTAATAGGATCTAAAATCTTCACTCCTTTTAAAAATTACCTAGAGTTGTCACCTCATCATAATGCCATTCACCTAAAGCAGGTGAGGGAAAGTAGGCAGAAAATACATTTGAACACAGTAACTTGTGGACAGCATAAGGGAGAACAATAAGATAACCCCTGCGGGGAAGAGGAGGATTAAAAAAGAGAGAGGATAAAATTTAAACAATTCATAAGCTTAGGGAGCCCAAGAAAATAAATCATTGTAAAAATTGAGTAAGTGAGAAAAGAGAAGAAAAAGGATTTTTATTGTACTAATTCAGTGCTGCCTACTTCCCCTGTCCTTCCTTAATCTCCCATTTGAGAGGGTGTGGTGTTTTGTATTTAGACACCAACAAATTAGTTTAAAAAAAAATCCTTTCCCCCCACCTTGGCCCATGGGTTGAACGAAATCATTTGTTTTCATGGGTTCAATCGTAATCCTTGCTTGCATCTTCCTTTTTCCTCTTCCCTTTGCAGGTTATTTTCAGTTCCTGTACATATTTCCATTTATACCTTCGTGCTGCAAAGATTTATGCTCATGCCTAGCTTCATGCACTTGTCACCCATGGCTGCTCACCGTGCATTAAGTAAGCATATATAGAAGGCTTTGCAGTTCAGGGACCTAAGTTATCAAGTATGTACCAGAAGATATCAAGTATGTACCAGAAAGAACTAAGCCTTTCTTATTTCTGTGAAGTGCTTTCATGGTGGTATCATGTAAATATTAATTCCCCTCCTCCCAATCCCGCCCCAAAAAACATATGGGGTAGTTTAGTTTATGGGGGAAAAACCTGTCGCCTCTTGCATTCTTGGAAAAGCAACAGGCCATGAAAGGGCAACTTAGGTTAGGTTCTGAGAGAGAAATTCTACCTTACGTGTGCAACTCTTCAGCTGAAACACTAAAGTGTAATGGGAGTTGCATGAACATGCATCTGAAAGCAAATAATAGTCCTTTGACCCACTTGCTATAAATCATACAAGAAACTCAGTCCTTGCCTTTTTCTTGTAACTCATACATTTGTATTGGTCTACAGTCTGTATTTGCAAAATGGGTTTTCCAAGCATAATTTTAGGGTTGGTTAAGGGCCAAAAAGTGCATGGAAAGCACAGTAAAAGAAGAGGGCAGAGAGGAGAAATTGTAAGCGAAAGAAGTAAAGTAAATTTCTTAACGGCAAAAAAAAAATCTGGAATAATTGCATCATTCAGTTTGGAAACACATTTACTCTTATCTGTGATTTTCAGTGGAGATCCAGTAGGAGCTGGGTATCGAGTTCATTTTTGCTGACATTTATAGGAGAGCCATCTTTTTTAAAAAAATGAATAAGCTATAAAATCTATATGAAAACAGGCATTTATCTGGTAAATCAACCAAGGTGTGTGCATATAGTTGTGCATTGTATAGTATACAGAAAATGTACTCTAACCTTTCATATTGCATCAGCCAATAATAATATTTTGTATTAAATGCCAGTTTTCTACATAGTCATTCTTGCAAAATCCCTGTGAAGTAGGCAAGCCTAATTACCTCCCTTCTATGAGTGAAGTAGAGCGTTGGAACAGGTATAGATGTTAAGTGATTTACTCAGTGTCACAGAGGGAAATAGTGTAAATGCCAGGCAGAGCCATTCCTAGGGTATGGCAAATCGGGGCAACTGCCCTGGGCCCCATGCTTTTTCCATGGAGCCAGGTGAACTGGCCACAGCTCCTCCTGCGGCGCCCACCTAGAGCTGGTGGCTCAACCCCTGCAGAAGAAGCACGGAGACCTCCCCCCTTTGCAGGGGTACCACAGCCCCACATAGTGTTAATGGGGCCCCGCACAGGCTGATTTACCCCAAGCCCCGCAACCCCCTAAGGTCAGGTCTGATGCCTATTAAAACTTCTGAGGTGTACTAGATGATCTGAAGACAAATCTAGAAAGACAAATCCAAACTTCCCAAACCTAGCCATGCAGGAGTAGTGGTGGAAACCTTGAATCAGGGTAAATTCATTCCTCTTGCCTTCCCTGCTGGCTTGTGGGGAGAGACAGGCATATTAAGAAGGCTGATAGATGGGGTGCATCTGAGGCCAGGAAATACGCAGCCCAGAATGATGGATTCTTTGCTAATGAAACAACTGGATTTTCAAAGGTAGCTACTTACTATAAAGTGCATGTCAGATTTATGCTGTAAAATGATTGGCTAATTTTGAATGTAAAGATTTTTTTAACGTTTCGTACTCTGTCATTCCCTTGTGAAGCAAATAACCACTGAAACCAAGTATCTAGATTAAGATCGATTAACAATTCTTTGAGTTTTGCCCAACAGCTATAATCATTGGTTGCCTTAGTAACCTGGAAAATGAAATCAGAAGTTACAATCCAGAGGGTTAATTAAAAACTCTTGTTGAAATTCCGTTTGTGTATTGGTGGCTAAAACACCCAGTAATTTAATATGCATTCAGAAGGTCTTCAAAAATATTCTCTGATCCCAGCATAGTTATTCTTAGGATTGGCTCTTTTTGCTTTTATTCAGAATACACAAAACAAAGGATGCTACTATGAAACTTGGCAAATATTTACTGTTGGTGGCAATGCATACCAAGCAAGCAACCCATAGGTTTTCAGTATGAAAAAATGTACAAATCAGACTCCGTGCTTTGGAAAAAATCTGACCGAAGAGGAAAGGAGGGCACCGTGTACTTTCTGGAACGAAATCACACTTAGTGAGACTGGTTTCAAATTTACTTCTTGGAAGATTTGCAAGTGATTGGTACCAACATGTGTTGGAGCCCCCCACTTTGGCCACCTGTTCCTTGAGAGTGGACCACTGCATCCTTACGGAGACCAGCCTACTGTTGGGTATCAAAGGGCAGATTACAACCAAAGTCCATAACTCCAGCTCCATGTGAAATCTCTTCCAATTGTTCTTGGGCAAGTCCTAGGCCCAGCACTCCCCTCTGCTCTTAAAACAATGTCAGTACATCAGCAGTATTATGTTTGGGCTTTTGTTATTCCTTCCTCCCTGAGCAGCATCTCCTGGGTGACTACCTTTGGCTACATGGCTTTTACGTCATTTCTCTTTGGATGATATTCCTCACTTGGAATTTTGCCTCTTCTTTCTTCCCCAGGTCAGTGGTTTTTCTTTTCTTCTCCACCTTATCAAGTGGAAACATCTCTTCTTCTATTTCTTACACTTGGGGCCTTGCTGAAGAAGGAACGAGACTACCTGCTTGAATCCTAAGCAGGAAAGAAACCAGGAAGCTATTGGAAAGAAACCCTAGATGTTTTCTTTCTCCACCATTCTTCACTGCTTTGTATAACAGGGGCCTCAACCCGCTACTGGGAGTGGGACCAGGGAGCTACCTGGGTACTTGCTGCAGGAAAGGGCAGAAGGCAGTCTGTGGGGAGGCCCAGCCGAGTGTGTAGTCAAACCTGCAAATGGGAGCATAGGTAAAAACAAATGTTGCCAAACAAAGCAGATCTAGCTGAGGTGATATGCATCCCAGCACAGCTGATCCACTTTATTGGGTGAAACACATGTCAGGCATCATTCCCCTGCCCAGTTTGGGATATTGTGTGATGTTTTCTTCTTGTCCAGTGATTCCCTGTGTCTCTCTCTGTCGCATGCCTTCTTGCCAGGACCTGGGTTCTGTGCCAACCCATGCCTCACACAGAGGCAAGGGTCAGTGTCACAGAGCAAATAAAGAGGCTCTCCATAACCCTACCTTTTGTCATGACACTCATGGTGTGACAAAAGGTAGGGACACCTTTGCTTGCCATTTTTGCTGCCATAAACATTTTTACGGTGGCACAAATGTGACATTAGGTAACATCTGCTTCTACCCATAGAAAAACCTCTGTACCTAAGAGGCAGAACTGTAGGGTTGGGAGCCTGGTAGTAAGGGGCAGGCTTCAGGGGCAAATGTTCAGCTGCAGAACAATAAACCTGGGCATAGAAGATCAGCAGCACCTGCGCCCTGTTGCAAGGGGAGTGGGGTGAGGTGACTGGGAAGAGGAAGAGTCAGGGGAAATGTAAGCCTGGCTCCTGGGCTAGAGAAGAAGTCTGGCCTGAGCTATGGTAGTAAAAACAGCCGACAAGAAGGTACTCATCTGAAGAGCAGGTCTTGGGTAGATATAAATTGGTGTGTTTTCATCTTTGCTTGTGTTTTGACCCATGAGACATGGAGTGGCTAAAGGGGTGGGAGAAGGCCACTGAGGGCACCTAGTGAAGGTGCTGCAGGAGACCCCTGTGCAGGCTACTGAAGGCCCAGAGAGACTGTGAGGAGGACCCAAGAGCTCAGTGACAGAGGAATAGAGACATCCATGGTAGAGAAGGGGTTCCAGTCCAGCTACCTGGCCATTTATGGATAGTTTCCCAGACATCAAGCCGTGGTGAGTAAGAAGGGAGAAGATACAAGAGAATCCAGAAGTTTAGACACGTCATCATGGGCACCAGACTCCCCAAGGCACCCCAGGCTTCTTAGTTAGAGCTCCTTATTCAGCAGGATGGGGTGATGATGTTTACAGTCAAAGATTGAGAGTGAGCATCACAAACCTGTCCACGGTGTGGCAGGAGGCCACAACCCTTAGTTTCTCCCCATTGCTCTGCCACGTGCCCCAGGGAACAGACTGAGATGGCTCCCTATCCAAGCAAACCTCACTTCCACTGCCCTCATACTGGACCCTGCAGCTGGAGCAAGGGGTTTTTTGCCAGCCCCAGGTGACCACCCTGGTTTTGGGTTAAGAAGAAATTATAGGTCCCCTTTTCCATGGAAAAGGTAGCCTGGAATATCACATGCCCGGAAATCACTCTTTTCACAGGCAGGCAGTAAGGAGACAAGCACCAGAAGGAGTTGTTATGTGTGAGAGAAGAGTTACACAAAGGTTTAGAGGCAGAAAGTAAAACAGGCACAATTTCCTATCCCCTCACCTGTACTACCCCTAGCCTTCCAGGAGAGTCCTTGCCAGAGATCTTGGAGATCAGCCTTTCTGCCAGTCCTGGTGACTGGATCCAGTGAACTTGTAAAGCCAGAGATTCAAAGACAAAGTTTTTAACCTGGCCGGACCCTAAAAAGCCTGCAAGATCAGCAAATCCCCACATCCAAATTATGCTAATGCTCAGGAGTCACCATTACCTTCCTGAAAGTTTGGGTCTCCTTAGCTATGGAGGAATTCCTATGGTTTGATAAGCCACTAATCTCAAGTCCTTTTTCTGTTGTGGAGCTGAGTGGCCCCTTCTGTCTGCTGTTATGAGTAGTAATTGTCCTGGTCCTGGAACACAACGGCAAGGGATGTTTAATAGTTCTACCTACTCCCTGAGTACCCTGGCTAAACCATATCCAAGACCATAAAGATCTACATAGACAGCCAGCATAATCTATAACAATAGCATAAATGGATACAGAATAATGTGGGCTTTCCAATGAGACCATACATCCTGTGTTGGCATAATAGAAAACGAGAAAGCATTCATGGCGTACTGTGAACTCCTGAAACATAACAGGTTTTGTGATGGTGAGAATCAAAGGAAGGTACATGCTGCTTTTCAAAGAAGGAAGGAGGAGAAGGAATTAATAAAGCAAATGGCTACCAGCCAGACACCTAATAAAGGGTATCTGGATAAGGAAGGGGGCAGGATGGGGGAGGAGATAACAAATGAGTCAGAGCTTTTGCTGGCTCTAAATGTATTCAAGCCAGAAAGGCCGGATGAACTTTAGAGGTACTGAAGAAACTGGCAGAGGAGATCTCAGAGCCTTTGGCAATGATTGTGAAGTGGGAGATGAGCCAATTTGTTTCTTATAAACAAACTGGAGAAATGTGGGCTAGATAAAACTACTGCAAGGTGGACAGAAAACTGGATTAACAACTGCAAGCAAAGGGTAATTATTAATGGGTCCACGTCAGAATAGCAGGAAGTTTTAAGTGGAGTCCCGCAGGGGTCTGTCCTGGGCCTGGTGCTGTTCAACACGTTTATTAATGAGTTGGATGCTGGCATAGAAAGCTTCTTGAGCAAGTTTGCAGATGACATGAAACTGGGGAGAATTCTAACGTGGGAGGATTTGAGCATGATTCAGAAAGATCTTGACAGATTGGGAAGTTGGGGTAGAGCTAACAGGATGAAGTTCAATGTGGAACAATGCAAGGTGCTGCACCTAGGGAGGAATAATCAAAAGTACACATTTAAAATGGGTGACACCTGGCTGGATGACATTACTATGGGAAAGAACTTGGGAGTCTTGGTAGTTCACAGACTCAATATGAGTCTGCAGTGTGATGAAGCCACACAAAAGGCAAATGTGGTTTTGAGCTGCGTCAGTAGCAGCATTAGGTGCAAGACACAGGAGGCGATAGTGCCTCTCTACTAGGCACTGGTTAGCCCTTACCTGGAGTACTGTGTGCAGTTCTAGGCTCCACATTTTAAAAAGGGCATGGAGAAGATAGAGTATGTGCAGAGGCAGGGAACAAAGATGATCAAGGACGTGGAAAGCATGTACTATGAGGAGAAGCTGAAGGAGCTAGGCTTGTTCAGCTCATGGAAAAGTACGTGATAGCAGCCTACAAATACTTGAAGAGCTGCCATAAAGAAGAGGGAGGGCGTTTATTTTGGATGTGAACCCATGGCTTGAAGTTACAGCAAAGTAAGTTTAGATTGGATATCCAGAAAAACTTCATCACTGTTAGAAGAGTGAGGCAATGGAGTAGACGCCTAGGGAAGTTGTGGACTCTCCATCATTGGAGGAGTTCAAGAAGAGGTTGGACAGCCATTGGTCGAGGATGATCCAGGTAAAGCTTTGCCTATATTCTGCTATGGGTATTTCCCATGTTTCTGGGCTTTGCCGGTTGCCCCTGCACCTGTTTTCCTGCTGCATGGATATCAGGATTTTTTAACCCTCCGTCAGCGGCATTGGGTGTTGGCTTCAGCCAAAGCTGGGGACTTTGCCTGGAATGTGCCAGTGCTCTTGCTTAGGACCAAAGCTGAAGGGTTGTGTTCTTTGTTCTCATCTGCTCAGGGTCAGACTGGATGCCCATTTTGGGGTCAAGAAGGAATTTTACCCCATGGTTAGATTGGTACGGACTGTAGCAGGGGGTTGGCTTCCTCTGCCGTCGGGTGGATGGCCCTCTACCTGGGATATCTTGAGCATTATTGACAATGTTTCATAGAAGCAGGGTATTGGCTGCTGTTGTGCCTCTGTTGTTGTGCCTTTACCTATGGAAGGTTAGGGTTGACAGTAGTTTTATGCAAAGTTTAGATTATGGCTTGTATGGGATGATTTAGACAGGCATGATCTTGTGTCAGACAGGGGGTTGGACTAGATGACGTCTGGAGGTCCCTTCCAGCACCTCTTCTTTATGTTTTTGTGAGAAAAATGGAGAGATATCTGGAATATATGTGACATCGATGGAGGGAAAACTGATTTTAAAAGTAGGAAAAAGAAATCTCTTTCTTCTCCCCCCACCTCTCCCAGTCATAAAAAAGGGAAATATAATGTATGAGAAAAGTCCCAAATAGTATATTTCCCTGTCAAATGCCCGCATCTTGGCCAATTGTGAAGAATTATGTGTTAGCTATCCTGGCAATACATTCTTCTACTTACTATAGATCACGAAGCTAAACCCTTTTTTAAAAAAAAGAGACCAGAAAATAATCTAATAATCAACAGAGTATGCACACTACCATCTGGCAATTAACAAGCAAATATAAAGACAAATCTGAACTCTCTTGGGTAGTGACCCCAGCTAGTCTTGCAATTTATTATGAGACTTCACCATTGAAACACTTTTAAAAAGGGGTCTAGTAAACCAGGTTCGAAGTACAAAGTAACTGGGCTTTTTCTCTTCTGCTGGGTAAAGATTGCCTCTTTTTGCTTCTCTAATTAGATATATACAGATATATCTGTAAAGGGTGATGATAGACTAAACAGTTGTGTTACTGGAACACCCCCCCCCAATTGTTTTACATGTAGGCTGTGATTCTAATTGAAAAGAAACAACAGCCTATCCCCTACTAAGCTAATGGGCAATCAAAGCACTGTGAAAGAACAGATTGGGATGGGGAGGCTATTCTGAAAAATTATTGGGCATCTTGGAGACTGCATCTCCAAATGCTTCTTTGTTTCTCAAAATGACTCACAGCTAGGAAGTGCCCATCTGGTACTACTTAGACTGATCCCAGATTTAAGCCTTGACCTTTCAAAGACTTTATGGGCTGAATAGCCTTGCAAACTGCATAAAGTTTGGGCCTATATGCAGGAGAAGCAGGCAGGAGTGGGACTTTCTGGCTACAGTTGAACAAAGGTTGCACTGAATTAAAATGTAAAGAAAAAATATCTAGGAGAGTTCATGAAATATTGGAGGATGATGAGACTTTCCTCAACAGGAAGAAACTGTGCACTTTTCCTGTTTTTCAACATACCCACTGTCTCAAGGCTACCTGAATTTCACACTTGCTGGGATCTGTGGGCACTCACTTCATATCCCAAGCCTCCTGTTCCTACTGCTCACCAAGTGGATTCTTTTGCTGTCTCTAGACCAGGAATGTGATGTCACTGCCCCATGATACCAAATGCTTGTAAACCTGTGAGTTTGGCTGCATTTTGGGTACCTGTGTTTATTCCTTCCCGAGCCAGTGAGCAGAGAGTTTGGCCACAGCTTTCTTGAAACATAATTATTTTTATTTTAGTTGCCGTGGGGCAGGGGCAGAGGAGGGAGGGACCTTATGATAGTCTACATGCACATTAAAAGGCCTTCTTACACCTTCTGCAGTGAGACATAGAAATGCTGATGTGTGTTAGTACTAGTTTAGTTTGGAGCCATCGCTGCAGGCCATTCTGAGCTTCTCCCCTGCCCCCTGCCTCCTGGGACTAACCTCCTCCCTACCCCTTGGGGTTTCCTCTTGTCCCTGCCTACTTGTAGGTGCCCAGCTGTCTCTTCCCAGGGGAGCATGTCGGGAAGGGTTAACCTGCATGCCTATCCTCCACTGCTGGGCTGCTGCTTTTCTCAGAGAGCAGAGATCCAGGGTTCGGGGAGTGAGAGGGAGGAGAGTGGACCTGATCAGGGTCAGCAGGGGAGGGTGGGTGGTGTGTTTACACCAAGGTGTAGCCTAGAGTGGCTACATCGTAATGGAGCATGAGCTGGGTAGCACGGGTCAGAGATAACTCTGTCCTAGAGTGGCGTAACTTTGAGCCATATAATGAATGCTTAAAACCAGTTTCAAGTGTTAATATGTGAAGAATCCAAGTTTTGAGCAGCTCCTGGATCTCTTGAAATTACCATGTAACAAGGCCTTAAATTAGTCTAACCTTACAATTCAGTGCAAACGAAGTTTGCCTGCCTTTTGGAACCCAGCCACTGTACGTTAATGCAGCTATATTGCCCTGGGGTGTGAAAAGGTGTCATCCAGTAGATGACAGGAAGTCCTGTGGAAAATGAACGCAGGTTTTTGTTTAGCACATCAGTGCTCTCTGTCAAACAGGTAGTAGGTTTATGTGCCACAATGTTAGCGTAGGGTTCATCATGACTTCGACTGATCCCTCCTGACCTAAAAATGTAATTTCATTTAATGCTCCACGTGGGTCTCGATATGGAAGGCATATTGAGAGGTCTGTTCAGTCATGTCAACAGATACCTGGTAATTGTAAACTAAACAATGACCCTGTATATTCTTCAGTGGCCTGAGATGCTGTAGCAGGGAGTCAGTATTTAAAACAAGAGTGATAAGTGGTATAGAAAAGTTGCTGCCTGTGTTTGAATGGAAACACAGCTGTCCTATTACCAGCAGGTAAGTGGTGTTGGGATGCTCTGTTTCAGCTTATGAAACCTGTTTTAGGAGTTGAAATGAGTGCCGGTAATTTTTAATTTGCATTGGAAAAAGTCTGATTTTTTTAAATGTGGATCTCTAAGTGAAACAGTGGGTGGCAAGGTTGCTCCTGTACAAAGAGAGGACAAAGAGAATGGTTCCTAATATAAATGAGCAAAAGCCTTAATATCAGCTACCTGCTGGTACTCATGAGGCTACATGCGGGTATTATGTTGCAGCCTGATGAATTGCCTGACTCTGCAATTAGCCTGGAGAGCCAGTTGGGTGCTGGTCATCCAAATTAAACCAGAATGTATCTGGTGGATATTGAGCCAAGTATTTTTCATTTGTGCTCTGTACTGCTGATGCATCAAAATAGCATTTAATCCAAAATCAATTAAATTAAAGGGAAATGCATCCATAAACTCTGAAGACGGTGGAGTGGGTCTTTAATGAAGAAATGAGTTCACGGGGAACCCTGAGAAGGATTGGATTTAATGAGTAACCTGAAGGAGGGAGGGAGGGGAATACTTCCTAAGCATGCTGTTTAATGGAGTTTAATGGATTACTTTCCAAATACCCACCATTAGTACAGCAATTGTTGGCATGCTACATGTACTGAAGATGGATCTGCACTATATTGTCTGGCAACCACAAAACCAAATAACCATGCCACTGAGCCACAAAGTAGATCTTATTCTAGTAAGTGAGGGAGGTAAATGAAGAAAGAATTCAGTTTTTGCCCAGACTGACCTAAAGATTAGTTCTAAAGATTAGCACCTTTCCACTTTTCCCACCAGCCTCAGCCTTTGAGAAATAAATTAAAGGGCCAGAATCTATCCTGACCAATATTTATGCTTGGCCTTCTGCCCTTGAAGCTTGGTTCAAGCATGGATACTGACACTTTTCTTTTCCTCTGTCAATTCTTCCACTGATTTCTGGAGTTAGTATTCATCTCAAAACTGAGCTTGTTTCTAGAGTTAATGCATATGAGCTATTTCCTCTCTCCTCTTTTTCAAATCAAATATTTATTGCATATCAAAGGAATAAATACAGATGTGGCAGTATCTGGTTATTTGGCTTAAGGCAGAAAGAATTTGCATCATTATAGACCAACTAAATCAGAGATGTATAGAAGACGTAACCAATTTTTATAGGCACTTCTTCCAGGAAAATAACTTTTTCTTTCTCTCTTTATATTACTTTTTTTTTTTTGTCTTTCATTGCATTGCTTTAATATTGGTTAGATCCATTACAATGCCCTGGCTTGGCCATATACAGAATATTGTCACAAATTCTGTGATGAAAGGAAAAAATCTGCTTTCACTCCTGCATGGGGATTGCTTCTTTGACTTCCATGAGCCCTACGAAGTTCCAGCAACATTGACAAGCGGAGTACTCTTGGCATTTGTCTATTCTATAATTCTTGGCTTGCAATACACAAGAGAAGGCACTATGGGCATTATTCAGCTTAGTTGGGGGGGAAGCAGTGTCTTATGAAATTTTAAAATGATACATTTGGCAATGTTAGAGTCACCTGGCAGCACATTCATCTTTTACAAGGGTTATGTGTCCCTGATGGAAAATGGATGATAAGGTGCCACCCTTTTTAGATCACTCAGAATTGTGCGAAGCCGAGGAATCACTGTGAATGTTTAAGTCTCCAAGTTTTTCAGGAACTTTAATTTCTAAATATTGTGACCAGAGATTAACTTGAAATAGGCCTATACTGAGTGTCGTAGAGCAATATTGGAGTATGTGATTAATCTTGTAGCCAGAGACTGTAGCTAACAAATCAAGTACAGTCCCTAGAATGAATACACAGGACGTGACTTGCTTCACCAATAAGGAAGGAATATGTTGCTGGAAAACAAGAATGGCCACTTCTCCCAGAGTTTTCAGAAAGTAAAACAGACTGTCAAATAATGCTGTTAGAATAAATACTGCGTAAAGGAGCATGCACAGCAGAGGGCACTTAATTCAATTTAGGTAAAGTATTGCGCATACTTAAATAGATCCTTGCTAGACTCTCCTGGAAGACTAATTCAGGCTCAAGATTAGGAAAAATGTCTTCACAGTCAGGGTGTCCAGCCTGGAATAAGCTCCCTCCAGAGGTGGTGCAATCACCTACCCCGGAAATCTTCAAGAGGAGACTAGACAGTCACCTTGCTGGGGTTATCTTTCCTGCTAGGTGCAGGGGGCTGGACCGAATGATCTTCCAAGGTCCCTTCCAGCCTTTCAGTCCCTGAATCAATGAATATCTGTGACAGCGTGATAGGCAAACAAAGATTTCGTTTCATTCCTATGAAGAAGTACAAAAGAAATAGTTGAACTGAGACTCAGATGACTGATAGTGGAGCAAAGGTCTTCAGTTTTATGAACTCAAAAGACATGAGAACACATGAGGTCCTATAGGCTTTATTAGAGACAAAACTAACAAGGTTAAATCAAAATTAATCGCAAAATTTATGGAACTTAAACCATTCAGTGAAATAATTTCTGCAATTGATGAGCCATTGCTTTCTTTTAAATACTGTATGCTTTGTGATTATATAAAAATAAAACCTGGTCAGCATTTCCTATCGCCTTTAAATAGTATTCTTGAAGTGAGTATTCAGATATCTAATACGTGTTTGATTGGGCTCTGGAATTTACCCTTTTTTATAATGACTGGACTAGTGGATGAGGTTTGAATGCTCTGGACCAGAAAATGGAAGCCTAATTGATCTAAGGTTAAATAAGTTCTGGTATTTGAATTGAAGCCTTTGAAATGACTTTGTGCCTAGGCTACAGATCTCCAACTAGTTTATGCACTAGTACAATACCTGGAAGAAGGATGAAGATGTTCATGGGATAACTCCAGTCCAATAAGGGCTATCATGACTTCAATTTGGAGTTTAAAAAGAGACACAGAAAACAAGGTTGGTTTTGGTCCTTTTTCCAGATGAACCCCATCTGTGAACTTACGGGCCTAGAGGTCTGAATAGAGCTTTAGCAACCCGGAGGTGTGGACTTCCTTGAGAAGTCCAGAATTTCTGGAGGATTTGGGAGGCATGCTTATTGTATTTATTGTACAAGTCACTATTCTTTATCAAAATGCTGTTGTTCTGGTTAGATGTGTTGCCAGGCTCCTTGCATATCCTGCAAAGCTATTTTTCCCTCCCTCCCTAATTCTAAATCTCTCTGTCTCTCTTGTTCTCATTTGAATATATGAACAGCAAACCCCGAACAGCCAGATTTATTACTTCTTTCAAAACCTTACTGATTAATGTAGGCTTAGCTGTTTGAGTAACTATTCTAAGCTATTTTTAAACATAGATGATGCACTTATCTGGTGTTTTCCATGCCTTCTCACGTTTTGATTTTTAAACTATTTCCTTCTTTGGATGGAAATTGGGATACTTGTGAGCAAGACTATAACCTTGCTCAGCAAGGCAAGGAAATCTCCTTCCACCTCTTATGTTATTGCTGAGTACTCCCAAGCTATACACCCTGCATCATGTCAAAAAAATCCTGTGGCTAGGCCTCCTCTGGTTCTCGTGTCACTGGAGTATTGGAGTTTGCTGCAAGCGAGAAGCAATAAGGTTGCGCATGGTACCTAGGGAAACATTCCTGAGGTGAGGATTTTTAATGACTTGCATATGCTGTATTGATTTTTTTTCTTCCCTTCTTTGTTAAATCCCTTGGTTTATGGATGCTTCACTGCATTTCAGAAAGCTACCTAGCTCCCATTTTTGGAAAATACATGATTGGTTGATCTCTAAAACCTACAAGTGTTGGCAAAGGAGCTTTGGGGTCACTTTTCCAAGCCCCATCATTCTGGCTTCTTGTGAGGGTCCATCCCTGCAGGAGAATGGTTAGTAATAAATGGGAGGACGCTGAAAGGGGTGAGGCGATGGCCCAAGTGGAACCAAGTAGAAATTCAGCGTTTTGTGGAAGCAGTGAAGAAAGGGCATTGAGTTAAGGGCATTGAGATAGATGCCGTGTTTTTGCTCCTGTAAACCTCTTCTAGGTAAGCCCCGGGGTGAGGAACCTGGAAGCTGTGTTTGTGTTTTTGGCAGCATAGCTATGGAACGTGCCCTCAGATATGGAGTGAACCAAAGATACAGACAGTTCACACTCAGTGGCGAATGGAGAGTTCATTGACTGGCAGTGACTCTTCATATTGAGGGATTGCTCTTCATATTGAGGGGCGCCCAACCGGACAGGAGCACTGTTCCACTAAGCAGTGTACAAATATTGCAACCATTTCTCTGATCAGTGATTTAACCTGCTCTTTTCTGCACTGTAGATCTGAGGGTGGAGGGGAGTATGTGGAAAGAACCGTGTTTTCATTCCTGAACTATTTACTCTGCCTCGGCAAGTTTGATGTGTTAGTTAAAAGCGAGGCAAGATGCACAAAGATGAAGAACAAACAGCGAAGTGGAAAAGGAGATGTGGTCACACTAATGTGAGTCTGTTAGTCTGACTGTGTGCACAGCATGCATGTACGGAGAATATGTTGATTTGCTGTGACTTTTAAGTACTTGTTTTTCTGCGCGGCTTCCAACCGTACAATTCTTCTGCCGGATATTCTTGGGCTCCTCTGCTAGCTTTAGCTCGATACAGGACCAGCATCTATGGCTTTCAAACGTGTACAGTTTGGCAGACTTTGAGCTCTCTTTATGATGTGATTCAAGCAGTTTTCCAAGTGGAGACAGAAGACATCTGACATTGTTAGCCGGTAAGATTGTGTTAAAGGTTGTGACATCTGTCTTGTGCAGCAATTCTGGAAATATTGAGTCACAACTGCATATCAGACACACCCCTGTCTTTGGCACTTCAGCTTCTCTACTCCTGTTTCCCTTGTTACTTGGCCAGAGTCTGTAAATTTGTCTTGGAGACAGATTGCTGCTTTAAGTTGGCTCCATCACTTTATCCTCTTCTTTGGCTTCAGCTACTTTTTTTTTTGGAGAACTACGGGTGTATTCATTTCTGAATATTGTCAGAGACTATTATTCGTGAACTTGTTCACAGTGTCCTTGTAAAGCTGTTTATAGAAGGTGACAGTTTAACTCACTATGTATTGTATTTGTGTAAGTATCAATCAGTAGACTTTCTAAGCATCTTCCCACATCATGGCAGGCAGGCCACCTCACCACCAAATTGTCTTTGTAAATCAGAAATACATTCCCTAGCCCACCTGCCTTTATACAAATCCTGTGTTTCTCAGCATGTGGCCTTTTGTAATGTTTGGGAAAATATGCCCCTCCCCTAGGAGATTTGCACCAGCTGGTAAGCAAGCCAAATGAGCAGTTCTGCTCAGCTGCAATCTAATTAAAGTTATGCATTTTATTGAATTTTTGTATTTCAGGTCCTATATGGATAGCACTTTGGTCTATTCCAGTTCAGCATAACAAAAATAATACAGAATCTGTTGGCGCTCTTCAGAATCATTCTTCCATCTCTATGGAAGGAATTAAAGCCCTGGTAAATAATCCTAATATACTTTCCAAAACAGAAATGGGGAAATGATTTAATCACAATTGAATATATATAATTTAAAACTTCATGCAAGAAAAATGATTGTAGCTTGGGGTGCTGTGCTGTATCCTTGCTGCTGAATAAAGGATGAATTGCTAGTTCTTGCACAACTTCTCTTCATCCATGTAGGATTAGATTTCAGTTATGTTTTTTAAATGATAGTCACTATTTATTTATAAATGAATGCAGATTGTTCCTGCTTGCCTATTTTTATTGAACTGGAGGGGGGTGGGCATTTTAGAGAATCTCCTGATGTACTCCCACACCTGGTTAAGTAAAAATGCTTAAAAATAAGTTACACTTCATGAAGGGATTTACAAAAAAAATGTCCTCAAACCCATTAAGGCCACAGACATCCCTTGTGTCAATGTTCACTTCAATTTCAGGGATGAATTTGGCACATCATATTAATCAAGTACAAATCTTACGGTAATAAGAGATGCATTAAGAACATCTGGAACTTTAAACATGGTTATATTTTTATGATAGCCGTGATTTACCATCAAATTGCATTTAAAATCCTGTTTTTTAGAGGACACAGAGGAAGGGCATATGGGTGATATTAAAAATAACATTCCATATCACTTTGAGACTATATTTTGTTGCTCTTACTAGAGCTTATCAATGCACATAAACCAAAAAGGTCACATTTTTTAAATGTTACCATAAATCAGATTATAGTATGTCAACCTTTTTTCCCTCACTTCTGGGCAACAATGCATCAGTAACTGTTGAGGAGAAATTAACTTTGTCTTCTGAAGCCTCTTCTTTACTGTGAATGGCCCACAACTCATCTTGTTATCTTGGACTCTCAAATGAACAGTGTCTCTCAATATATTTTTGGGCCAGATCCTATTAGAAATAAGTAAGCTTACGTTTTTGTAGGTTTACTATAATATTTTTTCTATTGCATTGACATTTTTATCCTGGATTTAGTACGCATCACTATTACTAGTCCATGTTCAGCCTGTCTCTTATTGAAGATGCAACCTTTTGTCTTCAGCAAGTGACATCTGGCACTCCAAAATATATTTAAAAGAAGGAAGGCAGGGAGATCAAAATGTAGATTTGTGTGCCCTTTTCAAGAAACAGTTGGAAACTCACCTCCTACTGGTCTGCTTTCTAATGTTCAGTGCCATCTCACAGGAGACAAAGGAACGTGAGATTTAGATACCATGGAGAGAAAACTGGTGCCATGTCCTGAGTGGCATAGAGACTTTCTCTACCTGGCAATGCTTCCATATAAAGAATTTATGTTGTCATACTGGGTCTTGTGCTTTATTAGCGACATAGTCTTCATACTAGAAGAGATAATCAGAAGGTTGTTGTAATTTAGTCCTCCTAAGATTGAGACCATCCAAGGCAGAAAGATTATTCCATCTGCTTTGTTTCATCTTGTGAATCAAAACAGATCACCCACACATGTGAGCAAGCTGTAGGTGCTTGCATTGCTGTACAGCTACAGCAGAAGAGGTGGCATAGTTCAGCAGGTGTAGGACTGAACCCACCCAAGTTGTGATTCCAGGTCTGCCAAAGACTCCATTGTGTAGGGGTATGGGAGTTGGGAATGTCACTTAAACTGTAGTTTTCAAAACCTTTCATGGATATAAATAGCCACTCAGGTGTTCAACAGGGATGTTCTGGGAGATTCTGTGCCTACTGCAAAATCTGTTAGAAAATTTCAGTGGAGAGGATTTGGAGATTGCTATACGTACCCTGTAATATTTCTAGATCATTGAAAGAGGTGCTCCAGGAATTTGAACTTACACAAGTTAGATAAGGATACCGATGAAAGGATTGGAGCAGTACCCCTGCAGCCTAAGGGCATCTATACATGTGCCCTACAGTGGGGGGCGAAGAGTTAGAGTACCATGGCAGATTTGCTGAGAACTCACTGCTTTAATACGTTGTGTTTCTAGCAAAACAGGGCTCTGATTATGATTTGATGCTTGGACCCTACTATAATACCTAGCTGACTTCCTGCCCCTGGGGCAGGGGGCTGGACTTGATGATCTTTGAGGTCCCTTCCAGCCCTAACGTTTATGGATCTATGGATACAAATAAATGTATCCAGGGTTGTCCTGGGTGCCTCCCAAGACAGACCCAGACCTCTAGGGGCCCCATACGCTGGAACCAGACAGAGCAATGGGGAAAATGGCAGCAGTGGTGGAGCAGACACACCATGATAGGGTGAAAGGCTGCACCATACTGCCAAATTCCCAGCCCCTCTAGGAGCTGGATCCAGCCCATGGGCGCATGTGCTGTATTTTTAACATCCCTCCACTAATCCCATTACTAGTGAGCTTGCTAAGAGAATGCACTGTATGGAGACAAAGTGTGTATGAGGCTGCCTATCACTGAAACTCACTTTCATCCTGTCCCAACCCCCCGTGCAAAGGATGTTCCGCCTCCCAGCTCTTGGCAGACTTGGGAAAAAAGGTAAGTATGACTTGTTCTTGTTGAGTAAATTCATAGGCCTAGCCTACCTATGCTAGGTAGCCTCCTGCCACAAAACCAAAGGATGCTCTATTGTGATGTTCCTGCATTTCTATTTGATACTCCTTGCTATCCTTCCAGCTTTAGGGGTCCCTGCTTACCCAAGGCTAGGGATGTCCCAGGAGAATTTGATACTCCTTTGAAGGGAGTATTTGATTAATTTGAGAGTCTGATTTCTAGTTGAGTTTTCCACTTACTCCGCTTGCTTATTCTTCTATGCACTGATCTCTTTTGACATGAGTAGTAGTTGAGGATCTGTCTTGTCAGTTAGCATGCAGTATGTTGGCCCTATGAGTGTCTCTCTTCCACTTGTCGGTATGGAGATCTCAGGAGCTGTGACTTTAGCATTTTTCTGAGGCTGCTGCTCCAAAGGGCACTGAAGTGAGTAGTCTCTGCTACCTGAGACATCCTTGTACAAGTGTGCAGGATTAAAGGGAGGAGAAGTATCTTTTGTGTCTGTTTATGTGTCCATGCAATAACTACACACAATTTGCTTCTTGAGCTTTAGCTCCTGTATCTTGTGTCCAGTCATGTGTGTGTGTAGTGCACTTGTTATCCAACAGCAGGGCTCCTTCTTCTCCAACTGCCTGCCACTTAGAGATAAGATGAGAGATTTCCTCAGTGCTGTGATGGCTGACATAGGAAGGAAACAAGAGTGAGACCTAACTTGTGTATTTATCCTCAAAATTCTTTGAAAGAATATGATACTGCCCTGGTGCTGAACTTTCTGATTTATATATTTCTTGAATAATCCTTTCTAATTGAAGAAGGGGAAGAAAGATTGAACTTGCGTCTGTGATTAAACCCAGTTTGGGCTACACATTTCTAGCATTGCTTCCTTTTCCTGATCAGTCTTGCATGTCCAGAATCAGAAATCAGACTCCACAAATCAAAAGATTAGCTTGAAAAACATGATCCTTCTATTTTAAAAAATAACAGTGATACATTTTCAGTTCTTTATTGTTTTGCTTGGTTGCCTTCAACTTTCTGAGCTTGTAGGACAGAAACATTTTGAGCTCCCCTCCTCCCACCCTGGATAACTACTAAAGCTCAAAAAGGTAAATGCAAATACATAAATGTAAAAAGATCAAATTGTCATGAAATTGCTTGAATCTAGACATTTGATATAAAATATCAAATATTTTAAGGCTCATGATAAAAATGCGGAGCTGCCATCTGTGAAAGAGATGCTATGCTCTCACTGGCTTTGGACAGACATTCGAAAAATCTGAGCCTGAATTGATTTAATCTTTGCTGGTTGGTCTAACATGGCTAGGCTGAACGAGTTTTGAAAGTGCACAGACATTGTTTCTGGAGTGAGAAGATACAGGCATATGCCTGCAGTGGCTCAGGCTAGCAGCCAGGGGGCATTAGAGCAGCCCTCCCTTCCCTTCTACAGTGCCGAGTGTGTGGCCACGCCCTGGCAGAACACTCTGATTAGGGAGGGGTTTTCCACATCTGTCTTGCTGCTCCTGACCCATGAGGGAGCCAGGAGGAAGTTGATAATGTAGCGTTTAGCACCCCATCAAGAAAACAAAAGCTTCTTTCATTAGTTGAAGCTCGTAAACAACTTTTTCCAAGGAAGAAACGGAGGGGTATTACCAGTTACCTGTTAATTAGCTCCAAAGAGCCCTAAGCAGACACTGTCCTGTCTGCCACTGTCCTGTCTGCCTTACACAGATACCTTTCAGCATTAACTAGTGTACCACATGCTGACTATGGTCCATGTTGTGGGAGAGGGGAGGGAGGAATCCCTGCTTGAGCAGGGAGTGGTAGAGGGTGGGCAGGGGAAGCCAGACAGGCACTGCTATGCCTGCAGTCTCTGCCAGAGCTCCAGCCAGGGAGAGGGGCAGGGCCAGCCCTGCTATGGATCAGAGAACTACTCTGAGGGCTGCAAAGCATCTGGGATGCTGGGAGACTCTGGTTTAACTTAAACTAGGAAGGGTCTGGGACAGACATTGCATTAACCGGTTTGACCCAAATCAGTTAAGTCTGCTACTACATTCAACCAGGTTTATCTCAATCCAGTTCCAGCCATTTTCAAACTGGCTTATGTGCACTGAATGTCTGGGTTTAAGCTAGTTTCTGATCACTTAAACCGGTTTATGTGTAATGTCTGTCACTAGCCACTGAGACAGTGAACTGCTAATCTGATTTTTACACATGGAGGTAATATTGGATTGATGCTGTAGCCATAATGGTCCAGAAATACATGAGAGGCAAGGATATTTAGTGGGGTTATATCTTTTATTGGACCAATTACGTGGTTGGGAAGAGATGTTAAACAAACTTTTGAGTAAAACGTACTTTTCAAATAGCCTGAAAGCTAGTCTGAAATCTCTTCCCAACCATGCAGTCATCCAGTAAAAGATATCAGCCCCTAGAATATCCTTTCCTCTCCAGAATATCCTTCCTTCTCCAGACCATTCTTGTTCTTATTTCTGAATGGCTGGATTTAATGATTTTGGAGATTTTTCTCTTAACCAAGAAACAAATTAATTCATGAAACAAGTTAATTGCATTAGGTAATGGAATCTCTGGTTGTCATAATTCTCCCATAATGGCGTTAAGAATCCTCCCACACACACTTTACAGACCCTTCCCGCCCCACCCCCCGGTAACATATTCTTTTTTTGCACATTCATAGCCAATGATGATTCCTGTACAGGTACTGTCATGTCATTTGGAAACATTTCAGAGTTTTTTTGTTCTGTTTTTCCAGGAAACTTCTTGCTTAATTTGCTAGGCCTGAAGTAAGAGGACAGAGGCCTTACCTTAATCTATGGCCTAAGTTATAGCGCCTAACTAACTAAGCCCACAAAGAGTACAGGGATAACAAATTGCCACTTTCTGTGGCATGCTGTTTTATGGGGGGTAAAGAGATACATCATGAAAAGCCAGGAAAGTAAATTTAGTGCCTATACTCATGTTCCGTGAATGGGGGGTATGTGTGTGTGTGTAGGGGGGAGGCATTTTAATTAGACCAGTTCCCAGACAGTTGCTCTAATTAAAACTGCTCACCATTATGTGTATTAAGGACCCCCTCCTCCTCATTTCAAAATGCCTTAACGGAAAAGCTCACTTGATAAGTGATGAGATCTAGTTAAAGCACCCCCATGGCCGTTTTGAAGTTTAAGCGGGGTTTAATAAAGGTGAGAGTGAGGTGATGCTGGAGCACTCTAATTAGACCATGAATCCAACATGTTCTAATTAGAACATGAATGAGCACATCAGTTGGCAGCCTGTGTGTCTATTTGAGGTCAGAATGTGTAGAAATTGTCCCTTATCTTCCTTGCATATTGTATTTGAAACATCCACGTATGAGATCTAGAAAGTTGATTCGAAGTTCTTTGGGAAGAAAAACATAAACCTATTCTGGTATTTCTCTACTGAGGTCATTCTGCTGTCTCCCTAAAGCATAAATGCCACATGAGAGGAATAGTGAAGAGTCTAGAGTAGTGTAATGGATTTGGTAGAGGGGTGTGAAGATAGTCAGCTTTGTCATGAAATTTTGCAGTAAAAGTCAACTATTTCTCTAAAAGATCATTGTGGAGCTGTCCCTCTTTCTGTCCCTCTTTGTCTCCCTCTGCATGAGAGAGAAAGTGAATTCTGCTGGCTGAAGACTATGTGTCCACACAATTTACATTTCCAGTATCGTCAGTATTGGAGCTGGTTGAAATGTTCTTTGTTTTATGTTTATTAAAAGAGATTGCCAATTTTACAGCTTCAGCAAAAAAATCTCATTCTCCTGTCAGGATATTTCAGGTTTAAAATATTTTTATTTAAATTTTAAAGACTTCAAAAATTTTAAAGAAATGACAAGTTATTAAAAAAAAACCCTGTGAAATCTTTTAGCCTTCATTTGTTTATTTTTTAATTGGCTTTAGTTGGCATGTCTCCCACTTCTCCTGCTTCAGAGAACTTTAAGGGAACTTTTGGAAGCTGCTGATTGCACGTGTCCATGTATTATGCCTATCTTATACACGAGGTAACAAGTACGCCACAGTATGGAGGACTGGTGCTAAAGGGCAGGTCTACATGAGATGTTTATAGATTCTATAAACATAGACATTAGGAGCTGGAAGGGACCTTGCAAGATCATCGAGTCCAGCCCTCCAGTCTAAATTGGGCTACCATAAGTTTGTGGCTGTTAGACCTTGTTATCCCTTGGGGAGCCCCAGTGAACCACTGTTCTCCGAGATCCTGGTGCACCCCGCTCATGTACTTATAGGCTGCCACCAAGTCCCACCCTGAGCCTTCTCTTCTCCAGGCTGAAGAGTACCATGTCCCTCAGCCTCTCCTTATAAGGCTTGTTCTCTTGGCTTTTGATCATGCTGGTGGCTCTCCTCTGGACACTCTCAAGCATATCCATGTCCCTCCTGAAGTGGGGGGGCCCAAAACTGGATACAGTACTCCAGCTGCACCATCACTAAGGCTGGGCAAAGTGGGAGGATGACGTTCCTGGTTTTGATTCAGATGCGCCGGTGAATGCATGCCAGAGTTTGGTTTGCTTTGTGGGCCATGGCACCGCATTGGTGGCTCATGTTCATCTTGTGGTCAGTGAAGACCCCCAAGTTTCTTTCAGTCATGGTGCTACTGAGTATGATGCTATAAGTATGATGCTGGTTTTTCCTCCCAAGGTGGAGCACCTTACACAGTTTACTGCACAGTTGACTAATTAACTGCTCAGTAACCATCTCAGCATCTATATATGCACCCCTATTAGGGTGCACAAAACTAATAAAGTCTGCAGCAGGGTAGTACTTGTAAGCTGTGGAAGTTTTGGGTGCAGACTGAAGTGGCAATTAGTAAGAAAGCAGTTTATAGCTGGGACCAAACACAAGTGCACAGCTGCAGACCACTTTAAAAGTAGCCAATCATGTGAAAATCTGACTCTTCATTGCATCAGGGGTCAGATGAAGATGTTTCAAAACAGGGCATTTTCTGCAATGTCTGTCTGCATTGCCTGATAACCTTGAGTTTTTTTCAGAGGGAAGGGGGAAAGGGAATGGAGTGAGTTCTGTCTGGGAGTTTTTCAGCACCTGCCAGAGGGTGGAGTGGGTGTATTCAAGCCTCCCTTAGCAGGAGAGAGGAGGGGCCATTGCTAGGAAAAACCAGCTACAGGCGTAGCCAGCAGCTAGATTCCCCTTCCCCTGGAATCAACAGTGAACTTCTGTTTGCTCCAGGGGATCATTGTAACTCAGAACACTTCCTACAAAATGTTCCCAGTTACAGTGGGGAGCTGCACTTGTGTCTGCACACTTTTTGTGCACAGCAGTGCACATGTCGATGCTGCCCAGGCTGGCTGTGGCACAGGGTACTTCAGTATGGGGCCATCTGGCAGGCAGCCCCCTCACTGAAGTACCCTTGTGCCTCAGCCAGCTGCTCCACAGCACGTGGAGCCTGGTCAGAGTAGCCCTGGGCTGGCAGGCTGATCCCTGGGTTCCCTGCCAGCTCAGGGAGCTCTGACTTGGTTCCACATGCTGTGCATGAAAAAAACCTGGAGTTTATTTGTGTACATAAATTGCATGTCGAGATGCACTAAAGAGTGTTATATTACCATATTTACTCGTATAACATATGTACCATTTCCCCTAAAGGCAACCCTCCTATATTCATGTAGGTATCTTAAGCAGGGAAGGTGATTTTTTTTATGCCCAGGCTAAAAGTATCTGCTTTCATTCCCACTCTACCAGGAGGCAACAACCGTATTTCTTTTCAGGCAGCTGAGGGAGTTAGTTGACTTAATGTCTCATTGTTCTTCATTTCACAGGGGTTAATGATAGTCTCTCATTTTCTAATGGTCATGATATTCCGCTAATCAAGGTAACTTTTCTTAGGGCAGTTTCCCAGTCTGCTAGCAACTCCTGGTATCTTATCTCCTCTTTCACAGCTCCAGAGAGTCATTTCCTATTCGAAATCATAAATCCGCCCATGGAGACCAGTCTTTTGCAGCCGCTAGGGTTTCTGCTTTTACATGAGCAGAAAACGGAGGGGGAGTCAGATTGAGGTTCAGTTCTGCCCCAGATCGGCGCAGCTATGACTCTAGAAAATCTTGTTTCCTTCATTCTGCCTTCTCAAAACAAAGCGTGGGTCTTATTTGGGGGCATGTGCAAAAATACATTATTGTTGGCCTGGTCTGTGTATTATCAGAAACATAATGAAGGTGAACGGGCAGGAAGTCTTCTGCTTTCCATTAGTAAGTGGTTCTGCTTACTAATCAGAATGGTGGTGGGTTTTTTTTCAAATAGATAGTAAGCATAGTTAATACGTTTTCTAAGGCTTGGCTTTCTTGCTTTGAAAACTCACTGGGAGGTCATGCGTGGTCTGGTCTAATGGTTGGGCTACTTGAGAAGGGCAGAGACCAGATCACAGGGTGAATCAAGGGCCCAGAATCAGAGACCAAGGGAATTCAGGAGCAGAGTCCAAATCATAGGCCGAGTCTAGGTTCAAGGGTCAGAAGACAGATGACCCGGGAGACAGAGTCGAAGTCAGGTTACCCCAGCAGCTAGAACCAAGTCAGGGTATGCCAAGGTGCTGAGCCCAAATCAGCGTATACTGGGAGTCAGAAGCATAATGAGGGTGAACTGAGAGTCAGAGATCAGGTTATCACATCCAAAGGGGCTATCCAAAAAAGTTGAAGTCCAGGAACAACCGAGCCAGGTCAGGTGTCAGAGAGCCCTGATTACAGGATCAGAGAGGCATACCACAGCAGACCTTCAGAAGAAATATTGAGTAGCCTACAGCCTGCTGCCACAGGTGGAACTAAATGGGGAGGCCACTGGCCCCAGCAGCCAATCAGGAGGCTCAGACAGTGGCCAGCTGGTTCGTTACTGGGGTAAGGCTGCCAGGCAGGTGCAGCTAGTTATGCAATTAGCCCCGGTTGGACTGCCTGTTAGGGCCCCTGCTGCTTACTGTTAGTTGTAGTAAGAAGTCTGGCTTCCTTGACATCATATTTTCTTACTCATAGATGGAAATGGAGGCAATAATATTCTTCATATATTTTTATGAAATCCAAGGTATAATTGCTTCCGTTATGATGTGGTTTAAATCTTTCAGTCTGGATTGTACTGGACTCTACAAACATAGGTGCTGTGACTTGTCTTATCACTCTTGATATCTAAATATTTCACATACATTATTAGATTTTGTGGGGGGTGCTTTTTTCCCATTTGGTGCCCCACTTTACCATAGTAGGGTGATATCTTTATTTTACCAATTGGTAGCAGCAGCTCAAAGTTGTCCAAATTCAGGTGGCAGAGTTGAGAGATGAGTTCTGGTCTCCCTCTGTGCGACAGTATTATTTCTGCTTAAGGTTGGCTATTTGACAAGTTCAATAAAGTTTGGTGAATTGACCAGTCAAATATTAGTCAAAATTGTAAAAAATGACTAGTGGGTCCAAATAATAGACAGAAAAACAAAATGTTTCACTAAGAAATCTATCAGAAAAAACAATTTAAAAAATCATATTTCTGTCCAAAAACTAGTTTAAAAAGTAGTGTTTTTGTAAAATTGCTGTAATAGTTGACTGGTCAAAAAATATGCAGTCAGTTGACTGGTCAGTTGACAATATTTGAACAGTCAGTCGACCAATTTGACAGCCCAATTTCTGTTTCAGCACAAGATAATCTTTCTTCTCTGTACTTCACTCAAGATACAAAATATGGAGTGATGAAGAGATTTTGGAAGGACTATATTTCCGTCTGCAAAACCCGTTGAATCCTGAGTGAACGTTCTTCCTATGAGTTCCTCTTATTTAGAATTAGATTCTCTGTACATAATGGTCATTTTAGGGAAGGTAGTTAGTAGATCCTCCTTTCATTTTTCTTCATAATTTTTTTCACAAGCCTTTTGCTTTTTAGGCACAAATCCAGGCATTGGAAAGTCCAGCAATGTTATTACGATTTATTTTTTAAATGATCATAAATAATGCATTTTGCCTTAATGATTGATCTGCTGAAAACGTGTAAGCGGTGTTGGAAGCAGGGACCACACCGCTCATCAGGGAAGTGCTCTCATTTCCTGGCAATAGACATGCTCCCTTTTGTCTACGATATGGCACCATGAATCTTGCCTGCCTTCTGCGCATGGAAAGAGGTGCCGGGTGCCCTTGCTCGATCCTAGCCTTTAGATTAGTGGTTGAAGCAGTCTTGCGTAGGTGGTAAGTTTGAATGCTCTCAATCTGAAGAAGGACTAAAACGTGGGTTCCCCACATCCTGGGCAAATGTTCCCGTTATGAGATTATTTTTTATCAAATGGGCAGCGCCTGCTCCCCATTGGTTTTTTGAATGGAAGTGCCCATATCTGCTGGATTTAAATGCATTGGTGTGGGCTGTGGCTGTGGTGAGCTCCGAACGTACCTGTGGGGTTGGTTCCCTCAGGGGATTTAGGTGTGGAGATGGTTAGTTTATGAATACTGGACGGGGCTAGGCATAAGGCTTTGAGGTGTTTCGCTTATCCACAATGGTAACCATTCTAGATGGGTAAGATTGGGAGGCTTTTTAGATGTCCAAACCCTTTTTTTGGCATCTTGCCCTTAGCCTTTTAATGACACAGTTGCTGATTGTAAAATGGATAATAGCATTTCCCTACCCCAAATTGCTGTTTGGGGGATAAATACTTAAAAGATTGTGAGGCACTCAAATTACATGATAAGGTATGAGGATCTATTATAGTATGGATATGAGCCACCTCCCACTGGAGTCAGTTCTGGCTTGGTATTTATGTGGCCGTCATGAACTTATTCTTCAAGCACTTCCCCAAAGTGCACTGGTAATGTACATAATTACTATTTTTAACATGTGGCTTGTTCTCTTTTTTTCCCTCCCCAAGGATAATTTGTACAGGTTTTTATTACTTCCTGTGGGAGTTTTTGCCTTACAGATACCAAAATGAAGTTAACTGTATGCTCCTTACTTTGATTTGTTACAGGAATGTGACTAGCGTAATGGCGCACTGGGGTCCTTAAGCGCCACTTCAGTTTCATAGTCTTAACTTAAACAGCTGAGGGAAAGTTTAAAAATTTAACACGAGAAACTTGTTAGTTAGGAGGAATTTGTGCTGAACTATGAGCAAAGGTATAAATTGGTATTTTTCAAGTTGTTTATTTGTTTGTGTTAGATTGCTAAAGCTCACAATATTAATCGTGTGATTCACTAGAGTTTCCTCAGTACCAGCAGAAACTAGAGTGGAAAATCAATTTGTAAAATCAAAATTAAGTACCATAATTAAGCCTGTCTCCATTCCAAGGTTTAGCCAAATGAAAGTAAAGAAAGAATCAGCTAAGTTTAAAACTTTTCTCATTCACTTACAATAGCACCACAGTACCATGCTGTGTATAGTACCTGCTTACATTTTAAGTGTTTGTATAGACATAAGGATGAATTTCATATTTTGGCACTGAGTTGCAGAGGAGGATTTATAGAGGGAAGTAATTGGCCAGGAGAGAGGGGTTAATGAAGTGGAGATCCAAGGAAAGGGGAAGGGAGGAAAGTGGGCCTGTAAATTGTTTAATCTTCCCTCCTTTTCAGTTTCTTAGCCTAATGTCTCTCTTTTTCCAATTTGTTTTTCCTTCTGTGTGTGCCTCTTTCCTCTCCTCCCCTCTCCCCCATTTCTTTGTTAGAAAATGTGATTGTGAGTCATAATTCCTGGGTTCTGTTCTTGACTGCAGCTGACTGACTAGCATGCCCTATGATGAATCATTTAACTCTTAAACTTAGTTTTCCCTTCTATAAAATACAAGCCGTAGTGAATGAAAAACTGCAAACCTCCAGAGAAGGGCCATGTTGCCTAACAACTGTCCTCTCTGCTTGGCACGACCACCTTAATGATCTTTTCTGCTAAGGAGTGCTTCATGGAGACATGACACCGCTCCACAGATACTATCCTCTGAAACACATATGCTGGAGCTACCGTATGGTGGCACTGATACATGCCAGTAATTTTGCTGTTTCAGATATGCTTCCAGACTTGTGCCCAGTGCTGGGCTCAAGTGGCTACAAGGCCTCCATTTTGGCGTGTAGAGTGGGCATGCCGTAGCTGATTTTTGGGCTCCCTACCAGAACCCTTTGGCACAGACACGAACAAAGTTACTGCATTTAATTCTACTTGTTGCACTAAGAGAAGGAGAGCCTTTCCATCTCTTCAGACCCTAAATGTCTAACCTGTCCCAATGTGAGTGCCTTTCTAGTCCTATAAAAATTGCCTCGTTGTAGGGTTAAGTTATAGTTTTGAAGCTGTCTTCCTTTTTGTAGGACATGTATAGTGTTTACAATTGTATATCTACTCAAAAACAGGTGTGAGAGAGGAAGATGCTATATTATACACTGCATGCTTGGTATAGAGATGACATCTATCTTCACCATAGAGGGGATGACGTCCCCACTCATGTACTGAAGGAAGTCATCCTTTAACAAGTAGAGATGAATGCCCTGTCTAAAGTTAGGCGGAGCTACTTTATATGTGCTGCTTAAATAAAAAAGCAGTATTGAAAAATGAGAAAGGGGCTGTTAGTCAAAATGCTGATATACAGAGTGTACAAGCAAAGGGGCAGGCGTTTCGAAATCACAGTCTGCTTCAACACTTTGAGCCCCACTTGCCATTGATTTCAGTGCTATGAAGCTGTGTCGTAAGAATAAGAGGATTTATCAGAGGCGGCTGTCAGCCACTTCATTTTATGTTTGTGCACCAACAGGTCTGTCTGTGAAGAGACAGACTTGGCTGGTATAAACCTGAGAACAGTATTTAATATGTTATAGGTGTGAACATTTGATTGAAACCACCCCCTCACTCCCAGCAAGGAGCCCCTTGGAAAATTTGCACTTAGCTGATTATCTCTCCTCTGCCGTTGTATTGTTGTTCAGTCACATGGATCCCTCTGTCCTTGCAACATAGCATTTCACTGAGCAAGCTGTAGTTCTTGTTGCTCCTGTGAGCAGCCGGCTCAAACCTTTGGTTTTAGTCTATTTTTATAATGAATAAACAGCTCAGTGGAGGCATTAGTGTTACTAAAATAATGAATGAAAATAGGTTTTGTCATTTACTTTGTTTTCCCTCTAACTGGCTACTCAGCAGCCGAGCATACATAAAAACCAACCTGTGTGTGTATGGCAAGGGGGAAATGGCCACTATTTCTAATCTCTTGAAAGTGACTTGAAAGCCTGTGTTCTCCACTGGATGGTAGCGGAACAATTTCAAGCACGCCTCTAAAAGCTTGGGGATGGCAGGGAGTTTTGTTCAATTTTGTGTACATATAGATTGCATAGCTTTTTTCCCCATTAAAATGTGCAGTGCAGTAAAACGCTAGCACAGTAATGTTGCATTTTTCCCTTCTGTTGTTCTGTTCTGTCCTCGGTCGTAACTACACTTTTTAAATGTGAGGTCTTTTCCCCCTTCTTATATAACAAGAAAGATGCTCTGGAAAATTCAATATTATTAACTTTGTGCAGGAAGGTTCATATTGTAATATCCCTTTACCTGGTTCAGTCCATTTGTCCATGAAGGAGGTAAAGAATACAATGGCCAATGCAATTGGCTTTGCACCTAGGAGAATTGAGCCGTAGCCTCTTGTGAGACTTATTCCCTTACAGCAACCACAATCAGATCAGTCAGACGTTTTTCTCACTGCTCTTTCTCAGGCTTGTGATATTATGACTGGCAGAATTAATTGCATGTCTTAATTAGAGGTGGTTGGGGAATATTTTTTTTCCTAGCAAAAAATGTCACTAAATGCTAGAATATTTTTGTCAGATTTTTTCAGGTGTCATCAAAAGACATGGCACCCTCCCCAGTCATGTTTTTCACATTAGTCACTCAGTTTCCCATGGGAGATGGGTGAAAGATGACTTTTCACCCATCTCCAATCTCAACAGAAGTGAGCAGTTATGTGCATTAAGGCCCGAATCTCAGACACCAGCATGCAGCTGGAGTGATTTGGGTTGGTCCTGTGAGTTTGAGTGAGGGAAGAAGAAGAATCCTTTTCTTCCCAAGCTCATGGGCCCTAAATTCTTGGAAGAGATGGGGCAGGATTTGTTGAGAAGTATCAAACGTGAAATCCTGCTGTAAGCTCCTGGAGATTCACGGCTTGAATACTGCTGCTGGCTGGGAGGAACATCTGGTTGTTACTCTGAAGTCTGGAGCCAAAAAGGAACGAGTTTCTGCTTGTTGCTTATCGGAGATGGTAACTGCAGAGAAGGGCGAAGGGTTAAATCTGAGATACCTGGCAAAAAAGAAATGAGAAGAGTGCTGTTGCATTGTAAAAACAAGCATTTTTAAGCAGTTCAGCAGTCCTTTGTGCAATACCCAGCCCAGTGATTAAAGAAAGAGGTAAGGCAAAACTTGGAGAGGAAAATAAAAGAACGTCAGCTGCTTGTTTCAGAGCGAGCAATTCAGAAAGAAAATAAAGATCCTCTAGTGAGTGTTAAATCTCCTAAGGAAGCCATATGTGGTATCAGCAAGTGAGCTGAAGGGCTGTGATGTTTTTCACTTGTGGACTGGAAAATCTGGATTTAAACAAAAAAAATAAAGTCATCTGTGCTTATACACAACTTGCAGGAAAGTGTAATCCAAGATCTATACAGCCATTTTTCTTTCATGTTTTAATTGCATTTGGCACCCCTAAATTACCTGTTCCTTCACTTAACGGGGAATATGCATTCCTGCTCTTTCAACACCCCTTTCTTTACATGCAGTCCAGTGCATCTTATGGTTAAACTGCTGTCACTACCATTGCATACTGGCAAACCTAAGAGAATCAAGGAGTTAAATTTCAGAACATAAGAAGCAGGAGGTGAGCTGTCTGCTACACTAGTTTACTGCAGCTTCCCTTCATACTGACACACATGTAGTTTGTGGTGACAGTGCTAAAGAACTGCAGACAGGCACTTAGCAGACTGGATGTGAGCTGGATGCAAAGATGCCTCACCCTGGACCTCCTGCTACGAGTATGTAAATACACCTGCAGCCTGGTCATACAGGGTTTTTTTCAGAAACCAGCATGAGAGCACCTGACGAAGCAACAGCGTAGTAGTGAGACCTCTCCCATTATTAGATTCGTATCTGAGCTCTGGTGGAAGTTTATTCTGCTGCATATTCAGGCTGAAATCCTTCTCATCACTACAATGTTTGCCTCTATTTGGTATGCCAAGAAGCTGGGACGCAGGTTTGTGCATAACGCCAGGAAAGCAAAAGCAGAGAAGGTATGTTCATAATAGGAATATAAGCATTATCTTTGATGTAAACTGCCTGCCTACATATTGTCGTGTATCTGATTATATTTCCTAATACCCTGAAACTGACCTATTGCTATTTATGATTTCATGCAGGCATTCTTGAATCTCGTTTCTTTGCTTGTCAGTCGTTGAAATGCTCAGGAGATAATCCTTTCAGAAGTCTTTATGGCCCTTTCATTTTGCAAAATAAACAGCTGTACATCTGGTATCTTGCGTGTTCAGGGAGCACTCCGCTGAACTTGTTGCTGTGCTGCATTATTTTTATGACTACCACATTAGGTTCTGAAACAACCACTGCGTTCTTGCTTTGTGTATATTTTATCTAGTATGGGACCAATCAGAACGTAATAACATGCTAAGTGTTATAACGGTTGGAGATTGTATTCCATAATACTTGTTGAAACTGTATTGCAGCGTGGCTCCCTATTCCTTCAAAGGGGAGCAGCTGTATCAAAACGAAATAGTCGGGGGTATCTGGCAGCTTTTCTTATTTTGTTTAACAGTAATCAAAAGGTCTGTTTTTAAACAATGTGCATGTTTAGCCAGCTGGGTTTTTTTTGTTTGTGTTTGTTTTGGGGTTTTTTTGCAAGTCTTCATAGATAAGTTTTATTTCTGTTATTGTGCCTCTACAAACAAAACTTAAAACGTGTTAGAATTACAGTGATGGGCATTGATGTAGCAACAGAAATAACTCCTTTTTGGCGTTATGGGAAGAATGTATTAGATATGTCATGCATTTTATGTTAATGCAACAGATAAGAACCATTTTCAAATGGGGCAATTCCATCTTTTTCATGAAACTGAATATTAGGTTGGGGAAAGAGCCTAGAGTATAAAGCTATAAAGTTTCCTTCATTACTCTGTGATGGCTCCCTTGGTTTCCTTTCTGTCTTTGATGTAGCAGAAGGATTCATAAAGAGGTTGCTTTATTATGTCTTTGGCATCTCATTGTGCTATGTAATATAATCGCCAACCTAGCATACAATTGCTCCTTCATCTGAATTCACTGGTAGCTGAAAATGCTCTTTACCTGAAGTAAGTGATAAACAAGAATAAATTAGTGTTTTTATGGGTGGGAGAAGAAAAGATTGTTGCCTTTTCTGGCCAGGATTCTTAAGTGGTTGAAAAAGCACAGAGCAGTAGCTAGGAATGATTGCATCTGAAGCAACCAAGCTGTGGAAAATGTATCCAAAGGTCAATGAAATTATCTTAATTGTTTGAATTTTTTTTCTTTCTTCCTTTATTCCATGCTGAGAGGAGTGCTTATAAATTTCCCGAGTTATACGTGGGTTTATCAAACTTTTTTTTGCTTTTCTTTTTTGTTTCCCCGGCCAGTCATACTAAAGCAACCATCCATGGTAGTGTACAACTCCCATGCTACATGTGCCTCACTTCAGAGGGATGGAGGAAAAAGGGAAGTAGCTCCCCCGCACATAATTAATCCTGACCCACCTGCTCCCACAGGTCCTTTCCAGCAGCCTTCTCACAGAGTGGAGGTGATGAACAAATTCCCAAGAAGCTGCAGAAGTTGAGAAGCTAGGCTACAGTGCATCATGTAAAATGTTTGCATCCTCATGCATTCCTGAATAGGTTATTTTATTTTTCCATTTTATGAAACTATAAAAAAGTGTTGTAGAATTTAACAGAAAACTGAATCATTGCAATTGAATTCTATAACACTTTAAAGAAACTTAAAAAATAGGGTTTATGCCTTTTAAATTCTTAAATGTTTTACAGAACAACTTCTGTATCAATCTTTTATCTTAATTCCTGCTTAATCCTTAGAATTTTCATAAAGCAATTAAGAAACCTTCCAGTTCAGAAACAGCATTCATGCTGGAGAGCTGTGATTGAAAATTTGGGGGGGGATGCTTGTCTGACCTTTGTTTCGAATATGTTAAAAAGACACGATGTGATGGAATGTCATGAGAACCAAACATAGAAGTACATATTTCACGTCAGCTTCTTTTTTCTTTAATTTTGCCACCGAAGAAAAATGGGCAGCACTTTTCCTTTAGGCTGTGTTACATAGGTGGTAAGTGCGTCCGCTGATTCAGCATGCTTTCTATGAATCACTGTTGTGAACCAGCAGTGACAGGAAACCCACATTCTACGAGGGTTTTATTCTCAAGGGTCGTCAAAGATTGGAGACTGATCAACAGTGACATCTTCAATATAGCAACTACAGGAACATGTGACTTAGAAACATAGCTATTAATAAGTAAACTTTAAACTGGCACTTGTCTATATTATTGGAGTGGTTCGGCTGAATCTAATTACTGGTTGGCTTTGCCCTCTTCATATTTTATCTGAAGACATCATAGTTATTTTGCTGTGTGTGCTTAATAATGTAAAACAACAGATTAATATAGCAAATTCATACAGAAGACTTTCTTGCAGTTGAGAGTCCAGGAGCTGAGAGAGTTTTGCTCTGTATGGCACCAATCAAGAAGACACACTTAATGTGTTGGGTTTAACCTGGGAATTTTTCATTGGAATTGAAACTTTTGTGGGAACGTATCCCTTTTCACAAGTCTACCATGACATTTTGGCATGGGGGAAGAAAAGGAAGTCATTGCAGCTTTGTAGTTAAGTGAACACGTAGTTTGTAGTTCTGTAGTTACCCATAACATGAGGCACTGTTCAACACCCTGAATCGAGAAAAGCAAGGATGTGAGCGTGGGTGATCACCAGTGATCATCAGTCCCATCAAGTTATTGGGAGGTGCTTGTTCATTTGTGAGTGAGTTAGAGAGAGAGAGAGTCTACGTCTGATGCTGAATCAATGAATATTTTGAAAAGTCCAGGTTGGGGTTTTTTTGTGAAATGGTCATCTTGTTTCCTGGCTGGTGCTAGTTTGAATCTCAGTTTCCCTGCAGTTAAAAGGGACAGTCTGTATCTACCTCCACTAGTTGCTCTTAATATACCAGTTTTGTCTTGGATAACTAGACAGTTTAGCAGAATTCTCAAAATAAACTTGTATTTCTTCGATCCTAAGCTCCTTTGGGTATGGTCTTTATCTTAAATACATGAAATGCCTAGCAGAATATTGACTTTTTGGCACTACTGTGATCGTAGTATTTCTATTGATTATTGCATACTCAATAGGAAATATTGCTAGTGCTGAGAGAGCATTACCCAAGACAACTAGATTTCTGTAAAGGGCACCCGCCGTGACTATCTGGGAGGCTCATGTCATTAAAACTGGTAGATCACTTTGAGATTGTCAAATAGAAAGATGATGGTTATTATAGTATGTGCAAGCCTTTGAATTGTCAGACATAGAGTAACCTTAAAACTATGAGTGATGACTTGAATTTTTCTCATTAAACTACCATCAAAGAAAAATCAAGAGATGTTAACTGCATGTGGATAAGCCGTAAAAATAAGTATTCCAAATGATTGGAAGTGGTGCAGAAAGGTAACTGAGCAATTAATCAGTTTGATCTGAGAGGGAGATCAGCACACTAGATGGTAGGAAAGAGATTCTGATTATATTTCACTATATTGGTGGCAGTTTTGGTAATAAAGATGGAGGTTTTAAATGGGGGAGGGACAGCTTCCTACAATTTCATTGAAGAAGTAAATTTGCATATTTCTTTTTCTGTTTGTTCTGAATTGAAATTTGTTTGAATAATCTGAATAGAATTCATTCTTTCCCCCATCCCCAAATTAGCTATATTTCAAATACTGCTACGGCAGCTGTCTTAATAAAAGAGATCTCCCCTTCTTGTGTCGTTCTGATACTGAAAATACTGCAACCGTGCATCTAAGAACCTCTTTAGCCGGCAGTATGAGGTAATACCCTAGAAGCTAGCTCATGGGAGCACTTTATAATACCAGAAAGACAGCAGTTTTCCTCATAGAAGTATATAAAATGAAGATAATACCAGATTGGGAATCTCTCAAGACTGCAGTTACTTGTACCACTTGCCAAGTGCAAATACAAACTAGAGGTCATTCCAGTTTTGGAACACACACTTTGTAGACATTTCCCATTGAAATGAATAGTCCTAAGTGAGATGCTCCAGATTGGGGCCTGACCCACTGTAGCAGTTGACATCTCTTGCTTAGGTTCTGGTTCTGGCTGTTGATATGCGTGTATGATGATGTATCGACTACTGACATTGGAAAAACTTGCTTAAATATAGATGCCTGAAAAACCCCCAGAAAGTATATCTTTTAAAAAGTTTGACAAAGCTGGAAATTAATAAGGTGTTTCTCCATAAATGCACCAGCCATTCGGTTTAGTCATAATACTGATTGCTTTCTATAAATAGTGATAGTTAACTCTTGATGGCACACTGGAGATCTCTCCTGTGCCTTTATTTTTAATGTGTCCTGTGTTAAAAGTAGGCCAACCTAGGTTACAAATACTCTTTTTAAACTCTTATTTACAAGCTCTCCCATTAGCAAGCTGGAGAGAGAGAAATTTGAGATTCACATGTACTGGTATTTACTTGCAGGAACAGAAGAACAGAAATCATATGCCCAAGAAAGTGGCAAACAACATAGGGGCTAAGTACAGACAGTCAAAAACCTGAGGCTGAATCAATTCAATCTTTGTAGATTAGTTCAACCTTTGTAGATTGAACCAATAAGCAAATGAACAGACATTCACTTTTGATTCCAGAAATGCAGCTACATGCCTGCAGTGGCCCAGGGTGAAAGTTGGGGAGCGCTATAGCACGCCTCTCTTCTCAGCTGGAGCAGACAGCTTGGGCCAAGGCTAGCCTATTCACTCTGCTGGGGTGGGGGCTGGTTTATAGGGGAGGTAGAAAGCATCCTGGGATGCTGGAGAACTGTGAGTTAACTTGAATCTGGAGGGGATCTGGGACAGAAATTTAATCAACTGAGTCAACCTAAATCAATGAAACCCAATAGTACATCCATCCAGGTTTACCTTAACTGGTTTTGGTCATTTTGGAAGTGACTCATGTGCACTGAACTTCTCTTGTGTTACAGGTTTGAACCAGTTTCTGATCACTTATACCAGTTTCTGTGAAAATTCTGTCTCTAGCCAAGATGAACAAAATTCACAAGACTACCTCGGGAGTCTATATGCTAATTACAAGCACAAGTAGTGATCTTTTTTGATATTCACTAAGTTGATTGTGTTTCATGAGACTCCATAGGAGTGATAGAGGCCACACATGGTAGTGATCACCAGGCTCAACAAACACAGGCATACATGAATAAGGAGAACTACCCAAAAACTTTAATTGTGGTGCTGTAGGCAAGCTCTGCAGATCCTTGGTTTTCATCTCTAGCTAATTACCTGCTCCCTAACAAACAACTCTGAGGGGCCATCTCCCAATTCCTAACTTCTGTAGAGTTCAAAGTAAAAGAGTGTTTCTAAACTATAACTTCTCTCACTACAGAGACCTCCAGGATTTTTCTTTAGAGCTTACTCTGAGCTAATGGTGAAATGCATTTTGATATCCCAGTCAACCATCCATTTAACTTGTTATGCTTCCATACATTTGTTTTATAGTTACTACAGGACCCCAGTTACGTGTGCTTCCTTAGGACTGAACCAGAGACTGTTCTGTGATTCAGGCTCCTGCCAAACGTTTGAGAGAAGATACCATATTGATTCATGTTGTCTTTTTTAGAATGTCATACATGAACAGATACGGTTTAATCTCACTCCAGTACAGCAGCCTTTCAAATATATTTATGTGCATTTTATTTCATATATTTGGGAAAGGCTTCCATCTCAGTGAGAGAGGATTGTTGCATATAGCCTTCCCTGTTCATGTATCACTATGTCATTTGCTTTATAAATTTGGTATATCTGCTTTTGGTAATAGGTTATTATGCAATGCATGCCATTTTTAGTACATACTAGCAGGAAAACCTCATTCATAGGGGTGAGGTACAGTCAACATAAGAAAAATAATTGCTCCAAATAAATGAATTTTGGTATTCCAAAATGCAAGAGTAAGCCTTGAATAATAGTTTAATCTTCCATCTCTTCAAGTCATCTCCTGCAGGACCTTATTCCTCACTGTAAATTCATTTTTATTTTGGAAGGAACCCTAACTGGTATAAAATTGTCCTCAGCATTGACTACCTAATTCCACCTGCACCCTTTTCTGGTTACCATCCTACCAGGTGCCGATGGGACTCTTAAAGCCAATCTTTACCAGCTGAAGAAGTTTCTGTTAATCAGCTAATGGAACAATCTTCCACTTCAGTCTGATTTTGATCAAAGGGACTGGTATTAGCCATCAATCCCAGCTGGGTGGTTCATACAGTTAATTTCTCATTACCTCAATGCTATCAAGACTGCTCTGCAAACTCATGTTTGTGCATGATCTGCATCAAAGTATTTAATTTATAGTCGAGGGGCTACTACATTGATATGTAAAGCAGTTTGAGCAGTTTCATGATCTAAGAAAAGTGTAGCAATTGTTTAATAAATAGTTGATGTAACATTTCCTACCTAAATTTTATCTCCTTTGATTGTAAGAACCAAAAGGAACAGGATGGCATTTGGAAAACAAATGCCGACACCAGTTCTTGAATTAATTGCTACTTCAGCTACTCATGCTGTGAGTCAAATGGAATCAGGTTGGATCTATTTCTAATGAGTAACTAGTTTTATTGCCACCAACTACAGGATACTTTTTTCTGAACAGGGAAAAAAAACTATTATCTCAGTTTCCATATCATGCTTTATGTGTATAGCCTGAATTTATTGCCACTACCTTTTAAAAATATTGTGTAACTTGCCACATTTATAAATTGTCCAAGCCCTTTTTTTCCCACTTGTGGTGTTTAATGATATAATATTCAGTTTAGTCCTAGTGGGTAGCATTGTGAATATGTTTAATTTTAAATTTAACCCATTAATCTCTGCATTTGTCTTCATTTGCATGCATATCACAGTGTGCAAATCTGATATTTTGTTTTTGCATAACTTGCTACTTCTCTGTCTAGCAAACGGAATTCAAACTATTTTTTAAAGCTTCAGATTTGGTTCTGAAATGCACTGGGTACATCTGATCTCTATGCAAATATAGTGTGTTTCATAGCAGTATACCAACCCAATCTGTCCCATGGCACTGAAGACTTGAGAAATAAGAGTTCGGTCTCTAGTGTCTAACTTTAAATATATTGGCCTTGATTGTTTTATACAACTGTAATGAAGTCTTAAATGGACATAACTGTAATTTTCTCCCTCTGAGGCCTCTTTTGCACTGCTGTACTGAAGTATATGAAAAATAAGAATTAAAATAGTAAGACTGATGATCAGGGTTACTGTGATTTCGGTGACAACTGGCATTTTTATTTTCATGAAGGTAGATGCTTTCACAACAGAGCAGCAAGGTATGTTGTTGGTAGGTATTAGTCAATTCATAGTAATAAACACAGGTTAAAATTTGAATGAAGGAAAGACAGATGTAGTTTTGATGTGTTAACAGTTCAAAGTAAATTATATGGGGAGAAAATAATGCCTACTGAATATTTGTGATTGCATCGTCTTTCCTAGTAAAGGCTGATTTGCTCATACAAACCCCTTGTTTGACAGAGCTGGAGACTGGTGTCTTCTTGTGATCACAGATGTACTGATAGCTCAA
>JAGPOW010003316.1:187180482-187196209 GCA_030014935.1 Caiman crocodilus
AAATCTGAACTTTGTTCTGGAATGACCGACCACCTTTTAAGTATCGAGAAGGTCTCAAGACCATGTGCGTCTCAGAAGACTAGGCAAAGGTTAGTATGAGGATGTAAATGATACGCTTGGCATCTTTGTATGAAGGGACATATTATTAACTAGTCTTAGACCACCACCCTTTTTCATAATCCACCAATGCAGAAACTTTGTTAATACTAATTTAATAATTAAATTTCCTTTAGATTTGAACAGCTAATCTAGAGATAAAAATTAGTATCAGTCCTGTAACCAGAGCCTATGTGCCTCCCTATGGACACAAGTGGTGTTCGTTTTTGACGTAAAATAACAAGTGCCAACCATCTCATTGTCTTCTTCTTTTCAAAAAAAACCCAACCCCCCCGCCAAAACCAAACCAAAACAACACAACCCTTCTTGAAAGATGCTTGAGACATGAGGCAAGGTAACATCCATTAGGATAATAAGTCAGTCTGGCAAATACAAAGATTATGTAAAAAGAAAAATAAACACTTAGGTTCTTTGACCGCAGAATCTTTTATGTCATTGCTTTTCTTTAAACCTGCAAAGAATCTGGTTTTAGGCCTGGTAATTCCTTACCCTAAGAGATATAATAAGGAAAAATATAGATCTTAATTTTATGATTTCTCTTGTAATGCCAAAATTCAATAATAAATAATAAAATATTCTGTTAGTAATGAGAACCCAATAAATATTAATATAATAGCTCAGGAAGCATATATAATATATTAGAATCTAGAAATACTATATAAGTTGGATAGTCAGAGTGTCTACCTGTGCTCTGAACAAGCTATTTAAGAATGATAGAGATTAGCAATGGATTTGATAAGGCCTATTTGGTTTTCCTAGATGTCTTTCTCTAAACTCTTGTCTGCATGAATGTTTTCTAGGCTACATTTTGTGCTGGCATTGGGGCTTCCACTGTTTCCACTGGATTAGTTATTTAATTAAATTAGTCCTACAAGTGGAGGAGAACATATTCAAACTTCATTTATACATATCTCTGTGTTCATATGTGTAAGAACAACTTCTAACTCTGTTGCCCTCCCAAAACATTGTCACCAAAGCCAGTGAGACCTGTAAGCATGGAAGCACGTTAAATACCTTTGTTTTTGTCTTAGCAAAAAATAAAAGCAGCTAGAAATTCTGAGGCAGTTGATTCCCCCTTAGCATCACCTTTTCTACAAGTGTAATTTGCCCTCCTTACTGCATGCTCAGCAACTTCTGAAACATTCAGCTAATTGTATTGAAGGGAAAATGCATATTGGTTATTTCATACTTAAATGATGAGTGGTGTATAATCATTTAAGTCAAGGTGCTCAAAAAATAGGAACAAATAACACTAACGCTTTTGGTTTTATTTTCCAAATCCCGAAGTGCCAGACCTTTGAAGGCAGTTAAGACTAAATACATTGAAAAATATGGCCTTTAATTCACTTTGAAACACAGTCCTGAGGTGTTTATAGATGTTATCTTGGAACCTGAAACAGTTTCCTGCTAGTTACATCTGTGCAAAAAATGTGCAAGTTAAAATGTAAGGTTATCATAATTTGAGTTAGGAGGGATGCAGGGGTGAAGGGAGGGGAAACCTGCTAAACTGAGATCATCTACTTCAAGTGCAATATGTAATCCTTCACAAAAGGATATATTATCAGAAAATGATATAACATATATTCAGTATTAAACTAAAACAAAGTACATGCCTCCATGGCAACCATACATGCAGGGCCTCCACTGGCTCAAGTATACTGTACTGTTCTGGACAGGTTGCCTCCCAGGCCAGAAGCAGTAGTCATGTCCATACATAAGTGGCTGGATTAGCAAGGGGTTGGGCAAATTGGCAATGTTGTTTAACAGTGCTAAGTAGGCTGCTGGAAGCAACCTGTGGGTTTGACTCCACTGCTTTTGGCTTGGAGGACATCACAGTCTTCCAACACAGTATATTTTGAAGGCTTTGCTGCCTAGCACAGTAGGTTTGCAGTGTGGCTTTGGCTCAAGTCTAAGTGGGCGCATCTACAGGTGCACAATTACTGCATAATAACTTAGGTTACTGTGCAGTAAGCAAAAATTACTGTGCAGTATGGGTATGCGTCTATACATGAGCTCCTGTACTGCGCAGTAAGTATGGCAATTTACACATCACGCAGGTAGCAAATTTACACCTGAGTAGTTACTGCACAGTAAGACACGTTTACGTATTAACCCTGTTTGTGTGGGCTGACTGGGAAATAACTTTAGTCCCCAGTCAGTCCACACACAGCATTACTGCATTGTAACGCCTGAACATGTAGACGCCAGCATAAAAGCCACTTTCTGTGCAGTAAGTTACTGCACAGTAATTGCATTTGTAGATATGTCCAGTGTATCCTTAAACTTCGTCCTTACTTTTGCCCTACACATAAATGTCACAGGGGAAGATCGCACGGTCAGTCACTGCACTGGTCCTCCCCTCTGTCTGCCCTGTCTCACCTTGACTTGTTGGGATATACATGAAGTAATAAGATGGAGGCTTCCCATTTAATGCCCTGATGCCATGGGGTCTACACACAGCTCCGACCTTCCCTTACTGTGTCCCATGCCTCGCAAATGGCATCCAGAATTATAGTTGCTCTGGCTAGAAGCCTGGCCAAAATCTGCCCATTGCTGGGCCTCTCACACTCATTCATGTACTGTGCCTCCTCTCACAGGGTCTCAATCACTCTGCCCCCTCTTACTGGGCCTCTTTCATGCCACCCTTCACTGGGCTTCTTCCAACCCACCCTGCTCCTCTTGAGCGGCCCCTTTGGTCCATCAGGCTTGCCCACTTCCACTCTGGGGCCACTCTCTGCCCTCTCTCTGGGGCTTGGGGTCTTATGCCGCAAGGGACTGAAGTGCCTCCCTTTAGGCATGCCTGGCCCCATGTCTGTTATATCACCACTGGACTGTTGGGGGTAGGGTTATAAGGCACCCCTACTCACCTTTCAGTGTGGAGGCAACTGGCCTGGCATTTCTGGGGCTGTTCTGTCACATACTTCCCCCGTTAAGACGATTCTTACAGGGGGGTAGTGTTCAGCCAGTTGGGCTGATGTTCCCGGCCAATGCACCTTTGTGACATGGAGAAGATCACATGGCCAGCCACCGTGCTGGCCCACCTCTCTGCCTAGGGCAGTCCGCCCTGTCTCACCTGCCACAACTTGTTGGGATATATATGAAGTAAGAAGTGGGAAGTATGACAGCCCTGATAAGGTGGTCACATAACCAGGTAAGGGCCATGCGAGTGGAGGGGAGATCTTAGCAGACTCCATTTTAGCTCAGGTTCTCAGGGCTGAGCCAACAGTCTGCAGCCAGCAGCCAGAGAGACACCACTGGCTGAGCGGGTGCTCAGGAACACCTTAGAGGTAAGGGCGGGAACTGTGTGGCTGGCAGGAGGCTCCTGGTCCAGGTTATGACATGGAACTGCATTCTGCTGGGGAAGGACAGCCTGGTGGGACTACTCATGGTGGGGTGGTCACCCAGAAATGCCAGACCAGTTGCCTCCACAGTGAAGGGCGAGTAGGGGCACATTATAACCCTAGCCCCTACTACCCAATGGTGATATGATAGACATGGGGTCAAGCCCTGGAGTGGACGTAGGAAAGCCTGATGACCCAAAGGGGCCACTTAAGAGGAGCAGGGTGGGTTGGAAGAGGCCGGTAAGAAACAAGCCCAGTAAGAGGGGGCAGAGTGAATGAGGCCCTATGAAAGAAGGCACCGTGCATGAGTGAGTGTGAGAGGCCAAGGGGCAGATTTTGGCTTGCTTTTAGCCAGAACAACTACAATTTTGGATGCCATCCGCAAGGCATGGGACACAGTAAGGGGAGGTCGGAGCAGTGCATAGACCCCATGGCATCAGGACATGAAATGGACAGCCTCCATCGTATTACTTCATGTATATCTAAACAAGCTGTGGTAGACGAGAGAGGGGGTCCTGCCCTAGATGGAGGGGTGGGCCAGTGCAGTAACTGGTCGTGTGATCTTCCCCCTGTCATAATAAAGTGAATTATTGTATTGACTTTAATTTAAAATGTCATTTCAAACCTTTTTGTGTTAAAATGGGATTTAGGTATCAGTAAATAAGGTAGATTATGTATTGGATACAGAATGCTGTAATATACATGATTCTTTGTATAACTTGGTAAGAAGAAAACCTGTAAATAGAAATGTATTCCCCACTGTTTCTCTCAGAAGTTTACTGTCTCTGCATAAATACAATTAAGCCCTTTATCATCAGAGAAAGATTTTAATTTCAACAAAGCACCTTCAACTTTGCAACAATTAGCAATTAAATATTTAGTTGTGTGGTAAATTAGGCATACCATGTGATCATTGGAAAGTGGGCTCTCCATTTACTGCTGCATAAATGTTTTACAAGGTGCTGTATTGTTTCTAGTAAATTAATAATGAAGACTTAGATTTTTAACTGATTAATAAAGGCTATGCAAGAATTTAATTTAGAATTGGAAATAAAATGGAAATAAACATGCTTGGCAGTGAGCCCAACTGTGCTGACACCAAGTTACTCTTGCCAGATACTTGGTAAACAAATAAAAACCTTAGAAACCCAGAATAAGAATATATGTTCAAGTTAAGGGGGAAAATGCCTTCTAAACTTCAGTGCACTTTCATGAAATGATGATGAAATTTAGTAGCAGTAGGAAGGACATTTTTATTTAGCAAACTTTCAGGTTTCTATAAAACATTAAAGGAAGATGAACAAATAGAATAACATATAAGTTTACGTGTGGTTTTTTAAATTCTCAATTTTTTTTTTAAATTCAGTTCCTCCCTTGAGAGTGTCAGAATTTCCTGATAATTTTTCTAGTGTTTGGTGAAACCTGGGAATGCAAGTCTCTCTATTATTGATAATGTGCAAAAAGGCAAATATTGAGTACAGGTAGGAAAGAGACTATTTTTTCTGCATTGTGCGTGGAAATTCAGAGCTGAGATTGTAATCCACGTAGACAGTCTTGATCTGGTTTTAAGGTAGGTGTCTCAGGTACCAATAACAAGGTAGCCGTTAGCAGTATAGGACATATCAGGACCCTAGGTAACTCCTTGAGTGGCTGGTCCAGAATAGCTCTATTTTACCAGGGTTTATGGCTACACTGGTATGTCTATACAAGCTGCAGTCATCATACCTGGGGTTGCAGTGTACACGTGGGCCTTAGTATTATGTCTGGACCTCAAAAAGGGCACGGGCGGTATGAATGAGAATGCAAGAGTGATCCTAGGACTGCAGCCTGGGCTGCTTGGCACATCTAGTCCTACCTTACTTATTCAGTTCTGTGCCATTGGAAAAGTCAGTGACATTAGTGGCATCTTAATCTCTCAACGGTAAGCTTCAGTTTACATAATCATGGGGCTCAATTTCAGTGTATCTGTAAAATGAAATAGTCTCTGGTACAGCGGAGGACAGACTAGTTGATCAAGTAATCCTGTGGTGTTCTTGCAACTCTGTGTAATGAGTGTGTCTGAAAAGGAGGTACAGTGTTATGCCAAAGATCAGATTCCAGCCTGCTGAATGGCTCTGTCGAAACAGGTCATACCAGCTGAACGAAGGGAAGATTATTTTAATCGACATAATTAACTTTTCTTGTGATTATCTTTAGACTTGAAAACGTATTTGATTCTTTCCTAATTACAGCTTTTTCACTGATAGAGCCAAACATGCTGTGTGTAATAATGAAGGTGGTTTTTGGAAGGACTTAATGTATGTAACTGGAAGCTAAGATGAGGTAGCCTTCTAACTGCAGGAGGGTTAGAACAGGTTGGCATAATTGGAGTTCAGTGTAATGGGATTACCTACAATTTTTAAACATTGCTTGCATTAAGGAAAATAATAAACATATTTATTAACCATAGTCTCTGCTTGGGACAGTAATTGTTACCATGAAAAAGCTTGGGTAATTAAGTTGGTATATTAAAGATGTTTTGAGTACACTACATCAGTTTCTGTAAAATGCTTATGTGCACAAAGTTTTCCTAAAACAAAAATAGCTGCCCCAGCAAAGGTGGTTAGGCAGATACTATATTGCTCAGGTCTAATGGTGACTGTAAATCTTTTTAAGTTTTCAGTTTCCTCAAGGTCAAACAGGAATGTAGTCTTATAGTAACACCCATTGGCCTGAGAGACTTTAACCAGGAAACCCAACAGAAATGGTAATATGGAGAGGAAGCCAAGATGATGGTTTTCTATAAAAAACAAAAAAACCCAAAAAAGGCGCTAGTACAAATAAGTTACGGGTTTTATGTGGGAATTGGTGTAGGTGGTGGTACACAGGGGGTGAGATTAAGTGGTCATAACAGTTCCCTCTAGCTATGAAACTAAGAAAATCTTCATCGTTCCAGTAAACATTTTCAAATGCTGTTAAAAGCATTTTATGCGTGGCACAGTAGTAGAACTGAAATACCATCTGAGGATAGTTCAGTACATTTTTTTTTTGCTTTCCCAGCCGGGGCTCGCATTGGAAAGAACTGGTTTGTCTTCAGGAATGGTTAACCCTTTTTGTTTGTTTCTGGAATTTAGAAAGTTTTCTCTAATTATCATCTCTTCTGCTACTGTTGTGCTTAGGTTAATACTTCATTTCAGCTATCAGTACTGTTTTTAGCTTATTTTACCCTGGCACATCCTTGATGCTACTTGTTCTTCTTTTGCTGGGTCAAGTTTTTGATGCTTCCTTTAAAAAAAAAGGGGGGGGTATATGCATGGAGATTATTTAGTATGACTTGCTGTCATTTGGCATTCCTGATTACTAACTAGATTTGCTTCTGACTTGTATTAAAGTAAAACAGGAGAAAGTACTGAAGGGAGCATGGTTACACTGGTATAAAAAATGGTGTAATTTGGAGGAGAACCAGGATCTAATGTTTTTCTCTGCCCTGCTATGGCAAGCTTTAACTAGATGACTCTTACTTTTAGAGCAAGGTGTAGGCATGCTGTTCTCTAGGCACTGGACACTCATACACAACAGCTTCCTGTCTTGAAGAGTTAATAAAATGATAAAGCCAAGGGATGAAATATTGCAGATAACTAGATTGCTTGATTGAACTCGTAGAACTCACAAGAAGAAAATTGAGTCTCTGTTCTGTTGAGTCTATGGCTAGGATACGTTGTTCAATTCTGGGCACATCACTAGCAGGGAGAGGTTTATAGATTGGGGTTTGTGTGTTCTAGGAAGATGAATAGCATTTGAAAAGCTTCCTCTAAAATGTTTTAAATAATGTATTTTAAAACCCTGCTTGCACTCGGTATAAATAGGCTGTTAAGTTGAAACATGTGTTAGCCAATTGTGGGAAATTCTAAGGGGAGTCTTAAGGAGCTTCTAGCAACTTGAGAGGACCCTAAAGTTTCTTGTTGTGATAGAGTGCTCTCTTGGAACCAATGAACGCAAAAGATATAATTAAACCCTTATTTACTGTTGCACCGTTAAACAATGAAGCATGGACAGGAAGGCTTTCCTGTCAAGTTAATGCCAGTGATTCCCGGAGTAAAAGCTACCCGTGAAAGGTTAAAACACTTTCATTGAAGACAGAAAAAGACAGGCATTTTAAGCATTTCAAATGTAAAAGATTTAATAAGACACTTATTTTAAGTGTCTCTTATTTCCTTTCCTTCTGTAGAGCCACTTATAGGGAACCCTCCTGTTTGATTATCATTTACCTGGTCTAAAGATGGTCATAACTCTTCATCTCAAGAAAGGGTGGAGAAGAGTTTAGTTAGACAAAAGAATTTAGGTTGAAGGCAAACATAGACAAAAGGAAGGAAGCAAAGACAAGACAGAAAATGTAGCTTGGGTATGTCACTGAACTCACATACCAGGCCTTTTTTCAGAGCAACACAGGCCCAGCCCAATGAATTATCAGTGCCTCCATGACCTTGGAAACTTCTGCCATCACCTTAGCTGCTTTAGTTGATCTTGAGGGAAGAAATAAAAGCAGAAAACTCAAGTCACTTGCTCAAGGTGGCATTCAGGACTGTAGCACTGCTAATCCTAAAAAACTCAAACTCCAGAGTCCTGTTTCCCCAAGGTGACAAAAATCAGCCCCCTTCCCCTCTACACACACACGTGCACAATGAAATTGTTTAAAAGCAACAAGCTTGTTTTTTATGCTGTCTTGACTTGAACTTCCCTTTACCACTCTGCCAACCCACATGTATGTGGATTTCAGGGTGAAAAAATCAAGGATTAATAGCTATGCACATTAGTGCCTCTACCTGAGTGCTCAGGTGAGACTCCTACTGTCTCTTAGGAAGACTGTTTCTTATATAGAGGAGAAGTCCTAGGGCAGTAGGGGCAAGTACTATTGCCCACTGGGGGCAAGGGAGAAATTCTGGGACACCAGGAGGCAGGGAACTGTAATTGCTGACTTTAGGAGCCACAAGTCTTTAGGGGCCAGATTAGAGAATGGTGTCCAGAGATTGGAGCAAATTCTACCCTCTTTGTCGTAGAATAGGTAAATAAAATAGGGGTGTGTGTGTGTGTGTGTGTGTGTGTGTGTGTGTGTGTGTGTATGTATGTATGTATATATTAAATACAAGTTATTACTTCAGTGCAAAAGAAAACACAAGGCAGAGTCTAAGGAAATCAGATGAGTTTAGCTATTGGAGTTTAGCCATTGGAAATGGTTCAGTTATACAATGTATAAGTCTTTCAGTATGTATAGTTGCTTAACAGGATAAAATTAAAAAGATTGGGAATTAGGGGAAAGACATGGATATTTCTCTTTTAGAGGGTCAGTAGAAAGCATAGGAGTAGAAACACTGAGGAAAGAGAAAAGGTGAAAGAACAGAACCTAGAAATGTGAAACAGGCGATGGTCGGGAGCCGCTGAAGGGGATGCTGAATGTGCCCCATCCAAGCACTGAAACCAGGACTAGAGAGCTGGAAGGAAAATGCTCTCTCCATTTCTTCCCAGGTAAGGAGGAACAATGAATTGCTATCTTCTTTGTAATAATCCAGTTCGTATTTGAAGACTATCTTCAACTCTCGCCTCAGATCTTCTGTAGACTAAATCCCAATTCTTTTAACTCTTTCTCGTATGTCATCTTTACCAGACCCACTTACATGCTCCTACCAATGTGTCCGTGCCTTTCCTGAAGTGTCCTGTACTCAGGATAAAACCTCACTAATACTGAACAGAGTGGTTTACAAATACTAGTCCTGCTAATAGATACTTATATTGAAGCCTTATACTTTAAACTGTTGTACTACCGCCTATACGTTTGTTTCTTGTTATGTATTTGGATACGTGATTGTTCTGTTAGTGCAATAGTACCTTGTACTTTTTTCATTATTGAATTTCATCCTGTTTATTTCTGACATATTTTCCAATGTATTAAGGTCATTTTGAATCCTCTGTCCTCTGCAGTGTTTGTTACCCTGCCCAGTTTGGTGTCTTCATTAAATATACTAAGTGCACATTCAGTTCCATCCTCCAAGCTGTTACTGAAAATATTAAATGGTACCAGAGCCAGGATGGACACGTGGGAGCAACACTTAATAATTCATTTTTTTAAAATTGCCTACGCTTTGAGCACAATTATCCGAGCACTTCTCCATGTACCTTCAATGTAGTATCATCTAGACTGCATTTCTGTAGTTTGCTTAAGAAATTGTCATGGCAGACATTGTAAAAACACTGCTCTTCCTCCATCCACAAAGCCAATCTGTGTCATAGAAGGGTAGGAAATGATAGGAAATTGTTATTTGAAGGATAGAGAAATTTAAGATAGTCACAGTATACAAGGAAGTCCATTTTTAATGCAGTTTCAAAACCTCTCTTTATTCTGCATATCCACATAAAGTACTTGCCAGTAAATTCTTGCCTTAAAACTACTTTTATATTTGTGCAAATACAAGGACCGGTATCACTGATTCATTACACATAAATACTCATTTTTCCCCAAAGGATTATAACATTTCCAAAGGAGACCTTATAGTCCTAAAGAGAAAACACATATCATAGTACAACTATGAAAAATGAGGTATGTAATTTATGTTTGTCATGCATAACAGCACACATAATTAGGCAACATTCGATCATAGATTAAGCCATTGAAATCCCTGAAGATAATTCTCACCAGAAATATCCTGTTTTTAACTGTTCTTCTTTCGTGTTGACTTTCTGAATTTATCTGTCAACTGTTGCATAAGCCCAGTTTTATGTTATAATTGGAACTATTTATTTGAGACCAACAGATAAAAGTGTAGTTTGATTCTTTTTTTCCCTATCGTGACAGGTTATGACATTTTTAGCAAAGTATCTCAAGCATATTCTTAACAGTAAGTGACTATGTATTCCTATTAAGTTGAAAGAAACCTTTTCTAGAAATGTTTTGCCATTCAAAATTATTTTTAAAAAATGAAATATTTTGTTTAACAATGTTTTTTTAATTGCCTTTTTGGTCAAAGGTTCATCACTTCCAAACAGGAGAGAGGAGGAGTGACACCTCCTCCAGGTATCCAGCATGTAGCCCTGTGGTTAACCATGAGCTTAAGGTGTTGGCCAGTGCCTTAACCACCATGTGGAAGTTTGGAGCAGGTGTCTGTCTCCTACTTTCACAAAACCTTTTGTAATCTCTCTTGTTCTCCATTGGAACAAAAATATACCTAGGAACATCTGCGTCATGCAAAATGGAGCTGCTCCTGAGTCAGCCATACTTATAGCAGGAAGTTATATGATGTAATCTGAAGTGAAAAGACGGTTCATGTTGCAACTGTCTGGCTGTGACAGTGGCTAACCACTGCCCACTTATGTGGATCCGTAAGTGTATTCACTTGATGAAGTCCCTAATTCTTTCACACTTTGCTCACAGCAAGCACTCAAATTCTTGTGCTGAGTGAGAATCTTTAGTATACCATCTATGGTGGGCTTCGCTGTGTGCAAAGCGGTCACAGCTAACTGGCAGAATGAGAGGTTTCTTTAGGGTGGAAAGAATCAGCTTTTTACCAGCTTTCATAACTGATAAAAAAAGAATCTTTTGCCTTATCTAGGTTATGAAAATGGCAGTTTGGGGAACCTGATATACATTTTTTTTCATCCTGACATGATTAAAATTTGCTTCTGTAGTACTTGTATTGCCTAGATCAAATAGTTAAAATGTTAGTGCTATACCTTATCCATGTTTCATGCCTGCATCTGATAGGACTATAATATTTCATATTATTGAAGTATGCAAGTTTGGTATAGCTGACTAGTCAAGAAGAACGTGTGATTTTATAGCTCTGAGGCTTCATCCTGTTGTTTGTTTTTTAATGGAGGCACGCCAACTAAAAACCAACTAAAAACCCCTGCAACACTTCAGTAAAATGAACCAACATTGACTAGTGATCATGAATGCCCAGCTTAAAATATAGGAGCTTTAGTTGTTTTAAGAAAAATATGGCCTGAAGCAGGTCTCCAGAAGTTGAGGCTCTTCAATTTGTGTTTTCCTTTGAAACTCCTAGCTCTAATCAAGATTTTTGAATAGTGTAGCTAAGAGAGAGTTTGGCTGAGAGAACATGTCTCCCTTCCTTGATATGTGCTGGGGAAATTGGAGAAGGCATTTGTAGAGGATGTTGTGGGACTGGAAGTGCATTTAATTAAATTCTATTGAATGTGAGCTCTTCAGGATAGAGATTTTGGGCATGTCCTCACAAGCCGTCACATGCAGTTTGCAGTGCCTCAGAGCTGTTTGAGGCACTGCAAACTGTACACGGCGCATGCACCCATGTGCTGCACTGCTCATTTGCAGTGCATTGGGGGTTTTTTGACACTGGGAGATCTCAGTTTAAAAAAATAAATGCTGCTAAAAAAACAGTGCAGCACATGGGACAACAGCATGCACTGCCAGAAACCGAGGCCTGGGCAGCCAGAGCCGTGCTTTGGCTGCTGGCCAAGCTCCAAGTGGTTGGATTGCTGCTGCTGCCCAAGGAGGTGCAAAACGGCACCGTTCTGTTTCACCGTGAGTTTCGAGGTTTCGAGGGAACAGCATTTTGTACCAAATTTCACTTTGATTTGAAACAGCCATTCCGTTTTGCTTCATTGAAACAGCAAGTCTGTTTCAACTCTGTTTCAATGTTTCACATGGCCAGGAATGGGCAGTCAGCCCACCTGACTTCCCATCCCTGTGCAAGATCGGGCTGGGGCTAGATCAGGCTGGGGAAATGAATGATCACACTGGGGAAATGAACTCCCCACCCCTGGCCTGATGTAGTGCCAAGGATGGGGAGTCAGCCCAGCTGGACTGACTTCCCATCCCCAGCACTATGGTTGAAACATTTCAACTTTCAAAATGTTTCGACTAGCCTCGTTTTGTTTCAAGGCTGTTTCGAAGCCCTTTGTTTCATTTTGGTTTGCTGTTTTGACCTTGGAATGAGGTGAAACAGTGTCAAAACGAAACAGCTGGCGTAATTTCGCATAGCCCTAGTTCCCAGGACCCCAGTAAAAGCTGCTGGGGACAGCCTCCTCTACCCCACCCAGGTGCCCTCACGCACGGGAGTGCATGTACAGGATGTTCCCAGGGACAAATAGCAGCACAAATTTGTGCTGCAGCTATTTGTTCTGTGGGAAATGTGCGCCCCTGCATTTGCTTGCTCTTGGGGACATGACCTTTGTCTCTATTTGGGAAGTTGTTGATGCCCTTTTGGAATACATGATGAATACTATTTTTTTTAATAGTAATTAAAGGCAGCTTACTGAAGTATTCATTCAGACCCGATCTTCCCCAGGGCTCGGAAGTAATGATAGTGTGTATGTGTACTATCTCCTAAAGATATTAACATGTCATGGGCAGCAAGTTGATATTCTAGCTATGAACAGAAGTTAAATTGCTTTTATTGAAGTTGTGGTACTCCAGTATGTAAAAGGATATTACATTTATATTACACTCATGTATTTCTCCTTAATATGCATATGTATTTTCTATTTTCCTGAAATGTTTCCAGGAAGGAAAAAATAAACCTTTATTACATTATATTAAAATGGAAAATGAGTCTGTCACTCTATCTAGAGTGCTAGAGCAACAGGACTGTGTGCCATCAGTCTGCACAGATCTTTTCAAAAGAAGCATTCATGTTTTTGTCTCCGAGTAGAGAATAGCAGGTGACCAATCAACCAAACAGTACATCTTTCCATCTCTGTGCTCATGCTGTGTGCTGTCACATTAAATACCCTACATCCCCATAAATGCTTAAGACTCTGATTCCTAGAAATCCTTTTTAAATATAGAATTACCCGGTTTCTGAGTCACAACAATTTAAACAAATAGGAACCCAAATAAATCTGAATAACATTGTTTGACTAGCAAACAGTAACATTACATCAAATGAATGTAGGCATGGATTTTATCTGAAATGAAAGCTGATTAAGGCTCCAAGTCATTAACAGAATGTGTGTGTAAAAGTATTCAAATCCTGTGCAGCTTCTTTACGCAGCCATGCTCCTTGTTAAAATTTGGAATCCCTGTGAAGCGTGCACTGATGATAACCCAGCTAATATGCAACCTAAGGAAATGCTTTTCAATTAAAAAAGAAACTACGCATCCATGAATTCTTTCTGCTTCACTGGAAGATATCACTCTGTGCAAAATGAATGTGCAGTATGAAAAAATACAATCCTACATATGTTCCCCTGGGCATGTCACTCTCTGTCTGATGTACACCAAGCAGCAGCATAACTGAGGGGGGAGGAAGACAAGCAGGGCACCAGGATGCCCCTTCCCCCCGCCAAGTCTGTGCAAGGGCAGGGAGGTAACCCTGTGCCCAGCAGTGTATCTGGAGGGCAGGTGGGAGAGTGGGGTAAGCAGAATAGTGCTCTCTTCCCCAGGGAGTCTGCCAAAGCAGGTGCAAACCTGTGCCCAACAGCATGTCTTGCGGGGAGAGGGAGGAAGAGTGAATGGAGCATCAGGGATGCTTCCCAGGGAGCCTGCACTATGCCCAGCAGGAGCAACCTGCCTTCGGTTTATAAAGAGCTGCAGCAAGGGACTTCCCTTCCCTTTCTTCCCTGCCTTTCTTTCCAGTCTACAGGGGCTGTCATACCCACCTCTCACCCCTGCCCCAGGTGCTGAATGAGTTTGTTATGCCTCGGGCACCAACCACACGTGCCTGCTCTTAGTCACATCACTGAATGCACCCCTGGAAGCCACTCCAGTGCTTGCAGCATACAAATAGGGGGTGGACAAAAACAGAGCGCATGCATGGCGCTGTGTTAATAATGAAGGGGAGCTTGTTAACTGCCGTTAAAGGTCCTGATATTTCTGTGAACCGTCTCACGTGGCCACAGCACTCAGCACGGCTGCTGCTGAGGAATTCTTCTAAGGAGTAAAATTCTTTTAATAGCTGGCAATTTAGGAAACTGTATAGCGATGCACCCAATTATAACCATGATGGGAAATTAGAAAGCTGATTTTGAACGGATTCAAAATGCCCGTTACATGAAACACAATGAGATGGAGTTTGCTCCTAGAAACTGTGAGGTGGAATTGCAGCATTCTTTGGCACACACGCCAAGCCTTTCATTTGGTTAAAAAATGCTGCAATTAAAAAAAGGCTGCATGACAAATGAGATACTTGTGAACATTATTGTATGTGTTTGTGTGAGTATGTAGTTTTCTGGGAGATGTGTATTATGGGTTTCGAATATGAATTGGTTTCCCTGGTAATGGGCTAGAATATCTTTGTTATGTTCCAGGGTAACATGCTTTACTATTGCCCTGTTTCCCTCAGCTCCTGTTGTTTCATCTGCTAGTCAGATTGTCATCTTTTGTGTGAGGTCTTCAGGGGTGGAAGTATCTTTGTGTTTTGCCCAGGAGCTAGCACCACAATGGCACTGATGGTTAATGGATGGTCATATATGTGCTGCTGCAATGCAACTAATTATAGCATATGTTCACAGGTATATGTTATACCACCTACAGACTTACACACTAGGTGCATATATAAAAGTGTGAATTTAATCACATATTTATAATGTGTCTGCATTTACATAGGGCTAATAGGATATCTTTAGGCTGTAGTTTTCAACCAAAGACTGTAAAACCAGTCAAATTTTAAATAGTGGCTTCTGCAACTGCATAGCCGATAAAAAAATAATAAATGTCTTCATCTGGGACTATATTAGCAGACTGAAATATGATTAACTCCAACATGCAAGTAGAGACCTGGTCATGGACTAGAGAGAAGCATGGATTTATCATTGCTGATACTTTTCATGTGTCCAGGAGATATAACAGCTGCTGTATGCACTTGTCTTCTCCCTACCCACAAAGCAGCAGGAATGTTATACAAGGAAAATTATGCTAGCTTCTAAAATACGGCAGCATACCTGCTAAATTTTTCAAGCTTCTGATCTTTCTCAAATGGTTTGATGTTAACGTTTGACATGAAGGCAGACATCAAAAAAGATATGTCCTTCTTACTGTATGTATTATAATGGATTTTTTTCGTATGTGTCCATGTATCTTCAGATACAAGTGAGGTCTAAGATTGCAGTTTGCTTGGGGAATTTTCCTGGTCTCTTACATCAGTAATAGAGAAAAACCCATAGCAACTGGTGTGGCAGGTAGTTGAAACCTCGACTGAAAGGGTGTTAATTCTAATAATGGAAAGTACATATGGCCATTTTTTGATCAATAGGGTATGATAGTGTATTCTCCCTGAGATGCACAGTAAATGAAGGTACAGGGGTGTGTGTGTGTGTGTGTG
>JAGPOW010003316.1:187196309-187207775 GCA_030014935.1 Caiman crocodilus
GTGTGTGTGTGTGTGTGTGAAATCTTAAATTAAATAAAAACCCTATGCCAGTTATTTCAGTTGGTGCTTCTTCATTACTTCAGAAATGAACTGTACAAAATAATCAGAAAGTAGCTGGCTGTAGGATGTACATAATCTATTTCACTTGCTACTCTGCTTATATATGACCGATCTCTTAATTTTTAATTAAGTTTGTCAGAATCTGACTGCCTATCTGCATGCAATACAACCACCTACTAATCATTAGTAGACAACCAGCTGCCTCTTTAAGAGTTGCTTCTTAGGTTGATAAGTACTGCAGTTCCAGGGAGACATTATATATGCATTCATAAAATATCAGCACAAATAGCAGTTTTGTTGATAGCATCAAAACAAGTGATTAATATTAATTCCCACTCTCAATTTTTTTCTCAGAGGTTTTGGGATCAGCAATTTTTATCCCTGGAGACCATAAAGTGTAAGAAAAGAATCTAGATTTATATAGCCAGGACTATTCCCAAATGAAAATTTTTGCATAACCTTTTAACTGGTTTGCACAATGAAAGTAGCTCCATAAATGGTATCTTCTAGTGTCTTACAATGAGTGAGTCAAAATTGTGTTTTGACTGCTCTTTTAAGAGAAGCTTCACTTTTTCATAAATCACAGAATATTTGACAAGCAATTAAACTACTGTTGTATACAGGACAGAGAAAAAGATAGACCTTTTATTTGCTTCATGTTTTTTCAGCCTTATAGCTACCTAATTTCTTTATGTCACAAACTGGTATTAGAGTGACCCCAGAGACCAAAGCTATCTCTTCTCTTTGGCTGCATTTAAGTTGCATTTCTCCCCGTCATCCCCCTTTGATTCCTGCTCCACCCGAACATTAGAAAGCAGCTGCCTTGGAGCAGCAGAGGCATTTCTATACAAGCAGACCTGAGGGAGTCAATTAACTTCATGGCTCATTATTATAATGCACCTGATTCCTCCTAATTTCTCTTTAATCTACAGGTGTTAACCACCCTCTTTCCTTTTTAAAGGTCTTAATGTTCCATTAACCAGGTTATCTTTTCTTCTGCGGTGTTGCTGTCTTTTGTAATTCCTGGTAATCTCTTCCATTTTGCATCCCTTAAGGCTGTTCTTCAGTTCTAGTTCAAAACCTTAAGTTTAGTAATGTTAAGTTAGGTGAACATTATGGAAATGATTAACAGTGAAGTGTTGGATGCGCTTCAAGATGCTCAGGAAGGCCAGATTTTGTATTGCAAACCTGAATAAGAGCTGTACAGATAACTAGAATGACTATAAGACACCAATAACTTTGGACTAGTTCTTGCCTAGCTTTAGTGTGTGTTTTAAACTTAATATATAAACTAGCAAATTAGTACACATTCCATATTAGTAAAGCTTCTCATTTATCTTTAACTGGAGAACAGTGCGTTGTGTTGACATACCACCTGCACACTCTGTTTCAAAAACCTAGATCTGCCCAATTCCCACAACACCTTAGTCTTCCCAGCCTTTGACTAGACCTTGTGGGTCCAGCTGGAGAAGACTTTATCAGTTTATGGACTCTTTACACTTGTTTTGCAAAATAATTGAGATCTGCCATTCCCATGGAAACAAAATACCTGTAATTGTCAACAGACCTGAAAATCGCTCTTCCCACAGACAATCTGTAAGGTATATAAATCAGAAAAAAATATTCTTTACGTAAGAAAGAATTTACAAGAAAAGTAATTTTAGAACTTGGAGGCAGGATACAGATATACAATAGACTCTTTTTTTCTGATGAGAAATATTTCCTCAGTGAGCGGTCAGCACAGTTCTCCCAGTCTAGTTTCCCTGTGTGCTGTACCAGCTCTAATAGGTAAGAACCAGAACTTGGCTTCCAAGTATAGCACAGGGATGGGTGGGCAAATGGAAAATGAGCCTCAGGCTGGCACTAAGGAGGGGGGGCCTAGAGTGACGTGGAGGGTACCTCATCTTCCTGTCCTATGATAGTTTAGTCACCTAAAGATGCAGATGGGTGCCAAACTCTCATCTATTTATTTCATAGGAACTTATAGCCTAAAGGAAGCATAACATTCAGGCTCCTGTTGTTGCAGTCAACAATGTTGTATCCTATTATTCGTAAACTGGTCAAAACCATCATAAAAAATGTTGGAGTTTATGATGAATGTCAATAGGGGTTGAACACCAAGGTGCTTTGGAAAAATTCCAGTAGCTACCCTAACCACCCTTGAAAATTGGTCATTAGTTGATCCTTTTTTCCTGTGTATGATTGTTCTCTGCAGTGTTATTGCAGTAGCGATGCCATGGATTGGTATGAACAGTTTGTATATGAAGTCACTGTTTCAATTGCAGTCACCGCTGAAATATGTAATGAATTCAGCATATTAATGACCTCAGTATATTAATGCTCCTATACTCTGACCTTTTGCATTACCAGCTGTGGAATTTTACTCAGCAATTTCTTCACCAGTCCCATAACTTTTGGTTGATCGAGAGTGTAGCTTTGAGGAAAATATTCAGTTGTATATAATCTGTGTGTGTGTGTGTGTGTGTGTGTGTGTATGTGTGGTAGGAGCGGGGGATGGGGGGAGTGTTTTGTTTTCCATTTTGGAAAGTTTGATGTGAAATAGTTTGACCATGTTTGATTAGGCGGGGAAGGGAAAACACAAATTATCCCTTATTATAAAGGCTGTGTTTTCTTAAAATATGGCTTTGAGGAATAGCAGTAAGTGTCCTGTTTCTATAAAATGGTGTCAAAATACACTCAAGAGGTTCTGGGTAGAAGGCTATTCTCCCCTGGAAGAGAGCAGATGGGGTGAGACCCTCTAGCCTGCAACATCTGGCTTTGCTCCTAGTAGGAGACAACACCCCAGTAGAAGTCCTCATCCTTGGCTCTAGCCAACAACCAGTGCCTCTGGGGAGACTTAAAAACCTTGATACATATAGCAGAAAAAGGGCGGGAGGAAGGGGGGGTAGGGTAGGAGCAATCAGCAAAGCCGAGAAGAATGGGTAATACCCATGGTAGAAAATAGGCATAGCCATGCCTAGAATATCCCTGACCAATGATCTGTCCAACCTCTTCTTGAACACCTCCAGTGATGGAGAGTCCACAACTTCCCTAAGCAGTCTCTTCCGCTGCCTCACTCTTCTAGAGTAAAGAAGTTTTTTTCCAGATATCCAGGGTAAATGTACTTTGCAGCAACTTGAAACCATTGGTCCACACCCTCCTCTTTGTAGTATGAGGAAAAAATGGTACTTTCCCTCTTCTTTGTGGCAGTCCTTCAGGTACTCGAGGACTGCTGTCACGTTTCACAATCTGAACATACCTAGTTCTTTCAGCCTCTTCACATGACTTGCCTTCCAAACCCTTGACCATCTTTGTTGCCCACCTCTGGACCCTCTCTAACTTCTCCACATCCTCTTAAAACTGTGGAACCCAGAACTGAATATGGTACTCCAGATGAGGCCTAGCCAGTGCCAAGTAGAGATGCATTATCACATCCCATGTCTGGCTTCTGTTGCTGCATACCAGAACTGCATTTGCCTTTTGTGTGGATGCATCACACTGCAGATTCATATTGAGTCTGTGATCAATTAAGACTCCAAAACCCTTATCCAGAGAGCTACCATCTAGCCAGATGCCCCCCATTTTATATTTGTTTTTGATTATTCCATCCAAGGTGTAGCACCTCGCATTTGTCCACTTTGACCTTCATCCTGTTAGCTCTAGCCCACCTTTCCAGTCTTTCAGGATCCTGTTGAATTGCATGCGCATCCCCCAGTATGTTCACAGTCATTCTCAGCTTTGTATTATCTGCCAGCTTGCTCAAGAAGCTTTCTATGCCAGTGTCAAAATTATTAATAAACATACTCAACAGCGCTGGGCCAAGGACAGACCACTGTGGGACTCCACTCCAAACCTCCTGCCATTCTGACATGGACCTATTAATAACTACCCTTTTTTTGGCTGCTTGCAATCATCCTTTCTTCCTTCAGATGCTTGCAAATGGCCTTCCTTAGGATATGCTCCAGTAACTTCCTAGCTACTGAGGTGAAGTTAAATGGTATGTAGATCCCTAACTCCTCCTCCTTGCCTTTTTAAAAATTGTGACACTACATTGCCCCTTCTGTAGTCCTCTGTCTCCCAGAACTACGTGAAGATCATTGCCAAGGGCTCTGAGAGATCCTCTGCTAGTTCTTTGAGGACCCTTGCATAAAGGTCATCCTTCACTCAAATTCATATAGACTCAAAAGCTCTCTGACCATCTATTTTGTTATTTCTTCCCTCATTTTGCCCTCTTCTGTATCCAGATAATCTCTATTAGGGAAGAGATTTTTTTGTGAAGACTGAGGCAAAGCAGCTGTTGAGTAGCTCCACCTTTTTCGTATTTTTGGTTTGCAGTTCCTCCTGGCTTGTTAACAGAAGAACTCCCTTGGTCCTTCTTTTCTGGCCAACCTACTTATAGAAAGGATGATCATATGTCCTGGGCAAACCGGGACAGTCCTGGCTCCTGTAGTCCAGTCCCGGTCAGTTGGTCAGAAGTCCTGGCATAGAGTCCAGTGGGGACACGGACTGGCATGGTGCACAAGGCAGGCTGGTGCAGAGTGGCATCGTGTACAAGGCACCACTACACTCCAGTCTGCCTGCCTTGCTCCCATCCAGGACCAGTGGTGCCTGCCCACCTGCCTGCTTGGCACACTATGCTTCTCCACATCCTCACCAGACTCTGCTCTAGGACTTTGGAGCAACTGGCTGGGACTAGACAACAGAAGCCAGGACTGTTCCAGTTTGCCTGGGATGTATGGTCACCCTATTTATAGAACCTCTTCTTGGTGTCCTTAACCCCTTTTTCCAGGTACAACTCATTCTTTAGTTTTGCCTTCCTGATTTTGTCTCTGTAGGTTCATGTTGTTTCGTGGAACTTCCTTGGTGACCTGCCCATTCCTCCATTGCCTGTGTGCTTTCTTTTTGCATTTTAGGCATTTTAGAAGCTCCTTGTGCAGCCACATTGATCTTTTACCTTTCTTGTGCTTCCATTGTGTTGGGACAGTTTCTTCTTGGGTGGAGGCTGAATGGTGGGCCATATGTTTAACACCTTTGGTTTTACAGCCTTTTGATGGTATCTAGTCAATGCCATTCCACATTAAGAATTTTTTTTTAATAGAAATTCTCAAGCAGGCATTTGAAAGAAAGGAAAACCTGTTACGTTAAGGTCCGACAGGTGAGTTTTTATGATTTGACAGTGGCACGTTAAGATTGAATGCAAAAATTTAACTCTTCTATTGCTAGGAAGCATTATTCTTTTTCTTCCATGCCAGAATTACTTATCACTCTCGCTAGTTTTAGTGACATAGGTCATTTTAGTGATGTACTATTTTTTTAATGTATTCAGTCTCTGCTGTGTAAAGTTATGGCTTTTAGTAATTCAGGGATTTATCCTACAAAGATGTAAATATGGGTGTAGCCCTTGAATTTCTTTGAGATTTCTCACATGAATAAAGTTACATACAGATGCAGTTCTTTGAAAAGTTCAGCCTTTTACTACACTTCTTTTTTTAAGTACATGCAATTTGAGTGATTATATGTTAGAATTTTTCCCCGCTGTCCCTCTTTGTTACATAATGACATGTTTTACGTACTTTTCATATAAGTAAGTTTCATGAACTATTTAGCACAAGCTCATTGCTGCAAGATTCTGTATGTATTAAAATAAATATGTTGGAAAGCTGGATGCTTATTTGAGACCTAGCACATGATCATGTAATTCATATAGTATTGGGACACACACACACAAAGGTAAAGAGTTAAAGTTCCCTGTTATTTCCGGAAATTGTAAGCACTTATCAATGTGCACTTCTACAACTTAATGTGATAATTTTGTGCTCCATGGTTTCTAATATGAAATAATCCTAACACAAGCCAATTTCTGATTTCAAGATCTGTATGTTGGTAATCGTTGATGATGTAGTTGAAAGTACACAGCTTGATTTAAAATACACTAAGGGCCTTAATGAGAGTTACGTGAGCATATGGAGAGGAGATTAAAGTTTTAAATTAGAGCTTGAAGTGCTGGCAGTTAAAGCAAACTTGTTTTGAATTGTAATGGAGTAAATATGGAAATTGCAAAGGGATTAAAAATACAGAGTTGAAAGAGATGTAATTTTTGTAGTTCTTTTTTCTGACGATAAACATACTAAATTAGTTTAAATGAAATTATATAGATAGAACCACTACAACAATGGGTGCCTTGCATCAAAGTATTCCCATTTTGTAAATCGGTTTGTGCTATTGCTCTGTAATAGACTGTTTATCATAGAAAAATATGGCTGGAAAGGACTTAGAAGGTCATTTACTCCATTCCATTCCTGCTTAAGGCAGGAATATCCCTGTTTTAACTATCTCAGCCAAATATTTATCTATCCACCTCTTTAAAAATGCCAGTGATGGATATTGCACAGGACCTCTGCATAGTCTGTCCCAGTGCTAACTACTCTCAGTTCTCCCTAATATCCATCGTAAGTCTCCCTTTTTGCCATTGCAAACTGCTACTTCCTATCTTGTCCTCTTCCGTATGGCTACAGAGAATAGTTGACAATCATCCTCATTACTACCATCCTCTGTATTTGAAGACTGTTATCAGAACCCTCAGTCTTTTCTTCTCCAGTGTGAGCAATCCTAGTTCTTCCAACTGTTCTTTGAAAGTTATGTTTTTTAGACTTTAATCACTTTTGATGCTGTCTGCTGAACTCTTTGCAATTTTTTTCATGTCTCGATGTGTGGCACTCAGCTAGACACAGTACTCCAGATAAGGCCTCGCCAATACTGAACAGAGTAGAAGATGACTTCTCTTGATTTGCATGTGCCAATCCTGTTACTACATCCCATTATGTTGATGGCTTTTTTTGAACTAGTCACCCACTGCTGACTCATTCAGCTTGCTATCCACTGTAAATCCTGGGTCGGGTCCTTTAGTGCAGTATTGCTGTCTAGCCATTTGTTCCATCTTACCTGCAGTACTTTGAACCTGTCCTTATTGAAGTTCATCTGTTCAATTTTTGACATTTTGTCCAATTCATCAAAGTCACTTTGAATCCTAATTTTATTCTCCTGGGTATCTGCCACCTTACTAAGCTTGGTATCTTCTGCAATTTTTGAAAGTGAATGTTCAGTTCCACCCTCTGAGTCATTAATGGCTATATTGAACAATACTAGACCCTGCAGAGACAATTCCCAGTTGCGCATTGAGTCAGTGATGGCTACTCCTTGAGCAGCGTGATCCAACCATTTATGCACCCATCCTTTGGTACTTTAACCTACATTATTTCCTTAATTTATTAATGGGAATGTCATGGAAGACTGCTGAAAGCCTTGCCAAATTCAAGGTTTATTGCATCTACTATTCTCCCCTCTGTCCACTGGACCCATTACCTTGCTGTCGAAGGAAATCAAGTTTGTTAAACATGACTTACTCTTGACATATCCACGTTGGCTGTTCCTGGTCACCTCTAAGTGATTAGAAATAGCTTTCTTGACGGCATGCTTCAGTATCTTTCTGTATATCATTCTACTGTATAATTGCATCCACCTGTAACTGCTAAAGTGGAGACTAATTTATAATATACTGAGTATTCTAGAATAGTTTATAATTCATTCTTACAGAGTAAAACATTATGAAGATTATTATAGAGTTTGCATAACTGAATCTGTGAAGCAGCTTAGTTTTCATCCAGATTAAAATTGATCACATCTTTTTTTACAAAGACACTCTCTCTGGCATATGTACATATATTTAAGAAAAAAAGAGGATAAGGCTAATTGTTCAGGCAATGAAACTTAAACCTCTTTTATATCTGAAACATTCTATATTCACCTATGGCTTAATGCCAAAACAGCATTGGTAGATTAAATAACCAATAACAAATTTATGATCAGAGATCAAGGAAATCATCAAGATAAGATATAAATCTTGTATACCACTAGAAATTAGGGAAATTAAACCTCTAATGATATACAGAATCTCGTTAGGTCTGGCACACTGAGATAGCAAACCAGTGAAATTTCATAATTCTTCCTGATTTCTGGCTTTTATTGCTTCATATCTGACAATTTTGAAATGATAGTCATCACTACAGTATAAAGGTTGTGGGTTTCCAGACTTTGACATACAGAATTGATTTTAGCTCTAGTTGTTTAGTTATAACTGAAGTTAGTCATAGGACCACATGACCAAGGTGATGTTTGCCAAAATTATGCTTCTGTTTAATACTCTTCTTCTTGATTCATTCTGATAACTTATGATAGGAAATTTAAAAAATGCTGAGATATTATGCCCACGTATGGCCATAGTTGTCATCAGAAACAGTTTGCCTTGAATGCTAAGCTAATGAAAAATAATGAAATAAGTAAATCTACATAGATGCAAAACATAATTTTAATGGTACTGGAAATTATCTTAGTCTATATGTATTTCTCATTTATTGAGAGCCTGTGACATTATTAATATTTTTCATCTGAGGAAGATACTGCCAGAAAATGTTGAACTTAATGCATATATTATATTTTATAATATACTTTTATAATATTAATATTTTGAGCTTATAGGCATATCTGTCATCATGTACCAAGAAGATCATTAGGGGTGTGTGAAATGGGCCATGTTCGATTCGGATTCGAACCAAATCAGGGACAGTGATTCAACTTGTTGATTCAGATCTCAACCTTCTCTTCTTTAGGCTAAAGAGACCCAGGTCCCTCAGTCTTTCCTTGTATGGCTTGCCTTGCAAATCCCTGATCATACGGGTGGCTCTTCTCTGGACCCTCTCAAGTTTTTCCATGTCTACGTCCTTATTAAAGTGCGGTGCCCAGTACTCCAACTGTGGTCTCACCAGTGCTGAGTACAGAAGGAGTATCACTTCCTTAGTTTTACATAAGATGCATCAGTTGATGCATGCCAGCGTGTTGTTTGCCCTGCTGGCTACCGCATTGCACTGTCGGCTCATGTTCATGCGATGGTCAATCATTACCCCTATGTCCCTTTCAGCCGTGGTGCAGGTCAGGCTGTCACCTGTGAGCCTGTATGTTGAGGGTTATTTGTCCCCAGATGGAGCATCTTACACTTGAAAGTGTTAAACTTTATCTGGTTCTGGTCTGCCTAACTCTCGAGCCTGTCCAAGTCCACCTGTATCAGCAACTTATCTTCTGGCATGGCCACACTGCCCCATAACTTGGTGTTATCCACAAACTTGGCAACTGAGCTTTTCTCTCCCAAATCCGAATCATTGATAAAGATGTTGAAAAGCGCCGGTCCAACCACGGACGCCTGAAGGATACCACTGGTCACTTTGCGCCAAGATGATACAGATCCATTCATGAGAACTCTCTGGGTATTACCCTGTGGCCAGTTTCCCACCCACTGACCCATTGAGCAGCTGAGCCCACAATCTTCCAGTTCTCCCGCAAGGGTATCATGGGATACCACATCAAAAGCCTTTTGGAAGTCTAGGTATATAACATCTACCTTGTCTCCGATGTCTAGGTGGCAAGAGACCTGGTCATAGAAGTAGATTAGATTGGTAAAACAAGACCTACCTGCAACGAAGCCATGCTAGCTGTTGTTCAGACTCTTACCCTTAACGAGCATATCGCACATAGATTCCCTAAGGAGCTTTTCCAGGATTTTCCCTGGGATAGAGGTTAGCCTGACTGGTCTCTAATTTCCTGGGTTCTCCCTCTTCCCCTTCTTAAAGATGGGCACAATATTGGCCCTCTCCCAATCCTCAGGGATCTCCCCTGTGCACCGTGAGTTCTGAAAGCGCTTTGCCAGGGGTTCTGCGCTGACCTCAGCCAGCTCCTTCAGCACCCTCGTATGGAGTCCCTCTGGCCCCACTGACTTATAAATGTCTAGTCTTTCTAGCTGGTACTGCACCTGCTCAGCATCCAGAGTCGGGAGACTGACAGTCCTGGCATGCTCCCTATGAGCCTTGTCTCACTTGACTTCCCTGTGGTCCGGTGAAATATCGAAGCAAAGTAGGCATTCGGGAGTTCAGTTATTTCCTGAATGTCAGTTACCAGCTGTCCCGAGGAGTTAAGCACAGGTACCACACCTCCATGTGTTTTCCTTCTACTGCCTACATACCTAAAGAAGCACTTTTTATTGTCCTTGACTCCCATGGCTAACCTAAACTCAGTCACTGCCTTGGCTTTCCTGATCGTTTCCCTATAAGTGCCAGTGACTAAAGTATAGTGCTCCTTGAGGGCTGGTCCTAGCTTCCACTGTGCATTTACCTCTTTTTTTCTTTTTAAAGAGGCCCTTAATGTCCCAATTAAGGCAGAAGGGCTTGCCAGCCCTCTTGCTACCTTTTCTCTTTGCAGGAATGGTGTTCTTTTGTGCTTTGAGGATTGTGTCCTTGAGCAACAACCGCTCTTTGTGCACCTCATTTGCCTTCCCTTCCTGGTCCCTCATCACCTCCCCTACTAATGCTCTGAGCCTGTCAAAGTCAGCATTCTTGAAGTCCAGGACTTGGATCCTGCTGGTTGATTTATCGACCTTGCGCAGGCCGGTAAACCTGATAATTTCATGGTTGTTGTTGCCTCAGTGTTCAAGCCACATACCAGATCATCTCCCTTGGCCAAGACCAGGTCTTGGGGAGCATTGCCTCTGGTTAACCCTACCTCTTCCTGGGTCAGAAAGAGCTCCTTGATTGCAGTCCTTGCTTCTCCTTGAGGGATACTCCACTGATTACATACCTCCTGTAGAACTGGTAGTGTAGGAGTAGGCCATTAATTTGTCATCTGACTTGAAAGAATTTAGTAATAAGGAAAATCCTCAATAGGGGAAAGTATGAAAAGTATACAAGTTTCATTAAAGTATTCTCAGTGAGCTTTTAAAATGCAAATTCATCACCAAGGGGAGTGCTTTAAAGTGTTCTTTTCTTTATTGCACTTGATTGATTTTTCTCCCCCACTTTCCCCCCCCCCCATACTCCCCCTGGCCCAGGTATACTGAAAAGTTAAAAAAAAGAAAATTAAAAGAGCCTTCCCAATTCTTAAAGGATAATCTGATTTCTCTAAAAATGGATACTCTTTTCAAGTGTGACACTGAGCCATTTAGCTTGGTGTTGGTATGTAATAGTTGCTAAGCAATCCCTGTCCAGGGAGGGTAAAACCAAAGTGCCTAAATCTGGAGACACTTACTGCCAGGTCTAGGTCTTGCTGTTGTCAAGTATCCCTGAATTACAGGAGATTTTGCACAAGGTAGAGTGTGATTTGTGAACTGAGGCCCTATGAGATGAATTCAGAAGATGAGATACACTCTGGACATGTCTATACAAGATGCTTTACTCAAGATTAGAGCAAATTACTGTGCAGTATGTGTCATAGTATCATAGTATCTAGGGTCAGAAGGGGTCTAGAGCAGGCCATCTAGTCTGACCCCCTGCCAATGGCAGGAACGAGTGCCAGGGTCACAGGACC
>JAGPOW010003316.1:187207875-187236200 GCA_030014935.1 Caiman crocodilus
GCAAGAGGGGAGCTTCCCAGCCAGTATGTGTGCTGGGGGTTGCTTCTCCCCAGATGCATCACCCTGCACTTGTCCACATTGAATCCCATCCTGTTCTTGCCCACCCACTCATGCAGTCGGCCCAGATCCCGCTGCAGCCTCTCCCTCTTCTCTGGTGTCTCCACCTCAGCCCACAGTTTGGTATCTTCAGCAAACTTGGATAGTTTGCTTTCCACCCCCTGGTCCAAGTCAGTGACGAAGATGTTGAACAGCGCAGGCCCAAGGACTGAGCCCTGGGGGACCCCGCTGCTGACATCTCTCCAGGTCGAGTACGACCCATCCACCACCACTCTTTGGGAGCGCCCCGTCAGCCAGTTTTTGACCCACTCAACCGTGTAGGAGTCAATGCCACAGCTCTCCATCTTTTTAATGAGGATGGGGTGGTGTCACCATCTATATGTGCAGATTCTTAATGTGCAGTAATTTTCTCTAATCATAAGTAAATTTACTACCTGTAAATACAAGTAGCAAATTTACTCCTGATTACTTACTGCACAGTAGCACATGTGTAGACGGCCAACCGGGAGCAAATATGTTCCTGGTCAGCTGAACAACAGGGGGCGGGAGATTGCTCCCTGCCTCCAGGAGCTGCCTGCTGCTGGTTCAGGCTACACCACCAGAGCCTGGGCAGGGACAATGTCCCACTGCCTTGGCCACAGGAAGTACCTAGCCCCCACTTTCTAAATGAGATTCAGAAACGGGGGCTGGGAGACTCTTATCTTATTTTACCTTAAGAATCTCCTATCCCTGGCCCTGCAGTCGCAGTCATGGAGTGGGGCCTGGGAGCTCCCTGTTGCAAGGGCAGGAGAACATTGGCCCCACCCAGGCTTTGGTGGTAGAGCCCGCCTTAGCAGTAAGCAGTTCCTGGGGGCATGGAGCAATCTCCCAGCCCCCACCAGGAGACAGCTGTTTCCTGGCCCCATGCTCCCTTCCAGCCCCTGGGCTAATACCCAGGTGGAGCCCAGATCTCCCCTGGCTGTTACAAGGGGCCAGTGCAGGACTGGTGGGGGTAGGAGCAGCCTCGTACCATGAGCAGGAAATCTCCCACTTCCTTGCATGTGAAGAAACCTCGAATAAACCCATCCCAGACCATTTGCACATGTAGACATGCCCTCTGAGACATGGGGGAGAGATAAAATTGAACTTGCTTTTGGGGATGGGGAGGGGCCCAAAGGGAGGGAAGTGCTCTTTATGCTTGTATTTCCTAAACCCTGCTTTTTTCTAGTGTTTTGTAATGTTCTGTTCAGGTTACTCCTTGTGGGCATGACTGAAAAAATGTAATGTCAGATAGACTGTATCAGTAAAGAAAAAAAACAATTCATCCAAGTGGCAAAAATAACTAGATCTTTTGTATAAATCAGACATGTAATGATCAATAAATAGCTCAAGTCAAAGATAATCACAAAACATTTCTCAATCTCTAAAATTGTCCCCCTGTCATCTGCAGAGAATTGTCTTTTAAATCTCGTCTTGGTATCCAACATCCTGTACCTAGATGGCTATTTCATTAGGTGAAAATTATCTTTGCAATTTTAACGATGTTTGCTGTCTGCTATTAGATTATCAGAAGGAAGGAGAAATGGGAAAGATTTCTGATGGGATAAGAGACCTAAGAGAATTTACATTCATTGAGATCCCACTCAAGGCTAGAGTGGTGCAGAAATCTCCCTGAACTGAAATCCATTGCTTCCTTCTCCCTTCAAGGACATGTACTCAGTACCCCTTCCTCCTCTGAGGACATGTACTCAGTGCTGTTAACATAGCAGTATTACTTTACCTAATTAATGGTGAAAGCTACCTTACACTATCCATTTGAAGAGGAAAGTACATCAGAAATTGTAGAGCACTTTTTAGCAATATGTATTCTAGGTGATGTCTGAATTAACTTTTGCATTATGTAGGGTTTCACTTCGTGCCACTTGCTTTTTTCTTGGTAACTGAGACATCATCTACTTAGGACTTTTTTCTTCCCTATACATCCTGTTTCTTGGAGCTGAATTCAACTCGATTAAATGTTTCCATATTCTTCAAGTTTATTGTTTGAAAGGAGTCACTCTTATTTCTCCCATCTTTTTCAAATGTATTTACCCTTTTTTGAAATTGGAAGATTTTCTAATATGAACCATTCTTTGCTGACAGCATGAGTGTTTTAATATAAATACTGTGACTAGTTTACAAGAGCCTCCCCTTCCCCTCTCATTCAGTCCTTCCTCCAGACAGACATAGACGTATCTAAAATTCTTCAGGATTCCTCTTCATCTTTATATATGTAAACTCCTAAACCCAAAATGCAGTTTCATTACAAATAAAATGTGTGTTGATACCAAAATTGTCTGAAGTATTTATCAGGTTCATGAGAAGCTATGGGCCTGCATTTCCATGGTCTATTACTTTTGATATTTTTAGCAGAGCAGCTGCATTATCAATAAAGTCACAAAGATATTAGTTATTTCAGCCTCTTGCTACCTATTATTAGAATTGCTGGTAGCATGAGCACTGATCTGTTCTTTGTATGAGCTTTGGAAAGTGTTGTATGAAGAGCCTATATCTAATATAAGAGCAGTTTATTATGTAAATGCCGTGAAAGGGCGTTTCATTACTGTGAATATGATGTAGTTAGATTTTAATTAGACACTAATCTGCAAATTGCCTCCCACAAACATGGCTTCATTTTAACCCTAAATGTTTGTGGCCGGGTTCTGACTAGAGGTCACAGAAACATTTAAAAGATATTTTCTAAGAATTTGTCTTTAATAAAGCAAAATAAAAAGCAATGCCACCCTATAATCCTATTGCCGTATGGCACGCTATGGTGATGTAGCAATCACACAGGTCTACACATGATTGCTAGCTATGTCACTGTAGTGGCACGCTCCCCACTTACAGCACACCACTACAGCAGCGTAGTGGGGAAATTTAAGCATGCACCACCCACACAGTGAAGTATGGGCTATACTGCGCCGTGTTTTAGTACTTCTAAAAGGAAGTACTAAAGCATGGTGCAGTAAAAACATCGCTGTGCGGTGAAGTGTAGACATGCCCAATTCCCACCATTCCTCCCTCTAATGAATGGTTAGATTTCCAAAGTTTGTCCCTTCCTTACATAGGAAGACAGGGGTATGTGATCTAGGCCAGGGCTGTCTTTAGATTTGCGCTAGCAGTCTCATTGAGACTGAATAGTATGTATACATCTGAAAGCAAATTTAACCCCAAATAGGTCTATACGGCTGCCTATACATGTGCTTGGGGGTAGGGGAGAGGATGGTTTAATTAGAACAGTTCCTGGACAGCCACTCTAATTAAAACTGCTCACTGTCACATGTATTAAGCTCCTGCATGTTTTTAAGCAGCTGCAGGATACTTTATCTAAAGCTTATCCAAGGAGCCATTTTAAAAGGTGTGGGAGCTTCATACACTTGATGGTGAGGTGACACTAGGTGTTCTAATTAGAACTGGGATGAGCACGTGTATAGGCAGCCTACCTGTATATCTGTGTATGTATTCTCCTTTACCAGGGAACAATAGTTTTTGTGTGAGCAAAACAGAATACATGTTTCAGGTCTTGCAAGGTGTTATCAATCAGGAGTCTTAATCCTAGCTTTGCAGTGGCAGCATGGTCCTGTGAGTAGTCACTGACAGTCCGGAGGCCAGAAGCCTTTTCCATCACTTTGCTATTGATTTGCTTCGGAAAGTGACTCCACATGTGTTTTTCTTTTCACCCTTTATCATCATATCCACGACAGACTAGACACTCTGAAGGACAAGAACCATGACTCTCTTGCTAGAATACCTAGTACAAGAGGCTCTGATTTTTGATCAGGTTTCTATCCATTTTAGAAGTTCAAATGGTAGTAAAAGAAGGAGGGGGAGCAACCATCTGCACACCAGTGTGTGAAATCTTTAGTTAGAGATTGCAAAATGTCTGAACAGATTTGGGCAGGTACCTTAACTAGCCGTCTGGGTCCAGATTCTACTCTCAATTATGGTAGTATAAAGCCAAAGGAACTTAATCTATATTTATACTGTTGTAAACAACTAGAGAATTTGGCTTTGGATTTCCTAAACAGTGAAGCAATACCAGTACATTTTTATGACAGTTTGTCATGGTTTTAGAGACTTGATTGTTTTTCATCCTGATTTTTCCAGCCAGGTTTTAAATATGAAGGCAGACATTTGCAATGCCAACACGGTGCACCAGGCTTTGTGCGTGCTGCTCCTGCTATTGCTCATGAGAATTGCTTGGCTAACCCCCCGTGCTGAGAGTCCTCCAAGAAAGTCTTTTCCCCAAGGATATTAGCTGCACTCCACCAAGTTTGGGAATATATTGACATGAATTCTGGAGGTCCCTGAACTAAGCTGCCTTTTTTCCTTTTGTTGTCACTTGACTTAAAATGTTAGGAGGATAGATGACGAGTTCAATGCCTGGGAAAGCTTAGGCTGCCTTTGTCCTGTCATATAGTCAGGAAGTAGAGGAACCTGTACAAGAGTTGGTAAAGACAACTCTCCAGGCCCTCCACAGACACAGTCCTTGAAGTGAGAAAGCAAAAACTGCAAACTGCCCTCCACCAAAAAGACAACAGCTCAAAGCTCTCTACACACTGTGCACATTGCACACGTGCACACGCACACACACGTTCCATTATAAGGCTCTCTTTAGCAGGCTAAACATAATAGTAAGAAAATGTCAGTCTGTTTTGAATGAAGAAATAAGTTGGAAAATAGTCTACCTCCATTTGCATTGGTTGTATGGCTATATAGTATGAAATGTTCTTCCTATCTAATAAAGTAGAGAGAGGTAGTTAGCTGTGTTAGTCTGAAGTTAGGCAGAAAGTAGGGCACGGTGGTGTCTTATAGGCTCTACTATTCAGAAAGTCATGAACTTTTGTAGGCCACAGCCTAATTTGTCAGATGCTATGACAAATATTTACCATAAATGTCCATTCTTTATCAGATACTAAGATGATTACTTGCCATTCGTCATAGCATTTAAGTAGGGGGTAGCCTGCAGAAGCTCACGCCTCTTCTAACAACTTAATCTGTAGGGGCCTTGACACATCATAAAGGCATTTAAAATGAAAGCAGTCATTAGTTAAGGTGTGTTAAACCACTGTACGTGCCCTCTGAACGTTTTAAAGATAAGCTAGTCAGAAGGAGGTTTATCGTGGAAGCATTTTACCCATGCCATTCCAAGGTATTACTTTTATGGCCGGGGAGAAAAAAGTTTAATAGATTCAGAGACTGAACGGCTGGAAGGGACCTTGCAAGATCATCGGGTCCGGCCCCCTTCACCAAGCAGGAAAGAGAACTGGGGGGTTAGGTGACTGTTCAGTCTCCTCTTGAAGATTTCCAGGGTAGGTGATTGCACCATCTCTGGAGGGAGCTTATTCCAAAGTCTGGACACCCTGCCTGTGAAGCCACTTTTCCTATGTTGAGCCTGAATCAGTCTTCCAGGAATTTGTGGCCACTACTCCTGGTTTTCCCCTCAGGTGCCCTGGTTAACAGTTGCTCACCGAGCCCTTGATGTGCTCCCCTAGTACAGTGGTAAGCTTCAGCTCCAGCTCCTCTCTCAGCCTGCTTGTCCTCAGGCTGAAGAGTCCCAGATCCCTCAGCCGCGGGGCCCTGGAACCATGGGAAGCACGCTTTTCCCAGCCCTGCCTCACTTCAGACAGGTTTTCAAGCTTTTTCCCCTACCACCCTGTACTCTGGCTGGGCTCCTGCTGCATGTGGAGGGAGGAAAGACCCTGTGCTGGAGCTACATGCCATTCCCATCACAGGGGAGGAATAGAGTCCAGGCTCCTATCCGCTCCCCTGTTCACCAGCCTTTTACTGGCAAGTCAGCCATGAAGGTCTGAAATAACATGAAACCTTCACCTGAGACTGCTTTTAAAACACCCTAATTTTATGATATCACAGTGATGTCTTAATCCCAATTCCAAATTGAAGCATAAATATGCTCTAGATTTAGCTCAGATCCTCACTATCTCTGACTATCTGTAGTTGCACCATTTATCTACCCGTAATATGTTTATAAATGCTAATTCATGATGGCCATGTAAGACGTGAATCTATTGGTAATAATAAAATGTTAGTACATATTTTGGTGTGCTAATTTATTGAGTTCTCAGTTGCGTACACCTTATTCCTTATGTCATGGGAAACTGAGGCATAGAAGTGAACCTCTAAAACAGAGGTGTTAAGTTGATCCAGCCCCGCAGGCTGAATGAGTGGCATAGGGTCAGGTTGTGGACCTAATTGGGCCTGCAGATTGGTCGTACGTGCTGGAACTACCACATGGGGTTGGTCCATCATGGGCACTGCATACAGCACACACCCCAGACTGGTCCTGCGCACCCTATGCAGTGTGTGCCAGCCCTGATCCCAAATGCTGCGTGTAGCCCATACACCAAATCCAACCTGCACAGTGCACATCAGACCGGACCAGGATGTTACATGCAGCATGCCGGACCCTGCCCTGGCCCTGTGCAGTGCATGCCCTGAATCTGGCCTCATATGTTGCATTCAACACATGCCAGTTGGGTATGCAGCATGAGGGGCTGGGCCGGCACAGGGTTTGTAGTGTGTGGGGCTAGTCCAAGACCCAAAGGCAGCACCATGGGCTAGATGATAAGTCTCCATGGACCAGATACAGCCCATGGGCCATATTTTTGACACCCCTTGGTTTATATAATTAGAGTTAGTAAAATCCAGATCTGATTTCCAATCCAGACAAGGTTCCTTTGCTAATTACTTGTATTTAGCGAATCAAAGGAACTTTGAAGTCGGATTTGACATGAGGAGCAACACGTGTTAATATTCTGATTCCATAAAGCACAAAAAACGTCAATTATCAAAATGGTGTTGATTATTTCACAGCTGCTTGACTGATTTCAGTGAAAAGAGATGTGTGAAATTATTCAAAAGATAGAACTGGCTTTCCTACCACCTTTAAAAAATATAAAAAACAGGCAAACCATTCCAAACAAAGGGACTGCCAAGAATAGAGATGCTTAGATGGAATAACTTGAAATGAATATGAATGAACACTTTTAATTATATTGTAATAAGACCCTTAGATATGATGCTGATGAGCACTATATAGAAAACTCTGAAGCAAACAAAAATCCCTCCAAAAACACCCAAAAAAACCAACAAAAAATGATTATATAACAAAATCCTGCGGGGGTGAAGCTGGCACTCGTAATGGGAGTTGGGAGATATTGCCATTATTTGGCTAACTGAACACATACTATTAACTAGCAAGAGCTGGCAGTCCTAAAGGCCCAGGTTTTAAACTTGGTTCTTCCATTAGCTTGTTTAACAGCTTTCAGCAGCTCATTTGACCTGTATGCCTCAGTTTGCTCATTGATAACATGGGAATAATGTTGATTTACCTTTACAGGGTCCTGTGAGGATGAATCAAATGTGTGTATAATATCTTCAGAATATTACAGATATTTTATCAATTGTTACTATGATGTATCTGAATGAAGTAAAATTGATAAAGGTGTAAACCAGAAAGTAGTATTTTGTATACAACGTAAGAAAATGTAATGTCAGCTCCTGCTTCCCACCCAACCAAGCAACATAAATATGGTGCTAAAATCATCAGAGTATTATGAAAAGAAAAATCCCAGTTTGGGCTAGTTATTATTAAGAGTTCAGACGGAGGACAGTCTGCAGCACGGGGGTGGACAATTATTTTGGCTCGAAGGCTGCCACTTTACAATTTTTGGTGAGCTGTCACGGGCCTCAAGCGCAGCCCCCCCACCTTTTGATAGGTGCTATGCCACCACCATCTTGGGACCAGAAGTCCCACCCCTACCCGCTGACCTTTGCCACCGGAAATTCCTCCCCTTGTGCCTGAATGTACTCCTTTTGGGACAGGGAGTTTGCTATCTTTTTTCTTAATTGGGGCTGGGAAACAAATCATATACTAAAAATCAAACATTTATTATAACATATTTTAATTTTATTTCGAAAAAGATTTTGTCCTGATTTGTTACATATGTTTGCATAGTGTATATAGCGGTGATTGTCTAATAGCTCATAATAAAGTCTTACTCTTGTATATTGTGTGGGAGGCATGGGGAGTTGTGAAGGGGTGTGGGTAGGTATGGGGCTTGTGGGAGAAATTGAAGGGGTGTGGAGGATGTGAGTGTCTGGAGGGGTGTATATGGTTTGGGGATGTCTGTGGGGGTGCGGGGGTGGAGGAGGTACGGGGGGGTGCCCTCCCCAGACACATACCCCCCCATGATACCCCCCTACCAGTGGCAGCAGCAGCAAGCAGCAGGTCCTCAGGATGCTCATGGGCCATGGCAGGCAGAGCCCCCCTGGCAGCTTGTGCTCCTGGTTGCAGTGCCAGGTGAACTGTTATCTAAATTGTTTTTTGCTCAAATCATGAGCGCGACCTTAGGGGGGGGGGGGGGAGGGGGGGATAAGGCAAGATACCGCGTTTATTGATTACATAAAACAAAAACATCCAAAGGTAGACCAGGTTCCTTGGTGTCTTGGTGTCTGCCTATGTCCTTCTACAACCTACATGCCAAAAATGCCAAAAACATACAAAGACATACACTAAACACACCATTCTCACTAGCAAACACATATAGACAGACACAGACAAACACACTCATCATTCACATAGACAAACACACTCTATGGAGATGTTATAGTTACCAGCTTGCTTGCTCAATGTTAGCACTGGGTGGCCAGCTGAGGCTCATTGAGGGCAATGGGAGCGGGGGTAAACAGATGTGCCTGTGCTCCCTGCTGTTGCAGAGTTTGAATTCCCCACTCTGGCATTGCTGCATCCCACTTTTATAGGGATTTCAAGTCTTTGTCCGGTGCCGAGGTAGTTTTCTACCCGCACATCTCTTTGCAGATGTTTCTCATCATTCTTTTTGTTATCTCAGCTCAAGGTCGCCCCTGTCGGAAAAGTCAGTCTTCCAGCCTTGAATGTTGTTTAGGCTAAATTGCAGGACATGCAGAATTCCTCCTTTATCCTGTTGCTTAACCTGTCTCCTCTGCACCTGGTCACAGACTGGTTTTTCAGCCATCCATTAATCATCTCACTGTCTGGCAACTTATACATTTGGTGCCTTAGCAGGCCTCTTCCTGCTTTCATAGGCACACTAAACATGCCATACACGCTGCAGTCTCTCACTCAGTCATACAGCTAAATTTATAGTTTGATTACATATATAAATCCTTACACATCATATATATATGTACTCAATTTATTACTGTCAATATAATGCTATCAATACATAATCTAAACATAACCTTATTTTAACATCAAGCCTTCCAGGATAACATGTTCTAGCCTTATGTATTGCTAAAACTTTATTCAGTCACACACTACAGGACTCCATGCCACCACGTGTGGCTCTCAGCTCTCCTTCCGGGAGGTGCGTGCCATTGGGCTGGCTGGGCTGGCTCTGTCAGCACATGGGGCTCCTGGCACTGCAGCTGGGAATGCATATCACCAGCCCGGGCTTGTGTAGCTCCAGGCCTCCACGTGGGGTTCCTGGCACTGGAGGCAGGAGCTCCTCTCTTCACTTACCAGCTGTCCAGCTGCACACCATCACACTTGGTTCCTTCATATATAGCTGCAGTGCCGGGAACAATATGGAAGTGGAGGCACAGCACATAACTGGTCTGATGGTGCATGACCTCTGAAAGCCCATGCCTTCCACCAGCTTTCAAAGGGGCAGCTGTGGGCCAGTAATAATTATTTTTTGAAGGAACCCCATAGCCTGGATAGAACGGTTTGGCAGGCCAGATCCAGCCCTTGGGCCATATTTTGCCTGCCCCTGCTCTAGCAAATATAGCTGTTCTTTGTTGTTTGTCTGTATCTTCCTTGAGCATGCAATATGAGCTTGTTTAGAATGCATGCTCTGTTACATCCTAATACATTACAGCTTTGTACATGGCCTTTCACACCATCTGATGAAGTGAGCTTTAGGCCACAAATAGGATACGCAACATTTACAACTGGAAGGTGCAGTAGAAGAGGAGAAAGGGATGGAACATTGTGGTCATGCTCTACTTACCCTCTCCCTCAGCATCGACTCTTCCACTGTGTGAGACAGGGTCTATGGGGCCTGACACAGGAAATGGGCATTTCCTGTGCTCCTGGGCAGATTGTGTCTGGACTGGACCAAGCAACCATTGACTGGTTGGTCGGCAGCTGTCCTTTCTGTGAGCCACAGCCTCCAGAGGGGTGGGGTGCAGTGGGCTGGTGGCCTGGATGCAGGCTGCTGAGGTCCCAATTTAGGCCACCTAAACTGCCCCAGAGAGCAGGAGAGCTGGGCAGGCATAGAGTCAACTCAGTTCCTAGCTGTGGCCCTGCTCACCAGGTCTTGAAGGGCAGGTAAGAGCAATGCACACTGCAGGGGGTATTAACTTTGAACATGCAACTGCTCAAAACACACGCTAACTTTAACACCAGCTAACATTCCTTAAAGTTAGCACGTGCAGGGTGTGATGAACACTTTAGTGGGGCCTAGGAAAACAAATTCATGGGGTCCAGGCAGGTCGAGACAACCGCCCCACTGCAGTGCTGCTGCCTGCAGAGAGCAGGGCTCGGAGCTGTGTTGCCAAGTCTCGTGCGAAAAAAAAAGCAGCACTGCCTTTAAAAACAACCCCTGAACAAGCCGAACTCATTTCAAAGAGAGGGGAGTGGGGATGGGAGGTGTGTGCGTGGGGGTGGGGGTTGTGAGGGGGTGTGGCTGCGTGTGCGCGGGGGGCAGTAAGGTATGTTGCAGTGTATATGTGTGGGGGCAGGGTGTGGGTGTTTGAGGGTGGGGGTGTGTGAAGATCACTCCCATACTCCTCCCATGGCACACAGTGCTGGCTGCCTTTAGGGCCTGTGCAGGCACTGGCGTCCTGTGATGGCCAGCACTGCACGGTGGTGGTGAAGAGCACAGCCCCTCCAGCTGCCTATCTCACACCACGCTCTGCGCAGCCCATGTGCAGTTCCTTGCTACTGGGAGAAGCAGTGTTGGCTGGAGGTGGCTGCCTTCCCTGTCCCCTGCTTCCCACGACCTAGATGGCAGGGGATGGGGAAGGAAGCGGCTCCAGGCTTTCCCTGGTAGTACAGAGCTGCACATGCACCGTGCAGATCCCAGTGCGAGAGAGGTGGCCAGCAGGGCAGCACTCCTCACTCCCGCCATGCAGCACTGGCTGGAACTGCACATCTGGGCCTGCACAGGCCACGAGTGCCCCAAGGGCTGCCACTGCTGGTGGCAGGGGCTGTGCAACATGGGGTGAGTGTGTGGAGGGGTCTCCACGCACCCCCTCCCTCACGCTTACAACCTGCCCACCTGAGCTCCACTCTCTAGCTGCCCCCTTGGGCGCGGGCTCCATGCATCCGCCCAGCTGCAGCCTCCCCTGGCACCTGCCCTCTCCTTGCCTGGTGCCAGGAGCAAGCTGGAGGCTGGGGAAGTATGCAGGTCCCTGGGGTGGCAGCAGAAGCAGCCACACCTAGAAGGGAAGGGAGGCAGACGAGGGTCCCCCGCAGCTCAGGGCCGCAGGCATGTGTGTAGTTTGCCTGTGTGTTAATCCAGCCTTGAGGACATATCAGTTGTAAGGTGCAACTACAGCCTTAGTCTCTTCATGCTGCTACCTACAAAAGCAGATTGTTCTACATTGCAATCCTGATCCCACCTTGTATACTTAGATGGACATTAGGTAGTCAGTTAGAAATGATGCCATGCCTTCGGTGATAAGGGGGGAGCCTTTTGTATGTTTTATGACAAAATTCTGCTGGTAGTTTCACTGCTGAAAAGTTAATTTCAGTGAAGCTGCACTGAAGTAAATGAGATCAGTGCTCTGACATCGCTGCGTTGTATCTCAGCATGTAAGCTGGGCTGGTGAAATCCTTTTTATTTCCTGCTGTTCTGACTTTGGTGCATATACCCTGTCTTGTTAAGCTGATATGCATCATTTTGATTGCCTGAAGTCTTATGCTTCTAACAATAATATAATTGACAACCATGGTGGATTGCTTCTAAAACCATGTCTATAATACTCCCAACTAATTTACCTATTGCATGCTACCTAAAACAAACAAAACCTGAAGTTTATGTAGGAAGATCTCCCGATTACCTGTTATTATGTCAGATTGGATCGTTTTACAAATTTAAGTCTAGAACAGTGGTGAAGTTAAAGAATCTATTTCTTTTCCTGTTTTTTTTCAGTATAAGAAAGTATACATTCAAGCTTCCCAAAATTGCGTCACAGTTCTGTTATTGACTATATTTTCTCTTTAGCTATTATTTTTCTCTGCTTCTTTTGGTGAGAAGAGGTATGTGTGTCCTTGAGTGAGCTCAGTCCTAGGCCATTGATTAAAAAAAAAAGACTAGTTAACAGAATTCATGGCCCCCTGGCATTTAATTATGTGGATCTGCAAATTGGATGCAGGGAACATTTGAAAAAAAAATACTGCATTTCTATTGGTTAAAATGAACGTGTCATTGGAGTTGTTTTTTCTTATGTGTTCACAATGCAGTGACCATTATCATCACAGGACAGTAGGAGCAGGGGGCATTAAATTAAGAGTACAGCCACCCTGTAGTTCAGTCTGTATACAAATTTTTGATAATTTTTCAACCCTTTTGGAGGCTGCTGGTTGACTTGCAAACTATGACCAATTCCATTGTGATAAAAGGTCAGTTTAGGGTAATGCAGTTAGCAGGGTTAGGTAGACCATAAATGACTGAGTCGATTTTTACACCGTTTCTAAGAATAACACTGACTGCTAAGGAAAGGAACGTTATGGTATTCTGAAAACCAAAATTATACTTCATGATGAAGACAGAAGCTATACTTGTGAACCTCTTCTGTGTCGTGCTAGAGGGCTGAAAATACAGGCATTCAAAAGAGGGAGGGGGAAATGAATTATACAGTGATAAATGACTCAGCTTTGTTAAAACACAGAGGAAGCGTAGATAGTGCAGCCCCTACAGCCCATGAGGTCTTGGGGCCGCATTATCAGAAAAGGGGTTCTTTGGATGGGCAAAAAGGAAAAACCCATGATTCTAACCAACTAAAGTGGCCATCTCTTTTTGCTGTATTCAAATGGCGGCAAAGTTTGGAAAAAATCCTTCTGAAGAAACACAAAAGTACTTTGAATTGTTTTCAGGTAATGTAGCAATCTACGCTATCTTGGCTAATATTAGAATGGGGTTAAAGTTGCATATAGCCAATGAGTGCATGTGTTTGTGTCTATAATATGTTATGCGTGAACATTGTTTGTTATTGATAGTTTGCACTGAAGACTAGGACATTTGCTGTGAATAAATCACTTTCAGATTAGCAAGTATATGGACAAAACCAATAAAACAAATTTAGTGGATACAATATATTTTATTAGCTTTTAAGGATGATTCTCTATGCTTATAAGATGTCGGTAAACGTTCTGAATTACGCTGTTAAAAATGGTCTCCTGTATGACAGGACATCTCCTTTCAGCGCTCTGCTGATGAGGAAAGGGAGAAAGGGACGTTCTAAAATGCGTATACATTTGGGGATTGTGTGTTACTCAAATTCTGCGTTGTTGATTTGGAAAGAAATGGAAATATGAATATGGTCTCCTGTATGACAGGACATCTCCTTTCAGCAGTCTGCTGATGAGAAAAGGGAGAAAGGGACGTTCTAAAATGTGTATACATTTGGGGATTGTGTGTTACTCAAATTCTGCAATGTTGATTTGGAAAGAAATGGAAATATGAATATATTTCTTGCATTGTCATTTCTATGTATCAGCTACACTTCATGAATCTTGTGAATCGCACAGAGATATGGGACCACCCAATTTTTCTTGCAATTCAGTAGGAAAGACGTAACACTTTGAGGCTCCTCTCCAAATTATATGGAAAGGATTAATTGTAAAAAGAGTGAAAGATGAAGTACGTGTTTGTAGTTCACTTTAATGTGACTTACACCTGAAATACATGGCATAGCTTCCATGGACTTTAGGGAGGCAGTCTTTCATTTATAGTCTTTAAAATAAAATATCATCTGATACATAATGTGAAAAAGAAATAGAAGATACAATGTTACTCTAGGTATGTCTGTATTCAGAATGTTTTTGTAGATAGTAGGCATATGACCTGGAGAATATGATGTTGAAGAATTCAGTAGAGTTATAGTTTCAGGTAAGTAACTTTGCCTAACTGAGCAATTAATGATGTGTTTCCATCCATGTACCTTACTTGCAGGTGGGCAATTATATTTTGTGACTGCAATGAAATTTGGGTGAAAAGGGATCCAGATGTATAGACTACTTTACATTTCAGGATGCAAAGCTTAATTGTGCAAAAGAGTTTTAAAACTGCTTTAATGAGGGATGCTTATAGTTCTGATAGTTGTGCTTGAGATTATAATAGTGAATAATTTATCAAAAATGTTACATTCTCAGAAATTGATCGCATTTGAAAAAATGATACTATATATGCCATGTAGGCTTTGATATTTACTTGAAAAATTGTTTATGCCCATATTTAAAGTAACCATTTTACTAAATATATTGCTCACTGCTTCTGTTTGACAATTTAAGCAGGAAAGTCAATGCAAATCTTTTCACTTGAGAATCTTTATCCGTTTATTGTTGTTCCTTCCTTCCCTATCAACAAATACTCCCTCTAATTCTAGTTATGAGCTGTATCAAAGCCTGTTTTATGTGATGGAATTATATTTTATCTCATGGATTAGGTTTAAGCGTTCCATAAAGCATGAATTGTTATATATCAGATTATGATAAATCAAGTATTTAATTCTCTAAGTTTACCATTGTTACTGAATGTTAACAGAGGGAAACATGTTTGAAGGATGACAACTGTAGTATGTAAGTCTAAAATAGAGAGATCTTAAAATGTTTCTGTATTTAAAGCAGAGAAGTCCATATAATGAATTTGTAGATTTGCAATGCCAATATCTTTCATTTGCTATTATCAGAAGCAACTTGTAAACACATTAGAATACATTATAGTAGGGTACAACAGCATCTTACTGTCCCATTCATATCTAATTGTAACTGCATTGTAATATGCATCATTATTAACTGCACTGGAATATGCCTGATCTCATTTGTATTTTATGAACTTTTTTAGCTTGACGTAACAAAAACCTGATCTATATTTAGTTCAGAAGATAGACAAATAAATAGCCCTGGAATTGATCTGATTGCTTTTTCATGTGCCATTGCGCATTGTCTAACCTTAAGTTAGGATGGAAAGTCAATAATTACATTTATTGAATTATGTCAGATTTGGTGTGAACTGAGCAAGGGGGGAAAAGACATCTCCAACATGTGTTCCCTTCATGCCAGATATATAGTAAAGATTGTAATCAGTAATGAACAAACTCATTTTACCTCATTTTAATCTTGAACAGTGTAAGTTTAATGCAACCTGCAACCTACTTTAGCACATGTACTACTTGGAGAGTTTGTGGAAAATTTTTAAAAAGAGCAAGAAGATGGGGAAAAAATATCCAATGCATTGCCCTTTAGACTACCATTGTTTTTGGTTGTTTCAGAGAAGGCTCAGTTATAGTTCTATATCTGGAGCCATTGGGGCAGGGAGGAGAGGTTGGGGAGGTTAGTCTATTAGCAAGTGCTGTCAAAAAAAGCAGTCTGGGTACATAGGGAGAAGTTCAAGTTCACAGACTATCTCACTGGACCCTGGAAAGGAACTACACTGAAAAATATGTGGGAGTCTTGGTGGACAAGCAGCTGAATAGTAGTAGGCAACCATCAATCTTCTGGAACATGGTCTAAGAGATCTAGTCAGGTACTTGATAAATCCGTTTGTATGGAGTCCTGCGACCATCACACCAGGATCGCCGCTACATATGCCTAGGCAAGAGTATGGAGGAGTGGAGGCTGTCAAAGGCCTACCATCCTCCCTTTAGACCATGGAGACAGAATCCAAAGGCCAGACTGAGTCCAGATGTTCATTGCCACGAGGACTGCAGCTTCTGTCAGACAGCAAGTGGTAAGAACTACTGCTAACTACCTAAAGCTTCAGCGAGGGTGCATTTCTGTCAGGATGATGTCTTTTAGCCTTTCTTCAACCAAGCAGTACCTACATGGCAGTGGGGGTGAGGGTTTTGAAGCACCCTATACTCTCCTGACTCTGGAAGGTGCAACACTGTGGTATTTTATAGGAGCTACCCTGCCACAAGTAGCACCACCACATTACCACCAGGCCCTCCAGATGGATGCAGTTTATGGTCATACCCAGGACCAACAGAATAGGGAGCCACAGCATAATGTGGCAAACAGGGGTAAAAGTGGCCCTTGGACATATTAACAGGGTAATAATTGCATATGGCATGGGTGAGGCCAATATGGGAAAAAGTGGGTACAATTGCAAAACAGAGCTTGGAAAATTGGAAAGCGTGTAGAATAAAGCTGGAATATGGCTTTCAGGGTAGAAAACATCTCTCACAAGGGATAAACTTAAACTTTAATCTGTTTAGTTTATCAGAAATGGAAGTCACTTTGAAGGTGTTGGTGCATTTATAATAGGTGGAATATACTAGATATTAAGGGATCTTCTGTCTAGTAGATCCCTTATGTATGCAGTATGTATCAGAAACCAATAGCTGGACGCTAAAACCAGGTAGAAACGTTACCAGTGAGGGCAGTTAGCCATGGAAATAAACAACTAAATGAAGCACTTTTCCTGATGACCTCAAACCAAGCCTGGGTATCTTCCTGGAAGACATTAGGCAATGAAATACTGTATTTAGGTTCAGTGCAAAGATAACTAGGTGAGATGTAATGGATAGATCAAACTAAGTGACCTTATGGTCCCTCCTAGCTTTACGTTCTGGGATTCTGTTCCCTGATCTTTTCACATACCTGATCTGTGATATCCTCCTGAAATCCTCTGCATGTCCAGATGTCAAGTCATTATGGGTATTAGACTACTGATTTGTCATGAAATACGTGAAGGCCAGTTTTCTCCAGCAGAATCTGCTGCAATCTGGCCCTTTTGTCTCTGTAGTATCCAGGAGCTAGGCATCGAGGAACCAGTGGAAACAGAATCAAGCAATATAGCTGATACTATCTCTTTGTTCTCAAATCTCTTGTAAGGCTGCAGGAGGCCTGCTTGTCCAACTCTGAGATCCCAGTGGCAGTAACATGTGTTTGCCCTGAATCTGGAGGTTGATAGGATGCAGAATTCTGGTCTTGGTTACATATCCCTTGGTCCAGTATTCCCGAAGTTGCACAGTCAAACTTCTGTTTGCACAGCGAGACTTCTGTTTCAGTGAGTTGGTCCCATTTATGGTTAGGGGCCTTAGACACTCCAGAAACATAATTGATACTTTAAATGTAAGGGCACTAGATAATCTTTGGGGATTGTCTACAGTGCTTCCAATGTGCTGTCAGGGTGGGGAGCTCCTGAGTGAACCTGTTCCTGCTGGCATGCCCCAAACCCAGAAATGTGCCATTCAAGAGGCATCTTGAATTCAAGGAGGGCCTTCATAGATTCTTAGATTTATAGATGCTAGGGTTGGATGGGACCTCAATAGATCATCAAGTCTGACCACCTGCCTATGCAGAAAAGAGTGCTGGGGTCAGATGACCCCAGCCAGATGCTTATTCAGCCTTCTCTTAAAGACCCCCAAGGTAGGGGAGAGCACCACCTGCTTTGGAAACCCATGCCAAATTTTGGCCACCCTTACCATGAAGAAGTTTTTCCTGATATCCAGCCTAAATCTGCTCTCTGTCAGTTTGTGACCGTTGTTCTTTGTTACCCCAAGAGGTACCCTGGTGAGCAGAGCATCTCCAATCCCTGCTGCGTCCCTCTAGTGAATTTGGAGATGGCCACAAGATCACCTCTTGAACCACTTTTTATTGAATTCTAGGTTTCTTTCATATATAGCTTATAGGTTTGGCTTACTAAAAGAATACATTTTATATTTTTAAATGTTTTTTACCACTCACACTTGCCACTATGATTAAGCATAAAAAAGGCCTTCTTTCGCACCTTGGAGAGTTCCACAAGTTTTGAGCAATTGAGCTGAGACGTGAGAGCTAGAATCTTGCAAGGTGGTGTTTTTGGTAATATTCAGATTACTTATAAGCAGTTTTCCTTTTGTAATATTTAATTTGTGATTACTTGCATGCAACATACTGTGCCAAGCCATCACGTATCAAGAATCTACATCGTTTGAAGTCTTCTGTGTGGAAGTCAATGTTTGAAAGCTGCCTGAAATATTGGCTCTTCTTGCCTTCCATATATTGCTATTTGTAGAACTGCAGTGCGGCTTGCAGACTCTATTTTTCACATTTATTAAAGACCTGAACTGTATACAAAATTGATTTTATTCTACTTGGGAAAGAATAGCAAACTTTGATATAAAACTGTTCCAGCACATAAATATTCATGTTTAGCATAAACACTTGAGGGACAAAGATGATCCACCCTACCTCACTCCTCCCCTGCTCTCTTTTGTCTTTGTCATCTTCCTTTCTCTTTTGTTTGAGGGTTTTTTTTCCCCAAGTCCTAAAGTGAAGAATTTCAAAAGCAAAGAGCCAAAAATGATAACATCTTTTTCTACTATACTGTATGTAATTGCCCCTTCAAAAAAAAATGTCCAGCTGAAGGTAGCACTATTACTCCATGAAATACTTGTTTATTGTGTTGTACTTTGTTACCCAGGGTAGTGACCTGTATTCCCAAACTAAGGCTCACTTCTGGATCTGTCTAGACAAACACAACAAGCGTTTTTCCTCACTATGTTAGATACTGATAGAGATTGCACCTTCCAGGGGAAGACATAGATTATAGTGGTGCCTTTTGAGAGTTTGGAGAAATCCAAGAAAACATGGCTGGAAAAGATGGCTTGGTCTTGGGCGAGTGAAGAGATCTGGTGAGACTCAGGAACAACGGTGTTTGTACAACCCGAATTTAATAATTAAACGCTCATTTTAAAAACCAGCTTCAGAGCAAAGCTGCAGCTATAAATTTAACACAAGTGCAGAGATGTAATAAAAAGATAGTGCTGGTATGATTTGAATTAGACACTGTCCATTTACAGTCCTGTTACCAGGAGAGCTGAGCTCCATATCAAATTTGGTTGGGAGTATCAGATGTCAAACTAATAAGTAAAATCTTGCACCTCAAAGTACTTGCATTAAACGAGTTGCAGAAGGACCTTTCTGGCTCATTCAGAAAGGGGACATGCTTATATTTAACTTCCATAATTACATTATTTGTGTCCAATTAAAATAGAATTAGCCTTTCAAACATAGGGGAGAGAGATGTGGTTGTATAATGAATGCATTTAAATATTGTTGAAAGACAAATCTTCATGGATAAGACGCTTCATTGGGAGCGGTGACAGAAGGAGACTTACCAGAAAAAAAGAAAGCAAATAGTAACATCTCTTTTGGGAGACAAAGTTTTGCAGTGCGTAAAACTGGGGCAAGTCTAATAGGGGAGGTGGCATCGGTGAGATTCCAGAAAGGCAGCCAGCACAGAACTGGGAGGTAATTTAGTAATTGGAAATAAAGGAAGGAGCTATGTTGGAAATGGCCAAGTGAACATACGTACGATATGCAAAGGTTATTACTCCTGGTGAGTACAGTGTTTATGGTGTATGTTTAAAAATTAGGGGGAGGAAAAAAATTAGATGGGCAATTAGGGGTGTGAAGAAGCATTTGCCACACCTGGTCTAGGTGTATGTGGCTTATTTTAAGTACTCTAAACCTAGACAGGGGGCATGCCTACACATGCAATTATCATGTAGCAATAAACTCTAGCACAGTTCGTACCAGTATTTATTGCTCCTGAGAAGAGCTTTTGCATGTGTGCTCAGGACCACAGTTTGTTGGGCCAGAGGAGCCCTGGCTGGCTGCTCCAACCCAGCTCAGCGTGTGGCGGACGGACTGGCTGGGGTGCTGTGGTGCGGGACTAGCCAGCAGGCAACCCCCACGCTATAACACCCTTGGGTGCCAGCCAGCCCCATCACACGTGTATTGCCACCCATAACTACTCTACCATAGGATAGTACTTGTGTGAGGCAGTACTATCCTACAGCAGGCTTAATTAGTTTACTTCGGCCTAATAGCACCGCACATGTAGATGGTACGCTTTACTGTGTAGCTAATTAGTCAGCTCAGCAGTAAAGCATCTGATGCAGCTGTGTCTAGGAAGTGGTGTGTGCTCACTGCTGCTGGGAGTGGGACGAGGAGCCCAAGATGTTCACTAGACTAGGCTAATCCCTTCCCAGACTGGGTTAACCCTTTTTTCATCTAAATTCCTGCAGCTCCTGAGGTGAACATACATTTGATCAGATGCACCATTTTTTGGCTGATTGAAATCCTCTGAATGTCTGTGCACCTGAGCATTTAGCTCAGTCGAATCCGAGTTAGGTCAACCTAAATGTAATGCTCATACACGCCCTAGTTGAGGTTTCGAATCATCACAGGAGTAAAATTCAGGGGCAGTCTTTCCTATCAGATAGCAGAGTCAAGGATAACTAATTTGTTTCAATCAAATTTGTTCAATACATTTATAGAATGGACCGTATGGCAGCTTGGGATAAGCTTATGATACGAGTTTCAGGGTAAGAGTTTCAGGTACTCAATTTCTTGGTATCCCCAAGAGAAGACTGAAAGGAGACTATATCTCTGTGTGGTAGCTTGCATGTGAGAGTGGTTTCAGGCGAACAGGAGTTTCCTGACTACTTTGATGTGTGGCGGAAGTGGCAGATTTAAGAGCTGAAGTAGTTAGTCTCAGGGTGAGATGTGATCTCTTGATGGTAAGAGGTGGCTAAGGTTTGAAGCTGTTCCCTGTAGTTTGGTCTTTGATATGAGTGTTGTTTCAAGGGCATGTTTAATATAGACTATATGTGGTTCTGGTGTGCAAATAAGGAAGTTTGGACCAAGCAGTTGCGATGGCTCTTCCTTGTTCCTTCCCCTGTTCATCCCTATCCCCACTGAGTTTCCAGTATATTTACGTGGCTTGTTTTTGTTGTAAAGTAATTAATCGTATGACTGTAAGTAATTAATCTTACAGAGTGTCTGCTATAGGGACCAGGAAGAAATTGTTCCCCTCTTTATTACATATACCATGCTGCTTTAGGGAACTTTTTTTCCCTGTCTTCCTGCCCGGTCCTAGCCAATGCTAATGGACCCAGTTGTCCAGCTACATATAATGCTCTAGTAATTTCATTTTGTTACCTGCACTGTTTAGACTGTGAATGCCAGAGAGTTGCATGTGTAGTAAATGCCTCTATACAAATAACATTACCTGTCAGAGATTTTTGCCATCCCAAAGTAATTGTGTGAATTTAGGCAGTTCAGGTATGCTGTAGACGACTTCTTGTTAGGATTTGTATATGAGGTTAGTGTTCTTCAACACAGTACCAAGCGTCGTACAAATCTCTCTCCCATCGTTGTTCAGTGTTAATCTGTATCAGATGAAATGTGCCTGTCAATTAGGCTGGGGGTGACGTGCCTGGCTGTACACGTGGGAGTCTGAAAGGTTTCTTTTGAAACTTCACACGTAGGAGTTACAGCAGTGAGTTACTGAAAGGTTAGAGGAGAGAACTCCTTGCTAGTGTGGGGATAATGGGAATAATAAAATAAAGGTGCCGCTGCTTATCATTCTGGCTCGGCAATACCATCTTTGGTTTATGCTGGATCAAGCAGTGAGTAAACTATGTGCCACCTTGTGGTTTCTAGAGCCACTGCACTTAGTTTCAAAGGAAACCCATGACCAAGTAGTAGCTGCGTGGCGGTCTGGCTCATTGTGTGACTTAATGAGTTGCAGATATTGTAGCTGTGAAATGAATTTGAGTGCAGACTCTTGCTAAGGCAGGAGGATATTAAAGGGCAGAGGGATTGCAGTGAAGCATAGGAGCTGACTTTTTAGAGACATTGTGGTTCCCCCTCCACCAGGTTATTCGATCTTCGAAGCAATCTGCTATAATTGTTCTTTTGCTCACCTAGATTTAACGATTTACAAATCAGTGTTGGATGCTGTTCTTATTTGTGTGTCTCATCAGAGTCCATAATTTAAAAAAAACAATACGTTGACTCCTCCTCTCTCTCTCTCCAGATGGAAGCTTTTGCCACTGCGTAAGCTGAAGATCACAGTTTATTCAGTAAAGCCATAAGTCAGGGGTGTCAAAAATACAGCCCACAGGCTAGACTCAGTCTGCAGAACTGTCTCACCCAGCACATGGGCAAATGAGGACTAAATTCCTGGGTGTGGAGCCTCACTGGGGATACCCCTCAGTGGTGGGGTCAGTAACTGCTGTATTAGCCCCTGCTACTCCAGGGCTGGATCCTATCTATCTGTGAGGCTCCTCGTGGCCCAGCTCTGACCCCAGATGCCAGATAAATTTGACACTGCTGATATAAAGATCGGTAAAATGGGGTGCATCTTTTTACTGAGCCAGTATCCATATTGCCAATTGTATTTTTTTTTCATTGTAAATGGGGCAAACACCAGCTAGTATCTGTCCAGCTTTTGCCTTGATAAGAGAGGAAAAGAATGTGAGAAGAAAACAATTATTTCTCCTTAGGGGCTGTGCGTGTGGCACCATTTGTCCCATTTTTTGCTTTGTTTAGTGGAAGCTTCTAGGCAAAATCCTGGGGCTAAACTTTACTCGCAAAGTTAAAATAATTTCAGTAATCAAAAACACGGGGTTATAAGAAATGTTTAGCTTGTTCCACTGCAGCTACAAATGGACACAAGCAATGTTGCAAATTAAAAGGCATTAGTATGAACAGGAAACTATGATGCATCAATTTATCAAAAAGGACCTTTCCATATTAATTCTGTCAAATATATGTTTAGCTTGCCTAGAAGAATCCCAAGCAATATTTCTTCTCTTGTCACATCCCTTTGAAAATGTTTAAATGTGATCCTGGTGGTTCTTATAAATGCTCTATTCTAGACAGGCCATCTGCTACTTTTTGGGTGGAGGAGGAAAGCCAAGCGGCTTTTCATACCATGGTGCCACCCACCGGCTGAAACGAGTTTTGCAGACTCGGGTGGAAGGTGTTTAGAGGTATTCTAGGTCCAGCAAAGTTCATGCACAGCCTCATGGTTTGCTCACACCATGCTCTGGCTCTGGCTGCCGTAAGAGTGTCTTGATGTCAGGGAACAATTTGGATCTAGTATCTTTCTTGAAATAGTGGATCAGGGTAGTGTGAGCATACCCATGCTAGGGGCTGATGGTCACTGCTTCTGTAGAGCTTGGTCCCTGTACATTTAGAGGAACGAAGTATCCTGATCTGACATTCTAAGTATCGATGCAGTCGTAACCGGTGTGTTTCCTGGGATTTGGGGAAGAATAATACCAAAACCGTAGAACGTGTTGTCAGTGGCTTGGTAAGTCTTCATATGTGTCGACCTCTGCAGTGTACTCCGAAAGTTTGTTCTCTTCTCCAACCCTGAACTCCCTTATGGTGCACCCTGATTCATAAATGACCTGAAATGAATGAAGTGAAGCTAGAGTACAAGGTGCAGAAGTCTTCAACGGAGTCAGATTTCTTGTGGAATATAATATTCAGAATATAACATTTCTGAAATATTGCATTAGTCCAATATTAGTCAGTCCATTATGTGATGGGTTTTTTGGGGGTGGTGGGCGGGAGGGGAGCGGTTTAATCAGAAAATGTTGGATTTTTTTAATCAGAAAAAACCAGGATCTCTGTAAATGATGAGGGTTTCTTAATTTTCTTTCCGCATAAAAATCCCTCTTATCTAGTTAAGTGGTAAGGTAGACCAATGTTTCAAGAGGATATATTCTAGACCTCCTTCCAGTTCACCTAAGTCAGTGTCTAGGGCATGCATACCCGTGCCTGTGCCTGCTTCAATGCGTTCTAATTAGAAGGGATCGGAGAAGATTCAATTAATCTAATTCCAATGTTCCCGCAGCCTCGGTGTCATGTGTATTCAACATCCCTGTGTTTCAATATGGCAGCCAGGGCAGTTTAACTAAAGCTCGTAAGACAAGCTTTAGTTGAAGCCCCCCCACTACCATTGTGAAGCATGGGGACAGCGACATATGAGATACTGCTGTGCTTTAACTACAGCAGCTGTTGGAGCCTCTCTGATTAAAGTGCTGCCCCCAGCCCCACCTCTGGAGCACAATGTAAAAGTGCCCCGTGGGTAAATACTAGTTTTGTTGTTAGCTAGAACTTCTGTTTTGGAAAAGGGGTAGGTTCTTTTAAAAGCCAGGTTAAGAGCTCTCCAAAATATAGCCATGTCCTTGAATTTCATAATCTTCAAACCATTTTGTTTCTATTTTCAATTTTTTTTTCATAGTATGGTATGGTTGGAAGGGATTTCAACCATCATCTGCCCTAGTGTCCTATGCTAACTAGCATTCTCTCTCCCTTAACAATCCCTGACAGATGTCTATCCAGCTTCCTCCTGAAAATCTCAAGGAAAGTAATTCCATAAATTCCCTGTACTGCTTGTTTCACTGTCCCAGTACTTTTAGAGTTAAGAAGTTTTTCCTGAGGTTTGATTTAAATTTGTTTTGTTGTAATTTAAACCCCTTCCCTCCTGCCTTGCTCAGGGATACCAATTTCTCTCTGTTATCTGCATGACAGCTTTTCAGATATTTGAAAACAGTTTTCATATGCCACTCTCCACCCTTCCTGTCTTTTTTTCCAGACTAAATGTAATCCATTAGCCTTTCTTCTGATGTCTGGAAAGCTGATCTTTGTTGTCCGGGTCTTTCTAACTTTTCTGCAACCTTTCTTAAAATGTGTTGCCCCAAACTGTACACAGTACTAGGACATTAGTACTCCTGTCCTGAGACTGGTGCATCTCCTGTTTCTTGTACACAATGTTTCTGTTAGTTGAACCCAAAATTGTATTTACCTGTTTTACAATGATTTCTCAATGCCAACTTAAATTGGACTTGCAAACTACTGTAACACTTGGATGAATCTCATCAGGGCTAGTACCTAAATCAGTGGTTCTCATACCTGTTAGACTCAAGGCACTTTTGTTTGACCAATGACACCCTTCAGGAAATGCCAACTATTACTTTTCACTCATTTTTTGACTATGGCAAAATAATAGAGCAATTCTTCCATTTCAAAGAATTCAGAAAATTCAAAAGTGATATAACCAAAAGTGTTTTAACACTGGATTTCTATTTGCAAGCTCTGGGATTATTTTGTGAATCATGTTTGCACGCTGAATAGTGCTAATGTTACGTGGCAGCCTGTAGCACACTTGACAGGATCTCAAGGCACCTCAGGTTGAGAATCATTGACCTAAGCACTTATTCCCCATTCTGTATTTTTGTACATCTGGTTTTGTTTTCCTATGAATAGAGCTTTACATTTGTGTTTCACTGAATTTAATTGTATTGTTTACAATCCAGTTCTCCAGTTTATCAAGATTCCTTTCAAATTTCAACCTTTCCCAGTTTCTCTTGGCAAATTTGATCAATATACTCTTTCTTTATCCAAATCATTAATAATAATAATAATAATAATAATATTTAACATTTTTTTCTGGGAAGTATAGTTCAGAAATTTATGGCAGAACAACTCTGGCAGGAATTGGAGTCTTCAGATTTCCTTGGTTTTCTTTTCTGTTTCCCCCATATCAAGCAAGTGTTTAGGTCTCTGCTTGCTGGCTCAGCAAACTCACCAAAGACTCAATTATATTCAACAGGACTTGAGGTTATCCCTTTAAACCAGGCTCAAAGGCATTCAAGGGAAACTTTATACATGTTCTGTGGCTTTTGCACAATGCATAGTCTTTAGTTTTGCATTATTGGTAGCAACAACTTTGCTTTAAGAAGAATAGATTTTTGGGGGGTGGTGTCTTAAAGAAAGCTTATTATTCTGTGTTTTCAAAACGATCCAAACTATTGTGTAAGATTTGGCCAAGTCAGACAAAATCACAATCGGATCTAGCTTTTTCTCAAGTCATAGTCTCCCTTCAACTTGGCATTAAAACTACGTTTTTTACCACTTGACACTGTTCATCCATATGACACCTTTATCTGACTCATTTTTACGAGATTATTCTTGCATGTGGTTTTAATCAAGTACCACTTCATTATATCTAATCAAGATATTATTCTGGTATGATTTTAGGTTTTTATCTTGGAAAAAGAACTTTTAATGTTGCTTGGCCCACATTTTTTAAGCAAAGGCAATCTCTCTTGACTAGTATAGTCAGTGTTGAAAGAGTTTAGAGGATTTTCTGGATATAAGCCCTAGTGGTTGGAGGACCTAGCATCTTAGTAGTTATATTTCAGTCCTACTAATAAGGAGTTATAACCAATAACAGAAAAGTTGGTGGAACATTTAGATCTGTTCATTTAACCATTTTCCTTTTCCCTTATGACTGGGGTCTACCCAACTTGAGGCAGTGGCTGGACAATTTTGCAGGCAGATGGAGGGGCAGGGTGCTATTCTGGAGGGCTGATCATGGCAGGAGACATCCCACACCTCTGACTGGCCCTTGTGCCCTATCCCCTGCTGCTGATTGATGGAGAAGGTTGCCCAGCATACTCCCCTGCCCTTTGCTACAACAGGCAGATCTGTCAGCCTGTCAGTGGTGAGGGGCAGGGGTAATGTCCATCTTACCTGTGCTGGCATCCCCCTTCATGCTGGGCTGCATGGCCAGAAGGACTGCTGGATCCCACTAGGCAGTCAGCATTTTATTTTTACTAATTGTTTTTTTTTACTCCTGTAAATTTCGCAGAGAGCACCCGATGTTGCAATTTCCATGAAACCCACACAATTATGATTGGTGTAGGTCCTTACTTATGACCTTGTCCCCACTTACGATCTTGCAGTAATGATATACAAATGTTTTTCTGGGTTAGGTTATTTCTTGACCATAGGTTAATCAATACTGAGCCAGGGGAAGAAAGTTCTGAGGTGAAGGATCTCAGTTACCAGTTTCTTCCAAGAGGAGATCTGGTCTATTTTATAGATTGACATTGGACCGTGTTATGTGTTTTGTCTAATGGATTTGGCACAAATATACCGGGTTTTTTGCATCCTGTTCTTTTGCCTTTTGTCTCTCCAAATTTTTTTTTCCTTATATCTAGGTACCTATTCCTTTGTCTGGAGTGGTTTAGATTGATAATTATTGGATTTCTTCTTGTGCCAGATTTAAAAAAAATGGCTGTTAGGCCTGTTTTTACTCCCTTACTTCATTTGTATTCCTGGCTTTGATTGCATAGTGCTTAGAGCTAACAGCAAACAACTGCCAACCCATCCCAAGTGCCAAAACAAGAGACAATCTTTCCAAATGCCTCATCTTAAAACGTTAATATTTTAAAATCGGCAACAGTGTATAAGTGACTGAAGTTGAAATCCTTCCCACAATACTTAATAGCAACATGCCATCGACTTCAGGAGGCCAGGATTGTACCTCCATACCTATTTCAACACCGGCACGGTGGTCTTTCTAGCGATATCATTCTGGAAGTATTTAACATTTGTCTGGTGGGTTATTCATACCCACGTGTTATCTGCATAGAGTGGCAAATGTATCTGTTATCACAATGACAATCTGAATGCCTCTGACCTTACACAGATGATATGGAAAGATAATTATAAAGTGTTTTGTAGGGGTGCGTGTTATCAGAAATTGTACACCCCTACCATTTTAATGGTGCCTCCAGAATGGTAGGCTGGGAGAAGAAAAGTGTGTGGGAAATCCCTTCTTTAATGATGATTAAAATACAGTTTTCCCCACATGAAATTGTACCATAGATAAAAGTATTTGGGCTGAAAGTATTTGAGATAGCCATAAAGGCTGAGGTTGGTTGGATGGATGGTGAAACTGCATTTTGATTATTTTGTGATTGAACGGGCTAACTCAACAGGAGCCAGGAGCCATCTATTGATGTCTATTAGAATTAATTAATTCCTCTATTAATTAAATTTCTTTTGGTGTCTATACACATGCTCCAGGGTGGAGGGGGCAGGGTGCTCTAAGTAGAGTGTCTCTGAGAGACGCTCTAATTAAAGCACCTACAGCATCACATCTATTCAAGCATCCCTCACCTCAAAATGGCAGCAGGGGCACTTTAACTAAAGCTTATTTGACAGGCTTCAGTTAAAGTGCCCCTAAAGTGCCCTCTGTGAGGGACCGGCTGGAGACTTTATGCTGAAGGGAAACCAGCATGGTTTTGTTAAGGGCAGGTCCTGTCAGACCAACCCTGTCACCTTCTATGACCAGGTGACCAAAGCCATGGATGCGGGGGTCCCTGTTGACGTAGTCTTTTTAGACTTCAGGAAGGCGTTTGACACGGTCTCTCAC
>JAGPOW010003316.1:187244925-187260188 GCA_030014935.1 Caiman crocodilus
TATCAGTGTGGGATAAAGGGTTCCATAAAAAGTATGGTTAAAAGCAAGTTACTTGAAGTAGCAAACTGGGTATGTGTACTGGCATTGCATATTCTAAGGCATCCTACTTTAAAAAAAATGTCTTTGTACAGAGTCCTAAAACCATTTGAACCATCAGTACTTCACATTATAAAACCTGGTTTTAGAACCTACTGGTACTTATTTTGTTAATACTCTTGAATACATGAATCTGGCTGATATCTTGCCTAGTAATCGGTGTATGCAATATTGATAAGATATTATGCAAGGGACTAATACAGGCAGTGGGTGAAATCCAGACTCCATTAAAATCTATGGCACAATTCCAGTACTGATTGCTCCTAAAAGACTGGCCTCCTCGCTCAGCTATACTCACCTCCCTTTAACTTCTACCTACATTGTAATCCAGTAGACTAGCTTCGACATGAGGGCTGGAGAATGCCGTAGCCCAGGGCTGCTCAACCTCTGGCCAAATGCAGCCTGCGGAGCCATGGTATCTGGCCTGTGTGGCTCCCCACAGGTGAGGACATTTGGCAGTGAGGGAGTGGTGGCAGCTAATACCTCTATCCTTCCCCATTACCAAAGTCCCAAACCCCCAACACCAAGCCCCACAAAGCCAGGTTGGGGCTCACCCACTCTGCCCTCTCCCCTTTGCAGCTGGACTGGGGCTGGGCCATACCCTCTGCTCTCCCCTATCAACTGGATCAGGACCAAAACCCCCTTCTCTTCCCCTGCAGCTGGATCAGGGTGGGCTATGCCCCTCCCCTGTTTGGTGTCAGGTCAAGTCCCCTCTACCTCCCCCATGGGGCTGGACTGGGGCTGAGACAAGCCCTCTTTTCCCCTGTGGGGCCAGTCTGCCCCCCACCAACATGGCCAGATGGGGTCCAGCCATGACTGCTCTGGTGCTGGATCAGGACCACAGGCCAGGTCCAGTGTGTGGACAGACTGGGCACTTCACATTGGCCAAAAGGGTTGAGCAGCACTGCCCTAGCTTATAGTATGGTGCTTAAGGCACTTTTCTGGAAAGTGGGAAATGTAAATCTAAAGCCCCTTAGGTTGAGGAGAGCTTAGACCCCAACTCTTTCTTCCTGGATATGCTCCCTAACCACTACACTAGTGGACAGTACTAGCATGATGCCACATGATGTCAGCATCAGACAGTCATGCTGTCTTGTTTTTCTATCCAAGAAATTAGGAACTAATGCAAAGTTGGTGTTTCTCAGAGTAAAAACCTTCCAACTCCCTGTCTCCCTCCAAGGTCAAAGCAGAGCTTAGGTCAAGGCACCTGTCTAGGAAGCTATTCTGGATTGCTTCTGAACATGTGCAGTTGCCAAAGTCTAGTCACCTAGGGATCTCTTCATGTCAAAATGGAGTTGTATAGGAAATATAGAGATCTTAGTGTTTTTGTGGCTGCTGCATATGATTATGGGGGCAACTTAGACTAGGGGCAGATGGAAAGCACTGGAAAATGTGTTGGAAATTGTGGTATGTGTCTGTGCACTCTAGGTCCCTAGCAGGAGAGCAGCAGAGTCATCTCAAAGGTGATCTCTCCAGCTAGGGAGAAGTCCTTTGCTTTGCCCACTCCCATGGCAGACACGCTGTCTCGAGCTGATGCTACGTGGGCATCTGCTACTAGTAGGTGCAGGGAAGATGCAGCCTCCAATGACACAGGGGAAGGGAGAGGACATGCCCCCTTCTTCTGCCCTGCATGCCCCCACAGGTGAACTGTGACTTCTGCTGCTGCCCTGGGACTGAAGCTGATTCTAGCACATCAACCACGGGCCTGTAAACAGCATCTCTCTTCCCCACTGCTGTTGAATTTTCAGTAGGAAGGGAATGTGGTGCTATTGAAAATGTGGTGTGGGGAAGAGAGCTATCACTGGGGTTCCTTCAGGGCTCAAGGCAGCTCTTGTCACTCTCTGCCTTCCAGGATCTGAACTGTTCCTTGGCCCCATGGTCACGTGCAGGTGTATTAGCCATGGGGACAGGGATTTCCATATGGCTGTTAGGGTATGGGCAAGAGCCCATACCTGTAGCAGTTGTGAGAGACTGGGCATGGGGCAAGGGACAACAGCATTGTGATTGTGATAAATTGGAGCTCTGGTGGCCCTGCAACTAGGACATAGCCCCTGCTGTCTCATCTCATTGATCAGCTTATCAGCTAGCAGGCAAGGCACGGTACAGCCCCTGGGTCCCCAGACACAGCCACCCCGGCCAGTCCTACTGATCAGCTGATTGGTGGGACCAGGCAGGAGGCAGCTGATAGATCTGGGACCATGAAAAGGGCAGCTGCTCTGGTTGCCCTGACAGCTCACTGCTGGGTGGGCTACTACGGAGGACAGGAGGGATTGTTGAGGACTCTGGGATACTGGGGATCCTTGGGACCCTGCCTGTCTGCATAAGCATAGATGCATTTCATGTGATGCTAGAAAACTTCCTAGAGTGGGGAAGTTTGAAAGAGCTAGCAATTTGTGGGAGAAGCACTGGGTTTCTTCCACCACAAGCAGCTTGAACACGTGTACTTTTCCTTTGTGTGCTGCGAAAATGGCTTTTTTTGCCGGTGCAAATGTAAGATCTTTCCATGGCATTGGACTTCTACAAGTCATCTACGTATAGTTTAGATTTTTTAAGAGGTGGAATAGACTCTGGGCTGTAGTGTTGGCTTTGATCTATACAGTGCTAGCTAAAGTGGACTAGCTTCTTTCAACGAGAAATACTTTGCCTGTCATGACTATTATTCATAGGCTTAGAAAGATGTGATTGTTAGTAATCTAATTACTGACAATGCCTAAGTGGCTTTAGCCAGAAAAAAAATAACATTCCTGGACAAGTCTATAAAAGTCTGGTGTCACTCTCTTTGAAGTCAATGACGGTTTTGCAATTTCTCTCTTGATAGCTATTGTAGTATCTGATTCTGGATTTGGGAAACTGAGGTTGTGTTATGTCATTTTTATGACAGTGGTACTAAATAACAGAAACAGTAAAATAAGTCAAAGCCTGAAGCAATCCTATAAAAAGCACTCCTAACATTTATTATGCCTACCAATGTAACAATACACAAGTGGCCGAAAAATTACACAGTGAAAATCAATGCCTTTGGGGATTGCAAAATTACAGTAAGACGGAAAGAAATAGACTCCAAACAGATTTTCTATAAGGAAAGGGAAGAGAAATTAAGTAGCAGGGAAAGAGTTGTTTTAATTACCGTATTTACTCATATTTTAGTATGACCTGGAATATAAGACTACCCCCAATTATTAGATTCTGTACATGGAAAGTTTATAAATTTGTTATAATGTGCCCCTGCTTGTGTCTTCCCCCCTGCCACCTCTGCCCCATCTGTCTCCCCCACAGCCTTGCCTTCGCTTCCTCCTCTGCCTCTGCTGTCCCTCCTTCCTTCCCTGACCAGCCTCTGCTCCCCCGCTTTGCCCTTTTTTGCAATCCTGAGCTGGGGCTGTGCTCAGGAGCCGGCTGGCATGGAGCAAAGGCAAGTGGGGGGGAAGAAAGGCAGGCGGGGAGCAGTGGCTGGTGGGGAGGAGAGGATAGGGGGAAGAGGCTGCAGAGGGGGATGGCAGAGTGCAGTGGTGGTTGGGGAATTGTAGGGGGCAGGCAGCAGTTGTGGCTATGGCCCTGACACTGCCCTCACATGAGATTTTGAGATGAGGGACATTTTCCCCTACGTTAAGTGGTAAGGACAAAAAATCCCATCTTAGTATCAAGTAAATACAGTATTACCATGTTGCATAACATACACTGAATGTTATGTGCGGTCAGTAGGGCAGAGAGCACCTCCTCTCATTATGGTGGTCTGTCACTTCCTATTATAAGTCCCTTTTCCCCGGTTGCTTATAGCTTTGTTGAACGTCACTTCTTTAAGCTCAAATTTTCCATACTCTTTATCTGTCTCTGGCTGCTTTCCACCCCCCTAAAACGTCAGCTAAAGCAGTTCAGTCATTAATGAGGATGAAAGTTGGGAAAAATACATTGTGATTCAATGTTTAGAAAGAAATCTGGATATCTTTTTTTGGGAAAGTTCTACTGTCCCTGGGAACAACACCAAAAAAAAAATCAAAATTTGGCAGGGAATCCTTTTGTCAAGGACATGCCATATAGATTGATAGACTGTGAGGCTGGGAGAGACCTTGGAAGACCATCGGATCCAGCCCCCTGCACCAAGCAGGAAAGATAACTGGCGACCCCAGCGAGGTGACCGTCTAGTCTCCTGTTTAAGATTTCTAGGGTGGGGATTGTACCTCCTCTGGAGGGAGCTTATTCTACGGTCTGGACACCCTGACTGAAGATATTTTTCCTAATGTTGAGTCTGAAATGGTCTTCTAGGAGTGTGTGGCCATTACCAATCCATGAAAATCCACCAAGACTTGGTCAAACTCTAAGTCCCGTTTGCTTATGTTTCATAGGCGCTTGCTAGAGCTTAACAGCTAAAAACTGCAAAATCTCCACGTTTCTTGAGTGTGATCAGGCTTCTCCTAGCCCCTAGGGCCTCCTGGATGTCACATGCCATCACTACTGAGTGACAGTGCTTTCAGCCCAGAGCTGTGACCAGACATTTCTCATTCTGGTTGCTGTGGGCAGAAGTAGGGGAGCCTGTCTCTCTGTTCACAGTGTTAGCATCCTGTCCTATTGAAGTGAAGAGAGTAAAAAGAGTGAGATGAAAGGTGTTGTGGCAGGGAGCCAGGGCAACAGGTTGAGTCAAAGGGCCTGGGATATAGGCACAGTGACTGGAGATGAGGAGAGTGATGGGGTCTGCAAGAGCAGCTGAAATCTGGAAGCAAGGAAGAAAACAGGGATGGGGCAGGAATGGGGGAGGAGGGCGACAGTGGATGTGTGAAGGGACCGATGTTGGGTATGCAACTATGAGAGAAGAGTGAGACTGGAAGGTGAGGAGATGGGGACTGCAAAGTAGAGACGAATGTAGGGAAGGACGCGAGTGGGTTACTTGTGCAGCCTCCATTCAATCTCTAGGTATTATAGTGCACACCCAAAATCATTATTTATGCAACCATATATTATTTTTGCCCCATTGAACCCCTGTCTCATTCAGTACCTGGAATGCATGGAGCTCACTTAATGAACGGCTGCTCAGTATTTTATTTTCTCCTCATTCAGTGAATGACCCATTGTCTTTATAACTGCACCGTGTTCAAAGTCTACTGAAAAGACAAAATTAGTAATATCTTTTTTTCCTGTAGCATCAGAGTGCTTCACAGACATGGATTTATTTTCACAACAATGCTGTGAGGTGAATGGGTACTGTCGCTGTTTTACAAACGATGCAGAGATTCAACTCAAAATTATCCACTGAATTTGAGGCACCAGTAATTGAATTGTTCAGGGTACTTAGGATTATATAATACTTCACATGGTCTAAGATCACTTTCTATTGATTAAAATTTGCAGATTTGGGTTCCCAGTACTGCTGCAAACTCAGGGACCCAGAATATGAGGTTGAAACACTCTATTCAAAGAACTTACCTGCCATGACACAGGAGCCCTGTGGGAAAGACAGTGATAGTATCCAACTAGAGCTCCAGTTCCATAAGCATATCTCCACTCAGCTCTCAATATTGGGTTTCCTTGCATCTTTCTACTTATACCTTCTGGGGACTCATCAAATGGTGCAAATCTCCTAGACCCCACCATCTGCATTATGTAGCCTAGATTTCATGTCCTCTTTGGACTGGATAATGTGCTTTGCCCTATAAGAGCAATCTGTATGACTGTATGATGTTCTCTATGGGCAAGTGACTTAAATGATGATTCTAAAATGCTTAATCAGATGGTGAATACAACAGCTGCTAAACGTATCTCCTTACGGGATCAGTAACATTCTTCTCAAAGTCACCCTGAGGAGTTGGGGGGAGTTAATATCACAGGATAACTCAATGTTTAATTACCAGAGAAAGCTGGGTTTATTCTTTTTGTCCTTAACATCAATAAGCATAGAAGTGCAAAAGGCCTTATAAAATATGGAAATAGCTAAAATCAAAAGGACGTGCAGAAGTTAATGAGTTCCAGTGTTAGAAGTGGAGATGTGATTTTGTTGGCTACTGAAGACACACAAAATAAGTATTCGATCAGTGACTGCATGTGACTTTCACCGCAGGGGGTCCACTTGCATAAGACAGCACTATTTCCATACAGAAGGGTTTCAGGACTCGGTCCCAAAACATCATAGCCCTTCTGAATTAACTACCTTAGGTCTGTACCTTCTGCGCTAGATAAATGCCAGATGTTTTAAGAATTACTTAATTCTTGAGGCTAAGTTCAGTGTGAGCCTTGGCTGCCTATGACTCTTGTGACAGGCTTCAATTAAAGATTTAAGGTACAATTGTGGTCATTTTACTAACCTTTCTGCTAACTGATTCCACTAATTTAATAGCAAGTAATTTCATTACATTTCAGCAGGCCTATACCAATGTCACAGGACATTGTCACAGCTTCCTCCGCTAGACACTCTCAGCTTGTTGCATTTTGTTCCAGTACTACATTAGCAACCCTTTAGGCTTTCCTAAAGTCAGAGTGCAGACACACTGCCTAGATTTCAAAGTGTACTCCTGTGATAGAAGGTGGTGTTAGACATTATCTTGCCCACATGTGAAATGCTTTGAAGATGGGAGTGCTTATGCATTGACACAGAAAAAGACAAACTAAGTGCCCTCTGAGTGTTTCATGTGTTAGGCAGCTTATACTACAGTCATGTTAGTCTGTTCCATGAGGTCGAAACCAGGTCCTCCAGTATCCCAGGATGCACCATTCTTAGTCACCCACTCCCTGCTCCCATGACCAAGCTATCATCCAGAACTCTGCTGTCCCAGATTGATAGTGATAGATGGGTAGCCATGGGTGAATGGGAAACTACAGCTGGGGGAGCTGCTGATGAGCTGTTGTGGGGCTGGGGGACAGGGACTGGACTGAGTGTGGAGCTGCTTGAGAGCCAGACAGCCAGCTGACCCTGGGGAAGACCTGGCAGCTCCTGGCCATCCCCCTGTTCCCCAGCCATCTAGAAGCAAGTCAGAGCTGTGCGTGTTAAAGATAGTATTAATTTTTCATGTGCAACTGCTCACAGGACATATTCATTTTCATACCACCTAACATGCCTTAGCGTTAGCACATGCAAATTGTAATGTGTAACAACACAATCCAGGGATTCTCTTTCTAACATCTGGTTTTGACAGTTGAGACTCTGTTGACTGGGTTTTAAAACTAGTACTGTCTTCACCAAGTGCCCTAGGTGTTTAGATGCATGCTTTCCTAGAGCTCCAGCCTTGTGTCCTCTCCAGATCACCACTTCTGGGATATGATAAGTGAAGGCAAGACACAGATTTTCCAAACAGTGTTTATAAAAGCAAGCGTTCATTAACATTGGTTTACTTCTAACAGCACAGGAAATAGACAAATGGAAGGCTGCATTTGCCCTTCAAGTTTTGGTCCCTTGTTCTCTAAGGAATTCAGGATGCTTCGTTCCCCTTCTATCTTCCACCTCCCATTTCCTGAGTTGGTCTTTATTATGCCTGTGGTCACTGGCCTACTGGTGTCTGAAGTGGCTGGGGAAAAAAACCTGTCTTTTTTGTAACTTTTTAGTCTCCTTTGGTGAGTCACCACTTAGACACTTCAAATCCTTCCCCTTCTGTATGACCATGTACCTGGATGTGTCTAGTAAACTGATTTTATGGGATCCCAATAAGTAGCTCACTTATTGGCCTAGGGTGCTTCCAGATAAATACATGATCCTTAGGGTTTGACAACTCCACTTGGGTCAAGACCATCTTGAATTTCAGAAAAGCTGGAGGTAAAAGAAGTCAAAGTAAATTCTTAGTTTGTCATGGATTCACAGGACAGGTTTCTAATCCCTGCTCTAGGTGGGGCTTTGTGAGAAATGGGGCAGGGGACAGACATGGAAACATGAAGCTGGGAGGTGGAGAGTTAATGGGATGGGGATGGGTAATGAAATGGGAAGTGGAAAGGAAATGGGGATGGGGGAAGAGTGGTGAAATGAAGCAAGTCAGCCACTGAAGGATAAAAAAAAATAAAAAGAAATAAAGGGGAAGTAAATTAAAGAAGGTCTCATGTTTGGGATTGGCATGTGGGGGGTGCTGGCTGTGCTTGCTGGGGTGGCTCGGAGGTGGGAGCAATGAAGGATAGGGATGTGATCCAGCCCTCTACTTTGTTTCCCTCACTCCCCTGGACTCTATTTCTGGACCCATTCGGACCCTGGGACCTGGCTAGCTGGTATGTGCTCTGCAGGCTGTTTGCCAGGGGTTGTATCTCTAGGGGTGGGAAGGTCACACCCCTGGAGCAGCAAGGGGAGTTGGCTTGGTGCCAGAACCACCTCCGGGCAGCAGAGTTTAAGGGGTGGAAAGTTTGTCCACCTAGAAGAGGAGGGTGGGAGAGGAGACACTGCATCCTGGGATGCTGGAGGACTGCAGCTTGAGCAGCTCATCTATGGCAAGTGGCCACATGTTAATGGAACATGAGCTGGGTAACACAGACTAGAAATAAACCTGCCCTGGAGTGGCTTAACTAAGCTGCCTAAACTGTGCTTAAAGTAGTTTCAGATGTTAATGTGTGGACCAGGGGTTAAGAGCTCTAGGAGCCATCTGAAATGAATGTGTAACAAGGCCTGCATACAATGAATTTTTTCACTTGTGGCACACAACTTAAATGTGAGATGGAGCTGGGAAATATCCCCTCTATAGCTTGGTTAGTATACCTTTACCTGCACTGCAAAACTCCTGCTGCTTTAGCATTAGGCCTCTGTTGACGTCACCGCAATGATGCTTGCATGTTTCTGCTGTGGGCTGATAAAGATGGAGTATATTGTCTCATATGCACCTTTGACTCACTTGTGCTCTGTTGCAACCACCTATATTTTCTCCTGTTGAGATAACAGAGCTTCTCCTTCCCCCCAGAGGGCTACACAGTTATTTACCCAGCTAGATCACTTAAATGCCGAGCTAATTTAGTGCGGAATTCCTGGGAGAAAGTCGTTTTGAAAGCAGACTAAGTTTAAAAGTAAACAAGTGTTAAAACGTACATACTTACTTAATTTGCAGAAGGATATTGGCAGCCACTGCAATCCATGTTATTGCTGTGCAAAAGAAAGTAGATGAAGGATACATTATTTCTAGTGTTCAGCTGTATATAGAGATATTGTAGTGACTACATCTTTAGTATAGGCACCCCCAAGTTCACTATGTCAGATACCACTACTGGTCAAGTTATGGCAGCATAGAACTCAGCTCAGGCTAAAAAAGTCACTTGAGAAACTGGTATCTAGCTTACACAAAGGTCTATGCTGTTACAGCTAGTCTGATACCAGTATCCAAGCGAACTTGCTTAATACTGGGTTGGGTGCATTACACTGGATGTAATGTAGACATGCCCTCATTGACTCAGTTGTTCAAGTTCCACTGAAAGTGATTGTGTGAGTATACTTCTAATTTCTGGTGTCCTTTTGAAAATGAGACACCATTACAGCTTTCAGATTAAGCCCTAATTGCCATGCACATGTAGCTGGTGATGCTTTACTGCGCAGCCAATTAGTCTGCTCAGCAGTAAAGCATCACCAACTAATTATTTGGTAGATGTCTACATAGTCTGACTCCCAGCTTATATATGCATGTGTATGTATCCAGGATGTGTCTACATGAGATGCTTTACTGCACAGCAGAATACCTGTAGTCAAGTGGCCCAGGGAAGTGGACAGTGGGTTCCTTCACAGTTGACAAAATCGTGGTTGAGAGCCTGGATTCATTATGGGTGACAGTGCCAAGCCTGTCAGCTATTCGTGTAAACCTGGATTCCACTTTAGGGAGTTTTCATAGGTTCATAGAAAAGTGGGGCTGAAAGGGCCCTCGGGAAGTCATCTAGTCCAGCCCTCTTAGGGCAGAATTATCCCTGACTAAACCGTCCCGGCCACATGCCTGTCTAACCTTCTCTTGAAAACTTCCACGGATGGAGATTTCACAACTTCTCTAGGTAGCACATCCCAATGCTTGACCATCTTCATCATCAGATGGTCCTTCTAATCTCTTACCCTGCTGCAGCTTGAGGCCCTTGCTCCTAGTTTTGTTTCCCACAGCCATGGAGAAAAACCCATCTCCATCCTCTGTAATTACCCTTCAAGTATTTACCAAATCCCACCTCAGTCTTCTCATCAGGAAATAGTTATTTCAACTTTGCCTCGTAAGTCTTGCCTCCCAGACCTCTGATCCATGTTTGTGACCCAATACTGAACTCTTTCTAAACTGTCTACCTTTTTCTTGAGGTGTGGGGCCTAAAACTGGACACAGGGCTTCAGGGGAGGCCTCATCAGTGTTGAATGTTGACCCAGAATGCTGTTTGCTTTTTTTTGCAGCAAGAGCTCATATTCACTATTGGCTCATATTCAGCTTCCAGTCTGCTGTAATAGGTCCTTTTCTGCAATAGATATTGAGTGTTGTCAGTGAACTTGTGGTTCTTTGTGAAGCTTTTAGGTTTTTATATGACAGAACTCACTAAACTGTTGTCCATGCAAGACCCAACACATTTTGTGGTAGGTAATTGGGACTAGTTTGGTGTAAGGACTCCCATTAATTAAATCAGCTCACCAGAAAAGGGTTTGAACTTGGTTAAAAAGCATCACAACATAATAAACGTGCACATCTTATAGACTGATGCTACCACCGTGCTAGTTCTACCCATTTTGTGCTTGTAGTTGGATCACTTTTCAGGAGTATTTTTCCATATATCCACAGGTATCTTTAAAACCATCACAGCTAGTACAGGGGAAAAATAATGCACCCAGAAGTGCACATTCATTGCATATACCCTGTAGACAAAATAACTTGTCAGTAAACTTTTGAAAATCTAATCCATCATCACAGCCTGCCTAATGACTGTCAGCAGGAAAAAATAATGATTTCCCTTCCAAAAAAGAAAAATTACTGAAATTGGATATAAATGAATGTCCTGCTTTGCCTCATTGAATGTTCTTGGTTATTTAATATGAGGCTGATACAGTCTTTCTAAATAGCTTCTTTAGTTTTCTCACATTCATTCAGCGTTTGGCATCTGCACAATATGAATTTTCCAGACTAAAAATTGGTGCAGGTTTCACTACTTTCATACAGCTTGCCAAGTTCTATAATAGGGTTTTTCCCCCCAGACAAAAGGGTGCGTTATACATATCCAATAGCACCGTATTTACTCAAATATAAGACAACCCTGACTATAATATGACCCACCCGTAATTAGATTCTCTATATGGATAATTTATAAATTTGTTATAGTTTTCCAGATATAGTAATTATTAGAGGTTTGCCTGGAATTTATCCCCCTCCCACTACTACAGAAGGGAAAATATATCTGGGGAATAGCCCCTTTGCTTTCTGCCCTTCTCCCCACAAATTCTTACCCTTTCCGCCTCTTCACCCGCTCCTGGTTGTCAAACCCTGCTCTCCCGGAGTCAATGGAAGTGAGAAGCAAATTGAAAAAGCTGATTTTGAGATAACCATACCTGTAGTGTTTTGCATATAGAACCAGTAGATTTTGTTCATTTGAAGTAGATGCATTTTACCTATTTTGAAACCACTGCAAATTTTAGCACTGATACTCCATAAACATACTTTTAAGTAGTACTTTTGTACATATATATGGATGTGTACTTTTGTACACACACATACGCACCCCACATATATATGTACATTGATATATATGTGTATATATAGCATGTACACCCCCCCTAATATATAATACAAACTATGCATAATATTAGCCCAAAGCCAAAAAAGGCTTATGATTTACCATATAGTTCATTGGGCTAGGTATTTAGTTTCTAACTGCCGCAGTTGTGAGCAGTTTTCTGTAATTAATTATTTTCATATGTGCATTGCAAACAAGCATCAAGGTCTAAGCAGCTTCAGTATTAGTAAAAGAAACGGAATATTATTTCTACATTTTATTCTCGGGTGCTGTGAAGTATTATAACTAAATAAAACCAACTGCTATGACAGGTTTGATTTTTCTCAGAGGAATAATAATAGGATAAGGAACTTTATTTTTCTATGTCATCACTTCAAATCTAGCCAATTCCATGTGGATCAGAAGTGAATCGGAGCATTTTTCATTGCCCGATGTGTAACAAGTTCTATATCCCCATCAATTTTCTAATGGACAGATAGCCACAGCACAAAACCACCACTTCACATGTACTTGCTAGTATCCTTGCAAAGATAAAATACCTCCATTGAAAGAAGTGTACTATATCAATACTGAAGCACACTGGTAGGAAAGAAAAATCTAATCATCTTTTCCATGTGACTTGGTTTTTTGTGTCCGTTTATTGAACAAAGATGACAAAATTGATGGAGAGTTGTTTTCAACCTTCCAAAGTAGCAACAATCCTTTAATAACTAAAATTATGTGCTCGTTTTTTTCTAGAGAAAAGGAGGAGAGGAGATGAGTAATGTTTCATACATAGTGCTTTGCTCTTCTGTTGACACCTTATATGGAATTACAGATTTTCTCCACCAAGTTGGGCAGGGGTGAGAAGCATGGGGAGTAGTGGAAATAAAGCACTTCTTATGTGGGCTATATGGTGGAGATAAAGTTTCACATTTCCCATTCCAATTAAAGAAAAAAATGCTTAGATTTTTCAGAAAAGGATAATGAAAACCTCTACTCATCAAAATACCTTGTTGAAAGGTGCATCTAATAATATACTCTCAAGCAAGGTCTTCTAAGATTTCTTGGTATGTAGCCAAAGAACATCAATGGCAGAGACTTATCAAGAAAGAGGTAAAAAATGCTCAGCTTTATGTGGATTGAAAAAAATCCTTTTTTAGCATTTTGTTGAAAGCTTCTATAAAGTTTTTAAAAGAGTTCCCATCCCATCGCCCCCCACCCCTTTGAATACTGTATATGTGAGGACAAGGGTAGGGGCTTGGGATGAAAAGGAGAAAAGACCATTAGCCTTTTTATTCAGTATTCCTTAACCGGAATAGATGTATTAAGATTATCTGTAGATGAGCTACCTGAGAGAAAGGAGGGCTGGGAACGTGAGGGAAAAGGTTAACATCTCTGTAAATGCTCTTGTTTTATGTTTCAGAATTTAGCATTTACTCTTCCTGTCGTTAGGAGCAGAGGAGCATTGCCTTCTGTGCAGGCCGGGGATTTTCTCGTTACAGGCCTGCTTTAAAATGTGCCGCACTGATTCCACGTAATCAGCCTAATGCTAAATCAAATTGGGAGCAGTAATACTGTCGCTGTGTGTCCCTTTTCTCTTGGTCTTGGAAATCACTGTCTCTCCTAAGAGCCTTTTCTAGACTAGTCCAGCTTTTGGGCCCTGATATAAGGCCTTTTTTACATAATTGCATATTTAGGAATTGGTGTGTTGCCCAAGAAGTGGACTTGCAAATTAAACATTAGTGATGTTAGATGTGTACCAAACTACCTCTCTGAAAATAACATTGTCTTTAAAAGTAAAGGAGTGAGCAAAAATAATTTGGGAAGCTTTCGGCATATGTATGAGTAAAGTTATGTCTTTGTCTATGTTTACTGAATTGCCGAATTGTTATCTCGTGGTGGTTAAAAACAGCTGCTTCAGAGGTTTTGTGCAAGAAATTGCAATCTAGAATTACCTGCCCATCGTCCCCCCATCCGCTGAAAACCCATCCGTTTAGGGGTTTGCTTATGTATTGAAGCGTGATGCTCATAAATGCAATGTGCCCAACCTTTTTACAAATGTTAGTATTTCTTGATCTCTAGTGGCAGTGAATAAATACCACAGATTATTTATGCTTTATATAAGAGCATTTTTATTGGTTTTAATGTTTTCTTCTTTATTTCACTGCCTCCTTTCTTTTGTTTGGGGAAAGGGTCAATGATTCGTGCATGCTTTAAAGGAAAAGAAAAGAGTAAGTCATTTTGCAGTACGCAAAGGGATTCATTGGGCACCTAAAGCCTGGAAAGAGATAGGATTTCAATAATATCATTCTCCTCACTGGTTCTTTTCATGTGGTTTATACATTTCCCTCCTGGCTTAGTATGCTAGGTATTGAGTCTTATCTCAGGGGCTGCCTCTCCCAATCGCTGCGTATGGACCTGGAACAGAGGCACCTGGCTCAAGCTGGTGAATTCCATTCCTGGAGCTCCACACCAAAAGTTAGCATAGTAACGCTGAGTGTCATTATACCTTGAGTTCATTTTCTGCAGCTGGGCCTAAAAGACAGTGCTTTGTTCCCTCTCACATGGTTATTTGACAAGTCAGAGAGAGTTATGTACTTTTTGGAGGAAAAAACCCACTTATTAAATATCTGCTTTCTTTTCTAATGACTGGTAAAGTTCCTTGCAGTCTGTAGTCACTATGCTTAGAACTGTAGATAATTCAGTAGCCCCATTTAAAAAATCATTGTTTCTGAGAGATGAAGATTGTGAATCCTGGTGTATTCTGCTCTTGCATTGACCATATTGAAATTATGCTGTATTTGCAATAATTATCAGTGGCCGAATTTGGTCCTCCATTCAGAGTTTTAGCAGGACAGCTCTGCATCCTGAGCAGTCATGGTGCACAGGACAGCGCCAGCTGCTGTAATGCTGACAGCGGCAGCACAGCCAGGCATCACTGTGGTGCTTGCTATTTTTGTTCTCTTCTTCTCTCTTTCCTTCCCCGCTGCCTCTATTGGATTAAAGGATTCTTTTTTGGATAGTGCTTGAGAAAAGATGTCAGCCACTGCATTGTTCTTGTATTTAATTTGCTTTGGAAATGTGCTGGGAATTTCTCTGGGGGAAAGCATAGCGGGAAATCCAATATAGTCAAATAAATAAAAAAAGGCAGGTGATAATTTCTGCAGTTTTGGGCAACCTGGTCACTATTGAGCGATAGGGAGAACCAAAATTAGCTTTTAGAGCTTCAGCTGCTCTTCCAGTTTGCATACCTAGGCTCTGAATTGCACAAGTCATGTTTGAAAATGGGACTTAGGCATTAAAACAAAAAAAAAGTTTACTTTTCATTTACTGTGACCAAATGACTGCTTTGCTTTGCATAGTATCATAGTAAGTATCTAGAGTCAGAAGGGGCCTAGAGCAGGCCGTCAAGTCTGACCCCCTGCCAACAGCAGGAAAGAGTGCCAGGGTCACAGGACCTTAGCCAAGTACCTATCCAATCTACTCTTAAAGACACCCAAGGTAGGAGCAAGAACAACTTCCCTAGGAAGCCGGTTCCACATCCTAGCCACCCTAACTGT